>CM022297.1:481253425-482453425 GCA_011799875.1 Thinopyrum elongatum
CGTGTAATAGCCACTGTGGTTACCTGCTAATAATGCCAAGTCATCTCATTTGCAGTGCCTAGTCATAGTGGTTATTCTCAGCAATTCAAATACTTCTCCGAAAAGCAACTCAAATTCAAATATGCAAAATAAATTTGCTCAAACACTATGGGAAAAATGTCACTAGATAGCAAATATTCCAGGAGCACCTATAAAAATATAAACAAAGATAATTGAGTTAGCTAAGTGACTCAACCCATGAAACAAACACCAAAACAGATTATTTAATCCATATATATATTATCGAATTCAAATAAATTCTACTTTGCCCAAACAAGTTTTTGGTGAAAGGTAAAAATGCACTGTATATATGGCCAAGTTTCATATTTTACATAAGTGCAAAAGGTGCCTAAACAATTACCTAACAGAAATAAATAAAGAAAAAGCAAAATAGAAACAAGAAAATAAAACGAGGCACTGTGCACTGGGCCTAAGTGCACAGTGACCCGAAACGGCCCATCGGCCCAGCTTCTTCTCTCTCCCTCGCGTGTCATCCCCCCTTGGTCGAGCGCGCGCGCTCCGTCGCCCGTCGACACGACGACGGCACGCGCCACCACCGAGCGCTAGGGGATAAGGCCGAAGCCGTCCATCCCCCCCTGGACTCCTCGCTCACTCCACTCACCTCTCTCCCTCGCTCGTTCCCTCCTCTCTCCTCCTCGATCCGGCTCTTTCCGAGCACAGACGTCGCCGTTCGCCGTCGATCCCGCGGCCACCGCCGCCCCCTCACCTCGTCGTGATGCTCTAAGGCTCCGTCGTCGTCCGCTGTTCCTTCCCGTGCCTGGACGGAGTCAACACCACTGCATCGCCCCCCTGCTCCTTCGCTTCATTAGCGGCCCCGACGAGCTCCGGCGACGATTCCGGCGCCATCAAGCCTTCCCTGAGCCCGCTTTGCACATCTGCAGGAGCGCGGTGAGCTCCTCTTCCTTTCCCCTCTCTTCCCTGTCCTTCTCTGCACCGGTAGCCCCCGTAGCCGCCGCGCCTCGAACACCACGTCACCAAGGAGCTCGTGGCCGTAGCCACTGCCCCAGCTGTTCGAGCTCCCCGACGAGCTCAGGGCATCTCTCTGGTGCCGCTCGTCCGTTTGTTTCCTTCTCCGTAGCCTCTAGCGCCGACCCCGCGTTGCCCGAACTCCGCGACCACCGCGGGGCACGCCGTCGTCGTATTAGCCCGTTTCCGGCGGAGCCAGTGTCACCACTAGACGCGGCCCTCGATTCTTGTTCGAATGCAACTCGAGCGCCCGATTTGGTCGCCGGACGGCGAAATCCGACCCCCTCTAGTGGCGCGCCGGCGGCGAGTCGCCGGTCGACGCCAACGTGGCCGACCTGGGCCACCCCCTTGGGTCACTGACCCATGGGCCCAGGGGCCCCGTGGACCAGTTGACCAAGTCAACTACGTTGACGTGGCAGCTACGGCCACTGACATGTGGGCCCCTGCGTATATTTAAACTAATTAAGCTTTAAAACTAATCTGTTAGTTAGTATATGCACTGACATGTGGGGCCCACTCTCTAATTAAGCATGTTAGCCTAACTTAATCCATTTTAGCTAGAGTCACTGACTAGTGGGACCCACTGGACCCACTGTTCAACTTTGACTAGGTCAGCGAGTCTGTTGACTTGCTGACATCATGATGGCATTAGACTGATGTCATAATTCCTTTTTTGTTAAATAAATAAATTCCAAAAAATGCAAAAATCTTTGAAAATTTGTAGAAAATAAACCGTAGCTCAGATCGAAAAACTTAAAACATGAAAGTTGCTCAGAACGACAAGAAGATCTGATCGTGTCGTCTGTTTCTATTCGGAACCCCCTACATAGGTGAACCCGCAACTTCGAGGCCGTATCCGGTATATGAATAGTGCATGTACACCAGATAATAAATCCAACTTTAATCCTAAGTAGCTAAAAATGCCTTAGACATACTTTAGGCAACCCTGCACTGCATCTTAGCGTAACATGCCCTGTGTTGCATTTGTTTGCATTATGTTTACCTTTCTTCCCCCTCTTCTCTCTCGGTAGTAAACAAAGATAATTGAGTTAGCTAAGTGACTCAACCTACATGAAACAACACCAAAACAGAATTATTTAATCCATATATAATATTATCGAATTCAAATAAAATTCTACTTTGCCCAAACAAGTTTTTGGTGAAAGGTAAAAATGCACTGTAATATATGGGCCAAGTTTCATATTTTACATAAGTGCAAAAGTGGCCTAAACAATTACCTAACAGAAATAAATAAAGAAAAAGCAAAATAGAAAACAAGAAAATAAAACGAGGCACTGTGCACTGGGCCTAAGTGCACAGTGACCCGAAACCGGCCCAGCTGGCCCAGCTTCTTCTCTCTCCCTCGCGTGTCATCCCCTCCTTGGTCGAGCGCGCGCGCTCCGGTCGCCCGTCGACACGACGACGGCACCGGCGCCACCGACGCGCTAGGGGGATAAGGCCGAAGCCGTCCATCCCCCCCTGGACTCCTCGCTCACTCCTCACCTCTCTCCCTCGCTCGTTCCCCTCCTCTCCTCCTCGATCCGGCTCTTTTCCGAGCACAGACGTCGCCGTTCGCCGTCGATCCCGCGGCCACCGGCCGCCCCTCACCTCGTCGTGATGCTCTAAGGCTCCGTCGTCGTCCGCTGTTCCTTCCCGTGCCACTGGACGGAGTCGAACACCACTGCATCGCCCCCCCTGCTCCTTCGTCTTCATTAGCGGCCCCGACGAGCTCCGGCGACGATTCCGGCGCCATCAAGCCTTCCCTGAGCCCGCTTTGCACATCTGCAGGAGCGCGGTGAGCTCCTCTTCCTTTCCCCTCTCTTCCCTGTCCTTCTCTGCACCGGTAGCCCCCGTAGCCGCCGCGCCTCGAACACCACGTCACCAAGGAGCTCGTGGCCGTAGCCACTGCCAAGCTCGTCCGAGCTCCCCGACGAGCTCAGGGCAACTCTCTGGGGCCGCTCGTGCCGTTTGTTTCCTTCTCCGTAGCCTCTAGCGCCGACCCCGCGTCTGCCCGAACTCCGGCGACCACCGCGGGGCACGCCGCCGTCGTATTAGCCCGTTTCCGGCTGAGCCAGTGTCACCACTAGACGCGGCCCTTGATGCTCGTTCGAATGCAACTCGCGGCGCCCGATTTGGTCGCCGGACGGCGAAATCCGACCCCCTCCAGTGCGCGCCGCCATCGTTTTGGTCGCCGGCGGCGAGTCGCCGGTCGACGCTAACGTGGCCGACCTGGGCCACCCCCTTGGGTCACTGACCCGTGGGCCCAGGGGCCCCGTTGACCACTTGACAAAGTCAACTGCATTGACGTGGCAGCTACGGCCACTGACATGTGGGCCCCTGCGATATTTAAACTAATTAAGCTTTAAAACTAATCTGTTAGTATATACACTGACATGAGGGGCCCACTCTCTAATTAAGCACTGTTAGCCTAACTTAATCCTTTTTAGCCCAGAGTCACTGACCAGTGGGACCCACTGGACCCACTGTTCAACTTTGACTAGGTCAACGAGTCTGTTGACTTGCTGACGTCATGATGGCATCAGGCTGACGTCATAATTCCTTTTTTGTTAAATAAATAAATTCCAGAAAATGCAAAAATCTTTGAAAATTTGTAGAAAATATACCGTAGCTCAGATAAAAAAACTTAAAACATGAAAGTTGCTCAGAACGACGAGACGAATCTGGTCGTGTCGTCTGTTTCTATGTCGGAACCCCCTACATAGGTGAACCCGCAACTTCGAGGCTGTATCCGGTATATGAATAGTGCATATACACCGGATAATAAATCCAACTTTAATCCTAAAGTAGCTAAAAATGCCTTAGACATACTTTAGGCAACCCTGCACTGCATCTTAGCGTAACATGCCCTGTGTTGCCTTTGTTTGTATTATGTTTACCTATTTCTTCCCCCTCTTCTCTCTCGTTAGACCCCGACGTCGATGTAGCTCCCGAGGCCGACGCCGCTCAGTAGCCCGACGACGCAGTTGACGGTCTTGCCCTTGCCGCCGAGCAAACAGGCAAGCACCCCCCTTTTGGGCATTCCGATATCGCCCACTCTCTTCTCTCTTATGCTTGCAATAGAAGTTACTGCTGCTGCTGTTATCCTATATCTGCTGCATAGCCTGTTTATTGTAACCTACTATTGTTACCTACCTGCTATCCTAAATTGTCTAGTATAGGCTGGGTAGAGACCCATCAGTGACCCCACTATATCCCGACTGCCCCGCTGGATTATCAGAAGACCCGAGCAACGGGATCGAAGACCAGGCCCCGGCACCGCACGTGACTTCCCCTTAGTTACTCGACACTACTGGGTTACTATCGAGTGCCGAGGGTGGTACCTCGTCAGCACTTCTGATGATAACCTTGTAAGTTAGTTAATCAGGCGTGGTCAGCGAGGGTGATTCCTCCTACACCACCCTCGATAACGACACCGTCGCGCAACTCCTCAAGAGTGGACCTCGAGGGTGATTCCTCCTCCGTTCACCTTGACGGTAACATCAGAGGGAATTCCATCGAGGGTGATTCCTCAGGGTTCCCCTTGGTGTCAGACACATAGATACTTTGGTTACTATGACTGAACACTGAACCATGATACTAAAGACGGGTCGGCCCTGAGGGGTACCCGCGCGAGCTTAATTGCGAGTGATGTGGAGTCGGGTTGACCTGGATGGTGCCCGAGAGTTGAACACGAGGCGTGGCCGGGCATCCTTAGCCCTTGCCGCAAGTCCTTGAGACGGGGCGATGAGGTCACATCTTTCGTGAGTCTCTGCTCGTTACCGCGCGCTCCTAATCCACTAACGGTTTGGATATTTGATCCGAGGGGCCTCTGGCCTGATAGCACTAACCATCACGTGGGCATAGTATGGGCGTTCTGCGTCGTATACTTCAGCCGAAGCTTAATGGACGTCAGCGACTGAGCGGCGCGCGCCGAGTTGGACTGGTTACGCAACTGCGCTTGTATTAAGGGGTGCTAGGTCTGCTCTCGGCCGCCTGACGCAACATGCAGGAGTTCCCGGGGCGATGGCCCAAGACCCCTGGGGGCATAGGTTTAGTCCGGCGTGCCGACCTCTCTGTTAGGTATTCGGTCGGGTTGCGGCGTATCGTTTGGCCGAGGCCGGGCATGACCCAGAAAAGTGTGTCCGGCCGGAGTTAATCGAGCGTGGTGGGTAAGTTGGTGCACCCCTGCAGGGAAGAAAACATCTATCGATAGCCTGTCCTACAGTAACGGACACTCGGAGTTGTCTCCCGATCGGTACAACTAGAACTTGAGATGATAACTGGATAGTATGGCTCTGGGATTGCTTTCTCGTAGGGAGTCGAGGAAGAATCTCTGGGCGAGGTTGATAACATTACTACTACTTTACATTATGTTAATCTGCACTCTTCTAATGCTGCAAGACCGATGAAGATGATTGAAGATGCTAGTCTTCGATAGGACTAGGCTTTCCCCCTCTATTCTGGCATTTCTGTAGCCTAGTCCACATATACAGCCCTCCTTTGAAAATGTTGCATATGTAGTGTAGATCCTTGCTTGCTGAGTACTTCGGATGAGTACTCACGTTTGCTTTATTTTCTTTTTCTCCCCATATCCATTTGACGCCACCATATGACGGAGCCCCTGAGTTAGCTACCCCCGTCGACGACTACGGCTACTACTACTACCCTCCCGGCGAGTACTACTACGAGGAGCCGACAGACGACCAGGAGTAGGATTCGGAGGGTCCTAGGCAGGAGGCCTACGCCTTTCGATCGTAGTATTTTATTTTACCCCGCCTTTCTAAAGGCCTATCTATTTCTCTGTAATATCTATACCCAGATATCTGATGCTTCCGCTGACACTTGTATGCCATCGAGCTATGTATTCGAGCCCTCGAGGCCCTGGCTTGTAATATAAAGCTTGTATGAATTTATTTATGTTTTAGAGTTGTGTTGTGATATCTTCAAGTGAGTCCTTAGGCTTGATCGTGTGCATTTGCGTGTATGATTAGTGCACGATTAAGCCGGGGTTGTCACAGGTTGGTATCAGAGCCAACTGCCTTTAGAAATCCCCCTATCCAATTCCTTGGCTAAAGTTGAGTCTAGTGGTCCAAAAACTGTTTTACTAACTTGGCTGTGTGGCTTACGGGCCCACGTCGCCAACTGGGTGGTATTAGGATCTTTTACTCCTCAATCTTTACTCTGGGACTCTGATCTCTCTTCTATTCGGGTTTAATAAATTTACTAACACCGACACTTAGGATCTCGTAAATTCCGTCCACCCGGAGAGCTGGATATCTGTGCGATTTCCCTGTCATTGATCTGATTAGTCTGATAATCATTTCCTTTCCATTGTTTTGTTTAACCTTTCTCTTCAAGATCTGTTATACTTCTTATCGTCAAATGACAATCCTGAACTCCCTTTATTTCAGATGGATCGCCTGTTTCCACCGCGCCCCACGACGCAGCTTGTGCTTCGCACTTGGGCTCGTGATGCCCCTGGGTTTCCAGCTGTTCTGATCGCTCTCTTGACCAGACTGGGTTACTGCTGGTACCCTGAGTACATGGTCTACGAGGTTTACCGCGAGTTCAACCAGGAGCAGTACTATGCTGATGTTCGCATATATGATCAGCAGGATGACCCAGACACCGAGCTGTACCTTTTCCACGGTCTCGGCGTGACGATTGAGATGGCAGTCCATGATGCCGCCTACTCTGCTGTCGCACGTCTCCGAGGAGAGCACAGCGCTAGCTTGGATGACTCTGAGTTCCGATACATTCCGTATGCCCCGGCTGGAGATGCTACTGGATACTACACAGCTACCTGTGCCTCGTACGAGCCTCGTCGCTACGATCCGCGAGTTCTGATTCAGTGTACTCAGGCTCTGGATCGCACTGTTCGGGCTCTAGCCGTCGAGTTGTTTGCCACTCGAGTACGACTCTACGAGGCTATGACGCAGTTGCTACCAGTTGTTCGTGCAGGGATACATCCGGAGCATATCCTTTACCCGCGCAGGACCGAGATGCCACCAGGGATTGATTGGCCTGCTGTGGGAGGTCACACACCTGCACGTGGACCTCTTCTTTCAGGTCGAGACCGGGTTCTGCATCAGAGTGCACATGGAGCGCAGGATCCTTCTGCGACGAACGTCCGTCGTCCGCACTTGCAGCTACCCCGTTTTAGTGGTTTTCTCCGACGTTGATGTAGCCTTTGCTATGTCTCGTTGTGTACTTCCTTACCGCGTGCCTGCGCGCCGCCTAGTATGTCTAGCTTTTGAATTTGCGCCGTTGTGCTGCCCGTTTGTAACTGACTTTGTATGGTTCTGTATGCCTTAATGACTAATGTTCAGTATCTGTTGTACTACTTAAATTCCATCGTGTTACATCATGCATGTTGCTAAACACTTGCAATGGCTTCTGCTAAACTACCCCTGTTGGATTTAGCAGGATGGCTGATAACAATCCACCACCGCCGCCACCGCCTGACTATATGGCAGCTATGATGCAACAATTCGAGCTCAATCGGCAGTTTATGACTGGGATTATGAATCAATTTCCCCGTCCCAATGCCAACCAACAGCCACCTTCAATTACGCTGCCAGAGTTCATGCGTCTCAACCCATCGATATTCCGCAACACTGTTAATCCGCTGGATGCTGATGATTGGCTGCGTGACATCTTCTATGAGATGGAGTCAGCTGACGTTCCCTCTGTCAGCTATGTCACCTTTGCGACATACTTCCTGAAGGGACCCGCCGCTCAATGGTGGGCGACTCACCGACAGACCCTACCTCCTGGAACTGTCATCACCTGGGTGGAATTCAAGACTGCTTTTCGCGCCCGCTATATTCCTCAAGCAGTTATAGCACGCAAGAAGGCTGAGTTCCGCAACCTTGTTCAAGGCAACAAGACTATAGAAGTCTATCAGCGAGAGTTCCTTGACCTGTCTCGCTATGCTAAAGAAGACATCCCCACTGATGCTCGAAGACAGGAGAAGTTCCGTGAAGGGCTACACCATGACATTCAGTTAGCCCTGCTCGTCCAAGACTATCCTGACTTCGCCACCTTGGTGAATAAGGCTATCATGGTCGAGACTGGTCTGAAGAAGCACAAGGAAGCGACCAGACGCACTCGTGAAGCGGGCTCGTCTTCCCAGAAGCGCCGCATATGGATTCCACAGAGCATGTACCGTCCAGCAGCTCCAGTGTATAGGCCTGCATATGCCGCACCTCGTCTGCCTCCTCCACCACCGAGGCAGCCTCTTCGAGCTCCACCACCTCGAGCTCCTGCACCACGTCCAGACAGTGGACTCTGCTTCAAGTGTGGCCAGCCAGGTCACCATGCCAGAGATTGTACTCAGAATCAGAATCAGTTAGCACTTCCTTCTGCTGGCCGTGGTAATGGCCGTGGTATTCCTCAGCAACGTAACAACAATGCCAGACCTTCTTATGGTCGTGGACAGAACTACCATGTCAACATGGTTGAAGCTCAAGATCAACCTGAAACCATGATGGGTACACTTCTTGTTAATTCGGTACCTGCATCTATTTTATTTGATTCAGGAGCATCGCATTCATTCATGTCAGAACATTTTGCACTCATGCATGACGTTAAATGCGAAACGCTACACCAATCCTTAATGGTAAACACTCCCGCGGGTCAATGTCAAACCTCCCTGTTCAGCCCCGAAGTCACTATTGAAGTTGAAGGGTTGAAGTTTCAGGCATTTCCCATTATCCTGAAATCTTCCAAGATTGATCTTATCTTGGGAATGGATTGGTTGAAAGCTCACTATGCCTCAATCAATTGTGCCACTAAGGTTGTACACCTCCTGCACCCATCAGATCATATAGTGAATTACCTTGCTCACCTCACTCAGAATGCCGAGGCTCAGATTTATGCCTTGAATGCATTGAACGCTTCTCCGCTTGAGGGGATAAAAAACGTTCCAGTTGTCTGCGAATTCCAGGATGTTTTTCCAGAAGAACTTCCAGGAATACCCCCTGCTATAGCTATCGAGTTTGTCATCGACCTGAAGCCTGGTACCACTCCTATTGCGAAGCGCCCTTACAAGATGCCACGGCATCATCTTCTTGAGCTTAAGGAAGAAATCGATAAATCACTTAAGACGGGCTTCATCCGTCCCAGTTCCTCTGCCTGGGGAGCACCGCCTCTCTTTATCAAGAAGAAAGATGGTACGAATAGGCTGGTTCAAGATTACCGTCCTATCAACCAGGCAACCATTCAGAATAAATATCCGCTTCCCCGGATCAATGATTTATATGATCAACTTGCTGGATCTTCGGTGTTCTCTAAACTCGACTTGAGGTTGGGTTATCACCAGATCCGTGTCCGCGAAGAGGATATTCCGAAGACCGCTTTCGTTACTCGTTATGGCTCTTATGAATACACCGTCATGTCATTTGGCCTAACGAATGCTCCAGCTACGTTCTCCCGCCTGATGAATTATATATTCATGGATTACCTCGACAAGTTTGTCGTGGTATATCTGGATGATATCCTAGTATATTCGAAGAATAAGGAAGAACATGCCGAACATCTTCGCCTTGTTCTAGAAAGGCTTCGAGAACACAAATTGTATGCCAAGTACTCCAAATGCGAATTATGACTTTCTGAAGTGACCTACCTTGGACATGTGATTTCCAAGGACGGTATCGCCGTTAATCCGGAGCGTGTTCAGGCTATTCTTGACTGGACTCCTCCGAAGAATGCCAAGCAAGTCCGAAGTTTTCTCGGCCTTGCAAGTTATTGCCGTCGATTCGTCGAGAACTTTTCCAAGATTGCCAAGCCCCTGACTAATCTGCTCCACAAAGGCGTTAAGTTTGAGTGGACAGACAAATGTGAGGAGAGTTTCCAGACCCTCAAGGACAAGCTTACTTCTGCTCTAGTGCTTGCTCCTCCCGATTCACGCAAGGACTTTGTGATATATTGTGACGCCTCTCGTCAAGGATTAGGCTGTGTCCTAATGCAAGAGCGAAAGGTAATTGCATATGCCTCGCGACAATTGCGTCCGCATGAAGAAAACTATCCAGTACATGATCTCGAACTCGCTGATGTGATCTATGCTTTGAAACAGTGGCGACATTACCTTCTTGGTAACCGGTGTGAGATTTATACCGATCATCAGAGTCTGAAGTACTTGTTCACTCAACCGGATCTTAATCTCTGTCAACAGCGATGGTTGGAAACAATTACGGACTATGATTGTGGTATTTATTATACTCCTGGCAAGGCTAATTTGATGGCTGATGCCTTGAGCCGCAAGTCCTATTGCAACAATCTCATGGTTAAGCAAGCTCAACCCCAGCTTTATGAAGAATTGCGCAAGTTGAACATCTGTATCGTTCCGCAGGGTTCTCTCAATAACCTTGTGGTATGGCCAAATCTTGAGAAAGCTGTAAAGATTGCGCAAGCCAAAGATGCCGAAGTAGATCTAATGAAGAAAGAACTTCACCTTGATAAGTACAGGGATTTCTCAATTGTTGAAGATGGAACCATGTATTTCAGAGACCGCATTGTGGTACCTCGTTTCGAGCTTATGACAGACAAAGTCATGAAGGAGGCTCATGATACCCCACTGTCCATCCATCCGGGAAGCACCAAGATGTATCGTGATCTTCGTCAAAGGTATTGGTGGTCCAAAATGAAGCAGGACATTGCTCGATATGTTGCTGAATGTGATGTATGTCGTCGCTTGAAAGCAGAACATCAGAAGCCTGTTGGAATTCTTCAACCACTCCCTATTCCTTTGTGGAAGTGGGATAAAGTGCAGATGGATTTCATTACTGGTCTTCCCAAGTCTCAGAAAGGTCACGATGCTATTCTTGTCGTCGTCGACCAACTCTCCAAAGTTGCACATTTTCTGCCTGTCAAAGAGACTAACACTGCTAGTCAGTTAGCAGAACTTTACATCTCCAGAATTGTTTCACTCCACGGTATTCCGAAGGAGATCAGTTCGGACCGTGGCGGTCTTTTCACGTCCAAGTTCTGGGAAAGTTTCCAAGAAGCTATGGGAACTCACATTACCTGGAGTTCAGCATACCATCCCCAATCCCAAGGCCAAGTTGAGCGAGTAAATCAAGTGCTTGAAGATATGCTTCGTGCTTGTGTTATATCATTCGGTAAGAAGTGGAAAGAATCTCTTCCGTTTGCCGAATTATCTTATAATAACTGTTATCAAGCCAGCTTGAAAATGGCCCCCTTCGAAGTGCTATACGGGCGTAAATGTCGAACCCCTCTGAATTGGTCAGAAACTGGGGAACGACCTCTCGTGGGACCGGACATTATTCAACATGCCGAAGAACAAGTCAGAATTGTCCGAGAAAATCTCAAGGTGGCTCAGGACCGCCAGAAGAGCAATTATGATCGCAAGCGATGGGGTCTGACTTATCAACCAGGTGATCAAGCTTATCTTCGTGTCACTCCTATGAAGGGCACTCGTCGTTTCGGAATCAAGGGCAAGCTAGCTCCTCGCTATATTGGTCCTTTCCGCATCGTGGCTAGGCGTGGACACGTGGCATATAAATTGGAGTTGCCACCACAATTCTCTCATATCCATGATGTCTTCCATGTGTCGCAACTTCGTAAATGCTTCAAGGAATCTCCACACCGCGCAGTGGATCACGAGATGCTCCAGTTGCAAGATGATCTTTCTTATAAGGAGCATCCCATCCGCATTCTCGATGAAGCTGAACGTCGAACTCGTCAGAAGACGACCAAGTTCCTGAAAGTACAGTGGTCGAATCACACTGAAGATGAAGCCACTTGGGAATGCGAGGATCATCTTCGGGAAGAATATCCCGACCTCTTTCCTTCAACCTCCTAAATTCTCGGGACGAGAATTTCTTTTAGAGGAGGAGAATTTGTAACACCCCGGTGTAATAGCCACTGTGGTTACCTGCTAATAATGCCAAGTCATCTCATTTGCAGTGCCTAGTCATAGTGGTTATTCTCAGCAATTCAAATACTTCTCCGAAAAGCAACTCAAATTCAAATATGCAAAATAAATTTGCTCAAACACTATGGGAAAAATGTTCACTAGATAGCAAATATTCCAGGAGCACCTATAAAAATATAAACAAAGATAATTGAGTTAGCTAAGTGACTCAACCTACATGAAACAACACCAAAACAGAATTATTTAATCCATATATAATATTATCGAATTCAAATAAAATTCTACTTTGCCCAAACAAGTTTTTGGTGAAAGGTAAAAATGCACTGTAATATATGGGCCAAGTTTCATATTTTACATAAGTGCAAAAGTGGCCTAAACAATTACCTAACAGAAATAAATAAAGAAAAAGCAAAATAGAAAACAAGAAAATAAAACGAGGCACTGTGCACTGGGCCTAAGTGCACAGTGACCCGAAACCGGCCCAGCTGGCCCAGCTTCTTCTCTCTCCCTCGCGTGTCATCCCCTCCTTGGTCGAGCGCGCGCGCTCCGGTCGCCCGTCGACACGACGACGGCACCGGCGCCACCGACGCGCTAGGGGGATAAGGCCGAAGCCGTCCATCCCCCCCTGGACTCCTCGCTCACTCCTCACCTCTCTCCCTCGCTCGTTCCCCTCCTCTCCTCCTCGATCCGGCTCTTTTCCGAGCACAGACGTCGCCGTTCGCCGTCGATCCCGCGGCCACCGGCCGCCCCTCACCTCGTCGTGATGCTCTAAGGCTCCGTCGTCGTCCGCTGTTCCTTCCCGTGCCACTGGACGGAGTCGAACACCACTGCATCGCCCCCCCTGCTCCTTCGTCTTCATTAGCGGCCCCGACGAGCTCCGGCGACGATTCCGGCGCCATCAAGCCTTCCCTGAGCCCGCTTTGCACATCTGCAGGAGCGCGGTGAGCTCCTCTTCCTTTCCCCTCTCTTCCCTGTCCTTCTCTGCACCGGTAGCCCCCGTAGCCGCCGCGCCTCGAACACCACGTCACCAAGGAGCTCGTGGCCGTAGCCACTGCCAAGCTTGTTCGAGCTCCCCGACGAGCTCAGGGCATCTCTCTGGTGCCGCTCGTGCCGTTTGTTTCCTTCTCCGTAGCCTCTAGCGCCGACCCCGCGTTTGCCCGAACTCCGGCGACCACCGCGGGGCACGCCGTCGTCGTATTAGCCCGTTTCCGGCCGAGCCAGTGTCACCACTAGACGCGGCCCTCGATGCTTGTTCGAATGCAACTCGCAGCGCCCGATTTGGTCGCCGGACGGCGAAATCCGACCCCCTCTAGTGCGCGCCGGCGGCGAGTCGCCGGTCGACGCCAACGTGGCCGACCTGGGCCACCCCCTTGGGTCACTGACCCATGGGCCCAGGGGCCCCGTGGACCAGTTGACCAAGTCAACTACGTTGACGTGGCAGCTACGGCCACTGACATGTGGGCCCCTGCGATATTTAAACTAATTAAGCTTTAAAACTAATCTGTTAGTTAGTATATGCACTGACATGTGGGGCCCACTCTCTAATTAAGCACTGTTAGCCTAACTTAATCCATTTTAGCCTAGAGTCACTGACTAGTGGGACCCACTGGACCCACTGTTCAACTTTGACTAGGTCAGCGAGTCTGTTGACTTGCTGACATCATGATGGCATTAGACTGATGTCATAATTCCTTTTCTGTTAAATAAATAAATTCCAAAAAATGCAAAAATCTTTGAAAATTTGTAGAAAATAAACCGTAGCTCAGATCGAAAAACTTAAAACATGAAAGTTGCTCAGAACGACAAGAAGAATCTGATCGTGTCGTCTGTTTCTATGTCGGAACCCCCTACATAGGTGAACCCGCAACTTCGAGGCCGTATCCGGTATATGAATAGTGCATGTACACCAGATAATAAATCCAACTTTAATCCTAAAGTAGCTAAAAATGCCTTAGACATACTTTAGGCAACCCTGCACTGCATCTTAGCGTAACATGCCCTGTGTTGCATTTGTTTGCATTATGTTTACCTGTTTCTTCCCCCTCTTCTCTCTCGGTAGACCCCGACATCGACGTAGCTCCCGAGGCCGACGCCGCTCAAGAGCCCGATGACGCAGTTGACGGTCTTGCCCTTGCCGCCGAGCAAACAGGCAAGCACCCCCCTTTTGAGCATTCTGATATCGCCCACTCTCTTCTCTCTTATGCTTGCATTAGAAGTTACTGCTGCTGCTGTTATCCTATATCTGTTGCATAGCCTGTTTATTGTAACCTGCTATTGTTACCTACCTGCTATCCTAAACTTTCTAGTATAGGCTGGGTAGAGACCCATCAGTGACCCCACTATATCCCGACTGCCCCGCTGGATTATCAGAAGACCCGAGCAATGGGATCGAAGACCAGGCCCCGTCACCGCACGTCACTTCCCCTTAGTTGCTCGACACTACTGGGTTACTATCGAGTGCCGAGGGTGGTACCTCGTCAGCACTTCTGATGATAACCTTGTAGATTAGTTAATCGGGCATGGTCAGCGAGGGTGATTCCTCCTACACCACCCTCGATAACGACACCGTCGTGCAACTCCTCAAGAGTGGACCTCGAGGGTGATTCCTCCTCAGTTCACCTTGACGGTAACATCAAAGGGAATTCCATCGAGGGTGATTCCTCAGGGTTCCCCTTGGTGTCAGACACACAGATACTTTGGTTACCATGACTGAACACTGAACCATGATACTAAAGACGGGTCAGCCCTGAGGGGTACCCGCGCGAGCTTAATTGCGAGTGATGTGGAGTCAGGTTGACCTGGATGGTGCCCGAGAGTTGAACATGAAGCGTGGCCGGGCATCCTTAGCGCTTGCCGCAAGTCCTCGAGACGGGGCGACGGGGTCACATCTTTCGTGAGTCTCTACTCGTTACCGCGCGCTCCTAATCCACTAACGGTTTGGATATTTGATCCGAGGGGCCTCTGGCCTGATAGCACTAACCATCACGTGGGCATAGTATGGGCGTTCTGCGTCGTATACTTCAGCCGAAGCTTAATGGACGTCAGCGACTGAGCGGCGCGCGCCGAGTTGGACTGGTTACGCAACTGCGCTTGTATTAAGGGGTTGCTAGGTCTGCTCTCAGCCGCCTGACGCAACGTGCAGGAGTTCCCGGGGCGATGGCCCAAGACCCCTGGGGGCATAGGTTTAGTCCGGCGTGCTGACCTCTCTGTTAGGTATTCGGTCGGGTTGCGGCGTATCGTTTGGCCGAGGCCGGGCATGACCCAGAAAAGTGTGTCCGGCCGGAGTTAATCGAGCGTGGTGGGTAAGTTGGTGCACCCCTGCAGGGAAGAAAACATCTATCGATAGCCTGTCCTACGGTAATGGACACTCGAAGTTGTATCCCGATCGGTACAACTAGAACTTGAGATGATAACTGGATAGTATGGCTCTGTGATTGCTTTCTCGCAGGGAGTCGAGGAAGAATCTCTGGGCGAGGTTGATAACATTACTACTACTTTACATTATGTTAATCTGCACTCTTCTAATGCTGCAAGACCGATGAAGATGATTGAAGATGCTAGTCTTCGATAGGACTAGGCTTTCCCCCTCTATTCTGGCATTTCTGCAGCCCAGTCCACATATACAGCCCTCCTTTGAAAATGTTTCATATGTAGTGTAGATCCTTGCTTGCTGAGTACTTCGGATGAGTACTCACGTTTGCTTTATTTTCTTTTTCTCCCCATATCCATTTGACGCCACCAGATGATGGAGCCCCTGAGTTAGCTGCCCGCATCGACGACTACCGCTACTACTACTACCCTCCCGGCGAGTACTACTACGAGGAGCCGACAGACGACCAGGAGTAGGATTCGGAGGGTTCTAGGCAGGAGGCCTACGCCTTTCGATCGTAGTATTTTATTTTACCCCGCCTTTCTAAAGGCCTATCTGTTTCTCTGTAATATCTGTACCCAGATATCTGATGCTTTCGCTGACACTTGTATGCCATCGAGCTATGTATTCGAGCCCTCGAGGCCCTGGCTTGTAATATAAAGCTTGTATGAATTTATTTATGTTTTAAAGTTGTGTTGTGATATCTTCAAGTGAGTCCTTAGGCTTGATCGTATGCATTTGCGTGTATGATTAGTGCACGATTAAGCCGGGGTCATCACAATCGCCATCGCGGCAGTCACCCATTCACTAGTAGAAAACAGGGCTTTGGTTCAGGCCTGCCTAGCCCATTAGTCCCGGTTCAGTCATGAACCGGGACCCATGGGGGCATACATCCCGGTTCGTGCGCCCAGGGGGCCGGCCGGGCCTCGTGGGTCAAGATGGCAATGGGGCCCCGAAACCCACGTTCCCATGGGTTTTTACCCTATTAGGGGACGGGGATGGGCATCTTTTCATCCCCGCGGGGTTGTTGTTGGGCACATTATACAACCCGACACGTTTCGTGGGTTTACACCCGTTTCGGTAGTCCCCGAACCCGAAACACGGCAATACCTGTGAAATTACATTTTTTTTACCAAGCACTGATCCGGCCCAACCCAATGCGACCGAGCCTGAGCGACCGAGCCCCCCTCCCCACCCCCCAGCGTCGAGGCCAAACCTCGATTTGTGAATTTTGATCTTCCCTAGGACTTGGCACTTTGATTTGGCATTGGAAGATTTGAAGATGGTCTTTTGGAGGCTTGAAGATGTGAAAGATGCCATGATGATTCCAACTTTAAAGTGATTTGTGAACTATAAATTCTATTTCAAAACTTATGTATTGGACCATTTCGTCTCGTTTGTGCTCGTGATTTGTGAACCAAGAATTCTATTTTAGAACTTGTGTAATTGCACATCTTGTTGAACCATGTATGGCTGAAATCTGATCATCTTTGCTGCTGAAATCTGATCATCTTTGTTGCTGAAATGTTGTATCATGCTGCTGAAATACACTCTATATAGCTGTTGAACCATCTACTATTGTTTTTTGTTGAAACTTGTTCAAGTTATGCTGCTGAAATGTGCTTGTTTTGCTGCTGAAATGTTATTCTTTGTCGCCACTATGTTTGTTTAAATATTTTGATTTTCTCGTGGGTTCCCCGAAACCCGATGGGTTTAGGGGACGGGCGGAAAACTAGCCCCGTGCACGGTCATGGGGACGGGGACGTGTTTACGTTTTTCTCGCGGGGATGGGTTTGGGAAGGCAAAACCCGATGGGTTTCGTCCCCGTTGCCATCTTGACTCGTGGGGCATTGGTTCCGGTTCGTCTGGACCCTTTTGTCCCGGTTCCAGACACGAACCGGGACCAATGGGCCTCGCTCTTGGCCCACATCCATTGGTCCCGGTTCGTGGATGGAACCGGGACCAAAGGGTGGCCTTTAGTCCCGGTTCCAGCCACGAACCGGGACCAATGGTGTGGCTATATATACCCCCCTCGCCCGCAAGCAGAGCACTCCACTGCTCTGTTTTTTCTGGCCGGCTAGGGGAGGGCTTTGTGGTGCTCTAGCTCACCTCCTATGCACATGAGGTGTTCGATGAAATGCCCGAGCCACACTACTTAAGCTTTCTCCTCTCCAAACTCGACCTCCAAGCTCCATTTTCCTCAAGATTTGTCTAGGTTTAGCGGTCCGTCACATCCCGTCCCCGTCTTCACCGCCGTCGATCGCCCGCGCCGATCTCGTCGCCGGCACCACCGTGGTGAGCCTCTTGTTCTTATCTTCTTTCTAAAAGAAAAAAATTCTTACTTGTATGATTTAGATAGATACTTGTATAATTTTCTTACTTTTATTATTGTTTGTTATTATATAGTGCGATGGTTTTGGTATCCGCCCCCGTCGGCCCTCATCCTGTATATGATTCGGATGTGGTATATATTATATTTTATAACTATTTGGTTCATTTATTGTTTATGACAATTATGCCGACCAACGTGACATAGATTTTTTTTATCTAGGAGGTATGTGAACCGGAAATTCCAACCGACCTTATTGTCGAGAGGTTAAATTTAGTTGAAGAAGAAAACAATTACTTGAAGGAAAAATTGAAAAAAATTGAGGAGGAGAAGATGATATTGGAGTTGCATGTTGCGGATGTCGTCGATGATCACAAGATCAAGATGAATGCAATGCGCTTCAAGATTAGAAAGTATAGAAAATATGCCATTCATACCGAGGCTTGGTATCATTATGCCGTTGGATCAATTGTTACCTTGGTTGAGATTATGATCGCATTTATTGTTGCATTGAAATGTTTTACATAGTTTCAATGTATGGTTTAATTAGATGCTCTGGAGAGCTATATGTTGTTCAATGAGAACTATGTATGTACTTTGGTTTTAATGTGATGATGAACTTCTATTAATTTGGTCACTTATCTATTCATGATGTTCTGTAATGGTTTTTGACACACTTAATTATATATAATGCACGCAGATGAACCGGCAATGGATGTACGGTGACAGACGCACCTCCGAGTACATTAAGGGCGTGCATAATTTTCTCGAAGTGGCTGAGCCAAAGAAGCAGAATGGTTTTATGTGTTGTCCATGCCCTATATGTGGGAATACGAAGTCTTACTCTGACCGGAAAATCCTTCACACCCACCTGCTTTATAAGGGTTTCATGCCACACTATAATGTTTGGACCAAGCACGGAGAAAGAGGGGTTATGATGGAAGACAGCGAAGAAGAAGAGGATGATGACAACTATGTGCCCCCTGAATACGGTGATGCTGCAACGGGGGAAGCTGAAGATCAAGAGGAACCAGACGATGTGCCCGATGATGATCTCCGCCGGGTCATTGTTGATGCAAAGAGACAGTGCGAAAGTGAAAAGGAGAAGCTGAAGTTCGATCGCATGTTAGAGGATCACCAAAAAGGGTTGTACCCCAATTGCGAAGATGGCAACACAAAGCTCGGTACCGTACTGGAATTGCTGCAGTGGAAGGCAGAGAATACTGTGCCTGACAAAGGATTTGAGAAGCTACTGAAAATATTGAAGAAGAAGCTTCCAAAGGATAACAAATTGCCCGACAGTACGTACGCAGCAAAGAAGGTCGTATGCCCTCTAGGATTGGAGGTGCAGAAGATACATGCATGCCCTAATGACTGCATCCTGTACCGCGGTGCGTACGAGGATTTGAACGCATGCCCGGTATGCGGTGCATTGCAGTATAAGATCAGACGAGATGACCCTGGTGATGTTGACGGCGAGCCTCCAGGAAGAGGGTTCCTGCGAAGGCGATGTGGTATGCTCCTATAATACCATGGTTGAAACGTCTTTTCAGAAACAAAGAGCATGCCAAGTTGATGCGATGGCACAGAGAGGATCGTAAGAAAGACGGGAAGTTGAGAGCACCCGCTGACGGGTCGCAGTGGAGAAAAATCGAGAGAAAGTACTGGGAGGAGTTTGCAGGTGACGCAAGGAACGTATGGTTTGGTTTAAGCGCGGTTGGCATTAATCCTTTTGGGGAGCAGAGCAGCAATCACAGCACCTGGCCCGTGACTCTATGTATCTATAACCTTCCTCCTTGGCTGTGCATGAAGCGGAAGTTCATTATGATTCCAGTACTCATCCAAGGCCCTAAGCAACCCGGCAACGACATTGATGTGTACCTAAGGCCATTAGTTGAAGAACTTTTACAGTTGTGGAATGGAAACGGTGTACATGTGTGGGATGAGCATAGACAGGAGGAATTTGACCTGCATGCGTTGCTGTTTGTAACCATCAATGATTGGCCTGCTCTGAGTAACCTTTCAGGACAGACAAACAAGGGATACCACGCATGCACGCACTGTTTAGCTGACACCGAAAGTATATACCTGGACAAATGCAGGAAGAATGTGTACCTTTGATCTAGAATATCACTCCAGTTACATGTGAAGAAATGAAATGCCTTTTGTAACAGACGAGTTTCCGAAAACCCTGATACTTCGAAACAGATTGTCTGTTTTGTACACGAAGTGCATCCAGTTCTTGCCGTAACCCTCTCAACTTTTTAGCACATGCTATGTGGGTGAAATGATGATACCATGCCAACTTTCAACCTTTTTCAGAGTTCATTTGAAGTGCTTTTCAATTTCAGGGTCATATAGCTCAAAAATCAGTAAATGCATGAAAAATAACAAATGAAGTCAGAAAGGGTTGAAAATTGATGATGTGGCTTTGAATGGTGCATTTTGAACACACAAAAAGTCTGGAGTTCAAATAAGTTCAAAAAAATGAAATCCCTTTGTAACAGACGAGTTTCCGTATGAAACCCTGATACTTCGAAAGAGATTGTCCGTTTTGTACACACGAAGTGCATCCATTTTTTCCGTAACCCTCTCAACTTTTTAGCACATCTTATGTGGGTGAAATGATGATACCATGCACCAACTTTCAACCTTTTCAAGTTCATTTGAAGTGCTTTTCAATTTCAGGGTCAAATAGCTCAAAAAAATCAGTAAATGCATGAAAATAATAAATGAAGTCAGAAAGGGTTGAAAATTGATGATGTGGCTTTGAATGGTGCATTTTGAACACACAAAAAGTCTGGTTCAAATAAGTTCAAAATGAAATCCCTTTGTAACGACGAGTTTCCGTATGAAACCCTGATACTTCGAAAGAGATTGTCCGTTTTGTACACAGAAGTGCATCCAATTTTTGCCGTAACCCTCTCAACTTTAGCACATGCTATGTGGTGTGAAATGATGATACCATGCCAACTTTCACACTTTTCAGAGTTCATTTGAAGTGCTTTTCAATTTCAGGGTCATATAGCTCAAAAAAATCAGTAAATGCATGAAAAATAACAAATGAAGTCGAAAGGGTTGAAAATTGATGATGTGGCTTTGAATGGTGCATTTTGAACACCAAAAAAATCTGGAGTTCAAATAAGTTCAAAAAAATGAAATCCCTTTGTAACAGACGAGTTTTCGTTCGAAACCCTGATACTTCAAAAGAGATTGCCCGTTTTGTAACACGAAGTGCATCCAGTTTTTGCCGTAACCCTCTCAACTTTTTAGCACATGCTATGTGGTGAATGATGATACCATGCCAACTTTCAACCTTTTCAGACTTCATTTGTAGTGCTTTTCAATTTAAGGGTTTTAGCGCAAAAAAATGAATTATAGCAAAAAGAATGAACTTAAAATAATCAATTAAAATATTCTGTTATGATCAACTAAACAAAACTATAATATTCTTCAATAGCAAAAGAATCAACTAAAAAGCTTTTATAAAACTCTAATAGCAAAAGGAATCAACTAAAAAGTTTTATAAACCTCTAGTATTTTGAAACTAAAATTCTAAAAATTTCTGCAACTAAACTATCAAAGATTTTTAGTTCAAAACATTAATAGCAAAAAGAATTATCTAAAGATTTTTTTTGTTAGAAACTTTAATAGCAAAAAGAATTATCATAAAGAATTTTTTGTTAGAAACTAAAATAACAAAATCTGTTTTTGAATATAATGTTAAAACACAGTAATATTAAATAGCAGGAAAAAGAATCACTCAAAAATCTATTTTTATAGTAAAGTTATTCACAAACTAGTGATTCACACAAATTTCAAAGAATTCAAATTTAAACTATTCAAATTTGAAAACTAATGGCACTAACAGAAAGTTTATAATTTTTGTGACCTAACAGCAAAAAGAATTAAAAAAATAAAGCAAAAAACAAAAGAAAATAAACAATGCAAAAAACAAAACAAAAAATTGGAAAAAAATAAAAAAAATGCCGCCTACTGGGCCACCACGGCCTGAATACGACTAGAACCCCAACCCGGCAGGTGGGCTAGGATTCAGGCCCGCAGAAGGCCCAGTAGGCCCACAGGCAGAGAGACACAGTTAGGCCAGTAGGCCTGCAAATAGAGAGGAGTTCGAAAGGGGAGGCACAGCCGCGCTTATAAACTGGTGCCGAAGCTCCTCAGCTAGCGAGGTGGGACTAAACATCCACCGCGGCTGTGCCAGGCACAGGCTATTGGTCCCGATAGGTGGCACGAACCGGGACCAATGCCCACCTTTGGTCTCGGTTCGTGGCACCAACCGGGACTAATGCTACCCTTTGGTCTCGGTTCGTGCCACCAACCGGGACCAAAGGTATATGCTTCCCGCCCTTTGGGCTGACGAAAAGAGACCTTTGGTCCCGGTTGGTGGCATGAACCAGGACCAAAGGGTAGCATTGGTCCCGGTTGGTGCCACGAACCGGGACCAAAGGTGTGGGTATATAACCCCACACTTGGAGAAATTTCCCCCCACCCCGCCATTCTTCTCTGAACACCGCCCCCTGCTTCCTCGACGCCGTCGCCGCCCCGTGGTCGCCGTCGCCGCCCGCTCCTCGACGGCGTCGCCCCTCGCTCCTGCCCTGCCCCGACGCGCCACCCGGCCCGTGCCCCCTGCTTCCTCGACGCCGTCGCCGCCCCGTGGTCGCCGTCGCCGCCCGCTCCTCGACGCCGTCGCCTCGCGCTCCTGCCCTGCCCCGACCACGCCACACCTCTCCTCGCCGTTCGGTCCGGCCGGCCTCCTCCTCTCTGTTTTTTTTAATGTGATGATTTTTTTTTGTTCATAGATGATATATATGTAGTGTATATGATGATATGTATGTGTATATATATGATGATATCTCCTATTTTTTCATAATTTTTTTGTTCATAGATGATATATATGTAGTGTATATGATGATATATATGTTAGTGTATATGATGATATATATGTATGTGTATGCAAAAGTTACATTTAAGAAAAAAAAAGAAAATGTATGTATTATGTTCATATGCAAAGAATATGCGAAAGTTAGAATTTTTGTTCATATATGTATTTTTTTGTTCATATGTGTATCAAATTTTTTTGTTCATAGCATTTTTTTTGTTCATATATGTATTTTTTATAGCATTTTTTTTCATGTATATATGTATGTGGCTATGTATGTATAGATGGATATCATTTTTTTCCATGTATGTATGTCGTTGTCGATATACCCCCTCCCCGATAACTTCGACATGAGGGGGGGGGGAGGAGTCCTCGAAACATATCAAGTGCACTTTATAAATTCATATGTTGAGTTAGTTGATTTAGGTTAGTGCATTTTAGGTTAGTTGATTTAGTGCATTTTAGGGTAGTTGTATTGTTAGTGCATTTTAGGTTAGTAGATTTTAGGTTAGTGGAGAGGAAAAAGGAAAATAAGGAAAAAGAAGAAAAGAGGAAGAAGGAAGAAGGAAGAAGAAGAAAAAGAAGTAGAGGAAAAAGGAAAATAAGAAGAGGAAGAAGGAGGAGAAGAAGGAGAAGAAGAAGAGGAGAGGAAGGAGGAGAAGAAGGAGAAGAAGAGGAGAGGAAGAAGAGGAGAAAAAAATAAGAAGAGGAAGAAGAAGAAAAAAAAGAGGTGAAGAAGAAGGAATAGAGGAATGGAAAACTAACTTCTTCTCCTCTATTCTATTCCTTCTTCTTCTCCTCTTTTTTTTCTTCTTCTTCCTCTTCTTATTTTTTTATCGGGAACGAGGGTGTCGAGAATCACCGAGCGGTCGAGGGTCGGGAACTAGGGTAGAGGGTCGAGGGTCGCCGAGGGTTCGAGGGTCGCCGAGGGGTCGAGGGTCGCTGAGGGGTCGAGGGTCGAGGGTCGTCGAGGGGTCGAGGGTCGAGATTTATCAAGAATGCCCCCATTATGGATGTGCACAAGTTGATCCAATTTTTTTTCTGATCTCATATATATATATATTCTTCTATATGTCACGTTGTCTGTCAAAGTATTGAAGAAATCCATGGCTTCATCATTAGCCAGAAGTAACAGGCGTATGATGCTACGAAGCTCTTCAAAGTTGTTTTGGAACGGAGTTCCGGATAGAATAATTCGCTTTTTGGTACGAATTTCAGCAAAGGCCTTCCAAATAGCGATATTCGGAAGGCTCTTGCTGAACTTCATACCAAAAAACTAATTATCCTATCCGGGACTCCGTTCCAAAACAATTTTGGAGAGCTTCGTACCATTATGCACCTGTTACTTCCGGCTAATGATGAGAGAGGCTTCATTTCGTTCCATTTTCTGCACATCCAGAATGGCGTCATTTTGTTAAATCCCTTGTCGTTCCGGACATCGGACATTCATGAGAGAGGCGGTCCGACCCAAACCCTAGAAGCGTTGTCGAGGCCACCCCAAACCCTAGAAGCGTTGCCTAGGCCACCCCAAACCCTAGAAGCGTTGTCGAGGCCACCCCAAACCGTAGAAGCGTCGAGCTAGCTAGGTCTACGTTTGCACTAATATATCCATCTGTCATGTTTGTATATTAATTGCCATGTTGTAATATTTGCAGAAACTATAGAGCACCGAGACATCGAAGCAGAACAGTTGTTGGGGGACATAATCCTCGACGGAGGTGATGTCTTGTCGTATCTCAACGACACCGATGGTCTGGAAGGAGAGGGTGAAGCAGGCTTCGGTGATCGAACAATGAAGGTGGAAGGACATGATTATGATGGCTCCGGTGACGGAATGCCGGTGGAAGAAGGAGACCGTGATGACTGCTCCGGTGAGCGAACGGAGGAAGGAGCTGTTGCAAAGTCCGGCGAGGTATATATATTAATTAAGCCTGTGCTGACTAGCTAATTGATGCATTAATTGTTTTGGTATGTACACATATTAACTCTCTTCTTTCTTCTTTTCTAGCCCTCCGGATCGAGCCAAACTTCGGTAACGAGACGAGGCCCGAAGAAAAGGTTGCGCCAGGATGAAAGATTCACGATCACAGCAATCAAGGGCGATGGCCAACCGATTGAACCCAGCCGGACCAAGGAAGCATTTTCTGCTCAGTGCGGGGTTCTTGTTAGGGACATGATGCCGATCAGCATCCACCAATGGAATAAGCCTAAGAGCGAAGACCCTCAAGTGTCTTTTGTCAACGATAGACAGAAAGATGATCTTTGGACCGTGCTGAAGGCAAATTTCACCCTACCGCCAGAGGAGGATCCGGATAAGCCAGTTATAGAGCCATTGGTCAAGGCTCATGCTCTTAAGAAGATGGCAGATCTATTCAGGAGGTGGAAGAATGAGTTGAAATCAACGTTTGTCGACAAAGGGAAGACTCCATAATTCACCGGCCGATTTGAGAAGATAAGAGATCACTGGCCCGCATTTGTGGCCCACAAGACATCGGAGAAGAGTAAGAAGATGTCAGCGACAAACAAGAAAAATGCTGCAAAGAAGGAGCATCACCATCGCACGGGGTCAGGTGGCTACCTCAAAGCCCGGCCATTGTGGGGCAAGGCTGAGAAGGATCTGCGTGATAAAGGGGTCGAACCAGAGACATTGAACTGGCCAGACCGTTCAAGGACTTGGTTCTTCGGGGTTGGGGGAACCTTGGACCCTGAAACAGGGAAGTGCCGTTGGACGGCGGAGCAACTTGAAATACCCGTCAAGAAGCTTCAGAAGTATATCGCCGCAGCGCAGCAAGGGACGTTCGTTCCCGACAGAGAGAACGACGAGCTCTCATAGGCCCTCGGGAATCCTGAGCACCCAGGACGAACACGAGGCACGGCAGGCTCCGTTGCGTGGAAGGTTGGGTTTCCCAGCGCAGGCGGTTACAAAACCCGGGAGAGGAGGAGGAAAGTGGAGCAGACCGAACTGCAGAAGCTAAATGCAAGGGTACGAGCGCTAGAGGAACAAGCACTAGTTCAGAGCCAGCGACCTGCCGAAGCTACCCCGCCATCTCAGCGGAGAAGCAGCGTGGCTTCCACCGAGCTCCTTCAGCAGCCTGACTTCACGGCTCCCAGCTACCCCGTGGATGCTATCACGGAAGCTCAAGATTGCCACCTTATGACGCAATGGCAGCACCTCAAAGTCAAGGCGGCTGTCGGCTCTGTTGCACCTCCTGAACCCGGCGCAACTTTTCACTGCCTTCCGATTCCACAAGGCTATGCTATTGTGATAGTCGATGAAATAACGGAGGGATTTGAGGAGCTCGAGCTTGACCACCCTACCGGTGAAGGGGAGACTCAGCTGGGTCTTGCTCTGAAGACTTCATGTCTATGGCGGAAGGAGCTCATCAACCTTCCGAACTGGACGCCTCCGCCTCCTCCTCCTCCTCCTCCTCCGGCGAGTCAGGGCACTCCGCCTCCTTCTCCGCCTCCTCCTCCAGCGAGTGATCAGGGCACTCCGCCTCCTTCTCCGCCTCCTCCTCCAGCGAGTGATCAGGGCACTCCGCCTTCTTCTCCGGCTGCTCCGGCGCGTGGCGGCACTCCGCCTCCTTTCTCCGCCTGCACCGGCGTGTCCGAGCAGCCCGCCTCCTCCTCCGCCTCCTTCTCCGGCTGCTCCGGCGCGTGGCGGCACTCCGCCTCCTTCTCCGCCTGCGCCGGCGCGTCCGAGTAGCCATCCTCCTCCTCTGCCTCGTCAGCAACAGCGGAAGATAGCCGCCGCCGCTCTGGCTGCTCCGGCACGTCGTAGCACTCCGCCTCGTAAGCAACAAAGGAATACAGCCGCAGCCGCTCCGGCTTCTCCGGCGTCTAGCAGTACAGCCAGAGGCGGGAGGCAATACAGATTCGGTCCATCTCTCAAGCCTCTAGAGAAGTTACCATACGAGATGATCGAGGAGGAAAACACGCAGATCTGTGAAGCCCAAGTGAAGGACTTTTTTGCAAAGAAAAATCCACCTCCGGAGGAGAAGATAGAACTGGTGAAATTGAAGCGCACTTTGAATGCCCTGAAGCGACCACCACCGCCTCCGCCGGATGACAACCATGTCCGCGCTCTTAGAAAGGCAGTGCAAGGAGCACGCCGGTCGGGAACTACTTCAAGTGACAAAAGGTTACAAGAACGAAGAAGTGGGAAAAAATTCCCCAGCTCGGCGAACAGGCGAACCAATCGTGCCCCCCGCTCAAGGTGTCTAACGATATCATCGCAAATCTGCCGGGGATGCTGCTCGGTACCAATCCTGGTGATTACCTGCCCGACGATGCACATTTTGATATAATGGAGGTGGACGAACACAAATACCGGCACGGGAAGCCTCTCGTCAAACCTGGTCATCCTCCTCTCAGTACTAGGAAAAGGCCTGCTAGTGGCGCACCAGTTTTGCCTACTAATGGCGCACTACTGGTGCGCCACTAGCACCACGCCATTAGAATTAAATACTAATGGCGCACCCCTGGTGCGCCATTAGTATCTGGTATACTAATGGCGCACCACGCAGTGCGCCATTAGTATAGCCCATCGTGCGCCATTAGTATGCCTCCCGGGGGCCATATGTACCTTGTGCTCTGGGTTACTAATGGCGCACTTCTATGTGGTGCGCCATTAGTAATGGCGCACCACATAGAAGTGCGCCATTACTAACAAATTTTTTTCAATTTTTTTTTCATAATTGTTTTTTCGTTTTTTTCTTAATCTCGGGTCACTATGGCTTAATCTCGGGTCAATATGCTTAATCTCAAGTCAAATCGCACTAAGTGGTCAAACTTTCCGGAAGGTCACCCATCCTTACACTACTCTAGCCCGAGCACGCTTAACTTCGCATTTCTATCCAACCCCAGCACCACCTCACTTAACAAGCACTTGTTGATATATCTATGATATCAATCCTATTAAACCTTGTTGATGTCTAGGACTTTGTTCATGTTCATTAGTGTGATGAAATTTTGAAAAAATATTTCAAACTTCCCGGTCATATTACGTATCATATTTTGAAAAAAAATTCCAAAAAAAAAAAATTCGAAACCAATTTTTTTTTCTGTTACTAGTGGTGCACCTAGCAAATGGTGCGCCACTAGTAAGTTTGAATTTTTTTCCATTTTTTCCCCTCTAGATCTTAAAAGCTCCGTATCTTTCGTTCTGTTAGGTTTTTGGGGATTCTGAAAATGTTTAACGAGGTTTCCCCGTTAAATTCGGATGTAACTTTTCGAGTAGATGATTTTTTATATAAAAAACTTTTTCATCGGAGTTCGTATGCAAAAGTTATGCCCATTTTACAAATTCTCGAGAGATTTTGCAAAAAAGTCGAAAATTCATGTTTGTAAATTTTGCTAACAACTAGACCACATATCACATGGGAATCTTATTTTCTTTTATTTTTTTGACATTTCTATCATTTTCTTTTTTTTTTTTGAAACTGAAAAGGCGGTCCACGGGGAGGGGGGGGGTTGCATTTGGTGAATAATTAACAACAAAAATAAAAGACTCAGAAAGTTAGTAATGGCGCACCACGTAACAGGTGCGCCATTAGTAACCCTGGTTACTAATGGCGCACCTGTTACGTGGTGCGCCATTACTAACTTTGCAAAAAAAATAAAAATAAAATATTTAGTAGTGGCGCACCAGTGGATAGTGCGCCATTACTAGTTTGAACTAGTAATGGCGCACTGTACCCAGGTGCGCCATTACTAGTTTTGAAAAAAAAAGTAAAAAAAAAATTTGTTAGTAGTGGCGCACGGAGTGTGTGGTGCGCCATTACTAGTTAAAACTAGTAATGGCGCACTCTGGCATGGTGCGCCATTAGTATTTTTGAAAAAAAAAATTATTACTAGTGGCGCACCATGTGTCTGGTGCGCCATTAGTGTCTTTCACACTAATGGCGCACCAACACATGGTGCGCCACTGCTATATAGTAGTGGCGCACCACATGTCTGGTGCGCCATTAATGGCCATATCATCTATAGCCCTTTTCCTAGTAGTGTCTAACAACGATGATGCGAAGATTCCATGAGTGGTACATGGACACCTGCAGCGAGTCTGGGAAGGATACTTTGACGCTGAGAGTTAAAGAGGAGCACGACCTCGTTGGAATTGATCTGTTGTCTGTTCCATTTGAGGAGTTCTTCCAGTTTTTCAATCAAAAGGCCCTCGATAAAATAATCGTCACTTGCTACTGTCTGTAAGTGCTACTTCTGTAATTAAGTCTCTATATATAGCTCAGCTCTTTCATTGCATGTATATATAATTATCCTCACTATATTATGTAGATTGAAGATCGTCGAATGCAGAAATGCACAAATCTATGATATTGGGTTCATTAACACAAATCTCATAGATAAATGGACGGTTACATATAATGCCAAAGAAACTGAGGCCAACTTGCTACAATCGTTGCTTCGAAATCAAAACAAAGATAAAATACTCTTTCCTTACAACTTCAAGTGAGTGTTACTGTCTTGTGCATATTCGGTTTCCCTTATTACTCAAGGTTATAGTAATGTAATTGATGAGTTATGCATGCGTGCGCAGCTTCCACTTTATTCTCCTAGAGATTAAGCTTAAGCAGGGACTAGTAACCGTCTTAGACTCAAGACGAAAAGATCCCAAGGAGTATGCGACCATGACTAAAATGCTCGAGAAGTAAGTTCAATCGATCGTTATCGCACCATATCGGCAACTTTGTTCATTTCCTGATATCAAGTAATTGTTTTCTTTGTCTGGCAGGGTTTGGAAAGAGTTCACCGCAGAAGCTCCAGGACTGCCGGGGAAGCTCCGATTTACACACCCGAAAGTAAGTACTACTAGCTAGTTCCGCGCATCTCCCATTGATTCTAGCTAGTTTCATCAATACCATTTATAATGCTTGATTATCAGTTTGATTGACCTCTATTTCTCGTAAAGTGGTTGTGGCAGGAAGGCGGGAATAATTTTTGTGGATACTACGTTTGCGAGTACATCTACAACGCGACGACCTCTAAGCGGGGCTACTCTGAAAAACAATATGAAGTGCGTAAGCAATAATATTCACAATTTTATTTTATTACCATCATTTGTGTTGAGTTTCATTCATATATATGTATTGACCCCCTTCTTCAAATTAGATGTGGCAGCTGCGGGATGAACTCCTACCACAAGATCGCATAAAAGCAATTCAAGAGGAATTGGCGGATTCTTTCTTGACCACGTCATCAATCCAGCGGAGAATACCATGTGGAAACTGACTTTAGATGTTAGGGATTGTAAGAGATCTTATATTGTATATATGTAGCTAGTAGCGTCGGATAGATATACGAAAACTTGTTGTTCGACCAATCTCTCGGAGAAGGAGGAGGCGATCACTTCTCTCTGTATATGTTCATGATGATCTTATGTACTTAATGGTTTCCTTCATTTGCTTACTAGCTAGCGTGTCGAGTCCTCTCTATAAATATATATTAACTACGTCGACCAAGCACGGAGATAAGAGGAACACTCTCTCTATTAGCTAGCTAACACAATATATGAAACCCCTAAATTAACCCTACAAACCCCCACCACCCCCACCCCCCCCCCCCCCCCCCCCCCCCATAAAAAAAAGCTTCCTGTCTAGGCAAGCCGCAGCGGCCACGTGGATGCTTTTTGGTCTACAAAAGGTCGTCCTGCCTGGGCAAGCCGCAGCGGCCACGTTGAGCCCCATCTGTCCCGGTTAGTAGGCGAACCGGGACTAAAGGTATTGGGCTTTAGTCCCGGTTCCAAAACCGGGACAAATGAGCCTCTGAAACCGGGATAAATGGGCATTTTTCTACTCGTGTTTCCGGGTGCCTTGAGATTGGTATTGCCAAGCGTCAACAGCGGGGCAGGGTCTAGCGATGGGGAGTGTGTGACCCAGGTTGTACAGGATTATTTTCCCACTCCGGTCATGGCGACGAACTCTGAGCCTTCAGTCGCGCGCCATAGGGACTAGAGCAAAGCTAATAGAATAGCCTGCTGCCGGCTCTATACCAGTTACCACGTCGGCTATATAGCCAACACCCATATAATAAACTGGCTGTAGGTTAGTTATAGTCTTTAATACTTGCATGGAGAGAAATGCAAGGGGAGGAACAGTGATTTTGCTGGCTGCATGTTCTGCCCTGCTCGCCGGCTGCATGCACCGTCAATTTCATCGTAGCTTGTGTTATCGCCCGCCGGCTCTCTTCTGTCTCCTCCAGATAAGATTTTGCTGATTTTGCTGATGTGGAACATCTTATAGCCAGCTGACTAGGACCTATTATACTTACTTGCCCTTAGTTGGACGTTGGGGCGGAGGGATGCGACCAGAGAGTGCTCCGATGTGCTCCGGCTGCTACTGGTGTTTGGGGCAGAGGCGGAAAAGAACGAACGATGGTGCTTTGAGATTGGTATTGCCAAGCGTCGACAGCGGGACAGTGTCTAGCGATGGGGAATGTGGCAAGCATGCTGCACAAGCTTCTTCCGCCTCATCCACAGGAGGATGACGCGCACGCCCTGTCCTGTCACATCCGATGGCTGCATGCAATGCAGCCAAGCCGGTCGACTGATTGGCTTCCCTGCCAGACCTGGTCGATCATCTCATCGACGCTGCCACGGTTGGTATGGTCGACGAATGTCGAAAGGGAGAGGAGAGGCGAGGTGAGGTGGACGGCTCAATCACCCCAATCACACGCACGAGCCTAACTAATGAATCTTCCTCCTTAACCCTTATCCACTAAAGCAGAATGCAGGGAGCCTACGGCTCAAGCGCCGCCTCGCCTGCTTCCCTTGACCCACTGACCACCCGCGGACCGCCCAGCGCCCCAGGGCCCAGTCCCCAGCCGTCCGATCAGGATCCGACGGCCCTGCACGACCCTCACGCCTCGCCGACCACCCCCTATTTGTACATCGGCCGCCTGCTCTGCCCGTCCCTCCCAAATAACCAACCAACTGCCCCCCGCTCGCCGCACCTACCGCGAGTAGTCAGTCAGAGCCGCACGAGCGCCGCGCCCAAGGGAAGAGAGCTTGGCCCGCTCCGATGGCCCGCGACGGCGCGTCGGCGGAGCGGCGGCGGGTGGCGCTGCGGGTCCTGCTCGCGCGCGGCGAGGACTCCTCCTCGTCCTCTCCCCCGCCGCGGGGGCCGGAGGAGGAGGCGCGGCGGGGCAAGCAGCAGTGCCTCGCGCTGCGCCTGCGCGACCTCGGCTGCGCGTCCGCCGCCGCGTCCCGGGCCCACGCGCCCGTCGCCGCCTCGGCCTCCGTGCGCCCGGCCGCGGAGGAGGAGGAGGACTGGCGCGAGAGCCGGCGGCAGCGGCGGCGCAGGCGAAGGGAGAGGAGGGACGCGAGGGTCGCGGGCGGCGGAGGCCTCGCGGGGGCGGGCGGAGGGGTCGCCGGGGACGTGTGGTGCACGTGCACCCCGGGGATTCCCTTCGCCGCCGAGGCGTCCTCCGTGGACTGCGTCGTGGCGCGCCACCACACGGCGGTCCCGGGCCGCCGCGGGGACGGGGAGAGGCGACACAGGGAGGTTTGTACTTGCTTCTGGTTGATTTTCAGATGTGCAGTTGGCTAGTTTGTGTCTCCTTGCTGAAACTTTGAACGGATTTCCAACTGAATCTCCATCTCGTTCTGTCGAATTGACTTCTGCTTTCCTGGCGACAGAGGACCGCCGAGCAGCGGGCGCGCAGGGTCACCATGCGGGAGCACATATCCTCGTCCTTCATGGACTCGCCGCCGCGCTTCCACATGCCCTTCCACGACGCCGACCTCCTGCATTCAGGCCGCCACCGCCACGGCCACCCCTACGACAGGACCGAGGAAGAGGTACAGTCCAACATCTGCCGTTCCACGCACCATCTCTCCCACCCTGTGAACCTCACCGACAAAAGCTCACACTACTTCCATCCAGCATTCATTTCATCATTGTTGGTACATGATAGGTTGGTCCTCCACATTCCACAAGAATCATTCTCATTGGGCAAATCTCATAGCAGCCATCGTAGGTGGTTTCAGACTATCAGGGGGTCCATGCTCAATCTTATAACTACTAGTGGCCATCATATGTAGCCCATGGTCCATGCTGATTTGGCATTTTTGTTTGGATGCCATGTACTCACTCACATGGTACCATCCTACAGAACGATCCTCACACGTTCTATACTGGAGTGGTTGCAGCTCTAGGATTGGTACAGTATAGTAGTTTATCACCCCTGGCTGGTAGTTATGTTTATACGACACGCAACGCAAGCACGCGGCAGATTGGATGGAGGCACATGAGAGCAGGTGATGGTGGTAGATATGTTAGGTGCAGAGGCAGAGAGCCCTTTGAGTGTAGCTGCAGATTTCCCTTTCCTTTCCCTGATGTGTTTACACACACAGATGATGAATCATTGTGCTGGGCTGAACAACCATGTTGCTGATTCTTTTGGTTAACTAGTTGCCATGTTGCTGGGATGGATGGTTGGTTCGTTGTTTAATGTGATCTTTTAGAATGGGGTGAGCGCGATGAAGGATTTGAATGCCTAAGCAAGGATTATAAGAATCTGACCTCCTTTAAGTGAACTTTAGGATATGAACTGGCATGTTTGTGAGTCAAAAGGCGGCCTTCGCTGGTAGTTTTGACTTTGGGTTCTGCACTTAAGATACAGCAAAATACCTAGTTGTTCTTGATCAGAGAACTGTGTTATTACCACATGGCACAAGTGGTTAGCTACTCTATTTAAAATCGAATGATATTGTGTTAGTGTGTATGCATGCCCGCAAAAAAAAAAGAGAACTGTGTTATTTTTTTGCTAGTTTCCTGCTTGTCGAGCACAACACTGTCGTGCCACTTTAGTGCTAATCAGTTATGAAGCTGTTTTTCATCTGTTCTACACTAGTTGTTGGCATGAGGTCATTTGATAGGTTGTTCCAGTTCACTACTGTCAGTCACCCACAAGCTCTTTAGATCCCTTGACTCCTTGAATACTTCTGCTAATGGATACATGTAGCATGCACTTTGAACCCATGTTATTTGTTACTCCTAGATAACATTCAGTACTATCCTTTACAACATTCAGATAATGATGTTTCGAACGAGACTACTGTTGGGAAGAATGGGCATGTATGATCAATATCAGGATTGGCGCCTTGACGTTGATAATATGAATTACGAGGTACCCCCCCCCCCCCTTCTGCCGCCCATCATCTGCAACAGATTTAAGATTGCACACCATTGTCTTTATTTAGCAAAGAACATTGTTGCATCATTTGACAGGAGCTACTCGCACTCGAGGACAGGATCGGCTATGTAAGCACAGGGCTGCGAGAAGACGAGATTGTTCGCGGCCTTAGGGTGGGCAAACACCTGCCGTTCGACCGCAAGCATTTTTCAACAGAGACGGAGCGGAGCTGCAGCATCTGTCAAGTATGACGACGAACTTGCTCCTTTCGATTCAGTCCCCATGTCACATCAGCATCGCCTCTTCACAAGTTAACATGAACTTATAAATCATTGCAATTTTTCAGGAAGAGTTTGAAGCGAGTGAGGAGATCGGGAGGCTGAGCTGCGGCCACGGCTACCATGTGCACTGCATCAAGCAGTGGCTCTCCCGGAAGAACGCCTGCCCACTTTGCAAGACCGCCGTCTCAAAACCATGAGATAGATCATAGTAGATCCCTACGCCGCAGAGTTTCTTTTTCTCTGGTATAATACATGTATTCATATCGTACCTGAAAGGGTGCTTGTTCTTGTATACGTAGTTGTGCTTGTACAGCCCCCTCTGATGCTCTGCATATACACACTGTTGTTGTAAAAAAGATACACAGGCACACATAATAGAAATGATACTGTCCGCATCGTTTTGAATTGCATCTCAGTTATGGCCTCGTGCATTTCCCGCCGACGAGCTTCAGATAGCTTCTTATGGCGAGCGACTGCCCTCGCGGCTGCCGCGCCAGTGGTGATGGCGGCGGCGATGGCGACGGTGGCGTCATTTTCCTTCTTGATGTCGCCGCCGATGAGCCTTTCACCACCGCGGCTCTCCTTGACGTGTGCGCGCGCTGCAGGCCGTCACGCGGCCTCTGCTGCCCCGCCGCGCTCTCGTCGTCCACGGCCTCTGCTTCTCCGACCCGGAGCTCCCTCTCGATCGCCTCGGCGCGCATGCTCATCTCCTTCTCGCCGGCCCGCCGCGCCTCCACCCACGCCTCGGCCGCCGCCACCTTCTTGTCGGCGACCGCGCGGACCACCTCGGCGCGGCCGGTCAGGTACTCGTACTCGAACCTCGGGAGTGTCACGTTCCCGGACCTCCGCGGCGCCATGGACGCCCTCTCCATCGCCGCGCTCTCCACGGCGGCCCTCAGCCTCTCCGTCGCCGCGGCCTCCGACGCCCTCGCCGCCTCCAGCTCCCTGATCGAGCCCTTGATCCTCTGCTCGGCGGCCACGATCTCGGCGTCCACGCTGTCCGCGTCGTCCTGGACGACCTGGCTCTCCTGCTCCATCAGCGCCTTCTCCTTCTCCGCCGCCTCGGTCTCCTCCTCCAGCTGCTGCAGCGTCGCCTCCAGGTCGGCGAGGATCTCTCCGGCCATCTCGTCGGCGGCCGTGACGGCGCCCAGCCGGCACTTGGCGTCGCGCAGCGCGGCCTCCAGCTGCCGCACCTGCGCGCCGGCCTTCTTCTCCTGCTCCTCCAGCCGGCCGATCTCCTCGGCGAGCCGCGCCGCCTCCGTGCGCGTGCGCTCCATGGACGCCGTGAACTGGAGGCTCTCTCCTTTGGCGGACTCGAGCTCCGCCCGCGCCATGTCCAGCTTGGCCTCCGCCGCCTGCAGCGACGGCGAGCTGTCGTGCCCCTCGTCGGTGATCTCCGAGTCCGAGGAGTGGCCGAAGCCGTGGCGGAGCCGTCTGTCGTCGGAGCTCGCCGCGGTGAGCCACGCTTCGAGCTCACTCGACACGCTCTGGCGGCCCATTGTCGCGCCTCTTTGCAGTCCCATGGTCGGCGGTGTCCACCTCGTCACCTCCTCCTCCGTCTCCCTGGCGGACGACCGGCCGGCTCCGGTGAGCTCAAAGGCGACGCGCACCTCCCTCGCTTCGTGGTCGGCATCCGGCCGTTCCTTCGCGCCATGGGCGACGATCGAACCAGGGCTCCTCGTCGCCGTGGACGACCCGTCATCCTCGGCCACGGCCATGCCGCCCTTGGCCTCCCTCGCGGCCTTCACCTCGCGCTGCAGCTCCCGCAGCTCGCTCTTGACGCGGTCCAGCTCGCGCATCACCTCGGCGTACGTCGCGCCGCCGCTAGACTCCATCGGCCGAGCGCCACCGACGTCGGCGGCGAGGCCGCCTACGTTCGCGCGCGGCCCTTTGAGGAGCTCCGACCTGCGGGACCCCTGCCGCTCCAGCTGATTCTTGGCCACGACCGCCGGCAGCTCAGGCTCCGCGGCAACGACGGCGCGCGCCCTCTCCTTGTCAGGCCCGTGCGACCCCGCCTTGGCGTCGGCCTGCTCCACCAGCTGCTCCAGCGTCTTGCCCGCGAACAGGTCAGGATCCACCCGCGCCTTCTCCTTCTCCTTCTCCGGCGTGGCGGCCGGACGCCGGTGCGGCAGCCGATCGGTGCCGGACCCGGACCTCGCCACCTGCTTGACATCAGACGACACGTTCTGCACGCAGTCACCACGGTCGAAGTCATCAGCACAACAAGCACAACGCCAAGAACCGGCATGATCGCACATGAAGCCTCTGACTCCGGGAGCAAGGCTAGCCTACCTTGACGACCTTGGGCAGCGTGGCCCGCCGCCGGGGCTTCCCGCGCCGGCGCACGTCGATGCTCTGGCTCTGGCTCTGGCCGAAGATGCTCATGCCGTCGCCCACCGACACCGAGTCGTTGCCGCCGCCGTAGCCCGGCGCCGTTCGGATCCTCGCGCCCTCCATTGCCGCCATAGTTTTCTCGGAGCGACGGGGGCCAGGTTAAATACGTTCTTGCTTCTGCGTGGTGACAAAGTGTGGCATGGCAACTCCAAGTTCTTTCTGCCTGCCAGCTCGCTGCAGCACAAAGGTTCCTGAAAGCGGCGTGATTGTGATTGGCCGGCAGCTGGGGGGATTTCTCGTGGAGTCAGACGACAGTGTGTAGCTGCGGTGATTTTTTTACATCAAATGATGCTATTTTACATTGGTGACGGCGTCTGAACATGGAGTTTTCGATGGTCTGGAAGAACATGGGACGAGTTTTCTGCTCTTCCTGGGCCAATGATATCAGGAGGAGAGAACTAGATTGGGTTTGGAAATGAGGCAGCTTGGGACAAACTAGCAATCTGTCGTGGTTCACCAAGATTTCGCGAGGCGTGAATTGGCGAATTCGCATCTCGGTCGAAGAGTTTCGGTATGGTTTTTCAGTTCGGTATTGTTTACATTTCAGTGAATCTGCGTTGCCAGACAGACCACACTAGTTGCGAGGAGGAGAAAGACCCATCTGTTACTGAATTTCTATGCTTCATCGCACAAGAAATGAAACAAGCTTCAGAAAGAAAAATGCCATGACTCAAAAGTGTTAATCGCATTGGTCGCGGAATTTAACTATGTCGACAGAGTTCTTCAGCTGACTGCTGAGCAAGATACAATGCCCTGCACACACAACAACATTTCCTCTTCCTCCATGTGTTCATACATCATATCTTCTAGAATGCATAAGTTGGTTCTAAAATATACCAGAATTGAACTTAGGTGTGGACAGGCGACGAAGGACAAAACCGGGGCCATTGGCAGATATGCTCCCAGTAATCTATTGTATACAGCAGGTTAAGACAAGCGGTGAAAAATCAAATGCATCAGATGATCAGATTGCACTGTGGGCTGAAGCTACAACAATGAACACCAGAAGTGAAAAAATCACCAAAAATAATGTACAAAGGAGGTCAAAGGAAATACGGGACCGCACTTCTCGGCCCTCGCATTTGGTTGTTCTCGTCCGTCTCTGTGAAGATCTTCACATCTCTTTCCTGCCAACGGAGTAAAATGGGTAGATAAAATTATCAAATACAAAAGGTGGCATAATCAATCCCCACAAAAAATGACATAACAAATCTCCTTTTTTAAGATAATAACTGAAAAACATGGTATGCATAAAACACAGGAGTATCAGGTACTGCGACATTAGGGAATTGAATGGAGATTGTTGTAATTATTATGCTGTCTACTTCTACTCCCTCCGTTCCTTTATATAAGGTGTATTATTTTCGGCACGGTGACCAAGGCACATGATTATGGACATGTTAGGACTAAATTACCCTTAGCAAATTTATTGTTTTGTGGCAGATAAATCAGTTAGTCCAGGAAAGTATGAGATATATGCAATCGAGAGAGAGATATTTTCCTTCTTTTGCTACAAGGAGAGATACAGACAATCGAGAAAGAGATACTTTCCTTTTTCTGGAGGGCTAAAAGGGGAATTATGAGGAATTAGCAGAAATGCACCTTACATTATGGAATTTTATCAATAAACAAATACACCTTATATAAAGGAACGGAGGGTTATCAAGGAAAGATAGAAGGCACCAGTTCATTTGTTACCAACCAAGCCACATTCGCCTGTTTATTGGTAAGTCTACAGCTTGGAAGCTGGGATGCTATGTTCCTTCTCAGAATCTCAGGTCATATTAACTTGCTTACTATGGACTAACTTCTTTTCAAGACTCTTATTACTATTAGTTTGTTAATATCAAGAGTGCACAGAAATACAGGAGCGACTTCATCAATCATAACAGGAACTGTTGCAACTTGTGCTGCAATGCTACTATGTAACAAGGATCAAAACAGCCTGAAAATCAAATCCCAGCTTCTGTTCTCTATCTGGATATGCCATCAGGAGCTCCGGAGTTCATATACAAAACAGTGAAATTATCGCTATATACCTCACCGATAGACTCAAGAAGGTTTCCAATGGAACCTATCAAAGCCTGAGTAGGAACGGTTTCTTGAAAGTTTTGAAGCCAATAAAGCATGTCTAGCAAATTATTGCAGGCGAAGACAGCAGTAGACATAAAGTACATAAAACACAAATGAAGAACTAAGTCTGGTAGTGATGGAGTGACCTACCATAGTTTCGCTGAAGCTTAGTATAGAAGCAACATTCCCACATCTGTAACAATAATTAGGTGCAGACCACACCTGAAAAAAGAACAGAAATAAAAGTGAGCATCTAGAACTACATGCAGGTTCTCGGACAAATCGACATGTGTAAACTGAGAGCTCACAGTTACAAGACCCTTGTCTTGGAACATGTACTTTAGGCCTTCCTGGACCAGTTGATGAGCCCGGCAAACTAACTCAAGATTGTTAACATGGTTGAACTGCATTAGAACAACAAGCGTCAGTAAAAACCCTATATGGAGACAACCTGAAATGAAAAGAGCAATATGCCATACCTTGGTTGTCACCCGTGATCCAAAAAGCCAACCTGCTCCACGGGGACTAACACCCCATGTCTCTATCTCTTCTGGGTCACTTCACATCAGATCACAAAAAGGTCCTTCATGAGGAATTTCGCAGTTGCGATCAATTGTCCGCATCTGTGGACACAACAAAGATATTTAAAACTACTCATCAGATTTGCAAATTTGGTTTGGTATTTCACTAGGCACTGTCTTAACGATCCAGTCTCATATAACAGGAAAAGCAAAATCACATACAGGTAGTGGTTCTCCTAGTGAGTACTGAGTAGTTCCATGAAACTACCGTCTACCGCTTTATATGTATGCACAGTTGGGAAGTATATTTTTCTCACCGAAAAGAAATGTGTATAACAAAGATGACTCTAAGTCTCTAACAGAAGACAATCCACATGAATACAACAGATGCAATATTGCAGTACTCTAAGAGACACATTTTCTGATGGTGCTACTGATTAATAGTCTGTTTAGTACACCCTTCAAACAAACATAGGAAGCTACTCAAAGGGGCATTACATGATTGAACAAATTGAATGAACAAAGAACAAGAATTAATTTTACACGGGAAAATGTGGATAACTATATCTTGATTTCACCAGGACAGTAAATGAAAGCATCAATTTGAGAATACGAGCCAAAAGTGAAAAGAATAACTAACCTGATCAACTGTGCGTACATCAGGTGAAAGGCCACCATGAACACAGAGGACCTAAATATCAACATGCATGTCACTAAGTATGAGTTAACATCATCTGAACATAGGACTTAACTTCTTTACCTAACATAACTTACTGTGCCATTAATGATTGCTGAAAGAGTAAGGTAATCAAAAACATCAGTGCAATACCGCCATGCATTCGCATTCCCATACTTCCTCTGACACTCATCATAAAAGCCATACACCTAAGAAAAGAAAAGAAATATTAGGATACACACATGATAGGATTGGTTTAGTTGTAATAGTATTGGTTAACCTGCATAAAGCCTCAAAGCAACAAAAATAAGTGAGATTCTATGTCTCGTTAGAAAAGAACCCCATGAGACAAACTAAAACTAAAAAAAGCATTCGAATATTAGGAAAGGATTGTACCTGCGTCAACTGTCTGCTTTCATGGTTCCCACGCAGAAGGGTTATGTGGCCAGGATACCTAATGACAGTCATGAAAATTAATAAATAGAATAAGACAGTTACCGTTTGCGAGGAATTGAAAAACATTCATGGCCATGATACCGAGGTAATTGAAAATAAGTTTTTTTTTGTGTGATGAACTGAAAATAACTCTTAGAGTGCAAAGCAAAATAAACTGGATTCGAACAGAAATATTCAGTACTAACCGCTGTTTCATCAATATGGAGTCAGCAAGTATGTTAATGCTGGGTAATGTTTTTAAGCATGAATCAATGGTTCGTTCTACAGCGAAGGTGTATCAAGTAGCCCCTGAACTTTCTAACTTCCCTTAGGTGCAAACAACCCTCCTAGCAACGTTACATATGAACTCCCATGTGCTGAATCACTGACTACAGCATACTACTAAATTACCGATGACAGCAAGCTAAAACAACATTAGAAATCTATGAAGGTGCTGTCTGGGAAAAGGCGCAAATTAAACAGAACATCATAAAATGTCTTCATGAGATTCAAGTACCATACATGATAAATGTGCAGAGCAAGTACATTCATTCAATCGCTCAAGCAGACATTCAATGGCATACCTAGCTTTCAGAAGCAGAAGAATGGTGAAGACCTCGAGGCTGTTGAACCCGCGGTCCACAAAGTTGCCCTGCAAGTCAACACAAACTCAGTTCAGCAACCAGGATGGCCACTCCCAGCCCAAAACAGTAAACCACCAGCAGAGCCAGAGACCATGAATATGTAGTTGGTGTCGGGGACATGGCCCCCGGTGGCGAAGAGCTTCATGAGGTCGTGGAACTGGCCGTGGATGTCGCCGCACACCGTCACGGGGCTGTTGACCGGCTGCACGTTCGACTCCTCGATGAGGATCCCCTTCACCTGAAATGGTTTCACCACACGCAGCAGCATCAGTCACTCAGCTCAGCTCACTGAACAGCAGCGTAGAGCCGCACCACTCAGACTTCCAGGACCTAGGCCTGGCGGCGGCGCCGGACAGTGGCGAAACGCCGGAGCGGAAGCCGGCGGGGGGTTGGGGCATCGGTAGGGGGGAGGGAGAGGCCGAACGTATTCGCAGAGGAACTGGAGCTCGTGCTCGGCGAGGTGCTGCCCCTCCTTGACCTTGACGATCCACAGATCCAAATCCATCTCGCCCGAGCGCTGGAATGCCCCGGCTACCACCTCCCGTTCCTCCCCGCTAGGGTTTCTGCGGATTGGATAGGCAGGATTGGGGATTGGATTTTGGGGGGAGCGACGATTTTGTTTTTCGATCCAATCAAAGGAGGCGGCGAGAGAGGGGAAGGGAATGGGCTCGAGGACGAGGAGCATGAATTTTCAATTCCTCTTTATTTTTGGAATTGTTTTTAGCCTTGAAATCTTGGATAGGGATTCCCATTGGCCCCACATGTCAGGCCAATCAGGCAATCATTTCCTTCTCCATTTTGCTTCTTTTTTCTTACACTAGTAAATGCGCACGTGTAACGCACGTTAATGTTTAGGCAATATATCAATTGCACGTGGATATTAGGTATGCTATTATTTATGTATTAATTATGTGATTAGTGCAATATTTGGTATGATATTAATTGCACGTTAAACACGTTTAACGCTCGCCATTGGAGCAGTCTAGGTCGTTGGATTGACTTAGTTCGATGACTGAGATCAGTTGGATATGCCTTTTTGGGTCTTTTTATATTGGTATAGATAACAATAAAATAGGACTCCGCTACAAATCTGACGTCAGATGTGACGACCCCGGCTTAATCGTGCACTAATCATACACGCAAATGCGCACGATCAAGCCTAAGGACTCACTTGAAGATATCACAACACAACTCTAAAACATAAAATAAAGTCATACAAGCTTAATATTACAAGCCAGGGCCTCGAGGGCTCGAATACAAGCTCGATGGCATACAAGTGTCAGCGGAAGCATTAAATATCTGAGTACAGATATATTACAGAGAGAGAGATAAGCCTTCACAGAGGCGGGGTAAAAATAAAAACTACGATCGAAAGGCGTAGGCCTCCTGCCCTGGACCCTCCGATCCTACTCCTGGTCGTCGAACGGCTCTTCGTAGTAGTAGTACTCGCCAGGCGGATAGTAGTACTGGTCGTCGGCTGGGGCTTCTGGCTTAGGGGCTCCGTCGTCTGGTGGCATCAAATGGAAAATGGGGGAAAAAGAAAATAAAGCAAACGTGAGTACTCATCCGAAGTACTCAGCAAGCAAGGATCTACAGTACATATGCATCATTGTCAAAGGAATGGCTGTATATGTGGACTGGGCTGCAGAAATGCCAGAGTAGAGGGGGAAAGCCTAGTCCTATCGAAGACTAGCATCTTCAACAATCTTCGACAGTCTTGCAGCATCAGGAGAGAGCAGATGAACATAATGTAAAGTAGTAGTAGTAATATCATCAACCTCGACCTGAGATCCTTTCTCGACTCCCTGCGAGAAAGCAATCCCAGAGCCGTACTATCCAGTTCTCACCACATGTTCTAGTTGTACCGATCGGGATACAACTCCGAGTGTCCGTTACCGTAGGACAGGCTATCGATAGAAGTTTCTTCCCTGCAGGGGTGCACCAACTTACCCACCACGCTCACTTAACTCTGGCCGGACACACTTTTCTGGGTCATGCCCGGCCTCGGCTAAGCAACACGCCGCAACCCGACCTAGGCTTATAAGAAAGGTCAGCACGCCGGACTAAACCTATGCCCCCAGGGGTCTTGGGCCATCGCCCCGGGAACTCCTGCACGTTACGGGGCCACCGAGAGCAGACCTAGCAACCCCTTATACAAGCGCGGTTGCATTACCAGTCCAACTCGGCGTGCGCCGCTCCTTACTGACGTCAAACAAGCTTCGGCTGATGTGTACGACGCAGAACGCCCATACTATGCCCACGTGATGGGTAGTGCTATCGGGCCAGAGGCCCCTCGGATCAAATATCCAAACCGTAGTGGATTAGGAGCGCGCGGAAACGAGCAGAGACTCACGATCGATGTGACCCCGTCGCCCCGTCTCGAGGACTTGTGGCAAGGGCTAAGAATGCCCGGCCACGCCTCGTAGTTATCTCGCGGGCACCATCCAGGTCAACCCGACTCCACATCACTTCGCGTTAAGCTCGCGCGGGTACCCCTCAGGGCCGACCCGTCTTTAGTATCGTGGTTCATAGTCAAGTCATAATATCCAAGGTAACTGTGTGTTTGACACCGAAGGGAACCATGAGGAATCACCCTCGATGGAGTTCCCGCTCGATGTTATCATCAAGGTGAACGAAGGAGGAATCACCCTCGAGGTCCACACTTGAGAGGTTGCGCGACGATGTCGTTATCGGGGGTGGTGTAGGAGGAATCACCCTCGCTTACCACGACCGAGTAACTAACCTACAAGGTTAACATCAGAAGTGCTAACGAGGTATCACCCTCGGCACTCGACGGTAACCCAGCAGTGTCGGCAACTAAGGGGTAGTGATGTGCGGTGCCAGGGTCTGGTCCTCAATCCCGATGATCGGGTCTTCTGATATGCAGCAGGGCAGTCGGGATCAAGTGGAGGTCTGTGACGACCCCGGCTTAATCGTGCACTAATCATACACGCAAATGCGCACGATCAAGCCTAAGGACTCACTTGAAGATATCACAACACAACTCTAAAACATAAAAATAAAGTCATACAAGCTTAATATTACAAGCCAGGGCCTCGAGGGCTCGAATACAAGCTCGATGGCATACAAGCGTCAGCGGAAGCATTAGATATCTGAGTACAGATATATTACAGAGAGAGAGATAAGCCTTCACAGAGGCGGGGTAAAAATAAAAACTACGATCGAAAGGCGTAGGCCTCCTGCCCTGGACCCTCCGATCCTACTCCTGGTCGTCGAACGGCTCTTCGTAGTAGTAGTACTCGCCAGGCGGATAGTAGTACTGGTCGTCGGCTGGGGCTTCTGGCTTAGGGGCTCCGTCGTCTGGTGGCATCAAATGGAAAATGGGGGAAAAAGAAAATAAAGCAAACGTGAGTACTCATCCGAAGTACTCAGCAAGCAAGGATCTACACTACATATGCATCATTGTCAAAGGAATGGCTGTATATGTGGACTGGGCTGCAGAAATGCCAGAGTAGAGGGGGAAAGCCTAGTCCTATTGAAGACTAGCATCTTCAACAATCTTCGACAGTCTTGCAGCATCAGGAGAGAGCAGATGAACATAATGTAAAGTAGTAGTAGTAATATTATCAACCTCGACCTGAGATCCTTTCTCGACTCCCTGCGAGAAAGCAATCCCAGAGCCGTACTATCCAGTTCTCACCACATGTTCTAGTTGTACCGATCGGGATACAACTCCGAGTGTCCGTTACCGTAGGACAGGCTATCGATAGAAGTTTCTTCCCTGCAGGGGTGCACCAACTTACCCACCACGCTCACTTAACTCTGGCCGGACACACTTTTCTGGGTCATGCCCGGCCTCGGCTAAGCAACACGCCGCAACCCGACCTAGGCTTATAAGAGAGGTCAGCACGCCGGACTAAACCTATGCCCCCAGGGGTCTTGGGCCATCGCCCCGGGAACTCCTGCACGTTACGGGGCCACCGAGAGCAGACCTAGCAACCCCTTATACAAGCGCGGTTGCGTTACCAGTCCAACTCGGCGTGCGCCGCTCCTTACTGACGTCAAACAAGCTTCGGCTGATGTGTACGACGCAGAACGCCCATACTATGCCCACGTGATGGTTAGTGCTATCGGGCCAGAGGCCCCTCGGATCAAATATCCAAACCGTAGTGGATTAGGAGCGCGCGGAAACGAGCAGAGACTCACGATCGATGTGACCCCGTCGCCCCGTCTCGAGGACTTGTGACAAGGGCTAAGAATGCCCGGCCACGCCTCGTAGTTATCTCGCGGGCACCATCCAGGTCAACCCGACTCCACATCACTTCGCAATAAGCTCGCGCGGGTACCCCTCAGGGCCGACCCGTCTTTAGTATCATAGTTTAGTGCAAGTCATAATATCCAAGGTAACTGTGTGTCTGACACCGAAGGGAACCTTGAGGAATCACCCTCGATGGAATTCCCGCTCGATGTTATCATCAAGGTGAACGAAGGAGGAATCACCCTCGAGGTCCACACTTGAGAGGTTGCGCGACGATGTCGTTATCGGGGGTGGTGTAGGAGGAATCACCCTCGCTTACCACGACCGAGTAACTAACCTACAAGGTTAACATCAGAAGTGCTGATGAGGTATCACCCTCGGCACTCGATGATAACCCAGCAGTGTCGGCAACTAAGGGGAAGTGATGTGCGGTGCCATGGTCTAGTCTTCAATCCCAATGATCGGGTCTTCTGATGTCCAGCAGGGCAGTCGGGATCAAGTGGGGGTCTCTGTCGTGACTCTACCCATCCTATGCTAAACAGTTTAGGATAACAGGCATGTATCAAAAGTAGGTTACAAGTAAACAGGCTATGCAACAGAGTAGGATAGTAATAGCAGCAGTAACATCTAGTGCAAGCATAAGAGGGGAGAGAGTAGGCGATATCGGAATGCTCAAAATGGGGGTGCTTGCCTGTTTGCTCTGGGGCAAGGGCAAGGTCTTCAGGGGTGTCGCCGGGAACGTAGTCGTACTCCGGAGCTGCGTCTGCGTCTGGAGCTACGTCTGCGTCGGGGTCTATCGAGAGAGAAGAGGGGGAGGAAACAGGTAAACAATATGCAATCATATGCCACCAGTGCGTGCTATGCTATGATGCAGTGCAGGGTTGCCTGAATATGCATCTAAGTCATTTTAGTTATTTTTAGAATTATTCTGGGATTTAATATCCGACGTGTGTGCACTATTCATCTGCCGGATTCGGGTCCGGAGTTACGAGTTCTTCTACGTAGGAGGTTCCGATGGAGAAACAGACGGCACGATCAGACTCGTCTTGTCGTTCTGAGTAACTTTCATGTTTTAACTTTTTCGATCCGAGCTACGGTTTAAAAGTTATTAATTTTTAAAGATTATTTGAATTTCTGGAATTATTTTATTTAACAGAAATGAATTATGACGTCAGCATGACGCGCTGCTGACGTCAGCAAGTCAACAGGACGGTTGACCAGTCAAATATGACATGTGGGTCCAGTGGGACCCACATGTCAGCCTCTGTTTAGGCTAATCAGTGGATTAATTTAATTACCAGGGTTAATTAGGGGGTGGACCCCACATGTCAGTGAGACATTAGGTTAATCTAATTAGTTTCTAATTAATTAAATCTTTAATTAGTCTAATTATCGAACGGGACCCACGTGTCAGCTACAGGGGTGAACAGTGCCCGCGTTGACTCGGGTCAACGCGGTCAACTGGGCCCGTGGGACCCACTGGCAGTGACCCAGGGGTGTCCCACGTGGCAGCCACGTCGGCGGCCGGCGCCGGAGTTGCGCCGGCGACCAAAATCGCGGCGGTGCGTCGCCGGAGCCGCTCGGATTTGCGCTACAGGGCTTGGTTCGAGCCGTGGGTAGGTTCTTTCGAACGGGCGTTCAACGCCGCGTCCAACCGTGGCGGTGGCGTCGCCGGAGACGGCGTGTAGCGACGGCGGCGAGCATCGCGGCGGACGCCGGAGTTCGGGCTTCGTCGGGTTCGACGCTATGCGGCACGGGGAGAGGTGCTAGAGGCTTTGCTGGACTCGCACGAGCTCCAGGAGCTCGAAGCTGGGCTCAGTTGCGCATGACGGCGGCGTTGGCCACGGCAGCGAGCTCGTCGGCGGCAGCGGGTTCGGGCTCCTCGGGTGCGGCCACTACGGCGACAGAGAGGTGCGGATCGAAGAGGGGAAAGACGAGGGGGAGCTCACCGGGTGGCTAAGAAAAGCCGGGGACGGTTTAGGAGCAGCAGCCGTCGCCGGATTTGGAGAAGATCGCCGGCAGCCGAGAGGAAAGGGGGCGGCGCGTAGTAGTCGTTGTGGTGCTCCCCGGCTCGATCTCTGGCTTCCAGTCGAAGGAGTCGACGAACCCGGAGCTCGTGGTCACGAGGATGGAGCCGGAGGAGCTCGGTGGCCACGGCGGTGCCAAGACGCGGCGACGGCGGTGTTCGGTGGCGGATCTGGAGGAAGGGTGGAGGCGCGGAGCGGCGAGGGAGAGGAATGGGGATCGACTAGGGTTCGGGTGAGGCCGCGGGGCCTCTTATTCCCCTACGCGGCGGCAGCGGCGCCGGAGGATGGTCGACACGCGCCGCGCTCGTCGGCGTGTCGGCGCGCGCGTTTGACAGCGCGGCGAGGAGGACGATGGGGAGATGGGCTGGGCCGGTTGGACCTCAAATCGGGGCACTGTGCATTAAGGCCCAGTGCACAGTGTCCCTTTTAATTATTTCTCTGTTTCTGTTTTCCTTTTCTTTTATTTCCTTTTCTGTTTCAAAATGTTTAGGGCACTTGTGCACTTTTGAAAAATGTGGGAGTTGGCCCAAATATTGCAATGCAATATTATCTCTCACCAAAAAGTGGTTTGGACAAATTTGGATTCCATGTGAGTTTGATATTAATTTAATAGATGTAAATAGTCTGTTTTGAGTGCTGTTTCAGGTTGTTTCACTCACTTAGCTAACTCCAAAAATAATGATTATGATTTTGCCATGACCACTGGATTATTTGCTAATTAAATAACATTTCTCCAGCAGAGTTTGATCAACTTCAATTTGCACTTTGGAATTTAATTTAATTTTCAGATTTTGAATTTGAATTGGATTATTAACCCAAATGACTTGGCACTGCAAATGATCATGACTTGGCAGTTTAACAGAGTATCACAGTACTTATTACAAGGGGGTGTTACATCAGATTTTTTAACCATTGCAAATCGAACGTTTTTCATGGCAATTATATTCGTTGTGGATGACGAGTTTAATTGGCGAGCATGGCAAATCCATCTCTGTTCATTTTTTGGCCAGGAATTCGCCATGGTTTGTCATGAATATGAATTGGCATGAAAAACGTCAGATTTGTCATGCATAAAAATCTCACATCGGATTTTTAGCATTTCCGATAAAATATCCATGTGATGTGATGATTTTTCATTCGAAAAATGCATGTTTCAAACATGTGTTCCATAGTCTTGAGGGTCGAACACGGTGCGCACAAGAGTAGCATCATTATATCATGTGTACGAAGGTGGCAGATGGATCAATGACATGGAAGAAGACAGAATGGAGGAGGGAGGGTGGAGAATAAGAGCAGGAAGAAGGGTTGGCTAACGATCTAGATGGTTGATGGTAACCGATGATGGTCGGACATCAAGGAGGTGGTGTGTATCAATGGATGAGCAAAGCAAATAGGAGGGCATGAAGCATGACTAGACGAGGCTGTAGAAGCAAAAAGAAGGGTGTATATCACATCCTAAGGCCTAAGCCTACGGCGTGTCAAATTGTTGCGTGGTGGCTTTTTTTTCTTTGAGGAAAGCGGTGTAATGGTATTTTTTAGGTAAATACATCGATGATCGTGGTCGAAGGTTTTTTGGGTGCCAGTAAGAAGTTTTCTTTTGCTCTAGCATGGTTGGCTCCTCGCATGCCTCCGTCGCGTCTAGGGATTGCACGCACGACGAGCTCGGTCTAGTAGGTAGCCGCACTTCTCCACGCCATGCTCTACTCCATTGTAATAGGGATCAAACTGGTGTTACGACAACCCAAAGACAAAGTTGGGGAGCTCATCGACCTAAAAATCAAATCTCCCCCATTCATGTACAATACATCATCAAACAAACCACCGAGATAGAGAGAGGAGGGGTGAATTGAGCAAGTGAGAGGATTTCTTGGGTTATAGTACACCTCCGAGGTGATATTGTACCATGGCTTCTCCTTCTCGAGTTTTGGTTTACCGGTGCGCCCATCTTAAAAGGGATTTGAGAGTTGGGGGTCGCACACCACCTCGAGATTGCGTATGTATGTGCCACCCGGCTCCGCAAACGTTCTCCTCACTCACAAGGGTCACCGTCGTGGTCCTGTCGCCAGCCAGAATACCCACACTATCGCCGTCGCCTACCCAGGGTTTAAGATTTTGACTACGATGTGGGAAGCGCAATTTAGGATAACTGGTGTAAAGCCAAAGCCTCAATAAAAACAATGTTTTTTTGTGGGAGAATAAAAAAAAATGCTCCAGCCCCTCCCGCCGGCTTCCAGAAGCCACTGACAATGGACCTGCACATTGGCAATGCCACGCAAAGAGTCATAGACGGAATTTGCACCGTTTGCACGAATAGACAAGTTTGATCACCGAGTTGATGTATTTTTCAACTTTATATATGCGCCAGAGTGATCATCGAGTGCAATTTAACATACCATGGATGTTTTTGCCTTTTCTTTAGAGAACTGGCGTACAGTGCCGTCTATATGGAATCGACGGCTCGACTCGGCGAAGCTCGGGAAAATTCGAGCCGAGGCTACCTCTGGCTCGGCTTGCGAAAAATAATTCCCCAAAATCGGAGTCGGCTCGGGACGGCTTGCGTGCCCAGCCGTTACAGACATGAACGAGCCAGATAGCCAGCGCTGGCTTGGCTCGATCCCCTCTCTCACATGACGCACGCCGCCGCCAGGGCCGTCCATTACTCCTTACTTTACACAACTTACTTTACACATTGATAATTTGTCACTACATGGATTGTAATTGATCTGTTGCCACTCTTTACTTGGAACTTTGATCTTTTGCCCTATGTCAGCTGGGTCCCACGTAAAATGTCCAGAATACCCCAGGCTAGATTAACTAGGAAAGGGCGCACACACAAGAGACGGCGGTGCTCCGGTGGCAGTCGACGGCCTGCCCCGGCGAGTCCCCTCCCGCACACGGTATCCAGCGGCGACTGTTGGTGGCCACGACCGCTCACGGTGTGGCGCGCATCCCCACACCGGCGCTTGCCGGGCTTGTCCGATGCGGCGTTCCGGCGCTTGCCGGGCTTGTCCGATGCGGCGTTCCGGCGCGCGCAAGGCGCCTGCCAGCGACGCGCCGCCACCAACTGCTGTGCGCAACCCGACCTCCGTGTTTGACCTGGAGGGACGCCATCTGAGGAACTCACGTTGGAGGAAGCCCTGCTCGGCCACCGACGGTGGTGACGGCAAGAACAGCAGCGACCGTGACTGCCTGGCCGACGGGCCGAGGACCCGATTCCCCAGGCTGGAGCTCCCGTCGTGCGGCGTGTGCAACAGCTGCTGGCAGTGGCGCATGCAACGGCGGCGGCAGTAGCCTGGTCGCGCGCACGGGAGGAGCGGAGGAGCTCGGCCGTGGTGGAGAGGACGCTGGGGAGCAGGTCGTGGTTCCTCCAACACCCGCGCTGTCGACAGTGAGCAGCGCGAGGCGGCGCTGGTCGTCCGCGGCTGAGTGGGATGTCTTCCCCTGCTACCTGCACGACACCACCGGGCCCAGCCCCAACCATGGCGGCTGGCTCCCCAAACCAGCCACGGCTGAGCTATGTTCATCCCGATTTGGGGAATAGGCTGGACTATGGTTGTTTCGGTCAAAAAGGTATGTAAGGGTATACTTGTCCACTCTTCTTTTTTTTGGATAGAAAGAAGGGCTTCGCACCCTTACGATTTTCATTAATGAAAACTATAACATTCGGAGCTACGAGGACAAACTAAAAAAAAGAAAAGACGCACGGCAAAGAAGCTGCTCCCAGCTCTGGGACATCCACATAAGAACTGACATCATTTCCCACTACAACAGCTACCAAAGTCCTAAGTTCAAGCATACCAAATTCATTACATTCATCCAGGCTAAGGGTCTCGAATCCCAAAAGGCAAGGCAAAGAGAGCAAAGAAACAAGTAGAAAAAGCAAGCCAGCCGCCCCCAAGGAAGAGTTTTGTCATTCCAGCCGCGCCACGTTTATTCTCCATCCTTGCGAGGCTGCATACACCTCACTTGCTACCCATTCTAGCAGTCTTGCCCCCAGCTCCAGCATCTTTTTTTGTTGCTCTTTTATCTGCAAAATAGACCAATCCATCATCCAATGTGTCATTAGTTTGATTAATGTCATAGGGTCAGAAATTCTTTTCTTTTCAAAAATGACCCCCTTTCTGGCTTTCCATAAAGCCCAACATACTATGGCAACCCCCACTAACACCATTTTCCTATCATCTCTCTTGAAAGTGTCTAACCATGTTCCAAAACATTCTTGAACTGAAGATGATGTCTTTCTCATTTATAAGTATAAGATGGTGTCATTCTTGAACTTGTCCACTCTTCTATGCATACAATATGTTTTTCATTTATAAGTATTGTTTTTGTGTGAAAAAATGGCAAAAGATCAAAGTGCAAACTAAAGAATGGCAAAAGATCAATTACTCCTACAATGTAAGCAGTGGCAAATTCTCAAAGTCCAAAGTAAGTAGCGGCTTAAAATCAAATCGCCCGCCGCCGCGAGACTCCAACTAGCGACCCTGGCCCGCGCCTCTCTCCCCCGACTCCGATAGCGGACGCGCCTCCACCACTAGGCCGGCCGCCCCCGTCGCGGCTCGCGAGCGACCCTGGCCTGCCCTCCGCCGGGTGTTCGAGGCGGCAGGGCCTCCGGCAGGCACCTCTGCGCCGAGCGCCTCCTGCACCCCCGCCTCGAGGACGTCGTCTGCATCCTTGGCAAACTCTGTACGTCCTCTGTTCTTCACAACGCTCTCGTTTATACTCGTTGTTTTGTTTTGCTAGACTAGCTGTCTCATCTTCTGTGTATCTTAATGTCACCTGATGCAATCAAATATTCGAAGGCACACAGGTAGTTGTAATTCCTACGACAGAACAATTTCGAGCACGCGAATTAACCTGCAACATTTTAGAAAATCACTTTTGAGTTTTGACACGAATGACGGATTTTAGTAAAGAAGTGTCCTAGTTTGTTTTAAGGGCTAATCAAAGTATGGTGTTCCTCCCTGCTAGCTTTTGGTGACTTTTGCTGATCATTAAAGCAAAGCATAATTACTCTACTTCATTTGGCTGCGTGCATATATATAGCCGCGGACATCTTGGTCCTACAGTAGGGACCTATATATATACTGCTGCTGCCTCGAGCACTTTGCAAAGACAAGTTTTCCAAAGGTCCTCTTATAGCCGCGGACGTCTTGGTCCTACACACAACTATGAACAATATGAAATTTTTTAAGCTTTGTTAGTTTATATTTTGGACAAATAAATCCTTGGCAGGGAAGGAAGTGGAGTGGCAGGTGTCTAAAGTAGATGCCTTACTTCATCGGAAAAAAGAAGAAGAAATATTAGATGTCTTACATGACCTGCAAGGAGATCCAAATCTCATCTCCTCACTGCTTCTTTACCTTTTAGTACACAATGGAGTGCTCTCATTGCCAATGTATCTTAGAATAGTCTACTTTGAGCATTAAGCCATTACCTGATCCGCGAGGAGTGGGGGGTAGAAGCTCCGTGATTATAGGTTGACGACCAGAGTATATATAGGTGCCATAGATTGCTGCTCTCTCTGCCCGTATTACTCTCAATTCCCAAGTCCCAACAACTCCAATCCTCGGCGAGTTGAATCGGAGTGCGGATGGAGGCGGCTGTCGGCGCGGCGAGCTCACTCCTCGGCAAAGTGCTCACGAAGCTGTCCGAGGACCTGGTGGCCGCGTATGTCGACAGCCTCGAGCTCGGCCACAACACCCAGCAGATCAAAACTAGGCTGCTGCACACACAAGGGCTGCTGCAAGTGGCGGAGGGGAGGGACGTGAGCAACGTCACTGCCCTGCAGGCCTTGTTGGAGGAGCTGAGCAAGAAGGCCGACGAGGCGGAGGACGTGCTGGATGAGCTGCACTACTTCAAGATCCAGGACCAGCTTGACGGCACCCACTATGCGGTGCTGGATCTGGGCGATGGCCTCCGTGGCCATGCTCGCCATGGTCTCCATGCTCTTCGCTACACTATCAGAAGAATGGTGGAATAACTCTGCGCATCTATTCCATTCAACAGAGTTGTTACATATACACGGAGGCACGTAGCCGAACTCCCTACATGCAGGGAGTGGGTGGCGTGAGTGGAGTTACAGGCGTGAGACTAGGGCCTAATTACAACAGCCATCTCATACAATACAGGTACATGTAACGTTACAATTCAACACCCCCCCGCAGTCCGAACGTTGCTTGGTAAAACGTTGAGACTGGACCGGAAATCACAAAAGATCGTCGAGGGCAGTCCTTTGGTGAAGATATCCGCGAACTGTGACGTGGTCGGAACGTGAAGCACCTTGGCCTCACCGAGAGCCACACGATCTCGAACAAAGTGAAGATCGATCTCGACATGTTTCGTCCGTTGATGCTGCACTGGGTTGGACGAGAGATACACCGCACTGACGTTGTCGCAATAGACGACGGTGGCGCGTGTGGGGGGTCGCCGGAGCTCAGTGAGAAGTTGCCGTAACCAACAAGATTCGGCTACACAGTTGGCCACGGCACGGTACTCAGCCTCCGCGCTAGAGCGAGACACCGTATGCTGTCGTTTGGACGACCAGGAGATCAAGTTGGAGCCCAAGAACACACAAAAACCGGATGTAGATTTCCTGGTGTCAGGACACCCGGCCCAGTCGGCATCACTATAAGAGATAAGCTCGTGCTGTGAGGCACGATGGAGCTGGAGGCCGAAGTGAGCAGTGCCACGAAGATAACGTAAGACACGTTTGATCAACTGGAAATGTGTGTCGAGGGGGGCGTGCATGAAGAGGCAAATCTGCTGGACAGCATAGGTGATATCTGGCCGAGTGAGTGTAAGATACTGAAGAGCTCCGGCAAGACTGCGGTATTTCGAGGGATCGGAGTAGGGTGTACCACCGGACATGGAGAGTTTGGAACTTGTGTCAATAGGTGTAGAAATGGAGTGACAGTTCAACATGTTGGCACGGTCCAAGATCTCGAGAGCATACTGCTCTTGCGACAAGAAGAGTCCAGCAGTGGTGCGGTGCACGGTGATGCCAAGAAAATGGTGAAGATCTCCAAGATCACTCATAGAAAATTCCTTGGCGAGAGACTCGATGAGGGATGTGAGGAGAGAGGTGGAGCTAGCTGTCAGGATGATATCATCAATATACAAGAGCAAGTAGGCCATGGCGCTCCCACGATGAAGAATGAAAAGTGAAGTGTCACACTTGGAGGAAACAAAGCCGAGCGAGTGGAGATGACGTGTGAAGCGGAGGAACCACGTCCGCGGAGCCTGCTTAAGACCGTATAAAGATTTGTTGAGGCGACAGACGTGTGTGGGGTGAGTAGAATCAACAAAACCGGAGGGTTGCTGACAGTAGACGGTCTCATCGAGGTCACCATGGAGGAAGGCATTCTTGACGTCCAGTTGCTGTATGGGCCAATTGCTCGCCGTGGCGAGGCTGAGGACCACACGGATCGTGGCGGGTTTGACGACGGGGCTGAAGGTCTCCCCATAATCAACACCCGGCTGCTGCGTGAAGCCACGAACCACCCACCGCGCTTTGTAGCGCGCCAAGGAGCCATCAGGATGTAGTTTGTGCCGAAAAATCCACTTGCCTGTCACCACATTGACACCTGCAGGACACGGCACCAAAGACCAAGTGTCATTCCGAATTAGTGCATTAAACTCGTCTAACATAGCGTCACGCCAATGGGGATCCTTGAGAGCCGCACGGTAAGAAGAGGGAAGTGGAGACGGTGTGGTGGTGATGGATAAATCAAAATGTTGCTTAGGCATGGCAAAACCGGTTTTGCGGCGGGTAACCATCTGGTGCGGATTGGCGTGCGGGGTCACGGGAATAGCGCGTGGCGGAAGCGGTCGCTGTGGGGGAGACGGGGGTGGAACCGGGGAGTGGGGGGCAGGCGACAATCCCGAGGAAGAGCTGCCTCCTGGCGAGTTGGTGGGGAGAGATCCCGGAGTGGAAACCGCGGACCAAGGCATGCAGCTGGGAGGAGTACGTGGGCTGCATGGAGTTGCATGGGTGGCGGGCCCCGTAGGGCTGGGCGGGGGCGACGCGATTGGGCGGAGTAGTGGAGGTGGTTGCGGTTGGTGCGGTGCAATGCGAGCGGCGGGGACGCGCGGCAGCTGCGGAGTGGCTGGCGGCTGATGGGCGCGTGCAGCCCAATACGAGGTGAGCGGCTCGAGGGGGATCGCGGCAGGTGTGGCAGGTGGGCTGGGATCGTCTGTGGCCACGGCTGGGTCTGCAGCAGAGTCATAGGGAAAACAATTTTCATCAAAAACAACATGACGAGATGTAATGACCTTGCGTGTGGACAAGTCGAAACACCGATATCCCTTCTGCTCGCGTGGGTAACCGATGAAAACGCATTTGGTGGAGCGGGGCGAGAGCTTGTGCGACGCGGTGGCAGAGGTATTGGGAAAGCATAAGCAGCCGAAAGTCCGGAGGTGATCATAGGTTGGGTGGATGCCGTAGAGAAGGAAATGTGGTGTAAAGTAGTGGACGGCGTGCGAGGGGCGAATATTGAGCAGCGTGGTGGCGGTATGGAGAGCTTCCACCCAAAAGGGCGGCGGGAGGTGTGCTTGAAATAGGAGCGTGCGGATGACATCGTTGGTGGTGCGGATGTACCGTTTTGCTTTGCCGTTTTGGGGAGAGGTGTGCGGACACGTGAGACGGAAAGCGATGCCGTTAGTAGAGAAGAACTCGCGAAGGCTAGTGGTGAGAAATTCACCGCCATTGTCACACTGCAAACATTGCACAAGCGTATGAAATTGAGTAAGAATAAACGCAAAGAAACGTTGCAAAGTGGCACATGTGTCGGATTTGGCACGGAGAGGAAAGGTCCAAGAGTAGTGAGTATAATCATCCAAAATAACAAGATAATATTTGTAGCCTGAAAAACTAACAATTGGAGAAGTCCACAAGTCACAATGCAAAAGCTGAAATGGCGCAGTGGTATAGTTTGTCGAGGCGGAGAAGGGAAGGCGAGTGTGTTTGCCCATTTGACAAGCAGTACATAGTGGAGACTTGGGAGCTTTATTACATTGGGATGAAATATCAAAGGGAAAATGAGCTAAAGAAGAGGAGCCCGGATGTCCGAGTCGTTTATGCCAAAGATCCGAAGTCGTGAGTGTGTAAGCTGCCGGTGTGGTGCCGCCTTGATCGCCGGAGAAGTGGTAGAGGTCGTTACCACTATTGGACCTCAGAAGCACCTCCTTGGTGTGAAGATCCTTCACGGAAAAGCCAATGGGATCAAATTCCACGGAAACAAGATTATCGCGTGTAAACTTCCGCACAGAGATAAGGTTTTGCACAATATTAGGAGATAACAAGATGTGAGTGAGGTAGAAAGGGCGAGGAGGGAGGCGACTGTTACCGATGGCGACGACAGGGAGACGAGCCCCATTACCGACGATGATATGACGAGTATTATGCGCTAAAAGGGAATGAGACTCGAGCAAAGTACCTGGGTCCCCGGTGACATGCGAGGACGCACCAGTGTCCATGATCCAGTCGGCTTGGGGTGGGTAGGCGTGCCCCTGGCTTGGCGCGGCGTGGAACAGCGCGGCCGCATCCCACGAGTAAGGTGGTGCAGCAGCGTACGGAGGTGGTGGAGGCAGGGTCGGAGCAGTGGCGTACGCGGAGTAGGCGTGATGGTGCGCTCCTGGACGCGGGCCGAGGACGCCCGCGGAGTTGGGTGGAACCCACGGGGAGCGCGGCGGCGGGAAGGGCATACCCATGGGTGCGAAATAGCCCAGCCACGGCTGCGGCCCGCGGCCACCTCCAGCGGGATCGCCGCGACCCCGGCCACGCCCGCCACGGCCGCGCCCGCCACGCCCGGCGTTGCGGTTGCCGCCGCCCGGAGGACCACCGCCAGGATGGCCGCCACGGCCGCCGTTGGGAGCGCGGTCGCCGCCGCCAGGAGGAGCATGGTCACCGCGGTTGGCACCGCGGCCGCCATGCCCGTCGGCGCCCCGCGCGTCGTCGTTGAGGACGGCCAGCACCTGCGCGCCCTCGGTGCGCGCGCGCTTGTCGATGGCGAGCTCGGCGAGGACCAAGCGCGACCGCGCCTGGGCGAACGTGGGGAGCGGCACAGTGGACTGGATGATGGCGGCCGGCAGCTCGAACTTCTTGCCGACGCCATCGAACATCTGCAGGGTCAGGGTTCGGTCGGTGACCGGTTCCCGGACGTCAGCAAGGGCGGCGGCGATACCTAGGAGGCGGCGGCAGTATTCATTGATGGTGAGGTCGCCGCGGACGCACGCCCGGAACTCCTGACCGAGGTGCATCGCGTGCTCGGCCTCGTTGGCGAGGAAGTACTCATGAAGGCGCTGCCAGATCGTGTAGGCGGTGGAGTCGGGCGGAGCGACGAGATCGAGGAGATCGCCTTCGATGGTGGAGAAGAACCAGAGGCGGATAGTGTTGTCATCGTCGCGCCACTGGGGATCGGAGAGGCGCGCCGCGGCCCCGGGCTGGACGTGCGTCTCCGCGTGGTACCGCGCGAAGAGGAGGTTCAGGTAGTTGCGCCAGCGGGTAAAGTTAGTCCCATCCAGGGCCAACTTGAAGTCGACGACCCCGGCGATGCTCGGAGGAAGGCCGCCGGGAGGGGGAGTGTTGGTGGGCACAGAGAGAGGGATCGGGGGAATGGGGTTGGGTGGGGCTGGAGTGAGAGGCAAGCCGCCGGAGTTGGTGGTATCTGGGGTGAGCGATGCACGGGGACGCTCTGCGGCGGCTGCAGCGGCGGCGAGTTCGTCGGCGGAGGGGTTGTGGCCAAGGTCGCCGTCGACGGGAGAGGGAGGTGGGCTGGTCGACATGGGAGAGAGAGAGACCTAAGCTCTGATTACCAAGAAGAATGGTGGAATAACTCTGCGCATCTATTCCATTCAACAGAGCTGTTACATATACACGGAGGCACGTAGCCGAACTCCCTACATGCAGGGAGTGGGTGGCGTGAGTGGAGTTACAGGCGTGAGACTAGGGCCTAATTACAACAGCCATCTCATACAATACAGGTAAACGTAACGTTACAATTCAACACTATCGGTAACTGGTTTCCATGCTTTTCTTGCTCTCGTACGCAAGATGATGATTCTGCTCATACTGCTGTTGCCAATAGCCCACATTACACAACCAACTCTGCTACTGCTAGTGCTGATGATGGTGGCCATGTCGATAAGTTACACTTCGACAGAGTGGCCATGTCCAGCAAAATCAAGTCAATGATAAATGACATACACTACCTATGTGATCCAGTCTCCGATTTGCTTAGCAAAATTCCAAGCAACAGCACAGATGTCACCTTAAAACGACCTCACATAGGATCAACAATTATACAGGATACATTGTATGGGAGGAGAGACATTTTTGAGAAAATTGTTGATGATATCACAAGTGGCACACATCACGGTCAAACCGTTTCTGTTCTTCCTATAGTTGGCCCGGGGGTATTGGAAAGACGACTTTCACCCAGAACCTGTACAATGATAGTAGGACTGAAGAGCACTTCACTGTTATGGTTTGGGTGTGTGTATCGACTGATTTTGATGTGTTGAAGCTCACCCAACAGATCCTTAACTGCATACCTGCAGCTGAAAACGAAACTGCAATTGAAACAACCAATCTAGACCGGCTTAAAAAATCCACTGCACAGAGACTTAAGTCCAAAAGGTTTTTAATTGTCTTGGATGATATATGGAAATGCAATAATGAGGACGAGTGGAAAACCCTGCTAGCTCCATTCACAAAGGGGGAAGCCAAAGGCAGCATGATAATTGTCAGTTTGTCACGACTAGATTCCCAAAACTAGCAAGAATGATGAAAACAGTTGATCCTGTAGAACTACAAGGCTTAGAGTATAATGAGTTCTTCGCATTCTTTGAAGCATGTATATTTGGTGAACATAAACCTAGAGATTATGAAGATGAGTTAGATGGTATTGCAAGAGAAATTGCAAGCAAGTTAAAAGGCTCCCCACTAGCAGCCAAAACAGTTGGTCGACTATTGAAGAAAAATCTTTCCCGGGAACATTGGAATGGAGTTCTTCACAATCATGAGTGGCGAAACCAGAAAAATGATAATGATATTATACCGTCTTTGAAAATTAGCTACGACTTTTTTTTTTAGAAAAGGAGGATGACCCCCGGCCTCTGCATCTGGGCGATGCATACGGCCACTTTATTAATTATTATCACAAGACCTTACAAAGCCATACAACAGCAAGACTAAAGCCACCGTCTAAGCAACAACTGTCGCTACACCTATCCAATTGATGAAGGGGCGCAGATAGTCTGGGCCTAATACCAAACAGACATCGCAGCCAAACTTAAACATCTAAGACCTGAGGTCCCAACCAGGACGCCTGCCGGGTATGGGGCACCTACCAGTCCGGCGCCTCCTCAACCAGGACGCCTGCCGGGTATGAGGCCGCCGCAGCCACCTGCCACCAAACCATCTTCAGAGCTGAACTGTTGCATGTACCGTGCCAGGTCTCTCTGCCATCGACGCCACCACGACGCCCGACAACGTCGTCCTCCTGCGCGAGTCCATCCTCCCACAGCGAACTCCGAATCTGCACTGCGCCATGCCGTCAAGATCCGTCGCCATCAGTGTGTAGGATGAAGCACCGCTCCACCAAAGAACCCGTCCTCTGGTCCCTCGATCACGTGTGTACCTCCAAGAATACCGTCTTTGAAAATTAGCTACGACTACCTCCCTTTCCATCTGAAAAAATGCTTCTCATATTTTTCCCTTTATCCTGAAGATTATATGTTTAGCGATTCAGAAATTAATCGTTTTTGGATTGCAATAGGCATCATAGACTCTAGCCATGCAAGCGATAAGAATTACATGGAAGATCTGGTAGAAAGTGGTTTTCTCATGAAGGGGGGTATTTATGATGATCCATACTATGTAATGCATGAGCTATCTCGGAGTGTATCTGCACAAGAATGCCTCAATATAAGTGATCTAGATTTTAGAGCCGAGGCCATCCCTCAATCTATTCGGCACATATCCATCACCATAGAGAACAGATATGATGAAAAATTTAGGGAACAGATGGGTAAACTAAAGGGAAGGATAGACATTGGAAATCTACGGACACTGATGATTTTTAGAGAATATGAAGAAAGAACCGCAGAGATCTTAAAAGATACATTTAAGGAAACAAATGGCTTGCGTGTCCTGTTTATAGCAGTCAAGTCCCTTGACTCTCTGCCACAAAGCTTTTCAAAACTTATCCACCTCCAGTACCTCCAAATTAGATCACCCTATGAAACAGAAATGACCTTACCTAACACACTGTCCAGATTTCATCACTTGAAATTCTTGGACCTAAGTAGTTGGTATGGTAGTTCTAACTTGCCTAAAGACATTAGCTGCCTTGTGAATTTACGCGATTTCCTCGCTGAAGAAGAACTCCACTCCAATGTTCCTGAGGTTGGAAAGATGAAGTATCTCCATGAGCTAAAAGAATTCCATGTTAAGAAAGAAAGTGTTGGATTTGATTTAAGAGAGTTGGGGGAATTGAGAGAGCTTGGGGGGACACTCAGTATACATAATCTTGAAAATGTGGCAACCAAGGAAGAGGCTAGTGGCGCCAAATTGATGTTGAAAAGGGATTTGAAAGATTTGACATTAGTTTGGAGCGGAGAGCAGCCGAGTGATACAGATGCTCATATTCTCGATGCTCTTCAACCACACTCTAACCTTACAGCACTTGGCATTATAAATCATGGTGGTACCACTTGTCCTGGTTGGTTGTGTCCTGAGATACGGGTGAACAATTTGGAGACTCTCCATTTACACGGTGTGTCTTGGGGAACTCTTCCACCTTTTGGGCAGCTACCATATCTCAGGGAACTCAGCTTGAAGAGCATTTCTGGATTGCGTCAGTTTGGTCCTGACTATGGTGGTGTTACAGGCAAATGCCTTATGCAGTTGAAGAAAGTTTTGTTTCATGACTTGTCAGAACTTGTCCAGTGGGTTGTGGAACCTAATTGCCATATGTTTCCAAATCTTGAAAGCATCGATTGCAGCAATTGTCCCAATCTATGTGTGATGCCCTTCTCGGAGTGCTCTTGTACCAGTTTGTCCAGGCATCCCTCAGGTCAATTCGTATTTCGGGAGAGTCGAGCATGTGGACAATGGCTTTGCTCTCAAAACTCACGTCTCTCACTCATCTAAGTCTAGGAAACTGCGAGAATTTAAAACTGGATGGGTTCAATCCTCTCATCACAGCCAACCTCAAGGAATTGGAGGTCTGTAATCGGAGCGGCAACTCTCTAGCAGCTGATCTGCTCTCAGAGGTGGCAAGGGCCAAATTGATGCATGCGGATTCCTTCCAGTTGGAGAAACTGAAGGTGGATAGCATCTCGGCGGTGCTCGTTGCCCCCATTTGCAGCCACCTCTCCGCGACCCTCCACGAATTGCGATTCCATGCCGATGAGCGGGCAAAAGGCTTCACAGAAGAGCAAGAGAATGCGCTTCAGCTCCTCACCTCCCTTCAGAAACTAGCATTTTGGCGTTGCAACGTTCTGCAGTCCTTCCCTCAAGGATTACATCGCCTTTCTTCTCTCAAAGAATTAGAAGTCATCAGTTGTCCTGAACTCCGATGGCTGCCTGAGGTGGGCTTGCCCGCTTCACTGCACGTTCTAAGTCCATGGTTTGGCAGTACCGAGCAAAAAGAGCAAGTTGAGAAATTGAAAGAAACATACCCAGATTTACATGTACATTATTATCGTTAGCACAAGGTAACACATGTCGCCTCCCTCTTCTTATTTCTCTAAAGTGAGGCTCCCTCCTATTCATGATTTATCTTAACTTCCAGTAGTAAATTCTGACAGGCTAGCAGGCTCCACTGTTGCAATATGTACATAGCTTCTGAAATCTGACAGGCTGCCAGGCACCGTTGCTCTGCATCTGCACGCCAATCTGCCAGTAAGTAACGGAAAACCAACTTCTGCTCATCAATTTATATGATTTCATTCACATTCCGTTCATGACTTCTGTATCTCTGTATCTACACATACAGCTGCCCTATGATCAATTCTTATGCAGCTTCCCTTTTTCTAACCAGAACTATTAAATTTCTGATACAGGCGTGGTAGGTTTTGTTCCACACTTGCCTTTGTTCTGCTTTCATATGCCAGTTGCATGGTAAATATGAAGACCAAGGCGACTCCTGATAGACCTATAGATGAATGTCTATTTTTATTTAACAGAATGTCAACAGGTAAGCAACTCGCGCGTCTGAATCTGCAATCGAGTTGCTCATGTATCAAAAATTTAATGCGATGCATTCTGCAATCTTCTTTCAGGACAGGAAGCAGACTCCTGAATAATGGGACATGAAACACGAGACATCACATATCGATTCTGCAAATTTGCCTCCAGTTCTGCTTTTATGGAATTATTAATCCTGTGTGTGCTTGCCAATTTCGATAGAGAAGTAAGTGTCAAATAGAAGCTATCTTCTCTTACCCTTCTACCACTTCTTGCATACTGAGGCACCTATCTTTTGCTGTCAGGTGTCAACAAAATGAAGAAAATCCACAATTTTTCTTTTTGAAGTAAATGGCAATGTGAAGTGAAGGTGTTTCAGAGGATCCAGTCTTATTTCTCCGGTCCCTGTGAGGATCAACTATCCGAGCATTCTGAAGCTTAGAATGGCATCATGTTCAATGTCCAGGCTGCTGGTAGTTTGCCACAATAATTTGCAACAATCGCTGGTACATAATTGTCCAGTGTCTCTGTATTTACACATACAGCCACCCTATAATACTTATGCAACTTCCCTTCTTCTACGGAAGAGAAAAATCCACATTTCAACCCCGAACTAACCACCCGGATTGATTTACAACCCTGAACTACGAAACCGGCCGAAATACACCCCCAACTAACCACGAGGTTCAAAACTCAACCCTGCTCTCACTGTTCACCGGTTTTGACCTGGTTGACCGGTTTTTTGACCCGTTGACTGGGTGAACAGTAATTAAAAAAAAATGAAAAACATAAAAAAATTAAATAAAAAGTTGAAAAAATATTTCCTTTTTTCACCCGTTGGAACTTTTTTGTTTTTCTCATGAGATGAACAGTAAAAAGGTTGAAAAAATACATTTTTTTAAGAAAATAAAATTTTGGTTTTTTGTTTTTTCATGAGGTGAACAGTACCCAAAATTGTTTTTCTCCACAGGGTGAACAGTACCTGTTCGTGCACTGTTTGCGCAGATGTCGGTTTTTTCGAAACTTTTATTTTACTGTTCATCTCATGAAAAAAACAAAAAGTTCCAACTGGTGAAAAAAGGAAATATTTTTTTAACTTTTTATTTAAATTTTTTATGTTTTATGTTTTATATTTTTTTAATTACTGTTCACCCAGTCGACGGGTCAAAAACCGGTCAACCAGGTCAAAACCGGTGAACAGTGAGAGCAGGGTTGAGTTTTGAACCTCGTGGTTAGTTGGGGGTGTATTTCGGTCGGTTTCGTAGTTCAGGGTTGTAAATCAATCCGGGTGGTTAGTTCGGGGTTGAAATGTGGACTTTTCTCTCTACGGAATGATATAAATGTAGATAAATTTTAAGATGCTCCTAAACTATTCTGGACTGGTCATTCCTTCTGATCCAACAGTTTAGATTGAACATGGTGATCTACTATCTCCTAGGAGGTAACAAGACAGCCATAACTCTTAAATAGGTACCATTGCCTTTTATATTCGAATATCAGTTGACAATATGAAAGCATGTTGCTATTTATTCCTGCCATATTGGCAGTATGTGAAGGGAGGAACTTAAAAATATCATAGCATGATGATAATCGAGCAATATCTTTGATCGGATTAGAAAAAAGAATCTTTTATGGTTATATTTTGTAAATGAGTGTAACATGACAACAAATATGATGTGTCAACTTTTTTTTGACTGTGTGAAGAGAAATTCTAATGACATGCATGATTATTTCGGTAACGTGACAACATTTGCTATACATTTTGCTTGTACTGTGACAACAATTTTGTAATGGACAGATTGCACAAAAAAATCTTGTAATGTGGAAATGTATCAGATCATCAGATCAAACACAATAAATCTTGGAACGTTTATATGTGACTGAAATATAATAAATTTTCAAGGGACTGTCAATTAATTAGCAACACCGATTAAATAATGACCAATGCACGAGCCCATCATGTTTTTTTAAACATGAAGATTTTTTTTTTCACCTGCAAAAAAAAATCTTCATGTTTTGTAACGTATACAAAATTAGCACTCCCACGTTTATGTGCAAGTGGAACTTTCCTTTCGAATGGGGACACGGTAATCAGGATTAAGGAACATTAATTACACTTCCCTGTAGACTATGCATTTGGTTGTGACAAGGACATAGATCCATTGTTTAACTATGATATTTCCAAGCAATGCTTACGTGTTTACCGAAAAAGGATTTCACCCCGCATTATATATAAAAGCAACTACCCACAAGCACCACGATACAAACTCACGCCACCACCGCACACGACACACACGCCCAAGGTAAGATACAAAGGTGCCGAGCACCGCCACACCACCCCAACAACTACCAAGCCACTACATATGCGCGAGGACGAACAGCTTGGAGCCAACGGAGACCTCCAATCCTCCGAGGAGAGGTGCAACCGAAAACAACGGAGCAAGGACTCCAAGATGGTGCCTCCTAGAAGGGAACGACCACTGATAGCCGCCACCATCCGATCCCACAGATCGAGTTTTCACCCGGAGCGACTCAAAGGAGTAAGGAGACCGCGATGGAGCCTTCATGAAGGATACAGTGTCCACGGATGCTGCCACCAACCCCTCCGATGTATCCTAGCTCCGCCCACCACCGGCGATCACCCACCCACGTGGCCATGGCCTCTCGCCCGCACCTGAGGCGCATGTTCCACCCTCGAACGTCATGCCTCCCGCCGTCAGGGCCGCCGCCCTGCATCCAGACACCCCCAAGACCAACAAAAGCGACCGGCTTTAGGCCAAAGGACGCACCCGACCGAAGAGACCGCACGTCCCGCCTCGAACAACGCCGGAGCCGCGTCAGCCCACACACGGCCGGGGAACGGGGGAGGGGGGGGAGCGGACGCATCCGGGCTGACACACCCCTGTGCCAGCCACGGGTGGCCCGAGCTCGTCGGCGTCTCCCATCCCTCCAGCCTGCCTCCCCACCGGACACCTCCTGTGTTGCCCCACCTCGGTGGCGAACGTAGCTCCTCGCGAGGCCACCAACACACACCCGCCCACCGGCAAGGAGAGATCCCAAGGAACGCCGCCAACCACGAAGGAAGCTCACCGAGGAGCCCAACTACGCTGCCTGCCGTCGTCCAGCCGCCATAGCCCCCGGATCCCGGCCGGCCCGCCCACCGGCCAGCCGCTGCTGCGTCGCACTACCACCTGCCATGGCCATGGCAGGGACAGAGACTTGCAGTCCGCGCCGCCCAGCCCTAGATTTGGCCTCGACCTCGCCAACCCTGGCGACCAGGCGCGCCTGCCACCACCACGTCACCCAACGCACCACCGCCGCACCGCCGCCGCCGACCAGCCCCGGCGCGCCGTCGTGCTACTGCGCCCAGCGCCTAGTGCAGCACCCAGGCCCGGGTGGGCTACCCCGTGTCGCGCCACCCGCACGAGGGGAAGGAGAGCACCCCGCCGCCGCCGGCTGGGTTTTGCCTGGTCGCGCCCCTGGCGGCGGCGAGGGAGGGGAGGAGGGGCGCCCCGGCGGCGGCTAGGGTTAGCCTCCCATGCGCCCGCGGGGGCGCCGTGGGAGGAGGATGGGGGGAAGAAGCAGTCGAGATTTTAAAGTTTTAATCTGCCAGACAAGACAAATACTGTGATAAAATCATGTACGCAATTTTCTTAATATATTAGGCCATACTAACAAATTTAATGGTTTCTGCTGGTTTGCAATATGATAATTATTAGTAACGTCCTTCGTGTTACACAAAAAATGCAGGTTCTGTGTTTGCTTTCTTGGAGCATTGGACGATTCACTTGTGCTGTCATTGGCCAAGTCTCCTAGTTCCTAGTAATTGGATAGCATATGTTTTAAGAGATTAACAATTTGGGTGGATGAGCATCACCGAAACTATAGTGAAGCTTCATGATTATTTTTCAAAACTATCACTTTATTTATAGCAATTTCGGAAACTATAGCACAGAATGCCAAAAAATCAAAAGTATGACCTCGTCGGCCTCGTGTTGGCCGAAGAGGGGGTTTTCGGCCAGGGTTTGGCCGAAAAGGGCTTTTCGGCCGTTCCTGGGCCGAAAATTGCTTTTTGGTCAGCGGTAGGCCGAAAAGTCCTTTTTGGTCACCAGTAGGCCGAAAAGTCCCTGGGGCCCACCTTTTCACGTGAGCGGGTGGCCGAAGCTGCATGGCTCTGCTCTTTGGCTTATGTTAGGCCGAAAAGGTTTTTTTTTTGACATATGAATGCTGTGCAACCATTGCCCATCTTAGACATTGAAAAAATATATTTTCGAGCAACCCCTTCCCTCAATATTTTCCCTCCAACTCTTTCCCTTCATATATTCCCGCCAACCCCTTCCCGCCATATGTTCCCGCCATCCGTTTCCCGCCAACCCCTTCCTGCCATAAGTTCCCGCCAACCCTTTCCCTCCATACCGCAGTCGTTCTTTCCTGCCATTTTCTCCTCTCTACCTATAAAATCCCTTGTAACACCCCCTTGTAATAAGCTCTGTGACACTCTGTTAAAACTGCCAAGTCATGATCATTTGCAGTGCCAAATCATATGGGTTAATGATCCAATTCAAATTCACATCTAAAAATCAACTCAAATTCAAAAGTGAATTATAAAGTTGGCCAAACTCTGTTGGGAAAATGTTCATTAAATGGCAAATAATCCAGGAACATTTCTAAAATCAACATCAGAACAAATGGAGTTGAACAAGTGACTCAAACAAGATGAAACAGCACCCAAAACAGCAATATTAAATTCATTTAAAATCGTTACTAAATCAAATGGCTTCCAAAACTGTTCAAACCACTTTTTGGTGAGAGCTAATATTGCATTGCAATATTTGGGCCAACTCCCACATTTTTCAAAAGTGCACAAGTGCCCTAAACATTTTGAAACAGAAAAGGATAAAAGAAAATGGAGAAGCTAAAACAGAAAAACAAAAGCGGGACACTGTGCACTGGGCCTTAGTGCACAGTGCCCCGAGCCGCGGCCCATCTGGCCCAGCTTCACCTCCCTCCTCCCCGTGTCGGCCGCGCCCTGGTCGCGCGCTCGCGCGCCAGCCGGGCGGCGACACGGCGACGGCACCGACGCCACCGACAGCCGCGAGGAGATAAGGGCGAGGCCCATGCATCTCCCCTGGATCCCTCGCTCACTTCCTCTCTCTCCCCCTCGCCTCTGCATCGCCTCGCCCGAGCTCGCCAGAAACCCATCGCCGTCGCCGCCGTCGATCCGTGTCCTCCGTCGCTCCCGAGCCCCGCCAAGATGGCGTAGGGTTCCCTCGTCCTCGTCTACGTCGTCTGCGCCGACTCATCGGAGCCCGGAGACACTGCTGCGCCACCACGAGCTCATCTTCCGCCCGCGGCCGCCGACGCTTCTCCGGCGATTGCTGTCGTTCTGCTGCTACTAAGCCCTCGCCGGGCCTACGTGAGCCCTCACGGTGAGCTCGCGCTCTTTTCCCCTCTTCTTCCCGCATGTTTGCGCCATCGTAGCGTCGTAGCCGTCGTCACCCGAAAACGTCACCGCCGTGGAGCTCTCCGCCGGCGATGCAGTCTGTGTCATGGCCGTGCGAGTGCAGGAACGTGCTCAGCACCTCTCCGCGGTCCCGATGCGACCAACCCCGTAGCTAGCCGAGCCCTGCCGCGACGGATCCGCGCTCACCCGAAATGCCTCGCCGCCGGCGAGGTCATAGCGCTCGTTCCCGGCCGCCTTTGCTCGCGTTAGGACCTTAGGTCGATGCGGCGCTCGCTCCCCGTTCGAACGCGACCAGCCCCGGCCGTTTTGGTGGCCTGTGGGCGAAACCCGCCGCTCGCCCGAGCCGCGCCGCCGCATTCTCGAGCCTGCCGTCGTTTAAACGCCGGCCGCCGAAGTGGCCGCCACGTGGGACACCCCTGGGTCACTGCCAGTGGGTCCCACGGCCCCCGCTGACCACGCTGACCGTGGTCGACGCGCTGACGTGGCGGCGTAATGCCACTGACAGGTGGGCCCCCGCGACTAATTAACCTAATTAAAGATTTAATTAAATAGAAACTAATTAGATTAACCTAATGTCTCACTGACATGTGGGGTCCACCCCTCTAATTAACCCTGTTAGTTAGTTTAATCCGTAGTTAAGCTAACAGAGGCTGACATATGGGTCCCACTGGACCCACAGGTCAGTTTGACCCAGTCAGCGCCACTGTGACCGCTGATGCAGTGCTGACGTCAGCATGACGTCATAATCCATTTCTGTGATTTAAAATAATTCCAGAAAATCGAATAAACTTTAAAAATTAATAACTTTTAAACCGTAGCTCAGATCGAAAAAGTTAAAACATGAAACTTGCTTAGAACGACGAGCCGAGTCTGATCGTGCCGTCTGTTTCTCCATCGGAACCCCCTACGTAGAAGAACTCGTAACTCTGGACCCGTATCCGGCAGATGAATAGTGCACACACGTCGGATGTTAAATCCCAGAATAATTCTAAAAATAACTAAAATGACTTAGATGCATAATTAGGCAACCCTGCACTGCATCATAGCATCACACGCACCGTATTGCATTTGTTTGCATTATGTTTACCTGTTTCTTCCCCCTCTTCTCTCTCGGTAGACCCCGACGTTGACGTAGCTCCCGAGGCAGACGCAGCTCAGGAGTACGACTACGTCCCCGACGATACCACTGAAGACCTTGCCCTTGCCCCAGAGCAAACAGGCAAGCACCCCCATTTTGAGCATGCCTATATCGCCTATTCTCTTCTCTCTTATGCTTGCATTAGAACTGCTACTGCTACTGTTTTCCTATATCTGCTGCATAGCCTGATTATTGTACCCTGCCTTGCTACCTTACTGGTGATCCTAGACTGCTTAGTATAGGCTGAGTAGAGACACGACAGAGACCCCCACTTGATCCCGACTGCCCTGCTGGATATCAGAAGACCCGATCATCGGGATTGAAGACCAGACCCTGGCACCGCACATCACTTCCCCTTAGTTGCCGACACTGCTGGGTTACCGTCGAGTGCCGAGGGTGATACCTCGTCAGCACTTCTGATGATAACCTTGTAGGTTAGTTAATCGGTCGTGGTAAGCGAGGGTGATTCCTCCTACACCACCCCCGATAACGACATCGTCGCGCAACTCCTCAAGTGTGGACCTCAAGGGTGATTCCTCCTTCGTTCACCTTGATGATAACATCAAGCAGGAATTCCATCGAGGGTGATTCCTCAGGGTTCCCTTCGGTGTCAGACACACAGGTACTGTTGTTGAGTTTGATTGCACTAAACCATGATACTAAAGACGGGTCGGCCCTGAGGGGTACCCGCGCGAGCTTAATGCGAAGTGATGTGGAGTCGGGTTGACATGGATGGTGCCCGCGAGATAACACGAGGCGTGGCCGGGCATTCTTAGCCCTTGCCGCAAGTCCTCGAGACGGGGCGACGGGGTCACATCGATCGTGAGTCTATGCTCGTTTCCGCGCGCTCCTAATCTACTACGGTTTGGATATTTGATCCGAGGGGCCTCTGGCCCGATAGCACTAACCATCACGTGGGCATAGTATGGGCATTCTGCGTCGTATACTTCAGCCGGAGCTTAATGGACGTCAGCGACTGAGCGGCGCGCGCTGAATTGGACTGGGAACGCAATCGCGCTTGTATAAGGGGTTGCTAGCTCTGCTTTCAGCCGCGTACGCAACGTGCAGGAGTTCCCGGGGTGAAGGCCCAAGACCCCTGGGCGCATAGGTTTAGTCCGGCGTGCTGACCTCTCTGTTAGGTATTCGGTCGGGTTGCGGCGTGTTGCTTAGCCGAGGCCGGGCATGACCCAGAAAAGTGTGTCCGGCCAGAGTTAAGTGAGCGTGGTGGGTAAGTTGGTGCACCCCTGCAGGGAAGAAACTTCTATCGATAGCTTGTCCTACGGTAACGGACACTCGGAGTTGTATCCCGATCGGTACAACTAGAACTTGATATGAGAACTGGATAGTACGGCTCTGGGATTGCTTTCTCGCAGGGAGTCGAGAAAGGATCTCAGGTCGAGGTTGATGATACTACTACTACTACTATACATTATGTTGATCTGCTCTCTTCTATTGCTGCAAGACTGTCGAAGATTGTTGAAGATTCTAGTCTTCGATAGGACTAGGCTTCCCCCTCTATTCTGGCATTTCTGCAGCCCAGTCCACATATACAGCCATTCTTTTGACAATGATGCATATGTAGTGTAGATCCTTGCTTGCTGAGTACTTCGGATGAGTACTCACGTTTGCTTTACTTTCTTTTTCCCCCATATTCCATTTGATGCCACCAGACGACGGAGCCCCTGAGCCAGACGCCCCAGCTGACGACCAGTACTACTACCCGCCGGGCGAGTACTACTACTACGAGGAGCCGTTTGACGACCAGGAGTAGGATCGGAGGGTCCAGGGCAGGAGGCCTACGCCTTTCGATCGTAGTATTTTATTTTACCCCGCCTCTATGAAGGCCTATTTCTCTCTCTGTAATATATCTGTACTCAGATATCTGATGCTTCCGCTGACGCTTGTATGCCAACGAGCTATGTATTCGAGCCCTCGAGGCGCTGGCTTGTAATATAAAGCTTGTATGACTTTATTTATGTTTTAGAGTTGTGTTGTGATATCTTCAAGTGAGTCCTTAGGCTTGATCGTGCGCATTTGCGTGTATGATTAGTGCACGATTAAGCCGGGGTCGTCACAATCCCCTTCACACGGAGGTGGATAAGTAGTCCAGTTTAGTGTAGTCGAGATGTCCCATTATCCTTTTGATCGTAGTTTTCACCCTGAGATGAGCAAATGTCTTCTTAGGCTAGCCACCGATTTCAGGATGGACAATAGGATAGTTCCATGGGACGAACTCCTCAGTAGTGACACCATACTGAATGAGTTGACTCTCGCATTACGTAGGTCTGGGTGGCCTGAAAGGACCTATGAGGAGGTACGTAAAGAACTTCTTAGGTTGCATGGAAGGTGAAAGAAGGTAGTGCAGACGAAGAGTGAAACTTTCTTAAGGATTGCAGCAGAGCATACATTTTTATGGATTGACGACAGCGAAGATGAAGACAATATGTTCATGCCGAGCACCAGGGCCAAGAGTACCGCACCGTCGAAGGGCAAGAGTACCGCGTCGTCGCACAGCAAGAGTGTTGCATCGACGAAGGGCAAGAGTACCACATCGTCGAAGGGCAAGAGTGCTGCATCGACGGAGGATGACGATGATGCCTTCATGTAGTATGTAAGCTGTAATTTTTAAGTTCAGCTCTACCGTTTAATTCATATGTACTTGTATCTTAATTATCGGTTGCAGTCTGTTTGGAAATGTAACTGGAATAACAATGCGAATTAATTGTAATATGTCTCTCGCATACATAAAACGATATATGTCTTCTAACATAGATAATGACTCACAGATGCGAATAGTCTGAAACTAACATAGAAAATGACTCATACATAGATAACCATATCACTGTGGGGAGCGACGACGAGTCTGGGTCTTCCTCGGGCGAGGACCGGAAGGCGATAAGCGCTGAGGCGGTGCACGATGGTCACAATAACCACGACCATAGATAGGGTCGTCTGTCACTGTCTGTGTCTCCTGCGACGGTGGTGGTGGTGGAGTGTGAAACACTGTCTGCGAGAAGTCATAAGTGTTTTGTGACGACCCCGGCTTAATCGTGCACTAATCATTCACGCAAATGCGCACGATCAAGCCTAAGGACTCACTTGAAGATATCACAACACAACTCTAAAACATAAAATAAAGTCATACAAGCTTAATATTACAAGCCAGGGCCTCGAGGGCTCGAATACATAGCTCGATGGCATACAAGCGTCAGCGGAAGCATTAGATATCTGGGTACAGATATATTACAGAGAGAGAAATAGGCCTTCACGGAGGCGGGGTAAAATAAAATACTACGATCGAAAGGCGTAGGCCTCCTGCCCTGGACCCTCCGATCCTACTCCTGGTCGTCAGTCGGCTCCTCGTAGTAGTAGTACTCGCCAGGCGGGTAGTAGTACTGGTCGTCGGCTGGGGCGTCTGGCTCAGGGGCTCCGTCGTCTGGTGGCATCAAATGGAAAATGGGGAAAAAGAAAATAAAGCAAACGTGAGTACTCATCCGAAGTACTCAGCAAGCAAGGATCTACACTACATATGCATCATTTTCAAAGGGGGTTGTATATGTGGACTGGGCTGCAGAAATGCCAGAATAGAGGGGGAAAGCCTAGTCCTATCGAAGACTAGCATCTTCAACATTCTTCGACAGTCTTGCAGCATCAGGGAAAAGCAGATGAACATAATGTAAAGTAGTAGTAGTAGTATCATCAACCTCGACCTGAGATCCTTTCTCGACTCCCTGCGAGAAAGCAATCCCAGAGCCGTACTATCCAGTTCTCATCACATGTTCTAGTTGTACCGATCGGGATACAACTCCGAGTGTCCGTTACCGTAGGACAGGCTATCGATAGAAGTTTCTTCCCTGCAGGGGTGCACCAACTTACCCACCACGCTCGCTTAACTCCGGCCGGACACACTTTTCTGGGTCATGCCCGGCCTCGGCCAAGCAACACGCCGCAACCCGACCAAATACTTAACAGAGAGGTCAGCATGCCGGACTAACCTATGCCCCCAGGGGTCTTGGGCCATCGCCCCGGGAACTCCTGCGCGTTGCGTGGGTGGCCGGAAGCAGACCTAGCAACCCCTTAATACAAGCGCGGTTGCGTAACCAGTCCAATCCAGCGCGCGCCGCTCAGTCGCTGACGTCCATTAAGCTTCGGCTGAAGTATACGACGCAGAACGCCCATACTATGCCCACGTGATGGTTAGTGCTATCGGGCCAGAGGCCCCTCGGATCAAATATCCAAACCGTAGTGGATTAGGAGCGCGCGGAAACGAGCAAAGACTCACGATCGATGTGACCCCGTCGCCCCGTCTCGAGGACTTGCGGCAAGGGCTAAGAATGCCCGGCCACGCCTCGTAGTTATCTCGCGGGCACCATCCAGGTCAACCCGACTCCACATCACTTCGCACTAAGCTCGTGCGGGTACCCCTCAGGGCCGACCCGTCTTTAGTATCATGGTTTAGTGCAAGTCCACTCATCAACAGTAGCTATGTGTCTGACAACAGGGGAGCCCTGAGGAATCACCCTCGATGGAACCCCACCTGATGTTATCATCAAGGTGAACGAAGGAGGAATCACCCTCGAGGTCCACACTTGAGGAGTTGCGCGACGACGTCGTTATCGGGGGTGGTGTGGGAGGAATCACCCTCGCTTACCACGACCGAGTAACTAACCTACAAGGTTAACATCAGAAGTGCTAACGAGGTATCATCCTCGGCACTCGACGGTAACCCAGCAGTGTCGGCAACTAAGGGGTAGTGATGTGCGGTGCCATGGTCTGGTCTTCAATCCCGATGATCGGGTCTTCTGATGTCCAGCAGGGCAGTCGGGATCAAGTGGGGGTCTCTGTCGTGTCTCTACCCAGCCTATACTAAGCAGTCTAGGATAACCAGTAAGGTAACAAAGCAGGGTACAATAATCAGGCTATGCAGCAGCTATAGGAAAACAGTAGCAGTAGCAGTTCTAATGCAAGCATAAGAGAGAAGGGAATAGGCGATATAGGCATGCTCAAAATGGGGGTGCTTGCCTGTTTGCTCTGGAGCAAGGACAAGGTCTTCAGTGGTACCGTCGGGGACGTAGTCGTACTCCTGTGCGGCGTCTGCCTCGGGAGCTACGTCAACATCGGGGTCTACCGAGAGAAAAGAGGGGGAGGAAACAGGTAAACAATATGCAAACATATGCAATACGGTGCGTGTGATGCTATGATGCAGTGCAGGGTTGCCTAATTATGCATCTAAGTCATTTTAGTTATTTTTAGAATTAATCTAGGATTTAATATCCGACGTGTGTGCACTATTCATCTGCCGGATTCGGGTCCGGAGTTACAAGTTCTTCTACGTAGGAGGTTCCGATGAAGAAACAGACGGCACGATCAGACTCGTCTCGTCGTTCTGAGCAACTTTCATGTTTTAACTTTTTCGATCCGAGCTACGGTTTAAAAGTTATTAATTTTCAAAGATTATATGAATTTCTGAAATTTATTTATTTACAGAAAATGAATTATGACGTCAGCATGACGTCATTGTGACGTCAGCGGTCAACAGCGCCGCTGACCAGTCAAATATGACATGTGGGTCCAGTGGGACCCACATGTCAGCCTCTGTTTAGGCTAATCAGTGGATTAATTTAATTACCAGGGTTAATTAGGGGGTGGACCCCACATGTCAGTGAGACATTAGGTTAATCTAATTAGTTTCTAATTAATTAAATCTTTAATTAGGTTAATTAGTCGCGGGGCCCACCTGTCAGTGGCATTGCGCCGCCACGTCAGCGCGTTGACCACGGTCAGCGTGGTCAGCGGGGCCCGTGGGACCCACTGGCAGTGACCCAGGGGTGTCCCACGTGGCGGCCACGTCGGCGGCCGGCGCCGGAGTTGCGCCGGCGACCAAAATCGCGGCGGCGCGGCTCGGACGCCCGTCGGGTTTCGCCCACAGGCCACCAAAACGGCCGGGGCTGGTCGCGTTCGAACGAGGGAAAGGCGCCGCGTCGATCTAAAGCATGAGCGCGAGCTAAAACGGCCGGAAACGAGCGCTAGGTCGTCGCCGGCGGACGCCGGAATCGGGCATCGGTGGATTTAGGGCTACAACGCTCGGGGAGGCGCGCTAGTGATCGCGTTGGACTCGCATGAGCTCCAGGAGCTCGATGCTGGGTCCGGACGAGCACGACGGCGTCTGTGGCCGCGGCGGCGAAGTGCACAGCGGCGAGCAGAGCTCGGCAACGACGGCAGCTGGCTATAAGGCGCTAGGGGACCAATGAGGAGCAGCAGGGAGAGGAGAGGCTCACCGTGCGGCACCCACGTAGGCCGGCGTCGGAGGCGAAGAAGACGACGGCGACCGTAGTTGAGGACGAAGGGGATCCGGTGGTTCCGTGCTCCCCAGCTCCAGCTGAGGCCTCCAGTAGATGAGGAAGACGACGGCGGAGCTGGCCGGCACGGTGGACGAGCACGGGGTCGCCGGTGGCCACGGCAAATGGCGAAGTGCGGCGACGACGGCGCTCGGTGGGCAGATCTGGGAGGGAGCGAGGGGCGGAGCGAGCGAGGGAGGAGAGGGGAAAGTGGCGAGGAGAGCCAGGGGAGACGCCGGGCCTCGACCTTATCCTCTCGGGTGGCTGCGGCGTCGGTGGCCGTCGGCGTGTCGCCGCCCGGCTGGCGCTGGCGCGCGCGGCCAGGGGCGCGCCGACACGCACGAGGAGGGAGGTGAGGTGGGCCGCTGTTGGACTGGGCCGCACACTGTGCACTTAGGCCCAGCCAACAGTAGCGTTTTACTTTTTTCTTATTTCTTTTATCCCTTTTTCTGCTTCAAAATGATTAGGCCACTTGTGCTCTTTTGAAAAATGTGAATGTTGGCCCAAATATTGCAATGCAATATTATCTCTCATCAAAAAGTGGTTTGGGCAGATTTGGAGTTCATTTGAATCTGTAATGATTTTAAATGAATTAATATTGCTGTTTTGGGTGCTGTTTCATCTTGTTTGAGTCACTTGCCCAACTCCAAATATTTTGATATTGATTTTAGAAATGTTCCTGAATTATTTGCCATTTAATGAACATTTTCCCAACAGTGTTTGATCAACTTTATAATTCACCTTTGAATTTGAGTTGCTTTTCAGATGTGGATTTGAATTGGATTATTAACCCATATGACATGGCACTGCAAATGATCATGACTTGGCAGTTTTAACAGAGTGTCACAGAGCTTATTACAAGGGGGTGTTACATGTTTGCATCTTGGTCATCATTATCCCTGTCGCTCTCTAAGAACGAAGCACCACCACTAAGCATCGGTGACTGCACTGAATGCATGAACGATTGCGACTGGTTGCCGCCTGCGGTAAAGTAAAACATGTAAAATTGATACAAATGCATGAATGAAGCACTACCACTAAGCATCGGTTACTACACAAAATGCATAAACGGTTACTACAATGTTGAAAAGAAAGTAGTAAGTAGTGTTACCTAGTTCCATCTGCTGATGCTAGTAAGCGCTCCCTGGTTCTAAAGGAGGTGGCTGATGCCAGGAAGAGCTCCCTGGCTGTGAAGGATGAGGTTCTGAACGGTGCACAGAGGGTCGTGGTTCTGAACGGTGCATAGAGGGTCGTGGTTCTGAACGGTGCACAGAGGGTCGTGATTCAGAATGCTGTAGAGTGGGACGTGGCGGACAATGTGCTGGAGGAGGAACTGCAACATCCGAAGATCGTCTACACGTAACAGCTGCGTAAATCCCGAGTAGCTTGTCATCAAGACGCCTCAACCATGAGACGTGCTCTCGCGGTGGGATAGTATCTCCCCTCTGAAAGCGCTGCATTAAAGCGGAAACCTCCTCTCGCGCCTCGCTTGTCAAGTCAACCTGTACACGAAGAGTTAACCAATTAGATCCTCGTTGTATGACAGACAACACGAATAGATAACCAATTGAATATGTCCAGGTTAAGAAAAGACTTAACATATGAGAACCATGGCACGTACCACGTGGTGTCTGGTTCCCACAACAGAGGCAGTTGGGTGCATATCGCTGGTGAGAGGGGCTTCGATCTGATCAGGAGCAGCTGATGGAACCAAGTAGATCCTCGTTGTATGCCGGTAACGCTGCAGATACAACCCGAACTTGTCCCAGTTAAAGGGCCGAACCTCATCCCAGATATTTGTCGGCGCGGTAGTCCATTCGTCAACGTAAGGGGTAATGCTCTGAAGCCAATAAGCCATGGACTTGTCTCCTCCTAGGCGACTGTACCTGAGATTGACATGCGCGTTACATGATTAGGTATATTCTGAATGCAGAGCTGAGGACTAAAATAGTATTACTACTTACTTGTGCACGTGTTCAGGTAAGTGTGGAATATCTGGAATGTCAGGCTCTTGACATAGACCGAACTGTCTCATCACCCTATGAAGAGCCATCTCCTCAACCGTCACATCGAACACCAACTTGGCCTTGGTCATCCAATAGTGCTGATCTCTAGTGCACAATCCAGAAATCCCAACTGGGTACTTGGATAATATAGCCTGATGCGAGTATGGCTCCCAGATAACTTGATCCTCGTGCAAACTATCAAACTGCGCCGTGAAGGCCGGGTAGCAGCCCCTCACCTGGCTATGCGCAAACCGTCTCTGTGCATGACAACAAATAAGCATTAGTAATACTATTGAATGGCAAGAAATAATCGAATTAATTGTTACTTAATATGAAAGTACCTCTCGCCGTGTCCAAACAGATCCCATAGTAGGCAAGTCGCCGATAGCAGGCACATAAGCCCCAGCTAAGTCCTCCAAACCAAAAGGTTTATCAACGTAGACATAGGGTCGTCCAATAGAGAATCTCTCGTATGACCAGAGCTGCAACAATAATGGACATCCAACAATACTTGATTTTCTAGCCTTCAACAAGCAACCTTTGCACAGGCCTTTGTACGTAGCCGCTAACACAACAGAACCAAAACTCCTCTGCAGAATGGGCAACGTGCGTCAGCTATCTCTCGTGCAATACCGATGAATCGTGCATCGACAGTGGTCACGTGGTTCTCCGTAAACATCGTCTTGCCGAACAGCCAAATAATATATGCCTCTAGGGACCGGTCAATCTGTGCCTCTGACAACTGAACATCGGGATATCCTAACGAGACAATCTACATAGAAACGTAATGATTGTATGAACATCGGGCAACTAAAAAAACAACATTTGTTTAAGTGGCCGTGAAGGTTACCTGAAACTGGCTCAACCATCTAAAAAGAGGCCCGTGATGATCGTTCTCTATGGCTCTAGCAGTTGGCACCGCAGCCAAAAAACGGGTCTGCATCGATTCTGGCCAACCAGATTCTGCCTCTAAAGGACCTATGGTAGCACCGGCCAGAGGTAATCCCAACAAGTAAGACACATCCTGTAAAGTAGACGCCATCTCTCCCCAGGGAAAGTGAAACGTATGTGTCTCTGGTCTCCATCTATCTACTAAGCAGGTAAGGAGTGACTTGTCGTAAGAGAAACATTTCACTTGCATCTTACGTAACTGCAATGGTTCACCTGCCTCATCTAAGTCCGGACCATCAACCCACTCATCCAATGTACCCTCAACCAGCCGTGCCAAGGGTAGAAGTCCATCCCAACTTAACCTACAAAATAAAGAGATTGTAGCACACTGTTAGCGGCTATGAAAAGTATGTCAAGCATAGTAAGTCATTATATGAATTCCATTATATGCACACATACCTATCAACCCATGAATCGTGTATCATCCAGTTAGACTTTGGGGTGCGAGTGACCAACACGTCTAAGTTCTTGCCCGCTTCCATAAGGGCGCCCCGGTGCTTTCTATCGATATTACCATTAAGCAACGGATACGAAGACATATCTGCAATTCAAATAACAAATCTCAGGTGCAAATAAAACATAGTACAAACATATTACAAAGTAAAACATAGTCCAGACATATTACGAATTAAAGCATAGTTCAGACATATTACGAATTAAAACATAGTTCAGAAATATTACAAATTAAAACATAGTATATACATATTACAAATTAAAACATAGTCCAGACATATTACAAATTAAAACATAGTCCAACATAGTACGACTGCCAATTATATAGCTTCTGAGTTATTTCTTCCTCGTCCGCCCCTTCGGCCTCGACTGCCACGACCACGTCCGCCTCTTGCTCCTGTTGTCGCAGTCGTCGAAGTGGAAGCACTCGTCGATGTGGAAGCACCGTCTTTCTTCAAGTCGGGATAATATTTCATCCTATGCCCATAAGCCGCGCATAACAAACATTGTCTGGTTGCTCCACCAGCTTTAGATTGGTCCATATCGTTTCAGATGCGACGGGCCTTTCGTCTGCCCCTACTTGTTCGCCGAAGGTCTGGATGCGGGATGTATACTCTCTCACCGTCGTTGACCTTGTTGAAATTGCCAACGACTCTAAACCCTGTCATCTCACCTGTCCATGTGTTGAGCACTGCTTCTTTTAAATAGTATGGGGACACGAAGGAGATAGCGTCCAACTCAATCTGGCCACAGGCAGCCAACACATGTGAGCAAGGTAGGTGCAACAACTTTGGTTTATTGCATGTACACTCACACGTTGGATAAAATTCCGTTCCAATTTTTACCTCGTGCGTCTTCATCTCATTTCCAAAACCAAAACCATCAGTAGGAAGCTGAACCTCATACCTCCTTTCCCGATTCCCTATGAGTCTGACAGTGTGCTTCTTTGCTTTCTCTATCTTCTTTGCCATGTACTCCATGACACGACTACAATAAGGTGTGTTGTGATTATCTGCAATATGCTTCTTTGCTAACTCGTTCCTTTCTCTGAAATATCTCAAAGTGCCATGGAATACAGCCTCCACAATAGCTGTGAGTGGCAATGCTCTATTCCCTCTGAGTACAAAGTTATACACCTCTGCAAGATTGGTTGTCATGTGGCCATACCTAGCTCCATGGGTGTCATGCAGCAAAGACCAATTCACTGGAGGCTCTTTCTCTATCCACTCAGAAAAATTCTTTATTGCCCTGCCATTCTTTCTCTTAGTATTAGAAGGGTCAATTGCTGGCAAGTCACAAAGACCTACTGGCTCCTCTAGCTCCGCGATGAGTGCTGCTAATTTAACCTGATCTTCTTCCATTTTCTTCCTCGCACGGACCTGCTTCTTAGTAAACTCATCTAGTTTTGACCAAATAAATCCGTATTTGCGCTGCTGGCTCTGCTTGCATAATTTTTCGAACAAGTTCATCAACCGCTTGTTCTTGAACTGTGAGAAAAAATTAGCCCCAAGATGGCGCATGCACCACCGGCTCTGCAAGTCCTTCCAAGGTGTTGGTTCGTCAGCTGTTGGATTCCTTAATGTCTTCACGGCCTTCAATATACCAGCATGTCTGTCATGAATGACACACACGTTTGGTCGGTCCTGCACGATGGCAATTTTTACTTGCCGGAAGAACCATACACAGCTCGGAAAGTTCTCACCCTCCACAAATGCCATGGCAAGTGGGATGATTTGATTATTCCCATCCACACCAATAGCAGTCAGGATTTGCCCTTTGTACTGACCGGTCAGGAATGTACCATCCACAAACATAACAGGAGGACAATGCCGGAAAGCTTTAATGCACATAGCAAAGGAGAAGAATACTCGTTTCAACACCTTAAAATTTGGTATACTAAGCAACCTCATGTGTTGTACGTTCACATAAGTGCCGGGATTCCTCTCCTTCAGTATGTCAAGGAGACGGACAACATTATCATATGAGTCGAAGAACGTCCCAAACCTTTCCTCCATAGCCTTCTGCTTAGCCCTCCAAGCCTTCCCATAACGAATGACATAATTCCATCTGACCTTCACTGCTGTCTGGATGTGTTTTGCTTCCATATCTTTCTTCTCTACTATCTCAGTATACATGAGTTGCACAATGAGAGTTGAAGTCAGGTTTGGATGATTCACCAGAAGGTTTTTCCTCACACAATTATGTGGGACGACATTGGTGACAACCCAGTGGATGTCATACTTCGGCACGTGCCCGTGCACCTTCTCAGGACAACCTGTTTCAACACATTTCACGGTATAGTTCGTTGGACTTGATATGTGTGTCTGGAAAACCCTCTGCGTAGACATAGCCCACTTTACCACCGCATACTTCAATTTTTTCTTTGTATCAAACATAGCCCCTATCTGGACTTGGTTCTGATTATACTGCCATGGAGTCTCATGGCCATCATTGACCGTAAGGCCGGTGGATATGTCCTGATCCCATGCAGAAGGAATCGGTACCTCCGCTTCATCCTCGGAATTTTCAGAATTCAGTTCCTCCGCCAATCCATCCTCGTCCTCTTCCAGTATCACCCTCTGCATTTCATCCCCTTCCTCATCCCCATCGACAAAACCAGAACCAGCTAATATTATTGATTGACTACTCTGCTCGGTATAATGACCACAAACATTGTGTGGCACGTAGTCCAACTCTTTGTCGGGTTGGCTAGCATCCACATCCGGTGGCTGTGACTCGGATAAATTAATCTCGCTAGCCACTTCACTGCCATGGCCGGGTTCATACCCCCTGTGGAGTTGTACGGTATTCTCCTTCTTCGCTACAGGTTGCACAAGTGCATATGGGTGGATTCTTCGGTCTCGGCAACGTCTTAACAGGGCCAACCAATGCTGGCTCCTATCTATCGGCATCAACTCCCACTTGACATTTTTACAGGATTTGGTCCACAATGCATGAATACTGACGGAACATACTTCAGGATCCAGCCCGAAACTAGTTGTCAACCAGTACTTCAACTGTCTAATGTCCAGTCTGTCCGGGTCTGTTAGTGTCATGACGCCATTTTTAAACTCGCTAAGATCAACCCCCAACTCATTATATCGAACATTACCAGCGCCGTAGTAAACAGTCAAATTTACTGATTCAGACATTTTCACCTGTCAGACATTGCCATCTTCTCATTAATCACAACTAACACAATTATTATCCGCTACACTAACTAAAATCCGCTAAAATGCCACCACATACAAATTAACACTAACACAATTATTATTATCCGCTACACTAACACAATTATTACTTCGCTAAAATGCTACCACATACAAATTAACACTACAATTCGCAATATGACTTATCTACACTAACTAAACTATACAACTCAGAGAAAATTTGTGAGGACATGATTATACCTTAGCGGAGTACTTGCACCACCGAACAACGACAGCACCACCGCTGCTCCCTCGACGACCGGAGGTTCAACTCCGGATACAACCTAAGCTGCACCTCCTCCTCACCACCTCCTCCTCCACAGCTGCTGCTCCTCCTCACCACCACCTCCTTCTCCACCGCACCTCCTCCACCCCACCATGGCTCCTCCTCCCCAAACGCACAAAAAACTATCCCATAGCAAAAAAAAAAACACCGTAGGCCGTCGGAGGATGCTATGATCTATCTATTCTATGTCTTGGATGTGAAAATGGGTGGAAAACAGAGGAGATCGACGCTGGTAGGCTTTGTGTACAGAGAGAACGAGAGAAAGAGCGACAGAAACGAGGCGAGCTCGGAAGGAAGGAGACGGGTGCGATGCTTATCCAGACCTTTTCGGTCTCGTGTTGGCCGAAAAGGTTTTCGGCCGCTGGCAGGCCGAAAACCGGCCCTTTCGGTCGCGCGTAGGCCGAAGCTACTATTTTCGGCCTGCAAATCACCGACGCGAGCTCTTCGGCCCAGGTAGGCAGCTCTTCGGCCCAGGAACGGCCGAAAAGCCCTTTTCGGCCAAACCCTGGCCGAAAACTACCTCTTCGGCCAACACGAGGCCGACGGGGTCATACTTTTGATTTTTTTGCATACTGTGCTATAGTTTCCGAAATTGCTATAAATAAAGCTATAGTTTTGAAAAAAAATCAAGCTTCATTGCCTCCATTTCATTCTCTGATAGATCATCCTCTGTCTTGTAACTTTATATGGTCAAGGTAGCAGACCTCCCTTATTGTTGGTTTAATGCAGCGATGTTTGTTTAGCCTTTTCTGAACCGCTTAATGCTAAAACACACAGTGTATGGTGATTCTTTCTTCATGGACTTAATCAATGTGTGCCACCATCAGGTTTATGTTCCGGCAAGTACTGATCCTGTGGTAACCAACTGCCACTAGTGTCAAAAAACGTCCTACATTATGGGACGGAGGTGTAGTGTCAAAAAACGTCCTACATTATGGGACGGAGGGAGTAATGATTAAGCATCTATATAATTCACTGGCATCCTTAACAGTTTTAGGTAATGATTAAGCATCTATATTTGTATATTCCCTTGCCTTGTGCATTTTTCTGACCACAAGTTCATTACTCGGGTCCTGCAGAACAATTACAACCAACAGTGAATATCGCCGTTGGCATTCAGAACATAACTCTTCTCTCCAAATAATAACAGTAAAGGAAACATTTGTCCTGACATTTTGAGTGAGCCGAGCTAGGGAGTTCTGCAGTGACCATTTAAAAGGTTAGTAGGTCAATATTCCTTCTTTTCAGTTTGTATTTTATCAAAGCTCAAAAGAGGTAAAGTATCCCCACTTGTGTCCTGAAGGTCCTAGGTTCAAATCAGCCTCTTTGCACACAAAAAAAGAGCAAGGAAAAGGCTGTCCAGAAATTCCCTTCCTCATACCCCAAATTGTGTGGGAGCTTTCAGCATTGGGTAAGCACATGTTTACAGAGCTCATGTGTCGTGATTGTTCAGGTGTTTGACACTAACTCGTTTTGGCGTGATCGTCCAGGTGTTCCTCTCAATTTGCTCCATGTTGACGAACCCATACCCCAAGCGTGTTTTCAAGTTCAGCTTCTGGGCGAAAGTGTGTCACCCAGATGAGATCAGATGGAAATGGACCGCCAACGGTTGCTACTCTGCGTCGAGCACTCTCTTCACTCAGCTTGTTGGTAGAATTAAGCTCTGTCTTCCTTGAGCTGATCTGGCATGCCACCACAAATGTTGCACGATTTAAGCTCTCGAGTCAAAACCTAAGCAAGTTCCATGCAAGCGATCCGAGAATAAATTACTGTCAAGACTCCGCAATTTGCTCCATTCACAGCTTGTTTCTCACGAATTAATCCTCTGTTTTTTAGTTTTCCCAAGCCTATGTGCCTCTAGTATAAGTATCCCCACATGTTCGTTGAGAAGGTGAATGAGAATTCTGAATTTGAGTTTGTAGGCAGCCGGTGGGATTGTGTGTTTTGTTCTGTGCTGCGAGCACCAGATTCCGTTGAGTGTTGGCCGTTGTGCGTGGTTCCTTGTGTTGTGTTCTACTTGAGAGAAATTAGTTGTTGCTGCCTTGAAAGATCGGTCGCAATGGTGCCCGACATCAGGGCTAAACTCTTAGTCGTCTTCCTATGCACCGCCGATGTACAAGGCCTGACATATGCGATGTTGTTTTGTGGATGGGGGCCGTTGGAGTGGAAGGCTGGATGGCGCGGCGGGAAGACAGTGGTGATCGTGCCCTATGCCCATGACATGACGGTCGCGGTGTCGTGGCGTCCATTCCCATTTTTTTCATCTTCTCTATTTTGCTTGCCACTGCGTTTTCTTTCACTTTGAGAAGGGGGAGAGATGATGAAGCCATCAGACGACACCAAGTAATTCTCACAAGATCATCACTCAACTCTCATTACTTCCATCGTATCCGTAGCACAATTAACAGTTTATAACAGGTACACACGCACACACTTTGCCACGACTCGCAACTGAACAAGACTCTTTCTGAGTCCATTGCCATTTCCCCTGAAACCAAACCCCGTACGCACGCACCGGCACCGGCACCATCACCACCTCCTCAAATCACCCACGATGCGTTGATGAACCCTAGCTAGTGGAAGTGCGCTCTCTTGCTCTTGACGGGGCCTCTGGGGATCTTGTCCAGCACGTTGGCGTCCACCTTCCTGTAGAACTTCTTGAGGTCCTCGCCGCCCTTGGCCACCAGATGGTCCACCTCCGTCCCGTACCTCTCGTACAGCGCCGGCAACGTCAGAGCGCACAAGAATCCTGCAGCACAATGAACAAAATGTTTTTAGTTGTCGATCATCATGTCTTTTTTGTTGTTGTTGTTGTTGATCACCATTCGGGGATACTTACCAACGTAGACCAGAGTCGTGAAGCTGCAGTTGTCCCCGATCACCGCCACAACCCACAGAGATCCAATCACCTTTCATGGAGGAAAAGAACATATGGCCATATAGGAGATGATCAGCTACTTGGCTAAGCCGCAGGAAATAGCCGGCACTGTCAGATGATGCATGGGGCACGTGCAAACACGGGAGAAGAAAGTATGGTACCGAGAGGAACTTCTTGAGGTCCTTGCCGCAGGCGATGTTGTAGAGCACCGCCACGGAGCGCTCCAGCTTGCGGTGCACCGCCATGGCCGCCTCCCTGAAGGCCTGCTCCGACACGATCACCTCCGGGACGCGCGGCGGCGCCCTGTCGAAGAGCGGCGCGGTGACGGACCAGAGGAAGAGGAGGAGCATGCCGAGCAGCGCGGCGTGGCAGAGCAGCGTCACGAAGTTGTACTCGGCCACGTCGAACATGAACCACACCGCCGTGGCCCCCGCCAGCATGCCCGCCGACAGGTTCCGGTCCCGCCACAGCAGCACGTCCGCCACTGCCAAAAGTTCAGAGACCACACGGCATTCAGTCAGTAGGTGACAGTGCGTGCGGTGCGGTTCTCAGAGGAGAAAAAAATGTTAATGCTCGATGGAGCGCCTCACCTTTGCGGCCGCCGAGGAACCGGTGCACCGGCCGCTGCCGGCGGAAGACGCTGACGTTGGGCGAGCGGCGGCCTTCGTCGTCGGACTCGGAGTCGCTCCGGACGTGAGGAACCGTGGCTCTCGGAGTCGTCGCCATCGCCGCCGTTCTCGTGGCGTGTTCTGGAGGTGTGATCTGGTGAGCGCTGGGCATGCAGGTCACAAAAGCTTCTCGACTTATAAGCGTTTCGTCCACGCCGGAAAGAACATGGGAGGTCGATCAGTCCGGGAAGGAAGGGATAGCTTTGTGCCGGGGACACAGGGGGGATGGAGGGATGCCGGGGCAAGTCTTTTGCTTCCGGCGGGGGTTTGCCGGGGACCGAGGAGATACCCTTGCTGGAGCCTCCAAGACTCGGGAGCCAGCCAACTCTCTCGCAGTAAAAGATTTGTGCATACTTTTTTAAGCAGTGTCCGTCTGCATCTTGTTGGTTGCTACGTGCGTCCGTGAGTGCAGCTCCGTCAAAGCATTTCTACTTTGCTTGGACGAGTGGGTTCCCCTGCATTGCCTGCCTCCAGCATTTCTACCAACGGCATTGGGTTCAGAGTTCAGACCGTTGGTAAAAAGCTTTGTTCTTCAGTTATAACCACTAGGAGGCTTATCCACGGCGTGCACGATGCCAAATTCACCAGGCATTTAAATGATGCAACACAACCCCTCTACATGATAACTAGCTGAATGCCCGTACGTTGTCACGGTTACGGAAGAATTAATTTAGATAAATATACCAATACTTAGAAAAATGTAATGCGCTTAGGCTTTGAAACATGTTTCCGACTAGTAAGAATAATTTGCTATAGTTAGTTTTCTGCACCTTCCGACTTCATCATGTTCCATCTCGTGTGACGCGTTTTTGTAGAAATTTCCTCTTTCATCTCAAATTAAAACTCTAATTTTTCTCCTTCTTTTCCATGCATAAAAACTATTTGCGAAATTATTTTAAGACAAACAAAAAAATAGCAAAAAGGAAAAAAATAGAGGGAGTAATGGAGCAGCCCAGCCGACCAAGTGTAGCCCACTGATACGTCCCTATTCTATCTACCTTTTCAAACATTTTTGCTTTTATTTTGGACTCTAATTTGCATAATTTGAATGAAATTAACCCGGATTAACGCTGTTTTCAGCAAAACTATCATGGTGTTGTTTTGTGTAGAAATAAAAGTTCTTGTAATCGAACGAAACTTTGCGGAGATTTTTTATAGAATAAAAAAATACTAGAACGAAGATCCACCGAAGAGAGCCCACCAGTTGCTCAAAAGGCAACAGGGCGCACCTACCCCGCAGGGCACGCCCTGATGCCTTGTGGGTCCCATAGGTGGCCGTCTGACCTAATTTCAAGCCTATAAACTCAGTTTTCCCGAGAAAAAATAGAGAAGGAGTATCATTGCGTTTTACGATACGGAGCCGCCGTCACCTCTTGTTCTTAAGTGGGAGGGCTATTATGAAGTCCCAGGATTTCAGATCTGAACCCTCTGTGTTTTCATGAATATATTTGAGCTCTTGATCCTATCTGCTAGTTGTATGCACTTGTTATTGTTCTGATCCGTAGACCCCAAGGTGGCAATAATTGGGGTACTCTCGGGGGATGACTGTAATTCGAGGAGTTCATGTATTCACCATGTGTTAACGCTTTGTTCTGGTTCTCTATTAAAAGGAGGCCTTAATATCCCTCAGTTTCCTTATGGACCCCGCTGCAACGGGAGGGTAGGACAAAAGATGTCATGCAAGTTATTATCATAAGCACGTATGACTATATACAGAATACATGCCTATATTGATGAATTGGAGCTATTGTGTATTGCTCTAGGCTGTGACTGTCACACGATGAATGTCATCCAACAGAAATATCCATCGCTGATCCAATGCCGACGCTTTGCTCATATTGATCTTTGATAAGTAACTACTGTTGTTGCTGCTGTTATAATCACTACAAGACTATTATTGTTACTGTCATCGCTATCATTGCTACTGTTACTATTACTATCAAAATTATCATACTACTGTGCTACTAAATACTTTGCTGCAAAAATATTATTCTTCGGGTGTGGTTGAATTGACAACTCAACTGCTAAGACTCGTAAATATTCTTTGGCTCCTCTTGTGTTGAATCAATAAATTTGATTGAAATACTACTCTCGAAGACTGTTGCGATCCCCTTTACTTGTGGGTTATCACCCACCTCCCATCCGGCCAGTGTTGGCCTTCTCCCAGCCCCAACCGGTGCAAACCCTAGAGCCCACCCCAGCTGTCCCCTTCTAACTCTTACCACCACGAATGGTGGCCCTTCTCCTTTTGCACTTAGCCCCCTGCCGCCGGCTCTTTTCTTCCAATCGGGTCCCTCCCCCTCTCACTCTCTCTATCTTCCTTTCCGACGCCACCATCTCCCTCTACTGCGCCGTCGGCCAGAGCAAGTCGAGCGCACCGGCTCCTCCATGCGCACCACCCGCTTGAGATCCTCTTTAGCCATCGTTCTACTCCGTCCCCACCGCTCCCAGTCCGAAGCCAGCCTGCCAACCTCGTCACGAGCTAGCCGGCCGCGGGCCCTGTTTGTCCACGATGGCAGCGTCGCTACCACTAACCTGCGGGAGCCCATCGTCCCTCCTCCGCGATCCCCTGCCTGCTCACCATGCCGGCTGCCTCACCTCCAATTCCGGTTCCCGTGAAAGGGTGCCCCGGCTCGAGCACGCCGCCGCCGTTCGGCCCCTGGCCCCGCGCGCGGCCCTGACGAGGACCATGCCTGATGCGGTCGGCATGCGCGGAGTAGGCTGGGCACGGCGCTTGTGTAGCAGGGGAGAACGGCTCGCGCGCATGGAGCAGGCCGAGGGCGGCGCAGCCGTGGAGACAGATGCTGGTCCTGCGGCGATCCAGGAGCTTCTTCCGGTGGGGGCACGAGTTCCTAGTGGGGCGGTAGTATGGGAGCTCCATCCGACGGAGGCGCAACAACCCCTTCCAACGGCGGCGTGGGGTCCATCTAGCAGCGGTGCGAGAGCTCCTTCAACCGAAGAGGGATTGACCCGAGCGGGAGGTTGAGAAGGAAATAAATGAACCGTTCAGTTTGACTTAGCGGTGGCAGACCATGTAAAACATCCGAACCATCAGGGGAAAATTTGGAAAGAAAATGTTGGAACGAAAACGACGAACCTACCTCAAGCAATTCAATAGTAAAGATAATCACTAATTGATGGCAAAAGACTATACTACCCTTAATGAGTTTGGGTTGGGGGTTATACAGGAGCAGACCTCATATCATAATCAGTTTACACTAAATCTTCGGTGCTGGGTTAGATTGACGCACAATATACACCAAAATCCAACAACTAACATTGTAAAGATTTTAAAGTGTTGTTTACTACTAGATCATTGCAGATTCACATTTCTTTTACCCCTTTCACAGAGCGGTGAGGCGGGTTTGCATGTCAACTAATGTTTCTGAGATACACGGTTGTTTTAGTTGGAGCTTTGCGTGCGTTCGCCTGTCTGTCATTATCTAATTTGCATCCAATATGTTCTGAGATTGATGTCCCAAACGTATATACTTTCCAAACACTTTTGCTCTTGTTTAGACTCAAAATAAGGCATATTGGTACAACAAAATTCAAACTAAACTTAAAATCTAAACTACTCCCCAGCCTCGACGTCGTTCGGGGACGAGGACACGCGTTGTAGCAGCCTCGCGAGCGGCCGCATTGGCCCACCTATTCGCCATGCCTTCCGGAGCCTAGTGATGCACCTCCGTCGCTGCTGTATAGTGAGGTTGACAGCGGAACCCACCGGCCTGCATCGTCCCTCAACTTTAACAATGTCACGAAATAAATGAACCGTTCACTTTGACTTAGCGGTGGCAAACCATGTAAAACATCCGAACCATCAGGGGAAAAATCGGAAAGAAAATGCCCGAACAAAAACGACGAACCGACCTCAAGCAATTTAATAATAAAGATAATCACTAATTAATGGCAAAAGACTATACTGCCCTTACAGACCTCATGTCATAATCATTTTACACAAAATCTTCCGTGCTGGGTTAGATTGCTACACAATATACATCAAAATCCAACAAGGAACATTGTAAATATTTGAATGTGTTGTTTACTAGGACCATTATTGCAGATTCACAATTTTTTACCCCCTGTCACAAAGCGGTGAGGCGGGTTTGCGTGTCAACTAATGTTTGTGAGATACACAGTTGCTTTAGTTGGAGCCTTGCTTGCGTTTGCCTGTCTGTCATTTTCTTCCGGTGGCCCGTATGTCGGCGACCTATTGGCCACTCAGGATTCAACAAAATCCTAGATTTGATTTTCCTTAAAATAAGGCATATTGGTACAACAAAATTCAAACTAAACTGAAAATCTAAACTACTCCCCAGCCTCGACGTCGTTCGGGAACAAGGACGCGCGTTGTACCAGCCTCGCGAAGGACCGCCTTGGCCCACCTATTCGCCATGCCTTCCGGCGCCCAATGATGCGCCTCCGTCGCTGCTGTACAACGAGGTTAACAGCGGAACCCACCTGTCTGCATCGTGCCTCAACTTTAGGAATGCCAAATTTAACGAGCGGGTTCGAAAATAAAAGTCAAGTAGCCAGCAATCATGGGTAACAAATTATCCAACATGCTTGTACAGAGAGACTAACATCAGGGACCTACCAGCTAGATCATACACGGCTGTATGGAGCAACGTTAACAAGGTCAAAGTAGCGGGAGCGACTGAAAAAGAGAGTCAAACTGAGCACATGTTTCTTGTTCAGAGATGCTGGCATCGGGTACCGAGTAGTCATACCATACACGATTGCATGGAACAACGTAAACAAGCTCAAAACAGCGGGCGTGATAGAAAAAAAGTCTAATACAGTACACGTTTCTTGTACGAAGAGGCTGGCATCGGGACCCGGCAGTCAGACCATACACAGCTGCATCAAGCAACATTAACAAGGTATAAACAACGAGCGCGATAAAAAAAGTCCGCCAGATACACACACATCGCGGCCTCACAAGTTTTGAGAGACCGCGGGGCATTGATCAGAGTTAAAACGTTCGATGAACCGAAAATTTGACATCTGCCACATGCTGACCGAGCATCTATCACGTTTTTTTCAAATCCGTGGCAGAAGAGGGACCGCCAAACAAAATAAAAGAATTTCCATCTACCACGATAAAATGACCAAAGTCATGGTACGATCGGCGGAGGCATTTCATCACGGATGGCTACTGTCCGCCAGATACACACACATCGCGGCCTCACAAGTTTTGAGAGACCGCGGGGCATTGATCAGAGTTAAAACGTTCGATGAACCGAAAATTTGACATCTGCCACATGCTGACCGAGCATCTATCACGTTTTTTTCAAATCCGTGGCAGAAGAGGGACCGCCAAACAAAATAAAAGAATTTCCATCTACCACGATACCCATTACAGGTTTGCTTGGGGCGGCGAGAGGCAGTAGTGCCCACTAAGAAAGAAGGATGGGCCTCGCCCATTACAGGTTTGCTTGGGGCGGCGAGAGGCAGTAGTGCCCACTAAGAAAGAAGGATGGGCCTCGCCCATTACAGGTTTGCTTGGGGCGGCGAGAGGCAGTAGTGCCGCTTAGAGCGATGTATAGGATTTGCTGACACGACCGGGCCCAGAAGCCTGCTCCCCTCATGTAATTGGGCTGTGGGCCGACACGACCGGGCCAGCAGTGACTGTCAATTGCCCCCTCATCATCTGGGTTACAAGTTCTTGCCACCGAACTCGGCGAGCACTCTGCGAAGCTTCGATATAATAAACTGGTCGTAATGCTTGTAATGTTCCGAGGTGGGACTATCCCAGCGTCGAAGGCTTGAGAGCGTACATTTCCAGTGCTACCGGGCCTGAACATGGGCCGTAGTCGAAAGATTCTTCCCTGACCTCGCCTCCGAGCACCGGCCGAAACCCCTTCTCCCGCCCCCTTCCGGCGATGTGCAGCTCGACGGCGACCCCTCCCCTTTCCCTGCGGCGGTGACTCCCCTAGCCGCAGTGCGTGCGGCTTTCAGAGGGGGGGAATTTTTTAAAGCTCGATCGAGCGCCGCACCTTTCCGGCCGCCGAGACCGGTGCACCGGCCGCTGCCGACGGAAGACGCTGACGTTGGGCGGCCTTCGTCGTCGTACTCGGAGTTGCTCCGGACGTGAGGAACCGTGGCTCTTTGAGACGTCGCCATCGCTGCCGCTCTCGTGGCGTGTTCTGCAGGTGTGATGTGGTGAACGCTGGGCATGCAGGTCACAAAATTTTCTCGACTTATAAGCACTGCCATGCCGGAAAGAACATAGGAGGTACCCTTGTTAGAGCCTCTCCAAGACTCGGGAGCCAACTCTCTTACAGGAACAGATTTGTACGTACAGTACCTTTAAATCACCTCCTTCACCTGCTTTCTTGTGTTACGCTGAAAAGCATGATGTCGGTAACCTGCCTCGTTTATCAGACTATGCTGCGTGGCCGGCTTTGCCTCAGGTTGTTGAGCTTGAGGAGGGATCGATGGAGGGTAGTGAGGCTCGTAGTGTGTGTACACTGTCGAGTCTCCTACTGGGTCCCCTATTCATGAGAATATGTTGCATGAAAGTACTGGACCTGCGGTGCGTAATCAGTACCAGAAACTTACACGGGTGGAGGAGATGGCCACTGATTGCATGAGGAAGCGCAACTTCAAAGGTACTCCCTCGTCCCCTACCAGTAAACAGTTCTCGGTGTTGTCCAATACTGCTATAATGTTACGCGCCTCTCTTATGGGAGTTAAAATTCCTGATGATGACTTTGCTACGATTGATATGCTTCGTGAATGAGAAACATCTAGGCAAATGCTTCATGATAAAAACTCTGATCCCAATAATATCACTATTAAGGATGATTTAGGTAATGTTGTTCCCCTTTCTTTAACTTGGGGTGATCATGATGTGGAGGATGATGCCCCGTTTATTACTGTCCAATCTAGAAGGAAAAAAGAAAAAAAAAATCCCCTAAGAAGCATAAGGAGGTTATTTGTTCTCCTCCTGTCTCGCTCAGACCTTTGACTAGCAGACAAAAAGAAGAGGCTGATGGTAGGTCTGCCTTGAATCCTGGTAGATCTACCAGGGTGAGAGACAAACCTGGTCGCTATAAATGATAGGGGTCTTCTGGAATTGTAGGGGGGCAGGAAAGAATGTCATGGCTTCCCGCCTCACTGACATTATTAATGCGAATAGTGTTAATTTTATTGGTCTGCAAGAGACCATGAAGAAGAATTATAATCCTTCCTTTTTTAAAGAGGTTTGATCCATATTCTAATTTCCATTGGGAATGAATCCCATCTGTTGGGAAAACTGGGGGGATTCTGTGTGGGTTAAGGTTAGAAAAATTTGATGTCACTGAGACTGTTTGTGGCAGATACATACTCTAGATTAATCTCTTTGATAAAATTAAAAATTGTAAGTGGGCTTTGCTGGTTGTTTATGGAGCAGCCCATGATGAGAACAAGCCTGAGTTCTTAGCTGAACTATCTTCCTTTTGTAATAAGATCAATACCCCATATTTAGTGTGTGTGTGTGGGGGGGGGGGGGGGGGGGGTGATTTTAACATCATTAGGCACTGTGGGGAAAAGAATAAACAAACACCTTTATCTCATTTCTCTGATGTTTTCAATTCTATCATCCATTTGCTTGGGTTGAGAGAGATTTTTATGACTGGTGGATGCTTCACTTGGTCTAACAAGCAAGAACATCCCACCTTGGAAAAATTGGTTTGAGTGTTGATGTCCTTTGATTGGGAGGATCTATATCCATTAGTGTCGGTGTGTAAATTGGTAAAAGGTCTCTCTGACCATAATCCCTTGCTTCTGGATGGGGGGGGTGGCCCCTTCAAGGGCTCAGGGTAATAGATGCTTTAAATTTGATATCGCTTGGTTGCACAATCCTGAGTTCCTTCCTCTAGTAGCTGAAATCTGGTCTAAGCCTATTTATACAGATGATCCTATTGACACTCTGAACATTAAGTTGAATAGGATTAAAACATTTTTTAAAGGATGGCGCTCTAAATTTTTTGACAATAACAGAATCAATAAGAACCTCCTTAGATTGGAGCTCCAGGAGCTGGAACTGTTGGAGGAACAGTGTGATTTGTGTGGGGAGGCTCAGACTAGGAAGCTGGATATCCTAGTGGACCTTAACAATATGTATTTGGAGGAGGAACTCTTTTGGCACCAAAAGTCTAATGAAAGGTGGCTTTTGAAAGGTGATAATAATACCGATTTCTTTCACAAATTAGCTAATGGGAGACGTAGTAAAAATGTAATGCACTCTCTTGAGTGTGGTCCTGTGGTTATTGAAGGGACTAAAAACCTTTTGTCTCATGCAACTGATTTCTATAGGCAGCTGTTTGCGGCTGCTCCTGGTAACATTTGTAGTATTGAGGCTTCTTTATGGTCTAGCGAGGAAACCCTATCTTCCTGTGATAATGATGACTTAATTAGACCTTTTACTCTTGAGGAAATTAAAGCGGCACTTTTTGCCATGGAGCCTAATCGTGCCCCTGGTCCTGATAGTATTCCTGCTGAGTTTTACCAGCACTGCTGGGATGTCGTTTAAATGGACCTATTCAGGTTGTTTGAGTGGTTCTATGAGGGTAGACTAGACGTGCAATAGCTGAACTATGGCTTTATTACACTTCTGCCCAAAACCGCCGAAGCTAATAAAATCCAACAATATAGACCCATTTGTTTGTTACGCTACCCTTATAAGCTGATTACTAAGGTAATAGATAGGTGGGCTAGTGTGTATGCTCCCAAGCTATTTAGTGTTCAACAGAATTCTTTCATAAAAGGGAGGAATATTATGGATGGGGTCTTATCTTTACATGAGATTATGCACTATACTCATATTAAAAAGCGGACTGAGATCATGCTTATGTTTGATTTTGAAAAAGCCTACGACAAGGTCAATTGATATTTCCTCCTTGATTGTCATGTTAAGCGAGGGTTTAATGCTAAGTGGCGTGGATGGCTGTCTCAGATCCTTCGTAATGGCACGGTTAGTGTCAAGATCAACGATGAATTTGGCCCTTATATCCAAAGTGCCAAAGGGGTCCGTCAGGGTGACCCTCATTCCCCTTTTTTGTTTAATTTGACTGCTGAGTGTTTAACTAAGATGGTCCTGGCCGCTCAGAAAAATAATATGATTCAAGGGCTAGCTCCTGATCTCATTGATGGGGACGTGGGTATTTTGCAGTACGCGGACGACACAGTGTTATGCTTCTCCCATGATGTGGATAAAGCAGTGAATGTCAAGCTACTGTTGTACCTGTTTGAACTCATGTCCGCGGGCCTGAAAATTAACTTTGATAAAAGTGAGGTTTTTTCGATTGGTGGGGATAATGCTATTGACCAGTTCTACGCTGAGATGTTTGGTTGCCAAGTTGGTAAGCTTCCTATTAAATATTTGAGGGTTCCAGTGACATATGCAATGCTTTAAACTGTTGACTGAGATTTCTTGGATGCTATGCTTCTTAAAAGACTAGCTGCTTGGATCAGTTATGTTGCCTCTTCTGGAGCTAGATTAACTTTGGTTAACTCCAGTTTGGATGGGATCCCGTCTTATTTCATGTCAATGATCCTCTTTAACAAAACTTTCATTGAAAAAATGAATACCCACCGTAGGCGGTTCTTTTGGAGGAAGAAAAAGAATAAACATGCCTACCATTGGGTCAAGTGGTCTAGGGTCTGTCTCTCTAAGAAAAAAGGGGGATTGGGTATTAAAGATCTCCATAAACAGAATATCAGCATCCTCGTTAAGTGGTGGTGGAAACTGGAGTCTGGAAGTGGGCTATGGCAACGTATTGTGCGTGCCCGGTACTTTAAGCGCAAGACGGTGGCTAATGTGCAGGCTCGTTTTAACGATTCGCCTTGCTGGAAAGCTATTATGAAGGTTAAAAATGTGTATATGGATGGTAGGGGGATCCGTATCAATATGGGAGACCTGGCTCGGGTCTAGCATGATCCCTGGCTTTTTTATATCCCTTTAAAAGCCCGTTATCCTATTCTGTTCGACATTTGTCACGAGCAGGACTGTACTGTGGCTGATTTTGCTGCTAATAACTTCGTGATGAAATTCCGGCGCACTCTCTTGACTGAATTGGCAGATCAATGGTCTGCTATTGTGGATAGGGCTAAGAAGTTTCCTTTGAACAGTTCGCCTGATCAGGTTGTTTGGAGGCTTAATAGTAAAGAAAACTTTACCATCAAATATGTCTATGAGTGGCTGGAAAAGGACCTGTAGGATCCAGATTACAAATGGATTTGGAAGGCAAAAATCCCGTTAAAGATCAAAATTTCCTTTGGCAACTGTTTCAAATGATGTGCCTACCAGGGACAACATGCGCAAAAGAAAATGGCCTGGAAATCCTACTTGCTCCTTCTGTCGTGATGTTGAAACTACCGATTAGTTATTTTTTGAGTGTGTTTTTGCTCGTTCAGTGTGGGGGGCTTTTGGGTTGGCTTTGGGCACATCCTGCTGTCCTAAATTTCTTTGGCAAAGTTGGGCATGGCTTTATAAATACCTCCCCGGTGGTTCGACAACATTATATGACCATTATTGCTGCTATATGATGGGGGATTTGGTGTATTTGCAACAAAGCAATTTTTGAAAAATGTATAATACGCTCTCCTTGGAGGCTGTCTTCACTGCGTGTTCATTTTTGATGTATTGGCCAGGCCTGCTGAAGGGGAGCGACAAGAAAACCTTCCAGGCTGGGGTCCAGAAGATGGTTCGTGTGGCTGCTTCGTTGGCGGATCGCTCTACTTCCAGGGGCAGACTTATGTTGGGAGGTGGCGCTGAAGTTTGAAGCTGGCTGATGGTGGATGTTTTAGTTGCTAGTAGTCCTCACTGTGGTTTGATGCCCGCTGAGTCTTAGGTGGTTTCCTTTTGATGCTAGCGCTCGTACTCTCCTGTTGTGTTAGGTTCACTATGTTGCTCTTTTGAGGCTGCGATGGTTGGTGTCAACAGGTTTTTGTCCCGTGGTGGATGATTTGTTTTAGAGTCATTTGTTGCAGCTTGCTTGTTGATATGCCCCAACTCGCTTTCCCCTTCTTCAGTCTCCCCGTTAAGCAATTAATGCAAAGGGGGTGTGAGCCCGGTTGGAAAAAAAAGTACCTTTAAATCAGTGTCTTGCATTTGCATCTTGTTGGTTGCTACGTGCGTGTCTGTGAGCGCAGCTCCGTGCCTCCGTCAAAGCATTTCTACTTTGCTTGGGCGAGGGGGGTTCCCGTGCATTGCCTTTGCAGCATTTCCACGTACGGCATTGGGTTCAGAGTTCAGACTGTCGGTAAATGCTTTGTTCTTAAGTTATCTACACCGTGTACGATGCCAAATTCACCAAGTTGCTCCATACGGGCCTTTTCTTTTCTTTTTTACGAAATTATCAAAGTTCACAGGAAGCATAAAACACCTTAAACATAATAAAAATTACATCGAGATTTCGATCCTCTAAACGACCACTACCGTCGCCAAAACGAGACGCCGACGCGCTATTGTCGCCGCTTCCATACCTAAGCCGACTTGACCTTGGTGATGACAGTCTGGAAGTCTACGTGCACATGCCCCTAAGGACCAACACCTTGGAGCCGCAGTCGTCGTCATTGAACCCTTGAATAGATCTGAAACAACTGATATGAAATCTCGCCACATAACGAGAAACCCTAATCTCATCGCCTCAAGAAGATGGTAGGAATCTAAGTCGGAGCTCCGTCGACTACGTCCAAATGAACAAACTTGACAAGGATCGGAGCCTGGAAGACAACCTCAAAGAAGAAGCGCTGCCATCCGTCCGAGCGCCGCACCTGCGAGGACTAAAAAAACCTAAACTACTAAGGCCAACTCTAGCCGATCCCCTATAAAATAGAGGAGTAAACGGCGGAGTAAACCCTATTTGAGTATATTTACTCCACTAAGTTTCAGCCGGACCTAGCCGATCCCCTAAATATAACGGAGTATAGTTTTTTTTATTCTAACTTATGCAATTCGAGTTTAGATTGCAACTAGATATTAGCACAGGTATAGAAACAAAACATAAATATGAAGGTTCAAGAAAATCACGAATAAAGTTTACAAATCGAATTCAACGTTTACAAACTAAATTATTTAAATTTAAACACACCGAATGGTTTAAATGTAGCAAATAACATGTGAAAGCACAATTAGGAGGTAATAAGAAGTTCCCAGTGATGCTCAATAAGATCTTTTTGGAGCTGAGTATGAACTTGTTGGTTCTCGATCCTGCGATGCGCTGAAAGGAATGCCTGGATCCTATTCTGAAGCACACCAAAGGCTCTCTCCACATCTTCCCTAGCCGCTTCTTGACATTGGGCAAAGCGAATATTTTTGTTACCTTTTCACTAGTAGAAAACAGGGAACTAGTCCCGGTTCCAGAGGGCCTTTAGACCCGGTTCTGGAACCGGGACAAAAGGGTCGGGACTAAAGCCCAAAACCTTTAGTCCCGGTTCGCTTACGAACCAGGACAGAAGGGGCTCTACGTGGCCGCTGCGGGGCGCCCAGGCAGGAGGACCTTTAGTCCCGGTTGGTAACACCAATCGGGACCAAAAGGCTGCCACGCGTCAGCAGCTCGCAGGCGCTGGGGTTTTTGTTTTTTTTAGGGGGGGGGGGGGGTTAGGGGTTTTGGAGGGCTAATTTAGGGGTTTCATATTGTGTTAGCTAGCTTATAGAGAGAAGTGACCTCTCTTTCTTCATACTTGGTCGACGCTAGCTACTATACATATAGAGAGAACTCGACACGCTAGCTAGTAAGCAAATGAAGGAACCATATTAATTACACAATATCGTCATGAACATACACAGAGATAAGTGCCCTCTCTTTCTCCGAGAGATTGGTCGAACAACAAGTTTTCGTATATCTATCCGACGCTACTACTACATATATACAATATAACATCTCTTACAATCCCTAACATCTAAAATCCATTTCAATTTCCACATGGTATTCTACCTTCTCATTTATGACGTGGTCAAGAAAGAATCCCGCCAATTCCTCTTGAATTGCTCGTATGCGATCATGTGGTAGGAGTTCATCTCGCATCTGCCACATCTAATTTAAAGAAGGGGGTCAATATATACATATATACATATATATGAATGAAACTCAACACAATTGATGGTAATAAAATAAAATTATGAATATTATTGTTTACGTACTTCATATTGTTTGTCAGAGTAGCCCCGCTGAGAGGTCGCGCTGTAGATGAACTCGCAAACGTAGTATCCACATAAATTATTCCCGCCTTCCTGACACAAGCACTTTACGAGAATAGAGTTCAATCAAACTGATAATCAAGCATGATAAATGGTATTGATGAAACTAGAATCAATGGGAGATGAGCGGAACTAGCTAGTACTACTTACTTTCGGGTGTGTAAATCGCAGCTCCCTCGACGGTCCCGGAACGATTCCGGTGAACTCTTTCCAAACCCTGCCAGACAAAGAAAATAATTACTTGATATCCGGAAATGAACAAAGTTGCCGATATGATATGGTGCGATAATGATCGATTGAACTTACTTCTGGAGCATTGCAGTCATGTCCGCATACTTATTGGGATCTTTTCGTCTCGAGTCTAAGACAGTTACTACTCCCCGGTCAAGCTTAATCTCTAGCAGAATAAAGTAGAAGCTGCGCACGCACGCATAACTCATCAATTACATTACTATAACCTCGAGTAAGCGAAACCGAATATGCACAAGACAGTAACACTCACTTGAAATTGTAAGGAAAGAGTATTTTCCCTTTGTTTTGATTTCGAAGCAACGATTGTAGCAAGTTGTCCTTGGTATCTTCGACTCTGTTTTTAACCGACCATTCATTTATGGTATTTGGGTTAATGAACTCAATGTCATAGATTTGTGCTTTTTTGCATTCGATGATCTTCAGTCTGCATAATATAGTGAGGATAATTATATATACATGCAATGAAAGAGCTGAGCTATAGAGACTTAATTACAGAAGTAATACTTACAGACAGTAGCAAGTCATGAGTTGTTTGTCGAGGGCGTCTTGATTGAATAACTGGAATAACTCCACAAATTCAACATGCATCACCTTAGTTCCAACGAGGTCGTGCTCCTCTTTAATTGCTAGCATCAAACTATCCTTACCAGACTTCCTGCAGGTATCCATGTACCATTCATGCAATCTTCGCATCATCCTTGTTAGAGGAGGATGATCAGGTTTGACAAGAGGCTTCCCGTACTCGTATCTGAAGATATCTACTACCTCTAACATTTCAAACTGTACATCATCGACCAGGTAATCAGCAGGATTGGTACCGGGCAGTAGCCCCAGATGATTAGCGACGATATCGCTAGACACCTTGAGCGGGGGGCACGATTGCTTCGCCTGTTCGCCGAGCTGGGGAATTGTTTTCCCACTTCTTTGTTTTGCTTCTCTTGCAACACTGCAAGTACTTCCCGACCGCTGCACTTACTTATATGTCCTTTCAATAATGCGCTCATAGTTGGATTGCGGCGGAGATGGTGGTGGTCGCTTAAGGGCACGCAGAGTGCGCTTCACTTTCACCGGATCTATTGTTTCCTTCGGAGGTGGAGGTTTCCGTGCAAAATGGGCCTCCACTTCGGCAGCACTGATTTTCGTGTTTTCCTCGTCCGTCCTCTCGTATGGTAACTTTTCCAGAGGCTTGAGGCTTGTACCGTATTTGAATTTCTTCCCGCCTCTTGTACTGCTAGCCACCGGAGCGGCGCCGTCTCTCATCCGCTGTTGCTGACGCGGCGGAGTCCGCTGACACGCCGGAGGAGGCGGAGTGCTCCGATGCACCGGAGGAGGCGAAGGAGAAGGCGGAGTGCCCTCACGTGCCGGAGGAGGCGGAGTGCCCTAATCATTCGCTGGAGGAGGAGGCGGAGTGCCCTGACTCGCCGGAGGAGGAGGAGGAGGAGGCGGAGGCGTCCAGTTTGGAAGCTTGATGTACTCCTTCCTCTATAGACAGGTACTCCTCAAAGCATAAACCAGATGATTCTCCCCTTCACCTGTAGGGTGGTCAAGCTCCAGCTCCTCAAATCCCTCCATTATTTCATCCACCGTCACAACAGCATAGCCATGTGGAATCGGACGGCAGTGAAAAGTTCCGTCAGCTTGATGAGGTGCAACAGAGCCGACAACCGCCTTCAAAGTGAGGTTCTGTCATTTCATCATTAGCTCGCAATGTTGAGCCTCCGTGATAGTATCCACGGGGTTGCGAGGAGCCGTGAAATCAGGCTGAACGAGCTCCGTGGAAGCCACGCTGCTTCTCCGCTGAGTTGGTGGGGTAGCTTCTGGGGCAGCGTCGAAGCAAGGATCTTCGTGCCGCTGAGATGGTTGGCCGGCAGCTGCAAGTTCCTCTAGCTTTGCTATTCTTGCATTGAGCTTCTGCATTTCGCTCACTTCCGCTTTCGTCTTTCTCTCTCGGCTTCTGTAACCACCGCTGCCGGGAAACCCAACCACCCACGAAAACGGAGCCTGGTGTGCCTCGTGTTCGTCCAGGGTGCTCAGGATTCCCGAGGGCCTCAGTCAGCTCGTCCTTCTCTCTATCGGGAATGAACGTCCCTTCCTGCGCTGCACTGATATTTTGCTGAAGCTTCTTGAAGGGTATTGCAAGTTTCTCGTCCGTCCAACGACACTCCCCTGTTTCTGAGTCCAAAGTTCCCCCAACCCCGAAGAACCAGGTCCTACTCCGATCTGGCCAGTTCAATGTCGCTGGTTGGACCCCTTTAGCAAGCTGGTCTTGCTCAGCTTTGTCCCACAACGGCCGGGCTTTGTAGTAGCCACCTGACCCCGTGTGATGGTGATACTTCTTCTTTGCAGCATTTTTCTTGTTTGTCTCTGACCTTTTCTTACCCTTATCCGATTTCTTGTAGGCCACAAATGCAGGCCAGTGATCTCTTATCTTCTCATATCGGCCGGTGAATTCTGGAGTCTTCCCTTTGTCGACAAACTTTGTGTTCAACTCTTTCTTCCAGTTCCTGAATAGATCTGCCATCTTATTAAGAGCAAACGCCTTGACCTTTGGATCTATAACTGGGTTATTCGGACCCTCCTCTGGCTGTAGGCTGAAATTTGCCATCAGCGAGGTCCAAAGATCACCTTTCTGTCTATCCTGGACATAAGAAACTTCAGGGTCATCCTTACTCTTATTCCATTGCTGGACGCTGATCGGGACGCTGTCCCTACGAATAGCTCCGCACTGATGTACAAATGCGTCCTTGGTCCGCTTGGGTTCAATTGGCTGGCCATCGTCCGCGATTGCTGTGATCGTGAACCTTTCATCCTGGCGCAACCTTTTCTTCGGGCCTCGTCTCCTTACGGAAGTTTGGCTCGATCCGGAGGGCTATAAAAGAAGAAAGAAGCGTTAATATATGTACATACCAAAACAATTAATGCATCAAGTCAGCACAGGCTTAATTAATATATATACCTCGCCGGACTTTGCAACAGCTCCCTCCTCCGTTCGGTCACCGGAGCCGTCATCATGGTCTTCTTCCTCCGCCATTCGGTCACCGGAGCCGTCATGATCTCCTTCCTCCTCCTTTGTTGGATTACCGGAGCCGTCATCCTGTCCTTCCTGACCATCGTCGTCGTTGAGAAATGACAAGGGATCACCTCCATCGCAGATTATATCCCCCAACAACTCTTCTTGTTCCAAGTCTCTGTCCATAGTTTCTGCAAATATTACAACATGGCAATATACAAACATGAGAGATGGATATATTAGTGGCAAACATAGACCTAGCTAATATCACAACAAGGAATCATATGCATATATGAGCAATGGATTAGTTGTGGACCGCCTCTCTCATGCATGTCCGACGTCCCCCCTCATGTCGAAGTTATCGGGTAGGGGCGGGAGGGGGTAGGAGATCGCCAACGCTCTTTCTTCTAGGAGAGGACACTTTGCAAAAAATAATCGCTATGCAGGAGATCAAACTATCCATGCATTCTCCCCCATTGACCTACGCCGGCAACGATAGATCGACAATGATGCTCTTTCTTCTAGGGTTTGGGGTGGCCTCGACAATGCTTCTAGGGTTTGGGGTGGCCTCGACAACGCTCTTTTAACTTGGTAAATTTGGGTGGCCTCGACAACTCTTCTATGGTTTGGGGTGGCCTCGACAACGCTCTTTTAACTTGGTAAAATTGGGTGGCCTCGACAACTCTTCTAGGGTTTGGGGTGGCCTCGACAACGCTTTTTCAGTCCCGGTTTGGGTGGACTCAAGAGTTGGCCGGGCGAGAGGGGGTTGATCGACGTCCCCCCTCATATCGAAGTTACTTGAGCACAAGAGCTCCGATCGAGACGATTCCGGATCCGTTGGAAAGCTCTCGGGGAGCCGATGCCAACGTGATGATAGGGGGCCGGGGTGCTCCCGTGGCCTTGTTGATAGATAGAGCCGATGCCAACGTGATGATAGAGCCGATGCCAACATTTTCATTTAACAAAAAAACTACCTTAAAAAAAAGACTTGCTTCGCCGCGAGTGCTCGGTGCGACGTGGACTCGGTGGAAAAACTTTATGAAAATGCGGTGGTGGCCGGGCCGGGCGGTTTTCTTTTCCTTCTTCATTTTTTTCCTTTGTTTTTTCTTATATGTTTGTTTTCGTTTTCACTCTACATTTTCGTACATATGAAAAACAACGAAGTTTGTATACAAGAGTGAACATATACATCTCATACATGAACATATACACATGAAATTTATCTATCTATCTATCTCATCTCATACATGAACATATACACACATATAGCAGAGCCTTTGGTCCCGGTTCGTGGCACAAACCGGGATCAATGCCCCCCTTTAGTCCCGGTTCGTGCCATCAACCGGGTCCAAAGGTCAATTTTTGTCAGCCCAAAGGGCGGGAAGCAGAGACCTTTGGTCCCGGTTGGTGGCATGAACCGGGACTAAAGGGGGGCATTGGTCCCGGTTTGTGCCACGAACCTGGACCAAAGGGGGTCATTGGTCCCTGTTCGTGCCACCAACCGGGACCAATTGCCCTGCACAGCGGCGTGATGGGAGTTTAGTCCCACCTCGCTAGTTGAGAGAGAGCCGCACCTGTTTATAAGGCGCGTTGTGCCTGAGCTTTCGAGCTCCTCTCTAAAGCAGGCTTACGGGCCTAAGCACTCTGTATCTGCCTGTGGGCCTACTGGGCCTTCTGCGGGCCTGAATCCTGGCCCAACTAGCTAGTTGGGTTTCTAGTTGTATTCAGGCCGTGGTGGCCCAGTAGGCGGCATTTTTTTAATTTTTTTCCAATTTTTGTTTTGTTTTTTGCTTTATTTATTTTCTTTGTTTCTACTTACAGCTAAATACTTATAGTTTTTAGTGATTCTTTTTGCTTTTAGGTCACAAAAATTATAAACTTTCTGTTAGTGCCATTAGTTTTCAAATTTGAATTCTTTGAAATTTGTGTGAATCACTAGTTTGTGAATAACTTTACTTTAAAAATAGATTTTTGATTGATTCTTTTTCCTGCTATTTAATATTAGTGTGTTTTATCATTATATTCAATTTGGAAAATTTTAGGTTATTTTAAATGGGTGTTTTAATCAAAAACAAATTTTCTTATTTTAGTTTGCTATTATGTCTCCCTATGCCAAAACTCGAACTGCCGCAATGCACTTCATCAGAGGGCTTGCTATTATGTCTCCGCATGCATTCCTTCTAAGCTTGAACCAACCATCATATTTCTCAATGGCTTTTGCAATGGTGAGAAAAAGACTTGTGTGCATTTAAAAGCACCGGCGAAAGTACTTCTCCGAATAAGTTGGATTTGGATCAAAGTAATCTCTCATGATATTGGCATGGCCCTCTGCTCTATCATGGTTGAGTTGTATGCGGTCAAGCTGCGATCCTCTCCTTGGCCGTCGAATATCATCATTGAAAATCATGCAAGAATGGTTTCCATGTCTTGGTCGTCTTCTTCCTCTCCGGATGACCACGAGTCCTCGAAGATCATCTCTCTCAACATATTCAACTTCAATTCAAACAGCCTGGTACATTTCGATTGTACAAAACAAAATGAAATGAAATATTTCTTTTTTAAAAACTCAGCTAGGCAAACCGTCGAACACTTGCAAGGCGGTGATGGTGCACCGGCTGGCCGGCCGGCGATGTTTCAGCCAAACCAGCGGCCAACGGTGCGTGGGAATGACCTGGAACGGTAAGCAAGCAAGGTCAGATGCTGTGGCCGCCAATGAGGAAGAAGACTCGAGAGCAATCCGACGAATCGATTATGGCGACGACGACAGTGTTTCACTTTGATTCCGGCGACGGCCGGTGAACAGGCTCGGAATCGGGAAGACATGCGGTGAGGGCCAAGGGAGGCGACGAGGTAGCAGGGGGTGGGAGGCACGAGAGAGGCAGTTTTTTCCGAGCGGTTGCGGCTGAGTATATTTTTGCACCGCACAGGAGGGGGAGTAAAAAATTTACTCTTTATATTCGGTTTAGGGGATCGGCGAGGTGCCGGTTAGAGGAGTAAAACTGAACTTTTACTAGTCTATAGCCGGATAGGGGATCGACTAGAGTTGGCCTAACCAGAGCGGAGGCACCAAGATTCCCCTCCCTGCCACCGGCCGCCAAAGCGACAAGTGACAGTCAAAGGAAGGGCGAATCAGTGGGCTCGCCGATGAAGCCTGGAGGGAAGAGTTTGTGCTAGCCATCAAGGAATAGGAAAGGAAAAAAGGAAACCCTAGATTGGTTCTACTTCTGGCTCTCCCGCATCTAGGCCTTAAAATGATGCAACACCGCCCCTCTATCTGATCATTTATATATTTAGTTATTGATGAGATAACATGGTACGTACGAATTAATAGAAACATGAGCTGTCAAGTATCAAAGGAAGAAGAAAAAAACAAAGCATGAGCTGCCAGTATTGGGTAAAATGCCTCTCATAAAAGCTATTTTTCCGATCCATATGATTGTCGCTGATTTAGTGTATTTTAATGACTCTATTAGTTTCATTATTTTTACGGGGAAATAGTAGTTCATATTGATAAATAAGGTTTTCAACAAAAAAATATATCTCATGCTCTAGTCGCTTTGGTAGGAGCGAGCAAACACAAGTATAAATAGTTTTGTAAATTATTTGATATGTGGAGCACACGAATGTTCTATGCTTTAATTTTTGGATTGTGATCTTTATATTTCTGTATTAAGCAATATTTTCTTCACCAGATTAATTAGGCACATCGTTCTTTCCTCTCGGTGTCTGGCGGCTGCAACCCTAGCCGCCAGCAGGAGAAGCCCAATCTTCCAGCGCCGTCCTCCGACGGCTTCCCTCCGCTGACGGATCCACCCGTGTGGATTGTTTTTAGGCCCTCGTAGTCTAGATTTTTTTAGGTTGTTCATCGTATTGGATTCGACGATGGCGCTGGCGGTGCTGTAAAGATTCTTCAGATCCCGATGAGGCGATCAGTCCTATGGTTGAGGATGGATTTGAAAACTAGTTTGTTCAAGCAGGGACGGTGTGGTGACGGCATCATCATCGTCTAACTGTTTCCTGAGATATACTCTATATGGCTCTTTCTGAAGAAGGAAAGAAAAATTGTAGACACAAAAACAAATAAACTACGTTGCCTGCAAACCTGAAAAAAGGGGTAAATTCTGCTGGAGCCTTGAGACAAAAGTTGCTCTGGTAGATTTTTCTTAGAAAGCCCTACCGATCTTATTTATCGGATCTTCGTCACTGCCATCGTAACAACAACATATTATATCGAAATGGCATCTCCCACCCACCTGATACCATAGGTTAGGTTTCTGAGCCCACCAGGTCGATCGAACGCAGCCAGATTAAGCCATGTCCGTCGCCGGCGTTGTCCGTTTGTCCCGGTCGGCCACCAGTGTCGTCGCCAAAGCGGTGAGCGGCTTCTACCTGCTGTGCATCGACAACAACTCGCAGGCCAAGACGGTCCTCCCCGGCGAGAAGATCTCCTCCATGGGCTTCACCGTCGGCAGTGAGTCCTGGCGCATGGACTACTACCCCAACGGGCGCGATGCCGCCCCAAGATCCAACGGGTCAATAGCTCCTGTGCGACATCTTTGAGGTGCAATGGAAGGAGTGCGACGTAGTTGACGAAAATAGCTCTAGTGCTACGTTTCAGAAGCCCAAATAGCCAAGGCCTACTCGGGCGATTAAACTGGTCGTCAACGGGAGTGAGGTTATGTTTAAGACATGTGGGTCCCACATGGCAGTGCATCTAGCTACGGGCCCCACTTGGCAGTGCATCAGGTGAAATGTGTCCCCGTGCCTGTCTGAACGTGTACCCCTGTCTGAACCCGTTGCTCCCACCCCCTCCTCTTCGTTCTCGGCGGTGAGCCGATGACGGCGCCGGAGATTTTGTTCTCGGTGACAGCACCACGGAGCTTTCGTTCTCGGCGACGTCGGCTGTGGTGAGTGAATCCGGAACCCTGTACTGTTCCCCTCCGTGTCGAGTTAGATCTCACCGCATCGCCTCTGTTTCCCTCTGTTTTTGGTCGATTTGATCCAGATTTTGGTGGGGGGGGGAGGGGGGCTGACCGCGATGGAGCCGCCAGAGACAACAACATCGACTAGGTAATCCCTTAATGTGCATCCTTTCCAACCTATGCGATTTGTGCCTCGTCTGCTTCCGCTAGCTCACCTCACACTGCCCCGCCATTGACAAACAGGGGGGATGGTGCTCGGACATTCGAATTCACTGTGGAATTCCTTCCTTCTAAGGTGAAGCTAGGTGATGGTAGCATACGGGACATAGAGAGAGATACAATTGTGAAGTGGGAGATTGATTTTGCAGAGATTGATCCACAAGACCTACAGAGCATGGAAGAGAAGGCCGTGAAGAATGTGGTGGAAAAAATTGGGGAGAGCATTGTTTGGGGTCCAGAGCAAGAGGTAGCATTGTTACGGTTTGATAATTGGAAAGGAGAGTATGTGAGAATTGAGGATGGTGAAGAGATGGTTGATGAAATCGATCGACAAGATGGCTGGACAACCAAACATGCTATGTTTCATGCAGAGCTTGTTGATCTGAAATTAGATTCTAAGGTTGGATATGTGCCCTCAAAGTTAGCTTCACAGATGGTAGATGATGATTGGGCTTCAGAGAGGCAGATAATGCCCATGTGTACAGGTGAAGTGACAGTATTACCTGAGGGGGGTGATGCAGAAGAGGGCTCTGATGGTGTTGCAAGGGTTGTTTCTGTTGATTGGAATTCAGTAGAATTAGATGACCCAACTGATTTAGTCATTGCACCAATGGATGACACTGAGATGGCCAAATTTTTTGGCATTCCAGTAGCTGATGAAGATAAGGAGGAGAAGGATGGTGAATCTAGTATGCCTACTAATATTGATGTTAACAGAGATAGAACTGAAGATGTGGATGGACAGCTGAGGGAAGATGCTGCAGATGATGTAGATGATGCACATGATTATGAGTTGGTAAATGTGTATGACAAGGAAAACCCTATTATTGTAGTGGGGAAATTGTTCCCAAACATGGATGAGTTTAGGATGTGTTTCAAGACTTATGCAGTCAAACATGAGTTTGATGCCAAGACTAAGTGGACTGATAGAAAGAAGTTTTATGCAAGATGTAGATGTTTTGATGGAAGTGTCAAACCTTACAAGTGGTACATATCTGCTAGATGCCAACCTGATGGAAGTACCATTAGGGTGAATCAAATCCCACACCAACATACTTGTATTACAAGTTCACAGAGAGTATCAACCATGACATCACAACTTTGGATTGCAGAAAAGATCACACCTATTTTAGCCAAGAAACCAAACACTACTGCAAACAAACTTAAAGTAGACTTGGAAAAGCAATACCCCATTAAGGTGAAGTATAACACGGTGTGGAAGGCAAAACAAAGGACAATGAAACAATTATATGGTGACTGAGCAAATACTTTTAGGATTCTTTATAATTTCAAAGCAGAGGTGGAGAAGAGGTCACCTGGCAGTGTTGTGGAGATAGATACTGAGGTAACAGAGGATGGAAGAGTCCTTTTCTCTAAGTTTTTTATGGCTTTAAAGCCTTGCATTGATGGCTTCAAGGCAGGGTGTTATCCATATTTGAGCATAGAATCATCATTTTTTACTGGCAAGTGGAATGGTCAATTGGCAGCTTTCAATGCTTTGGATGGACACAACTGGATGTTCCCTGTTGCTAGTGGCTTGTTTCAGTCAGAGACAGAGGTCTCGTGGACAAGGTTCATGATGCAGTTGAAAAGATGCATAGGGCCAGTGTCACCTTTGGCAGTCCACACAGATGCATGCAAAGGGCTAGAAAACGCAGTGAAGAATGTTTTCCCCCATTGTGAGCAGAGGGTGTGCTTCGGCCATATGTGGATGAATTTGATCAAAAAATTCAGAGGGGAAGAATTTGGTCGCATGTGGCCAGCAGCAAGATCTTACACTAAACATACACATTCATATCATCTTGGTAAGATAATGACAGCATGCTCTAAGTTTGGTCCATGGGTGAACACCTACCATTCTCTATTATGGTGTAGGTCAGGATTTAACACTGCCATCAAGTGTGATCATATCAACAACAACTTGGCAAAAAGTATTAACAACAAGTTGAAGCGGTTAAAAAATTTACCTGTGCATGACATGGTTGACCAAACCAGGATCATGATCATGCGCTTGTGGGAATTGAGAAGAAGGATTGGTGATTGTCTACAAGGGGATAAGCTTCCTGCAGTGGTACAACAGGTGGTCAACAGGAGCAGAAATCTAACACATTTATTTGTTGAAAAATCTTCTATGTGGGGTGCTGAAGTTAGAGATACCAAAACTGGTAGAAGGCATGTTGTTAACACTGAAATGCATGATTGCACTTGTTTGGAGTGGCAACACACTGGGAAACCATGTGATCATGCCATACTTTTCTTGGCCTCCCGACCGAAGATAAACATGCACCCATATTTGCACGAATATTACTCAGTAGCAAGATTCAAGGCTGCACATGCAACTCCAATTCCGGCACTTACAGATCAATCTTAGTGGCCTGAAGTGGAAATTGAATTTTCCATGTGTGCTCCCCTAACAAAAAGAAAGGCTGGCAGGCCTAAAGAGAGTAGATTCAAGGCATGGTTTGAGAAAGGTGGGAATAGTAAAAAGGGCAAGGGAAAGAAGGATGCAAAGCCAAAATGGTCCCAAAAAGGTAACAAAAATAGATGCAAGTTGTGCCAGGAACTTGGGCAAGGAGTTGGATCTCCCAAATGTTGTTACACTCCTGAAAGGCCAAAGTATGTGGGCATATGTTTGACATGTTTACTATTTTGTTGCATTTTTCAATTACTAACCAGTTGACATGCTTTATCTTTTTAGGCGGAAGCATGCAGGTGAGCCCCTTGTTGTTGAAGAGTGCTGGCCAAAGAAAAAGGCAAGAGGCAATGGCTGTAGAAAAAAGAGAAGTTTTGGTGAAACAATACATATTCAACCAGACTTGGATGGTGTGGTGCAAAATGAGCAAGACTTGGATGTGCTGCTGCAAGATGAGCAAGATTTTGATGTTCTGGTACCAACTGAAGATATGGGTACCTCTGAAGATATTCCAGCTGATGTTGTGCAAGCTGAGCCTATATTGGAAGTTGAGTTGCCAACTGAAGATATTCCAGCTGATGTGGTGCCAACTAAGCCTATATTGGAAGTTTTGTTGCCAACTGATGATATTGGGTCCGATGATACTGCAACTATTGTGGTGCAAAATGAAGCTACTGCTCCAGGCAGTCCAGTGAAGAAAATCAAGAGCTTGAGTGAACTGGGTGTTGTACAATAAAAAATAAGCATTGGTAAAAAGAAGAAGAAGAAATCGAGTGGTAGGAAGAAGCAGAAGTGAAAATTTGTTGAAACTTGTGTATTGCTACTATGCTGTAGAAATAAAACCTTGCCTGAATTTGTGTAATGGTATTTTTACTTTGATATGATATGTATTTGTGTAATACTATTCAAGTTTGAGAAAAAAAATTCAAATTTGAGCCGAAATTCAAATTTGAAGTTATTTGGTATGTGCTATTGGTGTTACAATGATTTCTGGACTATTATTCATGTTAGTTCATTAATCGAAGCAATTTTATTATGTGAAACTCTGGACATGAAAAATGTGCTCCACACGAGCTCCAAACCCCTCCAAAGCTAGGGAAAACAGACCCATTTGTACGCAAGTTTTTTTTACCTTCTCTAAATGAGCCAAAAAAGGAAACTTGACATCTAGTGTGTGTGTATATAAGAGTCCTTCCTGAGATTGGATCGTTTTCGATAAAGTATGACATGTTTAACACTTAACCCTAGTTCACTTCTCTTGAAAACTCTTCAACCTCGTTCTTGGTAGCCATCTTTTGTGAAGGTTTTTTCATGAAAATATCCGTAGTCCAAGTTTCTTATTTTTCCTAGATACTTAGTCACATAGAACGATGATCGACACAAGTTTTATATTTTTTTTGATTTTTTTAATTAGTTATGCTCAACCCTAACCGTTGAAAACCTCTCAAAACCCCTCAAAACCACATCAAAACCCCACGCCCCTCTGGGCCATTGGATCGCTGTGAATGGACGGTCTGGATCACGCACTATGGCTACGTCAGCGATCCACGGGCTGCACTCTGATTGGCTGATTCGAAGATGCTGGATATTATAACACGCAGCATTCTGGACCATTAGATGGATGTGAACATAAGCAACGGTCTAGATCAGGAGCCACGTCACAAATCCATGGGCTGCGCTTTCATTGGCTGGTCGTTTTAGCCCTTTTTTTTACATTGGATAAGACTGAGAAGGCCTGCCATGTGTTGTTGGGCTTAATTAAAGCGGCCCACCCATTCGACCGATGGACACCATGCTGACCTGATTTGAGCAGGCCTGAAAAGCATGCATGCATGCGAGCGCAGCCCTGCGCCGCCCGCCCTCGCACCGTTCGACATTGCATGCATGCCAAAGAGCACGCCTGACACCCTCGTCGCATTATGGCTATTCTAGATGCCCGACCATCGCTAGCCGCTGCATGCATGGCATCGAGCTCATCTCTCGATGCATTTTTAATGGCCAGAGTGCTACGCGGGCCGTTGGCATTACTACCACGATGCCACATTTGCATGCTGTAGGATCGAAAGTAGGTCTAGAGGGGGGGTGATTAGACTACTTGACCAAATAAAAATCTAGCCTTTTCCCAATTTTAACTCTTGGCGGATTTTAACAACTTAGCACAAGTCAAGCAATCTACACCAGCAATTCTAAGAGTATAGAAACGAAATGTAAATCATTGCATATGAAGGTAAAGGGAGGGGTTTGGAGTGGCAAACGCAATGTTGACACGGAGATTTTTGGCGTGGTTCCGATAGGTGGTGCTATCGTACATCCACGTTGATGGAGACTTCAACCCACAAAGGGTAACGGTTGCGCGAGTCCACGGAGGGCTCCACCCACGAAGAAGCAACCTTGTCTATCCCAGCATGGCCATCGCCCATGAATGACTTGCCTCACTTGGGTAGATCTTCACGAAGTAGGCGATCTTCTTGCCCTTACAAACTCCTTGGTTCAACTCCACAATCTTGACGGAGGCTCCCAAGTAACACCTAACCAATCTAGGAGACACCACTCTCCAAAAGGTAATAGATGGTGTGTTGATGATGAACTCCTTGCTCTTATGCTTCAAATGATAGTCTCCCCAACACTCAACTTCTCTCTCACAGATTTGGCTATGGTGGAAAGATGATTTGAGTGGAAAGCAACTTGGGGAAGGTTAGAGATCAAGATTCTTGTGGTTGGATTGGAATGTCTTGGTCTCAACACATGAGTAGGTGGTTCTCTCTCAGAAAATGAATGATGGAAGTGTAGGCACGTTCTGATGGCTCTCTCTCTTATGGAGAGGAGGGTGGATGGGTATATATAGCCTCCACACAAAATCTAACCGTTACACACAAAAGAGCTAACTCGGTCAGACCGAATGGGAGAACTCGGTGAGACCGATTCAGTTCAAAATGTGAACGTTAGGATTTTCGGTGGGACCGACATGATCAACTCGGTGGGACCGATGAGCTAGGGTTAGGGCAAAACTTAATCTCGGTTTGACCGATTACTTCAACTCGGTGAGACCGATTTCAGTAACAAGCAAACAGAGAGTTGGTCAGGCAAACTCGGTGGGACCAATCGCTCCTTTCGGTGAGACCGAAACATTACGAAAGGGAAACAGAGAGTTTGCATTGCAAACTCGGTGGGACCAATCGCTCATTTTGGTGAGAACGAAACGTTACGAAGGGAAACAGAGAGTTTGCAATCCCATCTCGGTGAGACCGAGATCCCTATCGGTGAGACCGTACTGATTAGGGTTTGTGGCTATGGCTTATGTCAAATGAACTGGGTGGCGCCGGATGCATCAAATCGGTGGGGCCGAGTTTGACTTTAGGTTTAGGACAGATTTGGATATGAGAAAGTGGTTGAGGGATTTGGAGCATATCACTAAGCATTTTGAGCAAGTAGACCATTAAGCAACACCTCATCCCCTTTTAATAGTATTGGCTTTTCCTTTGGACTCAATGCGATCTTGGATCACTAAAATAGAAATGAAGAGTCTTGAGCTTTTGCCAATCTTTGTCCTTAGCATTTTGAGGGGTCCACATCTCTTAGTCCATGCCATGCCAATCATTGAACTTTCTGAAATAATCATCTTGAAAGGATATTAGTTCAATGAGCTATATGTTGTTAAGAATTACCAAAACCACCCAGGGATTAGTTGCACTTTCAATCTCCCCCTTTTTGGTAATTGATGACAACATATAGATCAAAGTTTCGACAAAGGATAATAAGAATGAAATATATCGTCGCTTTGAGATGTGATAAGCAAGAGCTCCCCCTAAATTTGTGCATTATTTATCATTTGCTTTTGATTGCAAATGCACAATCGATTAGGATCATGGGTCACTCTTCCATGTCACATACATCTTGGTGGAGCGCTCAAAATGATAACACATACATAACATGCACTCATCACCAAGACAAATATGATAAATCATACACAAGATATATGAGATAACATCATTCAAGCATAGCATAATAAAGTGTACTATGATCAATGATCATAGAAGTATCTCACACACAAGCATGAATATTGTAGCAAACACAAGCAAAGCGAGCAAATAAGTAGCAAGAGAGACCAAAAAGAAGCAAAACACTCTCTCTCTCTCTCTCTCTCTCGAAGCCTATGATCTATACACTTTCTCCCCCTTTGGCAACAAGTTACCAAAAAGCTTGAAAATGCATAGTGCTATACGGCACTCTAAGAACGATCTCCGGGAGCTGTGGAGTGCAAAGATGGCGTGGAGAGAACAGCATCTGCGAAGACTTCGGCTGACGTCTGAGGAACTGGAGGGGTTGCCACTAGAGGGGCAACTGAGGCTGTGGCTGCAGGAGCTGAAGTAGTAGCCCTAGTGTCACTCACTGGCACTGCTGCAGACCTCTGTGCTCTAGGCACCCTCTGATAAGCATATGTGGTTGTCCTGTCATTCCTGTCCTCAAGATCTTCCTGTATCTTCTCAACTGAAGTCTGAATCTCAGTGACTTTGATATCCAAGTCATGCAACTTTGTCTCAAAGATCCTCTCAAGGCTCTCTTGATTTCGAGTCAGGGTAGCTAGTCCTTTCTCTATTCTCACTGTGGCCTCAAGCAGATAGCTGAGCTGGTCCTGCTTGGTCTTGAGATTGACTGCTGCGGGATTTGGAATCTTTGAAGCTTTGTCTGCCTTGGCCTTCTCTCTCTTCTCTTGAGCCTCAACTGAAGTAGGATGAGAAGCATCCATCACGACTGTGTTGTCCTCAAATTCTGGCCTCAAGGGAAGGTACTCTCTGTCTAGCAAGTATGTGCTTGTGCCCACCTTGGAATTAATGAGCATCTGAATTTGTGGAGCATAGCCACAAGATCTCTTCTGGTCAGCTGCAGTCCTCTTCACTGTTTCAACTATAAGGGTCATCACTTTGAATTTCTCTGGGACATCAAACATATGCAGCAAGTTGATTGAATGCCCTCTGATCATTCTGTCATCTCCAGACTCTGAGGTTCTCTTAACTCTCTGCCTAGTTGCAGCCTTAGGCAGGTTGCTTGGGGTGCTTCTGCTACCCTCATTATAACTACTATTGGAGGGACTAGTGCCCTCACTGAGATTTTGATGCTCTTCAGACTTGTTCTGGCTATCACTCTGGTCTGACATCTCTGACACTGAAAGCTGACCCTGTGAATAGATAGGTTGAGATGGAGTAGATTAGTATCACAAAGCACAGCCATTTTGGAAAACAAATGAGTCAAAAACTTAGTTTTGGTTTTCTACAGAAAGCATTTCGGAGCTACCGATATTACAAACTCGGTGACACCGAAGCAGCTTTAGAGTCTAAACTAGTGAAATCGATCAGACCGAGACACAGTTCGGTGACTCCGAGATGCTAGGATTCCACTGAGTAAGTAAACTCGGTCACACCGATTCGTACACTTCGGTCAGACCGAGTAGTACATGTGCAATGGCCTGGGCCAAATCGGTGAGACCGAAATCCTAATATCGGTCGGTTCGAGATGAGTTCGGCGGAAACCTAAACCTAAATTTTTGCATCAAATCTAATCTAACGGGGTTTTGCAGTGGATAGAGTCATTTCAATCGTGGCAAGAATATAGGCATTGAACTTTGCGCTAAGAATCAGAGTGGGGAAAGCACAAAGGGCTGAGTTCATACCCTAGCTTGGTGATGAACTCGCTACGGCGACAACGGCGGTGAAGATTCCCGTTGACGGCGGCGAACACCAGCGGCAGGAGGTCGCGGGCGACGAGGAGATGATCCGGAGACCACGAGTCGGCAGAGCTGGACAGGCACGGGTGAAGGGGTTTGGAGAAATTTCCAAATTTTCAACCCGGGTATATATATGTCCAGACTCTGTCGGTGTGACCGAGTGGAACAACTCGGTGGCACCGAGATGCAGAATTGCAAGCGGTTGCTGCAACTCGGTGAGACCGAATGGTTCTAATCGGTTGCACCGAGATCAAAAACCTAGATCAACTTAATGAACTCGGTATGACCGAATGGAATGGGTTGGTCAGACCGAAATACACTAAGAGGTTTTGGAAGTTAAGCCCTTGACGGATCGGTGACTCCGAGTGCTCCTCACCCGGAGGGTCCGAATTCGACTTGTTCAAACTTTGTGATATAGCATGAATAGAGTTTGAGACGAGAAAAGCATAGATAGCTAGAGGGAGTACTTAGGCATTCTTGTCCATCCATTTGGCAAAAGAAAAAGATCAAACAACCAAAGCAACAAATGGATGTCCTCGAATGAGAAAAATTTGCAATCAACATGCTCACACAATAAGATAGCAAATGAAATATGTGACAAAGCATGCACAAACACTCTAGCATCTATCAAGCAATTGGCGATGGCTAGGTCATCTATATATGAGTATATTGACTGAGGAGTCAAATGAGAACATTTGATCGTAGGTCATACTCATCGTTTAAGCACAAGTGGGGTTACCACTTTTACATAAAGCATTGTTGTGTTCACACCATTAGAGTTGCTTTGGCTCAATTCTTTAGAGCAAAGCTCCCCCTAGATGTGATATCCCCCCTAAGAGGGATTAACTAACCTAGGGTTTTGTCGATGATGACTTCATGTAGGTGTTGAAGATGTAGATGCTCAATGTTGGTGTAGATCATTTGGAGCAATCCATTGGAGAGAGTTGCACTTTCAATACCTACATGGGTTAGTCCCACAAGGAACATACATGGATATCCATAGACATAGAGTGAAGTTCACACATGATGTTGTCCATGAAAGCATTAGGTTACCTTGTCCCTTGTCTTACCAACAAGAGGGTTTGTGACTCCTTGAACTTGTGCATGATGTGAAAGTTGATTGCACATGTTCTTGCCAAATGAATATGAGTGAAGTATGTTGGCGGAGTCACCCTCAAGAACTCTCTAGTTCTTCTTCTTCGGGATCCGCATCATCTTGACGAGAATCCTTGGAGTTGTGGTCATACTTGATGAAGTAGAACTTGATGTAGTCTTGGGAACCCACTTGACCAAGGCCTTAGGAGCTTCTTCAAATGCATCAATCTCCTCTTGAAGCTTGTCCTTGCCTTTTAGCTTGTGGTCTTGTGGTGGAAGATCATCTTGAGCTTGTGTTCCTTTGAAAGAAGTGGGACCATACTTCTCTTGTTCAGGAACAAACTTCGTCTTGGGGTATTGATCTTCTTCCCACTCAACTCCATTGCCATTGAACTTGCGTTCAAAACCAACACCTTGATTCTTCCGGTGCCTTCCTTGCTTGCGTACAATTTCCTCAAATTGCTTACTTCTGGCAAGGCTCTTGTAAACACCTTTTTCTATAATTCCCTTCAATAAGCTATTTTCTTGCTCAAGTGTAACTTGGCTAAGAGAATCATTAGTGGAATCAAGAGAACTACTAGAAGCAACGATATTGGATTTAACATGATTGTTGTTACTACTAGAAGAAGAATCTTTCTTACTCTTGTTGCTAGATTTTACTTGTGGCATGTAAGTAGACAAGAGTAAATGCTTGGCAATGTAAGAAGAACTTTTCTTACGAAGATCATCATTGATTGCTTTTAAGAACCCATGCTCTTGCTCTAGATTGAGCTTTTCAAAGCGTAGCTTCTCATGAGTCTTTAAAAGCTCTTGATGATTTTCTAAGGTAGTTTCATGAGCTAACTTAAGAGTGTTTAATTCTTTAGTTAGACGCTCAATCTCCTTCTTATCATCGTCATTCGTTTTGTCTTGATTAGCATGATTAATAGCAAGTTCATCATAGTTTTCATCACTAGAGTTGTCAACAAGTAAATCATCATCACCTAGCAAATCATCTTCATCACTATTGAAATCAACATACTCGGGGTGTGATACCTTTGGGCCTTTAGCCATGAAGCATCTTCCAATCCCTTCATTTGGTGAATCAAATATGTCGTAGGAGTTGGATGACACAAGTGCAAGACCGGCAACACCTTCATCTTGAGTATATTCATAGTCGGAGTGATAGCTTCTCTCGGAGTGGTTGTCGGAGTCAGAACTGGATACCGATTCACCAACATGAGCTTGATGTCTTCGTCTTGTGTAGCTCTTTGATGACTTGTCCTTCCTTTCCGAATCCTTGCTTCTGCGAGAGGATATTCATTCATAACGATCATCTCTACTCCTTCTTTCTCTTGGTGGTGATTCTTCTCTTTTGCTTCTCCTTTTAGGTGAGTCTTCTCTTCTTTTGTAGGGAGCCGTACACTCACTTGAGTAGTGTCCGGGTCTTCCACAATTGTAGCAATTGCGATCACGACTAGAAGATCTTTTGTCATTGTAGGACCTTGACTTGGAACTTCTTTCTTTGCTTCTACTCTTGTAGAACTTGTTGAAGTTCTTCACCATTAGGCTCAATTACTCATTGAAGACTTGTTTCTCACTTGATGATGTAGGAGTATCACATGAAGCTTTGTAAGCACCACTAGACTTGTTGTGATGCTCTTCTTTATCCTTGAGTGACATCTCATGAGCAACAATTCTACTAATGACTTCCGTTGGCTTGAGATCTTTGTAATTGGGCATCATTTGGATCAATGTGCACACGGTGTCATATTTTCCATCCAAGGCTCTTAGGATCTTCTTGATGATGAATCTGTCAGTCATCTCTTCACTTCCTAAGCCGGCAATCTGATTTGTGATGAGAGTAAGCCTAGAGTACATTTCAGCGACACCTTCACCATACTTCATTTTGAACTTGTAAAGTTGACTTTGAAGCACATCCAATTTGGATTCCTTGACGGAGTCAGTACCTTCGTGCATATCAATCAAAGTATCCCAAATTTCCTTTGCATTCTCAAGACGGCTGATTTTGTTGAATTCTTCGGGGCATAATCCGTTGAAGAGGATGTCGCAAGCTTGAGCATTGTATTGCAACATCTTCAATTCTTCCGCGGTTGCTTCACGATTCGGTTCCCTTCCATCGAAGAATTCACCTTGCAAACCAATACACACAATAGGCCAAACGGCAGGGTTATGTCCAAGAATATGCATTTTCATCTTATGCTTCCAACTAGCAAAATTAGTACCATCAAAGTAAGGACCTCTACGGTGGTAATTTCCCTCACTAGACGCCATACTCTCCTAGGTTGTGAAATCAAGGCTATGATCACCAAAGCTACGGAAATCAAGGCAAATGGAGACCAAAGCTCTGATACCACTTGTAGGATCGAAAGTAGGTCTAGAGGGGGGGTGATTAGACTACTTAACCAAATAAAAATCTAGCATTTTCCCAATTTTAAGTCTTGGCGGATTTTAACAACTTAGCACAAGTCAAGCAATCAACCTACACATGCAATTCTAAGAGTATAGTAGCGGAATGTAAATCATTGCATATGAAGGTAAAGGGAGGGGTTTGGAGTGGCAAACACAATGTAGACACGGAGATTTTTGGCGTGGTTCCGATAGGTGGTGCTATCGTACATCCACGTTGATGGAGACTTCAACCCACGAAAAGTAACAGTTGTGCGAGTCCACGGAGGGATCCACCCACGAAGGGTCCACGAAGAAGCAACCTTGTCTATCCCACCATGGCCATCGCCCACGAAGGACTTGCCTCACTTGGGTAGATCTTCACGAAGTAGGCGATCTCCTTGCCCTTACAAACTCCTTGGTTCAACTCCATAATCTTGACGGAGGCTCCCAAGTAACACCTAACCAATCTAGGAGACACCCCAAAAGGTAATAGATGGTGTGTTGATGATGAACTCCTTGCTCTTGTGCTTCAAATGATAGTCTCCCCAACACTCAACTTCTCTCTCACAGATTTGGCTATGGTGGAAAGATGATTTGAGTGGAAAGCAACTTGGGGAAGGTTAGAGATCAAGATTCTTGTGGTTGGATTGGAATGTCTTGGTCTCAACACATGAGTAGGTGGTTCTCTCTCAGAAAATGAATGCTGGAAGTGTAGGCACGTTCTGATGGCTCTCTCTTATGGAGAGGAGGGTGGAGGGGTATATATAGCCTCCACATAAACTCTAACCGTTACACACAAAAGAGCTAGCTCGGTCAGACCGAATGGGAGAACTCGGTGAAACCGATTCAGTTCAAAATGTGAACGTTAGGATTTTCGGTGGGACCGACATGATCAACTCGGTGGGACCGATGAGCTAGGGTTAGGGCAAAACTTAATCTCGGTTTGACCGATTACTTCAACTCGGTGAGACCGATTTCAGTAACAAGCAAACAGAGAGTTGGTCAGGCAAACTCGGTGGGACCGATGGCTCCTTTCGGTGAGATCGAAACGTTACAAAAGGGAAACAGAGAGTTTGCATTGCGAACTCGGTGGGACCGATCGCTCATTTCGGTGAGACCGAAACATTACGAAGGGAAACAGAGAGTTTGCAATCCCATCTCGGTGAGACCGAGATCCCTATCGGTGAGACCGAACTGATTAGGGTTTGTGGCTATGGCTTATGTCAAATGAACTCGGTGGCGCCGGATGCATCAAATCGGTGGGGCCAAGTTTGACCTTAGGTTTAGGACAGATTTGGATATGAGAAAGTGGTTGAGGGATTTGGAGCATGTCACTAAGCATTTTGAGCAAGTAGACCATTAAGCAACACCTCATCCCCTTTTAATAGTATTGGCTTTTCCTATGGACTCAATGTGATCTTGGATCACTAAAATAGAAATGAAGAGTCTTGAGCTTTTGCCAATCTTTGTCCTTAGCATTTTGAGGGGTCCACATCTCTTAGTCCATGCCATGTCAATCATTGAACTTTCTGAAATAATCATCTTGAAAGGATATTAGTTCAATGAGCTATATGTTGTTAAGAATTACCAAAACCACCCAGGGGTTAGTTGCACTTTCACATGCGCGTGTACACACAGGCTGGCTTAGGTGGCTCGATGCCACATTGCCCGTTTCCCATGCCATTACGCGGGAGAGGAAAACAAAATGGCAAAATGGTGCACCGCGGCTATTTAAGCACACCCAAGCCTACATCTTCCTCTACCCTTTCCTCTCACTCTCTTTTATCTCCCATCTTTACCACAAGTCGTCCGAGCCATCCCAACATCCACTCGAAGCGAAGGCCCGAAGCAAAGATGCAGTACACCGGGGCTACCTACCGTGTGCCGCCCACCTTCCCCGAGAGGCTCTACCCTGCCAGAGTCCGGGTGGAGAACACCCTACGGGTGTGGGCGATCTCGAGGTGGAGGGGGGCAAGGGGGCTGACCGAGTTCTTCCTCTCTGCCGGCTACCGCCACCTCCCGAGGGGCTCTCCGGTCATGTTCCGAGTAGAAGAGGTCAGTAACAACGGCTAGCCTATCGGCTCATCGTGAGGTTCACCAACCCCTTCGACGCCTACTACCTCCTCGGCCGTGTTTTTTGGTGTGGATGCGAGTTCATCGCATTCACCATGTACAACATCTACACCGACTTCGACAGCGCCATCCCCGCCGATGAGCGCATGCACACCCTCCCGTACCCCACCGACGATGACGAGTGAAGGAGTTGGCCATGGAGGAGAGGAGTTGGCCTTGGAGGAGTTGGCCGGTGGTGTTTTATCTTATCTAGGGTGCCGTTTTATTATTGTCGTGTTGAGTTGAACTATCTATATAAGTTGTAATGGCACTATGTATGTCGTGCTTGGGTTTATCTATCTTAGTTGTAATGTGGTACTATCTAGCTCATGCAATGCTACTACATATGCTACTATATTGTGATGTGTTCTATCGGGTTTTTTTTTATCTAGTTGATATTGGTCAGTTGATATATATCGTGCTTGATGTTCTATCTAGTTGATCTATGTGTTACTAATAAAAGGTAGATTGCACTATGGACATGCAAGTGTATGGGTACCCAAATTTTTTTGCAAAAAAAAAAATCATATCTCGCTGTGCTGCATGTGGGCATGCATGTATCTAGGCCCTGGCTAATAGGGTCACCCTAGCTAGTAGGTGTAGGGTGCAAATTTTTGTGCAACCATGGACATGCAACTAATTTAGTTCATGCAAATAATTATTGAATTAACTCAAATGCCCAAAATAAAAATATTTCTGTGCTCCTAAAAATATTGGTTTGAATTTTACCTCGAGCCAATATTTTCAGAGCAAAACAGGAACATTTTCTTGGACCTATTTGAAGCGAATTTTAACTTGATCATTTCCAAAAATGATTTCTGAGGCTTTCACATATCCCCATTTAATTTGGGTTTCATGGAACCGTAGACATGCATAAAAACAATCACAAAACAATAGTGGACAAGAAACAAATACGTAAAGAAAAACAAAAAAGTTACAATACATACGGCCCAACATTTATTCGACAGAAAAATTAGGCCAAAGAAAAAACAAGTAAAGAAGTATATGTTTGTTAAAGGTTTATTTGCCGAAGCAACATTTTATTTTGAGGTTTTAGTCGAAGCATTTTTTTCTAAACATGGGTGCCTCTATGCTATAAAACTAGGCTGGTGCCCCTACGTGGGTGGGCTTGTCTCTATTTGGGCTTGGTTATTTTCTCACGGCCCAACATCTATTCGGCAGCAAGATTTTTTTACTAGAAACTGAATTTGGGGGGTGCGCACTCTGTTAACTGAAGAACAAGAACAGAGCATGGACATTGAATATTTCTGCTTCGATTCAGCTACATGAACTTGGCATGGCGCACATATCGCATCCTCTGCCCTGACAGACCTAAATGCCCCCTCTAATGACGGATGAAGAACAAGTAAAACAAAAACAGAGCAATGACACAACAATATAATCCCATGCCATGATATTTGCTTGCTTCTGCAAATCGATCATCTCCATTTGATTTTTCTTGATCTTCTTCAGTTCCTCGGTCAGTTCAGACTCCAAGTGTTGTTCAGCATTGCGCGCATACCTCGCCATTGGCACGACTCTGCCCGCCCCTCTGTCCGAGCTCCCCAAATTCTCCATCTGCGGCACCCCACCCAAATTGAGCTCCCAGGTTGCGGCCCTGCTCGAATCAATGCAGCCCTTGAACTGAATCCTCTGAACATAATCATCCATCCACTCAAAATGTGTGCATTTTTTCAGGATCTGAAAACAACAACATGAACCCTAAATTCCAAATTCGAGGGAAAAAAACAAAATATGGAGAAATCAGAGCAAACGGTAGTGAAAGAACGGGCTAAGAACTGAGATCTAACCGTGCCATCCCTTCCTGCCATTGTTTTGCTCAAGCACTTCACAAATTCCCGCCCAAGATTTCCATTCTCATCAGTCCTACTGACCCACTGTTTCAGAGGCTCTGGGCGTGGGCAGTCAGGGCACCTTTTGAGCGGCACTGGACCATACTGACGCCATTTTGAGTGCGTGGCGGAGGAGGTGGACATCTGCACTAGGTCGCCGAAGAAGAGGAAGAATGGGGGAAGGGGAAGCAATGGGCGGCGGCGAGCGGACGGGCACGGGCGGTCGTCTCTTCTAGCTGCGAAGAGGTGGGTCCCGCGCTTACTGGACAAGTGGTGGGTCCCACGCTTATGTGGATAAGTTGTGGGTCCAGCCCATAACAGCTAATGAGGGCATCAGTTCAGCTTAAGGGCCATGTCGTGTCTGGGCTATTTACGCGCTCAAAAGTGTCGCACCAAACCATTTCGTCGAACAACGTCTCACTCCTTCCAATTCCCACGAAAGATGTCGCACAGGAGCTATTGACCCAAATCCAGCCACGCCTCTGTCTACGTCCAGCTCACCGACGACCGCACCCGGCGTCCCGTCCAGGCGTGGTACAAGTTCAGCCTGCTGGACCGCGCCGGCAACGCTGCGTATGAGCTCCCGGCCGAGACCGGCATCCCCGAACCCGAAGTCGACGCCCATGGCCCCTCTTTCTTCTCTCTCATGCACACGCGCGCCTACAGGAGCCCTACCGCCGCCGGCGGCGAACAAGGCCCGGGATGCGGCCACGAGGAGTTCATCGGAAGGGAAGAGCTGGAGCATCTGATTCGCGACGACCTCCTCGTGGTCCGGTGCGATGTCGGCCTTACGCAGATGACGACTATTGGAATTGAATCTCTCAACTCCCTCTCTTTCTTGAGATATACATCACACACACATGTTGGAGTTGAATCACTCAACTCCTACTACCAAGTACTAGAACTGAATCACTCAGCTCTAACCTCTCTCATCCTCTCTCTCACACACACACACACACGCATGCACATGATACACACACATGTGCTCTATATTTTCATACACCAGAGGGCTACATCTTGTCACACATGAGCTTAAAATACAACGATGGGGTGCAGCTCCTTTTATAGGAGACCTAGCTTAACAACTAAGCTACCTAAAAGTTTCATGCAACGTGTAGCTCTTCTACAGCCAACATTTGACTTCTTCTTTCTTGCATGCATCTCTCAATTGCATGTGTTTAACCATAATGACAAGATTAATTCTAACAATCACCCCCTTAATCTTGTCATATGGACTCGCCAAACCTCGATGCGAATCACCTGCAACCTCTTGCCTTGGATGACGCCTTCGCAGCGTCGAACTCCACACCATCCTGCCGTGGACGACACCATCGCAGCGTCAGTCAATATGCCGTCTCATTTGTCGTCGCAGCAACTCAGCTTCTGGATGGCATCGCACTACCATCGTCGACCGGCTTCACCCCGATCCTAGTGACGGCCTCGCGCCACCATACATCTTCTCAGCGGTGTCACACCACTGTCTCCTCATAACGGCATCGCACCGTCTGGACTGGCACTTGACATCACACCAAGTGCCTTGTTTGTCAGCCGCATACTGACATCTTGTAAGAATGGCATCACACCACCCTCTTGCCAGCATCGCACCGACTATCGGCATCACACCGATACTTGTTGTGACAATGGCATCGCACCACGGCATCACACCGACCCTTCTGTAATGATGACATCACACCATCATCACACTGACTCCTCATTATGATGGCCTCACACCACCAGCGTCGGTCTCACACCGACGACTCCTAACGATGGTCTCACACCACCGCCGTTGTTGGCCTCACACCAACTCTTGTAGAGGACGACAGCATCACACCGTAGTTTGTTGGCTTCACACCAACCTTTTCTAGAGACTATGGCATCACACCATAGCGGTCGGCATCACACCGACGCTTCCTCTGACGATGACATCACACCACCGTCTATGCACAGTCTCCAACGAAGTCACACCGTTGGGCGTTGGCTTATCTCCTTTCACGGTATCACACCGTTACCCCATGAACACGGCATCTCACCTTTGTCCATGACCCTCACCATGAGCGTGCCATCACAACACCTGCATGTAGCACTATAGCTTCACGCCTCGAGCTGACAACTTGCCGGCCTCGTACGCATCGCACGTACGCCTTGCCTGACTCCTAGTGCCTTGGCACCACAACCAGCTGCTAACGGCATCACACCACCAGCCTCCTCCTTGTGTCGTCGGCCTCCATCTCCCATGGATTCCGCCGCTGGCCTCCAACTCGCATGGAAGTCTACTGCCACCATTACCACGGATCTTGAGGCTCTGACCCAGCGCCGAACATGACTCCACTTGCTGCAGTGTCACACGCGGCATCGTCTTCGGCATAACCTAGCTCTGATACCAATTGTTGGAATTGAATCTCTCAACTCCCTCTCTTTCTTGAGATATACATCACACACACATGTTGGAGTTGAATCACTCAACTCCTACTATCAAATACTAGAACTGAATCACTCAGCTCTAACCTCTCTCATCCTCTCACACACACACACACACACACACACACACACACACACACACACACGCATGCACATGATACACACACATGTGCTCTATATTTTCATACACCAGAGGGCTACATCTTGTCACACATGAGCTTAAAATACAACGATGGGGTGCAGCTCCTTTTATAGGAGACCTAGCTTAACAACTAAGCTACCTAAAAGTTTCATGCAACGTGTAGCTCTTCTACAGCCAACATTTGACTTCTTCTTTCTTGCATGCATCTCTCAATTGCATGTGTTTAACCATAATGACAAGATTAATTCTAACAACGACGTCGCGTCTGGCGGGGGATGAGATCAACAACTGGGAAGATGAAGATGATGAGGAGGAGGAGCAGGGGTACTTCGGGGCTCCAACTCATTCTCCTCCTCGGCGGCGTCGACGCCGTCGTCAGCCGGACGACAGCGAGTACGTCAAGTGGTGTTTGGCCCAACGGCCTGGTGAGTCGGGGATCCGGCAGGGACGAAAGCTCGGCCACTACCACCGATATGGCGATATGCATGAGCGGTGACCAAGCACTGCCTCTGTTTCAAAAAAATAACAGAGTACTGCCTCTGTTTGCGTCCGCATGAATTACAACAGTACTAATTTTTAGGCCGTCATTCCTTCTCTTATACTCACGTACGTGGTTGATCGTAATAATCCTGTGTGCTATGTTTTTTCTTTTAAAAAATGATCCATATCTATTATCAAAGTTGACGGGAAGTACAAAACACCTCCATAATAAAAATTACATCAAGATTTCGAGACCACCGAACGACCATTACCGCCGTCAGAACGAGCCACCAATGCGTCGCTGTCGCCGCTCCCATACCAGAGCCGGCTTGACCTTGTCGATGACAGCTGGGAAGTCTTCATGCGCGTGCCCCTAAAGGTCAGCGCCCTGGAACTGTAGTCGTCGTCGTTGAACCCCTGAATAGATCTGAAACACCTCACACTAAATCGGCCACATGAAGAAAACCAACCGTCCCAAGAAGACAGTAGGAATCTACGCCGGAGCTCCGTCAACTGCGTCCAGATGGACGAACTCAAGGAGGATCAGAGACTGGAAGACAAACTCGAAGAAGAAGTGCCGCCATCCACCCGAGCGCCACACCTGCGAGGACTGAAAAAACCCTAACCTAAACTACTAACTGGAGCGGAGGCACAGGGATTCCTCTCCCCGCCACCAGTTGCCGGAGCGACAGGTAGAGGGAGACGAATCCACGGGCTCGTCAGTGAAGTTTGGAGGAAGAGTTTACCGGACCCGAGTTTACCTAGACACAAGGGATATGGGACGGAGAGAGAAACCATAGATGGGTTCTCAACTAGATGTTGTTATAGGGCCATTTTTCAACGCAGCAGCTAGCGCAGCACAATAGTTAGGCTACATTATATTTTTCCCAGGAATTTACTATTACTTCTGTTTTTAATTAAACTGCCAAAACGACTTATAGTTAATTGGTGTCCCGAGTACTTCCGGTGATTGCAATGCCGGGCGGTATATAGATTTGAGATGGCACCGATGGATGTGATTACGGCACTAATTATTTGTAGTGATCTTGCACACTTTTATCGACTCGTTGGTTGCCGATTACTTTCGAGCGACTTGCACACTTTTATCGACTCGTTGGTTGCAGATTACTTTCGAGCAACTAGCGCATGTCTCAAGCAAAGACTGGAGTAGATCGATTTGTCGGTACGCAGCAGGCTAGCTAGCTAGCCGATTGATTATAGGCGGTGCACATACAAGCACAAAGAGTTTTGCCCCGGCTGGGTTGCACTCATACAATAGGTGACGTGCACATAGAAGTGATAAGTGAATCTGCTACAGAGATGCGGACGTGCTGATCTTCTGCATGGCGGCTGTTAGCAGACGCTAATTAATCCAGCCATGTAACTCCTTTAGTTAGCTGATGAGTTAGTTTCATCTGCCATCCAGCCTTACAATCCGGTCAAAACTGTAGTATAAGAACACCAGCCAAACACCTGGTAGTTTTAGTAAAACTGAGAAAAACCATGGTTTAAAGAAACTGTAGTGTTCCTTGCCCACACATCAAAATATTGTGGTTTTTAATTACCATGGTTTTTCCAAACTAGCCCGACGTTTGTCTTGTAATATGATTAAGCTGAGTTTGCCATTCTCCAAGGTAAGGTATAGTAACATGCATTTACCGTGACGAAAAAGAATGGGGGAGTGCAAGAACCACTACCGGGAAAACACATGTTGCATGCCTAGTATTTAGGCATAAGCAGAGTGCTATTTCTTGGGTACTTGACTTCGGCCTATGTAAGTCGGGTTCTAACTAAAAAACACACAACAACTAGCGCGCCATCCACACAGACATGAGTAAGTCGAGTACGACTCAAAAAAACCTAAGCTTAAATACAGTACTCGACATATTTCACGGAAAACACTCGGCTTACAACAGAGACTTGGCAAAGCGCCTGCCAAGTGGCCATCCACATTGCACTTGATGACTATGTGACAGCGGTCCGTATAAACTGAGTGCCCTCTAATGACATACTCATCTTACAAAATTTCTTTCCTTTTCTAAAATGCCAAAAGTGTAAGCCAAGTCCACGATAGAAAACACTCGATTTACACTGGTGTCCCTTCACCTTCGTTTGTGTTAACGCGCGGGCGTCTCGGCTCTAACCCTATTGGTTGTCTTTTTCTTTGCCTTGCTCACCCGCCGGAGATTAAAAAATGCATTGAATATGCAGTAAGGGATAGAGACAACTGCAAACGTGCTCATCATACAAGGCTTTCAAGACTAATATGAGCAGTGACCAAGTATTGGTTGTTTGCGTCCGCATGAACTACAACATAAATTTTTTAGGTCGTGATTCCTTCCTTTCTTCTTCTTACTCCCGCCGTTGATCGTAATAATCCTCTAGCGCAATAGTTCAGGGGTAGATTCTACTTTCCTACAGATTACTGTTATATTACCAACACAAAATGATACTTGCTCTGTTCATAATTAAAAGATGTTTTGGACATTTCAGTATAAACTACATATGAACTAACATGAGTGAACAAACACACTAAAACGTGTCTTTATACATCCAACTCATAAAAAAGTTAGAACATCTTATATTTGTGAACAGAGCAAGTATCTGTGAACATCTTATAACGTACGTCTTGTAATATGATTAAGTTGAGTTTGGCCTCTCTCTCCAAGGTAAGGTATCGTATCGTAACAAGTATTTAATGTGACGGAAAACAATGGGAGACTACCTGAACCACTACAAAAACACGCACGTTGCCTAGTGTGTAGGCATAAGAAGGGTACTGCCTGCCTACCTCCAGAGGAGAAGACGACGCTTGATACGAGCGCAGGTTGCCTAGAAGAAGACACGGAGAATAGGAAATCAGCCACCACACCACCATTCATCATCATAACCGCCACCATTCCCATCTACATCTCCATCTCCATAACATTCATCTGATTGCCATAGCCATAACTTGCAATCGAGATACTTCACATACGGCGACATTGTAAGACAATCTTCGATCATTCATCTTCAAGTACCTTATACAATGTCTTTCATCTGTGATTTATTTGCGATGCGCGAGTAGTCCCTTCGGGCACTAGTAGAAAACAGGGCTTTTGTCACAGCCGGATCAGAGCATTAGTCCCGGTTGCATTATGAACCGGGACTAATGTGAGCATTAGTCCCGGTTCGAGCGGCTAGGGCGCTGGGCAGGCATTAGTCCCGGTTCAAATGGGACCTTTAGTCCCGGTTTGAGCCACGAACCGGAACTAAAGGGTGCGATGCCCTTAGGTCCCGGTTCGTGGCTCAAACCGGGACTAAAGGTTAGACCTTTAGTCCCGGTTCGAGCCACGAACCGGGACTAAAGGGATTGAGGCTTTAGTCCCGGTTGGTACACCTTTAGTCCCGGTTGGAGCCACGAACCAGGACTAAAGGGGTTTTGAAATTTGTTTTTTGTTTTTCCATTTGTTCTTTGTGTTTAGTTTCTGTTTTAAATTGCTTATATCTTTTAGGATATTTGATGTTTTTGAGTGATTCTTTTTGCATTAGATTCAAAATTTTGTCTAGTTTCTGTTTGTGCCATTAGTTTTCAAATTTGAATGATTTAAATATGAATTTGTTCAAATTTGCTTCAAACCCTAGATTATGAATAATTTGAGTTTAAAAATAGTTTTTAATTTAATTCTTTTTGCTCCTAGTCACATGTTAGATTGTTGTCACAGTAAGATTTATTTGGTTATTTTTAGAATAATTTATATTACAATTTTAATTAAAACAGTACCGTTTTGCTTATATAGTTGTTTTAGTCCTTTAATTGTTGTTTTCAATTATTTTTAGTTAGTTCTTTATGTAGATTTTAACATGTTGTATTATGCTTCTGTTAGACAACAGTAGATAAATTTTTATAATTAATTAATATTAATTTTGCTAAAGTTTTGTATTAATAGTTGTTTAGCCTTTAATAATAGTTGATAGAATTGGTTTTGCTATATTAAAAGTAATTCTTTTTGCCACTTTAATAGAACGTGACTCTGGCTTGGTTAAGCTTAGTTGTGACTCTGGCTGGGACGGTGCTAGCAGATGTAGTCGACGGTAGGATTGGATGGACACCATCTCGGAGTAAAGAGGTTCAAACTCTACCCCCCCCTCCCCCCCGGCCGTGTATCGCCATTTTAGTTTTGTAAAAAACAAAAGAAAATGATAAAAACTTCAAAAATTAAAATCCTTCGAGATGTAGTTATGTTACTACATCTACTAGTTAGGAAAATAAAAAAAGTTATCCTCAAATTTCAGTTTTTTTGAATTTTGGTTAAATCTGGTCAAACTATGGTCAAACTACTTATTCAAGAAATATTAGTGTTACTAAATAATTATTTTAGTTTTTTTGAATTTTGGTCAAACTATGGTCAAACTGTGGTCAAACTATGGTCAAACTACTTATTCAAGAAATATTAGTGTTACTAAATAATTATTGTTTTTTAGAATAATAGTTTCAAACTCAAACGGTGCTTAATGCTCAAGTTCAACTCCTAAGGGTTAATAGGATTGACAGCTTAGTATTGTCAGGAAAACAACAAGTGCAGACTTGGAAACTAGGGGGAATGGAACTCGAAAGTTAAGCATGCTTAGGCTGGAGTAGTGAGAGGATGGGTGACCAGCCGGGAAGTTAGACGATTTGGAATGAGTGCTGATTAGAGATTAAATTATGAAGCAGTGAGGAGGGAGGGGTGATTAGAGATTAAACTGTCAAATAATTCAAAGATTTGAAAATCAGAAAAAAAAATTCAAAAAAATTCCTTTAGTCCCAACCGGGACTAAAGGTCCTGCAGCCCCGCTCCAGCCGGCGGCCACGTGGAGCCCCTTTAGTCCTGGTTCGTAAGCGAACCGGGACTAAATGTTAGAGGCTTTAGTCCGGACCATTTTGTCCCGGTTCCAGAACCGGGACTAAAGGCCCTCTGGAACCGGGACAAAAGCCCTGTTTTCTACTAGTGGGGCTATGGGCTGATGCATAGACTAGCAGCCCCATGTACTTGCGCACAGGATCATTGGTATACTTTAAGATACCATTGTTTTCATGTATTTTGTAACAAATTTGTCCCTTGTCTCTTTCTTGTTTTAAGGCCCCACAGATACCAGATATGGCAATATACCAAGTATCGATCAAGGAGGAGGTAAAGTGCAGGGATGAGTGGATGGCTATGACGAAAGCTGGTGACTGTAAGGAGAAGTACGGTAGTTGAAACCCTGTTATAGAATTTGTCCGATTAACCAGTTAACTTGCCAATTAATCCATACTCGTAGGGTCATCGAGTAGCTGATAAACTGATAAATCATCCAATCAATTGATTAACTTCCCGAGTAGCCTATTAATCCCCTACTTGCCAACCAACCGAGCAACTAGCAGTTAACGATTTCCTCAACAATGGTTGAAAGCAACTCCCTCAGATACAAGAGGTCCGGTCATTAAACATCCAATGCGTTGCTCTAGAGAAATCCTTTATAATTAAGGTAACCCCGTGAGATGGTAAAGGCCTTGGTTGGACAATATAATCACGATGTGGCTGCACTTTGGTCGCGGGGTTATTAGGACACATCCTCCACACATACACGTTGAGTAACGGTGTTACTTGAGCCATGTTGGATATATAGATGAAATCCCTAGTGCAAATATACGTCTGCACGTAAAGACCTTAAGCCCTAGGCTACTTTCCGATTATTGTTTCTTCCTTTATACCGTGTGTATTTGGCCTAGGAAACTGCAATTTCTAGCGAAAACAAGAACTTGCCAGAATCACCTTTTAGTTAGCAATTCTTTCCGTGGGTTCGATAACCTAGGGTCACATGGCTCTGAGGAAAAAGGCAAAAACTATCTACATCCGAAAACGGATAAAAGGTAGTCACTTGGCGGTACCGGCAAGCTATGTTGGCCCCACCGACCGTGGCCCCCTCCTTCCCGTGTCATACCGCCGCCCATCTCAACTTTCCAAGCCTCCTCCCGCCACCACAAAAGACGCCACCAACAACATATTTGACCGCACAACTGGCTCCGGCGAAACATGTAGGCCCCATTGACCGCGTCACGCCTCCCATACCCGGTCCCACCATCGTCTATCTCTGGCTTTCAGGCCTCCTCCCGCCACCTCAAAAGACAACACCAGCAACAACTTCGACCATGCCGCTATCTTTGGACCCATCGACCACGCCCCCTCCCATTCCAAGCCCCACTATCGCCTATCTAGACCTTCCAAATCTCCTCCCGCCGCCACCAAAAACGCCACCAGCAACATCTTCAACTAACGTCCCTGTCTCCGGCCCCACTGAACTGCGTCCCCCTTCCATTCCCTCTCTTGGGTCGCCTATCTCTGCCTACCAAGCCAGCTCACCCGATTCAAAGCTCGTGGCTACGACCGAAAACTCTAGAGCCCCCCTCCGCGGCACACGCGCCCTGTTGACCTCCCTTGAGGCTGGGAATCGAGCTATGGTGCCTCTCAGCCTCCCCCATGCTCCCCCCTCCTTTCATGGTGAGCTCCCACTGGCCACCACGCTCTCCAACCCATGACACATTCTATGAAATGGCTAGAAGGCACATGTTTTTTTTGGTGATAATGTGGGAAAATGTTTTCTTTTTGTTGAATTTGTGCATGTATATTGTGTCGTAGGCCCACCTCCTAGTTTTCCTGTATAGTTGAGGTTGTGGCCCCGTCTTTGTGATGCCCCCGACTCAATCATGCACTAATCATACACGCAAACGTTCACGATCAAGCACAAGGATTCACGGGAAGATATCACAACACAACTAACACAAATAAACGGAGATCCACAATATTACAGACCAGGGATCACGAGGATCCGAATACATAAGTCAGTCATACAAATAATATCTGAGTACAGACATAGTTAGCCAAGGTTAGCCTTAAGAAGGCTAGCACAAACAACGACTCTAGATCGAAAGGCGAAGGCCTCCTGCCTTGGAGCCTCCGATCCTACTCCTGGTCGGCTGGCTCGATCCAGTAGTAAGTACCGTCTGGACCCTCCTGGTAGTAAGCTCCTGCAGTGGCATCTGGCTCCTGGTCTCCGTCGTCTGTTGTATCATCAAGTAGGGGAATATAGGGAAAAAGAGGTAGCAAAGCAACCGTGAGTACTCATCCGAAGTACTCAGCAAGCAAGGATCTACACTACATATGTAACATTATCAAAAGGGGAAAGCCTGTATATGTGGACTGGGCTGCAGAAATGCCAGAATAGAGAGAAGGCCTAGTCCTATCGAAGACTAGCATCTTCAAACATCTTCACGAAACCACCATCTTGCAGCAATAGAAGAGAGTAGAATAGCATTTTATTAAGCAAACATGTTGAAGTAAAGCCTAGAGATCCTTCCTCGACTCCCTGCGAGAAAGTGATCCCGAAGCTTCAATTAAGTAACAAGTATCCAGTTCAAGTAGTAGATCGGGATACACAAACTGAGCGTCCTTTACCTTAGGACCGGCTATCGATAGATGTTTTCTTCCCTGCAGGGGTGCACTACTGTTACCCAACACGCTCGATCAACTCTGGCCGGACACACTTGCTGGGTAATACCCGGCCTCGGGAGATCGACACGAAGTAGCACCCTACCTAGGCTCAGCAGAGAGGTCAGCACGGCGGACTAACCTATGCACCCAGAGGTCTTCGGCCATCGCCCTGGGCACCCTGCGCGTTGCGTGGCTGGCCGGGGTGCAGGCGCGACACTGAACTCGTCAGTGAAGTATCCAGCCTATTCCCGGCGATCAGTTCGCATGGTGAATAGTGATGTCTGAAGAGCTTTCGGGAGAAATGTACAACGCAGAGGGCCCCATAAACCATTATCCCACGTGGTGGTAGTGCGTATAGGGCACGTCGACCCACTCAGATCAAATACCCAAATCCGATAGGCTGATTTAGTAACACGCGGAGACGATCAGAGTTTCTGAAGCTCCGCCACAATATCACACTTGAGTGCCCTTCCGGCACACCCGACATCATAGATACCCTGCGAGTACCCATCAGGGTCGACCCGCCTGTAGCAAAGGTCAAAGTAACCGTGTGGTCATAACATCAAGGGGGAAACCCGAGGAATCACCCTCGGTGGATTCCACTCGATGAAATCATCAGGGTGAACATATGAGGCATCACCCTCGAGGTTCACACTGAGGGGTTGCACGACAGAGTCGTATCGGAAGTGGATAAGGAGGAATCACCCTCGATGACCACGACCGAATAGCTACACTACAGAGTATTCATCAGGAGTGCGTTACGAGGTATCACCCTCGGCACTCGATAGTAACTAAGCAGAGTCGTTCAACTAAGAGGGTGAAGTGATGTGTCGGTCTCTGGTCGACGATCACATTGATCGAGTCGTCGATGATCAAGCAGGGGCAACAAGGGTAAGGTGGTGGGGTCACTGATGGTTCACTACCAACCTATACTAAGCAGTTTAACATAGGCAGGTAAGGTAATAATAAACAGGTTACAAAACCAGGCTATGCATCAGAATAGGAGCAAACAGTAACAGTAGCAAAATTTAATGCAAGCAGGAGAAAATAGAATGGGCGATATCTGGATGCTCAAGGGGGGGGGGGGCTTGCCTGGTTGTTCTGGCAAGAAGGAGGGGTCTTCAACGAGCTGCTCGTCTGCAGCGTAGTCGTACTCAGCTGCAACGGCGTCGGTCTCGGCGTCTATCGAGAGAGAAGGAGGGGGAAGAAACAATAAATTCATGGCAAAGATGCAAACAATATGCATGACATGTCTAAATGATATGCAGAGGTGTTCTACTGCCTAACTAAATGATTTAGTTAATTTAGGAATTTATTCGGATTTATTTTATTAGAGTTGTGCACTATTCATTTATTGAAATCAGGCAAAAAGTTCCATGTTCATCTAGCTAGGGGCATCTGACAGGAATACGGAGGGCGTATTCAGATTCGTATCGTCGTTCTGAGCAAGTTTCATGTATAAAGTATTTTGATCCGAGCTACGGATTAATTTCTATGATTTTCTAAAGTTTTAATCATTTTCAGGAATTTATTTAATCATTTAATCCAACATTATCCAGAATAGTGAATGATGACATCAGCATGACCTAGGTGTGACATCAGCAGGTCAACAGGGGCTGACCGGATTCAAACCTGACAGGTGGGTCCAGTGGGACCCACATGTCATTGACTGAGCTAACTAAACAGAGTTAATTTAATCTAACTAACCTAATTAGTGAGTGGGGCCCAGCAGTCAGTGGGTGTTTAGTGACTTAATTAACTAATTAACTAATTATTGCTTTATTTTAATTCGTTTATTGGGGGGTGGGGCCAGCATGTCAGCGAGACAGGGGCGTCCAGTCAGCGGCGCTGACTGGTCAACGGACCCCACGGGGTGTAGTGGTAGTGGCACTCGGGGCGGGCCCCAGCAGTCCATGTGGGTGCCCGGTCTGCGCCGGCGAGCCCCGACGCGGCGGCGACTCGCCGGACCTGGCCGGAAATCGTCTACAGAGGGCGGTTTCGAGCGCGGCTTGGCGCGTTCGAAAGCTGGCGAGGTCGCGCGTCGCGTGGGGCGAGTGGTCAGACTCGGGGGTGGCCGGAACGACGCCGGTGACGGCGGTTGGCGGCGGTGCTCACGGATGGAGCTCGGGCGCGTGGTTGCGGTGGGCTAGCGAGCAAGGCAAAAGGCTAGGGGGAGCCTACGCAACGCGGCGAGCATGATGCGCACGGACCCGAAGCCGTTTGGTCGCCAGAGCCAGGCCGGCGACATGCTAGGCGGCGGCGAGTTTGGGCACGACAGGGGCGGCGTGTACGGCTACGGAGAGCGGCCGGGGAGAGGGAGAGGCGATGCGGCAGCTCACAGTGGCCCTGCAAGTGTGCGCAGATGTGCTCGGGGAAGGCTCGACGGAGGCGTACGGCGGCGGCGATTGGCGACGGCCGATGTCAGGGAAGAGCTCGATCCCGAGGCTGTGGTGGCGCCGAGCTCGATCCAAAGGGCGGACAGGAAGCAGAGGAAGCAGGCGGAGCGGACGGGCTCGACGGAGAGGCGATCGGGAGACGGTTGCCGCGCAGTTCAGCCGCGGCCGTCCATGGCGACGTCGGGTGATGGTGAGGAAGAAGAAGGCCAGGGGGGAGTTGTGGCGCTAGGGTTCGCCAGAGGGGTCGAGGGGTCGCTCTTATCCCTAACGCGCGCGGCGACGCGCTGTCGAGCGGCGAGCGAGGGGGGCCGGGTGCGTGCGCGCGTGCGCGTGCGGGGTGTTCGACAGCGGGGCGGCATGAGCAGTGCGGGAGGAGGGAGGAGGTGCGGGGGTGGGCTGGGCCGCGCTGTAGCAAGCAGGCCCGAGTGCACAGTAGCTTTAGCCTTTTCTCTTATTTTCTGTTTCTGTTTTCTTTTGTTTTCTGTTCTTGCAAATTGCTTGGGCACTAAATGGTTTTTGTAAAATATGAGACCTAGCCCACAAATCACAGTGTAATATATCCTGGCACCAAAAACTAGTTTGGGGTAAATACTATTTCATACTTATTTTATATTAATTAATAGGTTATTAAATATTGTTTTCAGTCACTATTTGAGGTTATTAGAGTCACTTATCCAATCTCAGTAATGTTGGTTACAATTTTATAATTGCCTCTGACTTATTTGCTATTTAATGAACATTCTAGTTTCCAATTTGGAACAACTTTTAATTCCAACTTAAATTAACTTGAAGTTTGAATTAGGAGTTTCAAATGCAATATGATGCAATGATGATTAGACACTGTTAATCTTGCTGACATGGCATTAACTAAGGTGATCACTGTTGTTCATTACAGGGGGTGTTACAATACTCCTCGTCTAACAAGAATTCTCGTCCCGAGAATTAAGAGGAAGACTGAAAGAAAGAGGGGTATTCTTCGCGAAGACGATCCTCGCGTTCCCAAGTGGCTTAATCTTCAGAATGATTCGACCACTGAACTTTAAAGAATTTGATTGACTTTTGACGAGTTCGACGCTCAGCTTGATCAAGAATACGGATGGGATATTCTGGATAAGACAGATCTTCCCGCAATTCAAGCACTTCATGATCCATAGCTCGAATAGGATCCTTGAAGCAGCGACGAAGTTGGGATACATGAAAAACATCATGCACTTTAGAAAGACTTGGCGGCAATTGCAACTGATATGCCACTTCTCCTCGACGGGCAAGAATACGGAACGGGCCAATGTAGCGAGGAGCTAACTTGCCCTTGATTCCGAACCGATGAGTGCCTTTCAACGGAGTGACGCGAAGGTAAGCTTGCTCGCCAGGCTGATAGACCATTACCTTGTGCTTTCGGTCATAGTTGCTCTTCTGACGAGACTGAGCAGTTTTCAGATGTTCACGGACAATGCGGACTTTTTCTTCAGCTTGTTGGATAATGTCCGGTCCGACGAGTGAGCGTTTCCCAATTTCTGACCAATTCAGAGGGGTTCGACACTTACGTCCGTATAGAACCTCAAACGGTGCCATCTTCAAACTAGCTTGATAACTATTGTTGTAAGAGAATTCGGCATACGGGAGAGATTCCTCCCATTTCTTACCGAAGGAGATGACACAAGCTCGCAGCATATCTTCGAGCACTTGATTAACTCGTTCGACTTGACCCTGAGACTGAGGGTGGAAGGCGGTGCTAAAGGACAGATGAGTTCCCATAGCTTCTTCGAAACTTTTCCAGAATCTTGAGGTAAAGAGACTGCCATGATCAGAACTGATCTCCAACGGAACACCGTGGAGTGACACAATTCGGGAAACATACAGGTCTGCTAACTGACTAGCAGTGATTGTCCCCTTGACTAGCAGAAAGTGAGCAACCTTAGAGAATCGGTCAATGACGACAAAGATAGCATCATGACCCTTCTGAGATCTCAGAAAACCAGTAATGAAATCCATTTCAACATGGTCCCATTTCCATTCAGGAATAGAGATAGGTTGCAGAGTTCCAGCAGGCCTTTGATGTTCTGCTTTGATACGACGGCAAATGTCACATTCAGCAACATAGCGTGCAATGTCTTGCTTCATGTTCGACCACCAGAATCTTTGACGAATATCTTGGTACATCTTGGTGCTACCGGGATGAATTGACAGAGGAGTGTCATGAGCTTCTTTCATAACCTCCTTAGTCATATCCAGGTTTTTCTCCTTACACGGCACCACTAGGCGGCCTTTGAAGTATAAGGTGCCATCATCAGCAACAGTGAAGAATGAGGGCTTTCCTTCTGTTTGATAGCGTTTAATCCTCTCGACTTCATTGTCAGCCTTCTGAAGCCATTTGATGGTGTCCACGAGATCTGGTTTAGCAACCAGGGTATTGAGAGAACCCTGCGAAACAACATGGAGGTTCATTTTGTGGCACTAGGGAGGAGGGGGAGCGAGTGCACCGGGAGGAATAATATGGAGGTTCAGCTTTCTGAATTCTTCAACAAGCGAGGGCTGAACTTTGTGAACCTGGAGGTGGTTGCAATATGACTTGCGTCTCAAGGCATCAGCCATTACATTAGCCTTGCCTGGTGTATAAGAAATACCCAAGTCAAACTCTGCTACGGTCTCCATCCATCTCTGCTGACGGAGGTTCAAAGATGGCTGAGTGAACAAGTATTTCAGACTTTTATGATCCGTGTAGATCTCGCAACGATTACCGAGAAGGTAATGTTGCCACAACTGCAATGCATAGATGACAGCAGCTAGTTCTAGATCATGTACGGGATAGTTCTCTTCATGCGGACGCAACTGTCGAGAGCCATAAGCAATCACTTTACGCTCTTGCATTAGTACACAGCCTAATCCTTCACGGGATGCGTCACAATAGATTACAAAATCTTTGCGAGAATCTGGAGGAGCAAGTACTAGGGCAGAAGTTAGCTTGTCTTTGAGGGTCTGGAAACTTTCCTGACATTTGTCTGTCCACTCAAACTTAACGCCTTTGTGGAGCAGGTCAGTCAGTGGCTTTGCAATCTTGGAAAAGTTCTCAACAAATCGACGACAATAACTAGCGAGTCCGAGAAAACTCCTGACTTGCCTAACATTCTTCGGGGGAGTCCAGTCAAGAATGGCCTGAACTCGCTCGGGGTTAACAGCAATGCGTGGGCAGGTAGCCAAAGAGATTGACGATGATAACATAGATCGGTGAGAGGCAAGGATGGAATTGCTCACCATGAATTCAATTAACAACTCGAAAGAACTCAAAATGTTCACGCTGAACACGACACATTTGGCTAACACACAAAGTCAACTGCAAAGAATATTTCGGAATCAATGTTGTACGGGAGAGTCAGGTTCCGATCCTGTGGAACTGTGAAGAGGGTCGATCGAGAGTAGGGAGAACAGTGTCATCTTGCCGGTCACGACAACAATTAAGCAGGGTAATAGATACTTAACAGTAGCCAACTAAGACATACAGATCCATACATCAGTTCAGTTACAGACCAGCGTTTATAACCGATCTCGGAGAGAAAGATTAAACAAAACAATGGAAAGGAAAATGATTATCAGACTAATCAGATCAATGGTAAGGAAGTAAGCATAGATATCCAGCTCTCCGGGTAGACGAGATTTACGAGATCCTAAGTGTCGGCGTTAGTAAAATTTATTTAACCCGAAAGGAAGAGAGATCAGAGTCCCAGAGTATAGACGAGGAATAAAAGATGCTAATACCACCCAGTTAGCGACGTGGGCCCATAAGCCACACAGCCAAGTTAGTAAATTAGTTTTTCGATGTCTAGACTCAACTTCGGCCAAGGAATTGGAAGGGGGCTTCCTACAGGCAGTCGGCTCTGATACCAGCTTGTGACGCCCCCGACTCAATCATGCACTAATCATACACGCAAACGTGCATGATCAAGCACAGGGACTCATGGGAAGATATCACAACACAACTCTAACACAAATAAACGGAGATCCACAATATTACAGACCAGGGATCACGAGGATCCGAATACATAAGTCAGTCATACAAATAATATCTGAGTACACATATAGTTAGACAAGGTTAGCCTTCAGAAGGCTAGCACAAACAACGACTCTAGATCGAAAGGCGAAGGCCTCCTGCCTGGGAGCCTCTGATCCTACTCCTGGTCGGCTGGCTTGATCTAGTAGTAAGTACCGTCTGGACCCTCCTAGTAGTAAGCTCCTGCAGTGGCATTTGGCTCCTGGGCTCCATCGTCTGTTGTATCATCAAGTAGGGGAATATAGGGAAAAAGAGGAAGCAAAGCAACCGTGAGTACTCATCCGAAGTACTCAGCAAGCAAGGATCTACACTACATATGCAACATTATCAAATGGGGAAAGGCTGTATATGTGGACTGGGCTACAGAAATGCCAGAATAGAGAGAAGGCCTAGTCCTATCGAAGACTAGCATCTTCAAGCATCTTCACGAAACCACCATCTTGCAGCAATAGAAGAGAGTAGAATAGCATTTTATTAAGCAAACATGTTGAAGTAAATCCTAGAGATCCTTCCTCGACTCCCTGCGAGAAAGCGATCCCGAAGCTTCAATTAAGTAACAAGTATCCAGTTCAAGTAGTAGATCGGGATACACAAACTGAGCGCCCTTTACCGTAGGACCGGCTATCGATAGATGTTTTCTTCCCTGCAGCGGTGCACTACTGTTACCCAACACGCTCGATCAACTCTGGCCGGACACACTTGCTGGGTAATACCCGGCCTCGGGAGATCGACACGAAGCAGCGCCCTACCTAGGCTCAGCAGAGAGGTCAGCACGCCGGACTAACCTATGCACCCAGAGGTCTTGGGCCATCGCCCTGGGCACCCTGCGCGTTGCGTGGCTGGCCGGGGTGCAGGCGCGACATTAAACTTGTCAGTGAAGTATCCAGCCCATTCCCGGCGATCAGTCCGCACGGTGAATCCTAACATCTGAAGAGCTTTCGGGAGAAACGTACAACGCAGAGGGCCCCATAAACCATTATCCCGCGTGGTGGTAGTGCGTATAGGGCACATCGACCCACTCAGATCAAATACCCAAATCCGATAGGCTGATTTAGTAACACACGGAGACGATCAGAGTTTCTGAAGCTCCGCCACAATATCACACTCGAGTGCCCTTCCGGCACACCCGACATCATAGATCCCCTGCGGGTACCCATCAGGGTCGACCCGCCTGTAGCAAAGGTCAAAATAACCGTGTGGTCATAACATCAAGGGGGAAACCCGAGGAATCACCCTTGGTGGATTCCACTCAGTGAAATCATCAGGGTGAACATATGAGGCATCACCCTCGAGGTTCACACGGCACTCGATAGTAACTAAGCAGAGTCGTTCAACTAAGGGGGTGAAGTGATGTGTTGGTCTCTGGTCGACGATCACATTGATCGAGTTGTCGATGATCAAGCAGGGGCAACAAGGGTAAGGTGGTGGGGTCACTGATGGTTCACTACCAACCTATACTAAGCAGTTTCACATAGGCAGGTAAGGTAACAATAAACAGGTTACAAAAGCAGGCTATGCATCAGAATAGGAGCAAACAGTAACAGTAGCAAAATCTAATGCAAGCAGGAGAAAATAGAATGGGCGATATCTGGATGCTCAAGGGGGGCTTGCCTGGTTGTTCTGGCAAGAAGGAGGGGTCGTCAACGGGCTGCTCGTCTGGAGCGTAGTCGTACTCAGCTGCAACGGCGTCGGTCTCGGCGTCTATCGAGAGAGAAGGAGGGGGAAGAAACAATAAATTCATGGCAAAGATGCAAACAATATGCATGACATGTCTAAATGATATGCAGAGGTGTTCTACTGCCTAACTAAATGATTTAGTTAATTTAGGAATTTATTCGGATTTATTTTATTAAAGTTGAGCACTATTCATTTATTGAAATCAGGCAAAAAGTTCCATGTTCATCTAGCTAGGGGCATCTGACAGGAATACGGAGGGCGTATTCAAATTCGTATCGTCGTTCGGAGCAAGTTTCATGTACAAAGTATTTTGATCCGAGCTACGGATTAATTTCTATGATTTTCTAAAGTTTTAATCATTTTTTGAAATTTATTTAATCATTTAATCTAACATTATCCAGAATAGTGAATGATGATGTCAGCATGACCTAGGTGTGACATCAGCAGGTCAACAGGGGCTGACCGGAGTCAAACCTGACAGGTGGGTCCAGTGGGACCCACATGTCATTGACTGAGCTAACTAAACAGAGTTAATTTAATCTAACTAACCTAATTAGCGAGTGGGGCCCAGCAATCAGTGGGTGTTTAATGACTTAATTAACTAATTAACTAATTATTGCTTTATTTTAATTCGTTTAATGGGGGTTGGGGCCCGCATGTCAGCGCGCCCAGTCAGCGGCGCTGACTGGTCAACGGACCCCATAGGGCCCAGTGGCACTGGGAGCGGGCCCCAGCAGTCCACGTGGGCGCCCGGTCAGCGCCGGCCGTCGGAGTGCGCCGGCGAGCCCCGACGCGGCGGCGACTCGCCGGACCTGGCCGGAAATCGTCTACAGAGGGCGGTTTCGAGCACGGCCTGGCGCGTTCGAAAGCTGGCGAGGTCGCGCGTCGCGTGGGGTGAGTGGTCGGACTCGGGGGTGGCCGGAACGACGCCGGTGACGGCGGTTGGCGGCGGTGCTCACGGATGGAGCTCGGGCGCGTGGCTGCGGTGGGCTAGCGAGCAAAGCAAAAGGCTAGGGGGAGCCTACGCAACGCGGCGAGCATGATGCGCACGGACCCGAAGCCGTTTGGTCGCCGGAGCCAGGCCAGCGACGTGCTAGGCGGCGGCGAGTTCGGGCACGACAGGGGCGGCGTGTACAGCTACGGAGAGCGGCCAGGGAGAGGGGGAGGCGATGCAGTAGCTCACAGTGGCCCTGCAGGTGTGCGCAAATGTGCTCGGGGAAGGCTCGACGGAGGCGTACGGCGGCGGCGATCGGCGACGGCCGATGTCAAAGAAGAGCTCGATCCCGAGGCTGTGGTGGTGCCGAGCTCGATCCAAAGGGTAGAGAGGAAGCAGGCGGAGCGGACGGGCTCGACGGAGAGGCGATCGGGAGACGGTGGCCGCGCAGTTCAGCCGCGGCCGTCCATGGCGGCGTCGGGTGAGGAAGAAGAAGGCGAGGGGAGGGGAGTTGTGGCGCTAGGGTTCGCCAGTGGGGTCAAGGGGGTCGCTCTTATCCCCAACGCGCGCGGCGACGCGCTGTCGAGCGGCGAGCGAGGGGGGGCCGGGTGCGTGCGCGTGCGGGGTGTTCCACAGCGGGGCGGCATGAGCTGTGCGGGAGGAGGGAGGAGGTGCGGGGGTGGGCTGGGCCGCGTTGTAGCAAGCAAGCCCGAGTGCACAGTAGCTTTAGGCCTTTTCTCTTATTTTCTGTTTCTGTTTTCTTTTGTTTTCTGTTCTTGCAAATTGCTTGGGCACTAAATGGTTTTTTTAAAATATGAGACCTAGCCCACAAATCACAGTGTAATATATCCTGGCACCAAAAACTAGTTTGGGGTAAATACTATTTCATACTTATTTTATATTAATTAACAGGTTATTAAATATTGTTTTCAGTCACTGTTTGAGGTTGTTAGAGTCACTTATCCAATCTCAATAATGTTGGTTACAATTTTATAATCACTTATTTGCTATTTAATGGACATTTTAGTTTCCAATTTGGAACAACTTTTAATTCCAACTTAAATTAACTTGAAGTTTGAATTAGGAATTTGAAATGCAATATGATGCAATGATGATTAGACACTGTTAATCTTGCTGACATGACATTAACTAAGGTGATCACTGTTGTTCATTACAGGGGGTGTTACAGTCTTGTACATCATATATACGTGCCTAGTGCACCCAATCAATGCATTGCGTGTTGCACGGCCTAAACCTTCTCTTCTACATGGTATCAGTTTTGTTCCCGATCCTACCCTAACCCTAGCCGCCGCCGCCGCCGCTGCGCCTCCCATCGAGCCGCCGCCGCCGCCGCTCCCCGCCGCCGCCGCTACTCCTAGCTGCCACCGCTGCCCCGTGTCGCCGCCGCCCCTCTTCCCACCACCACTTCCGCCACCTCCCCCTACAGCCGTCGCCGCCCAAACAGCCGCCGCCGCTCCTCCCTCTCCACCCGACAGCCGCCGCCGCTTCTACCCCTCCACCCGATAGCCGCTACGCCATGAACTCCTCGGGCTCTTCCGTCTCCTCCGGCACCAACCCATTCGCCGGTCCGGATGTCACCCTCGTTCGTGATCTCAACATCCACGAGCGTGTGCCGGTGGTCCTTGATCAATCCACCGCCTCTTACTCCGCTTGGAAGCGATATTTTTCCTGGGTGTTTTGTGAGTACTTGCTCCACGGCCACGTCGATGGCACCGTGGACTCCAGCCTCATGGTGAACGACGAGGAGTGGATGATCCTCGACGCCACCATCATCCGCTGGTTCTACCTCACCATCTCCAAGGACCTCTTCCACACGGTGGTGGACGACGACGACGATGCTCACGCCGTATGGACCAAGCTCAACGGCCTCTTCACCGACAACAAGCTCCAGTGCAAGGTCCTCCTCCACAGCGAGTTTTATGGGTGCCAGCAGCTTGACTCGTCCATCGACGACTTTTGCATGTGCCTCAAAAAGCTCGCTGATGAGCTCCGTGATCTTGGAGAGAAGGTCGGCGACGAGCTCCTCATCAACACCCTCACCGCCGGTCTCAACGAAGGCTTCGGGAACGCCGCCTCCAACCTTACCCTCATCCCGGAGCCGACCTTTGCTAAGGTGGTGGAGTATCTCAAGCTCGAGGAATGCCGGATGAAGATGGCGCGGACCAGGGCCACGCACACCGCCCTCACCACCGGCACCCACGGGGGCTCGGCGCCGCCTACACCACGCCCCGCACCGGCCCTTCTGCAGGCACCGACCCCCTTCTCGCCGCAGCAACCGGCTGCTAACGGGGCTCGCCGTGGTGAGCGCAAGCAGCAGCAGGGCAACGGCGCTCAGGGAGGAGCCGCCCGTCCTCCACTGCATGTTCAGCCGGCCCCGTGGTACGCCGGTCAGAATTCATGGACCGGTGTCATGCATGCCTATTCCATGTCGGTTCCCCGTGCTCCTGCCCCCGGCATCCTCGGCGCGCGGCCCCCTTCGCATCAAGTGTTTTACGCCGCGCCGCAGCACTACGTGGCGCCCTATGGGCCTCTCTCCTATGGACAGCCGCCGCAGCCAGGAGGGCTGCCGCTGCTGCCCCTAACGGCCCCGCCACAGTCGTCTGTTCCCGCGCTTCCTCCCGCGCCTTGGGACCCGGCCTTGCTGGCGGCCCTGCACTTCGCTCCCATTCTGTCCAACTACACCGGTGGCGGCGACTGGTACATGGACACCGGAGCTACAGCACATATGGCCGCTCACCCCGGTAACCTCCACACCTCCTATCCCGTCCACACTTCTACTCGCATCACCGTCGGTGACTGTTCCTCACTTCCCATTTCTCACATAGGGCATGCATCTTTTCCTTCTACATCTATTCCACTGTCATTATCTAACATCTTAGTTTCTCCTGATCTTATTAAAAATCTTGTTTTTGTTCGTTCTTTTACACGTGAAAATCATGTTACCGTTGAGTTTGACGAGTTTGGTTTCTCTGTCAAGGACGCTCGTACCCGGATGGTGCTCCACCGATGTGCCAGTCCTGACGAGCTCTACCTGGTCCACTCCACCGCCTCCACCACCTCCGCCGCTCCTGTTGCCCTTGCCACCGGTGTGGACCTTTGGCACGCTCCCTTGGGTCGTCCCAACCCCGCCACCCTTCGTCATATACTTCAGAGTTTTTGATTCACGTGTAATAAGAACGATGATCACTCTTGTCATGCTTGCCGTCTCGGCAAACACACTCGACTTCCTTTTAGGGCTTCCTCTCATGTTGCATCGTACCCGTTTGAATTAATTCATAGTGATGTGTGGACCTCTCCAGTTGCAAGTAATACGGGCTATCTCTACTATCTTGTTATCCTTGACGATTTTTTGCATTATGTGTGGACCTTCCCGTTGCGGCGCAAGTCCGATGCTATATCTACTCTTGCTTCCTTTTACTCCTATGTTTTCACACAGTTTGGGCGTCCCATTCTCGCGTTACAAACAGACAATGGGAAGGAGTTTGACAACCTGGCCGTCCGTACTCTTCTCACCACCCATGGCACGACATTTCGTCTTAGTTGCCCCTATACTTTGCAACAAAACGGTCATGCTAAACGCGTCCTTCGCACTCTTAACGACTGCATCCGTACGCTTCTCTTCCATGCCAATGTGCCTCTGCGCTTCTGGCCTGACGCACTTGCCACTGTATCACTTCTTCTTAACATTCGCCCCTGCCGCACTCGCGGGAACTTTGCACCCCACCATCTTCTTTTCGGCGCACCTCCCTCTTATGACGAGCTTCGCATTTTTGGTTGTCTCTGCTATCCTAGCATCGCCGCCACCGCACCTCATAAGCTCGCCCCTCGCTCAGTCGCCTGCGTCTTTCTTGGCTACCCACCTAACACCAAAGGATACTGCTGCTACGATCCCGTCTCACACCGGGTGTTTACATCGCGACATGTTTACTTTGATGAGAAGGTGTTTCCATTTCAGCAGGTACCTGCCGCCGTCATCTCGCCGCTGGCCACAGGCGGCCCCTCCGCACCATCATCTGGTGGACGGCCACGTTCGGCACTTGGGCCGCCCCCTGGTTTTGGCGCTCCTCGCGCTGGGGGTCGAGCTGCGGCCTCTGACTCCGGCCGCGCCCCCTCGACGCCTCGTGGTTCGGGCTCCGGGGCGGACGCCGACTTGGCGCCCTCGGAGTCCCCCGAGCCCTCATCTCTGGCTTCGCCTCCTCGGCCTCGGGCGCCGTCTCGGGCGGGACCGCCCCCTCGGCCTCTGGCGCTGCCGGGGCCTCTGCCGCCTCATCATCCTTCACCGCAGCAGGCTCATCTTCACCACCTACGCCTGCCGTGATCCCTGAGCTGCCGTCTCACCCTCTCACACGGGCCAGGACCGGCGTCCATCGTCCGAGCCTGCGGTACCCCAGCGACGAGTACCTCCTAGCTGCCTCCACCGCCGAGCCGTCACCGATTCCCGCATCCGCCCGGGCAGCCCTCCGTGATCCTCACTGGCTTGCTGCGATGCAGGAAGAGTTCGACGCTCTCCAGCGGAACCGCACTTGGACACTGGTTCCCCGGGCTCCTCGCGCCAATGTCATCAGCGGCAAGTGGGTCTTTCGTCACAAGACCCGCTCGGATGGCACGCTTGAGCGCTATAAGGCTCGCTGGGTGGTCCATGGTTTTCAGCAGCGCGCCGGAGTTGACTTCACCGAGACGTTTGCACCGGTTGTCAAACCGGGCACGATCCGCACCGTTCTCCAGCTGGCGGTCTCCCGTGGCTGGCCAGTTTATCAGATGGATGTCTCTAACGCTTTTCTTCATGGTCACCTTGCGGAGCAGGTTTACTGTGAGCAACCCACTGGTTTCATCGACGCCACTCATCCTGGCTATGTGTACTTGCTGTCTAGGTCTCTCTACGGCCTCAAGCAAGCACCTCGCGCCTGGTACCAGCGTATCGCCGGTTTTGTTTAGACACTGGGCTTCTGTGTCACATGCTCGGATGCCTCGTTGTTTGTCTATCACCATGGCGACACGACTGCTTACTTGCTGCTCTATGTCGAAGACATCATACTGACGGCCTCCTCGACAGCCCTTCTTCAGCAGATCACTCTCCGGCTGCGTGACGAGTTTGCCATCAAGGATTTGGGTGCTCTACATTACTTCCTTGGCACTGAGGTCGCTCGGCGACCCGACAGCTTCTTTCTTCATCAGTAGAAGTACGCGCATGAGCTACTTGAGCGTGCCGGCATGCTCAACTGTCATCATGTCGCCATTCATGCTGACACGAAGGCCAAGGTTTCTTCTCTCGAGGGTTCACCCGCGTCGGACGCTCCATTCTACCGGTCCATCGTTGATGCTCTCCAATATCTGACGCTCACCCGACCAGACTTGCAGTATGGTGTCCAGCAGGTGTGTCTCCATATGCACGCCCCTCGTGACTCTCATTGGACACTCGTGAAATGGATTCTCCGCTATATCTGTGGCACGATGTCCCTCGGACTCACCCTCACGGCGTCCACCTCTATGGATATGGTGGCCTATTATGATGCTGATTGGGCTGGCTGCCCCGGCACACGTCGCTCCACTTCCGGCTACTGTGTCTACCTCGGTCCCTCCCTCGTCTCGTGGTCTTCCAAGCGACAACCTACAGTGTCGCACTCTAGCGCGGAGGCCGAGTACCGAGCAGTGGCTAACGTAGTCGCCGAGTGCACCTGGCTTCGACAGCTACTTCAGGAGTTGCATCACGACATCTCACAGGCCACGGTTGTCTAATGTGACAACGTCTCCGCGGTGTACGTCTCCGCGGTGTATCTTTCCGCCAACCCCGTTCATCATCGCCGGACGAAGCACATCGAGCTTGACATCCACTTTGTGCGCGAATAGGTCGCCCTTGGACGCAATCGGGTTCTTCATGTTCCGACCGCACAACAGTTTGCCGATGTGATGACTAAGGGACTGCCTACTTCCACCTTCGAGGAGTTTCGTTCCGGTCTTTGTGTCTCTGGCAACGCTTCGACTGCGCGGGGGGGGGGGGGGGGGGGGGGGGGGGTTGAAATATTTGTGCATATATATTGTGTCGTAGGCCCACCTCCTAGTTTTCCTGTATAGTTGAGGTTATGGCCCCGTCTTATACATCATATATACCTGCCTAGTGCACCCGATCAATGCATTGCGTCTTGCACGGCCTAAACCTTCTCTTCTACACTTTTTTAATATAACAGGAGGCACATCAGAACACAGCCTTTCATGACCCCGCAAAAAAGAAGAAGAATGCAGCCTTCATAAACTCAGAATTTTTTAGACTTTGGTTTTGGGGACTTAAGTTTTGGGCATGGATTAGAGATGCCAAAACGCATCAAGGCGTTGTATCATGAAGAATCGTATTTGTGCAAACCGGCAGCTCCTTGCCCTCCTCAGGTGCGGACGGGGAGGGGACGTGGCGTTCTTGGTTGGCGGCGAGCTGTTCGTGGCACACAAGTGCATGGTCGCCGCTCGGTCCTCGGTGTTCATGGCGGAGCTATTCGTCCCGACCTTTCAGCCGGAGAACGGCGTCGCGACGCGTGTGGTGCAGGTCAACGACATGGAGCCGAGAGTCTTCCATGCCATGCTCGAGTTCATCTACATGGACGCAGTGCCCGCCGACGTCGATGATACGGTGGAGATGGCCCAACACCTTCTCGTGGCGGCCGACAGGTATGATCTACAGAGAATGAAGTTGATATGCGAAGTGATGTTGTGTGACAACATTGACACGCATACAGCGGCGACTATCCTGACGCTGGCTGAGCTGCATGGTTGCCGCGGGCTCAAGGAGGCGTGCATGTACTACCTTGCGTCACCGGGCAACCTAGAGGCCGTCATGGCGAGCGACGGCTTTCCGCACCTAACGGAGAGCTGCCCCGCCCTCCACAGGGCCATCATTGACCGGGCCGCCATCTCCGGCTCCCACGTTCTTAAGATAGTCGGCTACTCAGAGCCAAAACGCTCGGCTATGGCAATTGCATCACGTCCACGGTGTTCGTCGTTGGAGGCCGGCGCTGGTGCTTGGAGTACTACCCTGACGGCCATAGCTCGGAACTAGCAGGGCACGGTGCAAGTTCTCCGGCAAAAGAAAGCTGGGTGGTGAACTCGTAAAGAGGAAGGTATTGGAGGAATCGGGCTACGTGAAGGGCGATGCTTTTAGTATCAGGTGTGATGTCACCATGGCAAAGTAGGGAGGTGTTGAGTGGAGACCACATAAATAGTTACTCCCTCCAATCTTAGTTTAAAACTGTGACACTTATTTTGAATTGGAGGAAGTATCAAATAGTACAATCTTGTGATGTTTGCTTTGCTGAATAAGAGTGGGTTCCCGTGCTCAATGCCATGTACTTCCTCCATTTCTTTTTAGTCTGCATATAAGATGTGGTCAAAGTCAAACTTTGTCAACTTTGACTAAGTTTATAAAAAAAATATCAAGATTCATAATATGAAATTAATATTGTTACATGCATCATGAAATTAATTTTCATACCATATAGTTTTAGTATTGTAGATGTTGATATTTTTTCAAACAAAGGTGGTCAAATTTTACAAAGTTTGACTTTGACCAAATCTTATATGTAGACTAAAAAGAAACGGAAGGAGTATTGTTCAGAAATGGTCTTTGTGATTGGTGATCCAATCGACCAATCCAATACTAAGTACACTTATATGATGTACAAACTAGTGTCGTATTTCTTTTCTTTAATACTCTCTCCATTTTTGTATACAAGTCCACAAACTCAAATTACAGGTACCAAGATAAAATTTAATGCATACTTTACAAGTCAGCTTTTTTTTTGTTTACTGGGATCATTAATACGCAACATGCATGCAAGGAAACTGAGTGGAGGAAGTAGCTAATGTTATTATGACTGCATGCATGCAAGTATTAAATGGTTGCTAGTACGAGGAAATAGCATTAATTCTTTCCTCGATTACTGTTGGTGGCCTTGTATTGATGCAAAACGTATATTTCATAGTGGCCTTGTATAAGTAAATGGAGGGAGTACGAGTGTACCTATAATGTACCAAGCATTTTCAAATGGGGTAGTGATTGGGTTTATCTCACTGAAGATGAAACATTTTGACAGTCGTACGAATATTACACCACAACTCATGTCACATAGTTTCCCTGTTTGTTTGTGAGCTTAAATAAAGTTACCTATAGTTGGCACTTTTTCACACAAATAAAATTTAAAAAAGGAAGGCACTTATTTTTAATTTCAAGATCTTTTATCCCCAGATCGCCTTGGTCGTTTGGCCTGCAAAGTGACATTTCTGACCGTCCTGCTCTCATCGACTGCCTCCCCGATCATTCCTGGTCTCATCGGTGCCTATCTCCGCCTCCCAAGCCACCCTCCCACCACCTATGCAGACCTTGTGGATGCCGGCGCACCTCCTAGATGTTGCGCCCAACCACTGCCAACTCCTGAGCCTCCTCCCGCGTCCCGATGCATCTCTCCAAGGCTCCCAGCCGCCTCTCAAACTAAGTCGTGGCCTTAAGTGTCGGCTAGGACTCTCCGGCCCGCGACACACACAAGGTGTTCTATGGAATGGGAGTAGCCACGTTTTTTTTGTGTAATAATGTGGAATTGTTAAAATGGTTTTTTTATACAATAGGAGGCACAAATTAATAAAAGAAGTTTTTAGGGATTAAATTTGGAGAATCGGTCAGAACGTTGTAGCCTCCAAAATCTGATTCTTTTGAGATATAGTTTTGGGGACAATTTTTTGGGACTTAAGTTTTGGGGATGGATTAGACACATCGATCGTGAAAGGTGTTGCACCGTGTAGGCTCAGTCAATTATACGATAGCCTTGCAATTATCATCGCTGATCTTATGGGATCAGATTAGTGCCGTCAATTGATTGTTTATCGTGATTTAGTTGTAACCTACCATACGTGTGGTGTAAATCGCGCATGAGAATGCTCCTGAAACCAATAATACGCCGCCATTTATGCAAAGTCGTCGTCGTCTAGCTTCCCTTCAATCAGGGTCTTGTTTCTACACGTCCACCGTCTCCCCTCCCTCCTCTACCGTCGACGATGACGCCACCAGTGACCAGTGCCGGCGGCGGCACCCGGCCTCCAAGACAGACCGCGTCGGACATTGTGTCGCGGCACAGTGATACCATGCGCACGATGAAGGTCGTCCAGATCGACGGGTACTCCGGCCGGGCCAAGTGTCTCGGCACCGGTCGACACATAACTTCCGACGCGTTCTACGACGGGGGCTACAAATGGTGCGCCAAGATCTACCCCCACGGCAAGAATTCGTTTGACGCCGGCAGGGTCTCCGTCTACCTGCAGATCCAGGCTGACAGCACGGACGCCGACCGCAGGACCGCCATGGTGCGGTACAGCATCCGTGTACTCGGCCAGGACGAGCAAGAGGTGCCATCGTACAGCACAACATGGACCAGGATCTTCCCGTTGCCCCCCGGCGAAGAACGGGGATGTCGCCGGTTCATTGAGGGTGACGCCCTCGAGGGCTACCTCGGTGACGACGATCGCTTCAGAGTAACGTGCGATATCGTCGTCTACCATATCGTCCTCTGTTGAAACGCAAAAAAAAAAACATTAATATTGAAGGCTAGGGTTGCAGAAACCACAATTCTACAGTTTTGTGTCAAAAACCACTAATTCCAAACCTAATTTTTTTTGCAAAAAAACACTAGTCGCCCGGTTTGGTCGTTTTAAGCCTGACTATGACAGGTGGGTGCCGCTAAACTGGGTGACGCGGCACGATATAAAAGATCACGAATAGACACAATAGCATGGACTAAACTGTAAAATGACCTATGAGGATAAGGTCTGGCCTCGACTTCCCGCCGCCCAGCCTGCGAGCTCGGCCCCGGCGTGCACATCGGGGCTGCTTCCTGCATCCGCGCCTCCGACGTCGTCATCGGCATCATAGACACCGGCGTGTACCAGTCGCTGCCGCCGCCGCCCCGCAGGTTCCGCAGCGGTTGCGTGTCGACCACGGAGTTCCCCGGCGTTCAACGCCTCCACTGCTGCTCGTCGGCATCAAGTTCTTGTTTTAAAGGCCTTTGCGACATGAGTTCAAATATGTATAAAAAAGATGAAATCGGGATTCGGTTTAAAAGATATGAGCGAATTAAGTTAGCAAAGGTGAAATAATGGGTGCATTTGTTTGGGAGGGAGAAGAGAGAGAATGGGAAGCGCATGCATGCAAGTATTGTACCATCTGACTGACCGAAAAAAAACCATGATGTACCATCTGACTAAAAAGTATGGGACCTACCTACCGCGCCATCTGTGTATTGGTGTGTATTTCATTTGAAAAACAATCCATGAGTTATACATTATTCAGACGCACAAATCTTAAGAACTGAATGAATCGCTCAGAATCTGCCGGTACCTAGCAGAACCGCTCAATTTTCCGCTTTCATGACAAATGATTTACCCGTGAATACACGCAAAGGTGTAAAGAACCTCGAATCAAACCCTGAATGGTTGATGCTTCACTGCTATGCAGCAGTTCCGTTAGAAAACTATTTTGCACATTTTCTCCGCTTGATCTAGGTGTCCCCGCTGGAAGCAAATCGTAAGGCAAAAAAAAAAAGGTGATCGGAACAACAACAAAATTCAGGCAACTGTGACATAGACGCTCCCTTTTTTCTCACCAACACAACAGACATGTGAAGAGAAATGTCATTCTACAGTGTATGCTATGTACTACTCCATCCGTCCCAAAACAAGTGACTCAACTTTGTATAGTACAAAGTTGAGTACAGTATAAAGTTGATTCACTTAGTATGTATCTTGCATGCATCCATTGTCCGTCGTTACTGTCGATGGCATTTGCTCAACAAACAGATCAGGTGCTCCTCCATTCTATCCTCGGAAAGAAAAATGGGCTCCATTCTATCAAACCAGCAACCTGTCGGTAGTGGCAATGTCATTTGCTCAGCTCCTCTTATTCAGCTAACCACGCATCACACAGAATTGTTCTAGTATTTTGTGACTATTTTCCTTGGTCGCCACTCAAGGCCTTCTTACTTTGCCATGGTGATATCACACCGGATACTAAAAGCATCATCATTCAGGTAGCCCGATTCCTCCAGGACCTTCCTCTCCACAAGTTCACCGCCCCGCTTCCCTCTGCCGGTGAACTTGAATCGTCCCTTGCTAGCGATTCTACACGGCGCCACCGAGCTCCCGTCAAGGGCAAGCAAACTGATCTCGTACCGTGCTTTGGCGGTGGTGCCCCGAATGGGGTCGGAGCGATCAAGCCCGATAAGGACGGATATCCAGTCGGCGTGTTCTCGGCTATGGCCGTCGGGGTAGTACTCCATGCACCACCGACGGCCTCCGATGACGAACTCCTTGGACGTGAGGCAATTGCCGTAGCCGAGCGTTTTGGTATGGGAGTAGCCGACTATCTTGACAACATGGGACCCCGAGACAGCCGTGGCCTGGTCGGCGATGGCCCTGTGGAGGGCGGGGCAGCTCTTCGTCAGGTGTGTAAAGCCGTCGCTCGCCATGACGGCCTCCAGGTTGCCCGGCGACGCGAGGTAGTACATGCACGCCTCCTTGAGCCCGCGACAACCATGCTGCTCGGCCAGCGTTAGGGTGGTCGAAGCCGTGCTCGTGTCAATGTTGTCACACAACATGTCCTCGCAGATCAACTTCAGCCTCCGGAGATCATACCTGTCGGCTGCCACGAGGAGGTGTTGGGCCATCTCCACCGTCTCGCCCGCGTCGATCTCGGGCAGCGAGTCCGTGTAGATAAACTCGAGCATAGCCTCGAAGACTCTTGGCTCCATGTCGTCGACCCGCACTACACGACTGTGCTCCGGCTGCATCATCGGGCCAAAGAGCTCTGCCATGAATACCGGGGACCGAGCGGCGACCATGTACTTGTGCGCGGGGAACAGCTCGCCGCCGACCGAGAACGTCACGTCCCCTCCCCGTTCGCTCCTCAGGAGGGCAAGGAGCTGCCGATGCAGGTCGGACGGCGGGACGACGACGGGCCGCGGGGTGACGGCGGGTTCGGAGCACATGTCGTAGACGGCGACTTCGCAGCTGACTCTGAAACAATCGTCATCTCCCACGTAGGCCTCCAAGGCGTCAACCTCGATGAACCGGCGATATCCATGTTCTAGCTTCCTCGGGAGCGAAGGGGACGATCTTGCTCCGCCTCCACTGTCTGCTGTACGACGGCATCTCTTGTCTGTCCTGGCCGAGTAAGGAGATGCTGAACCGCGCCATGGCAGTCAAGCCGTCGTCGTTGGCGCGGCTAGCCTGGATCTGGAGGTAGACGGAGACCCAGCCGGCGTCGGGCGAACTCTTGCCGTCGGGGTAGATCTTCACGCACCAGTCATAGACCCCGGCGCCGAACGCGTCGGAGGTCATGTGTCCGCCAGTGCCGACACACTTGGCGCGCCCAGAGTACCCGTCGATCTCGACGACCTTCGATCTGAACTGGGGTGTCCTGCGCCACGCCACAATGTCCGAGGCGGTCTGCCATGGCGGCGTCAGGGTGGCTAGTGGCGTCGCCGGCACTGGTGGAGTGGCGGTGTCATCGTCGAGGGTGGAGGAGGAACGAAGGAGACGGTGGACGTGACATTAGCAGCGCCACAAGCACACAAACAAGACCCCGATCGAAGGGTGAAACACGAAAGCTTTGCACAAATGGTACCAGCATGTGCTCTTCGCCGGAAATCAATCACGAGTATCCTTAATTATGTGCGATATACACGGATGGTAGGTTACAACAAATTAACGTTAAACATGGGAGCGGTTACAGCATTGATATGATCCCATAATAAGACCTGCGATAATTACTACGACCGCAATTGACTGGGATTCATTCAATTTCAACCATGGACCACGAAAATGGTTTCCATCAGACGTCTGGTACAAAGTGTTTCCCGGGAATTTTTGACAAGCAAATTGATGCAAATGTGTGTCATGTAAGAAGCATGCGATAAGAAGAACATATGATGTATTGTAATATCAACAACTTGAAGGTAGCACCTATGTAAATTGTCAGAAGCATGTAAAATGAAGGTATGAAGCATCCAAGCAGGGATAGCGGCTACTGACGGATCCAGAGTCTCTTTGTGCTCGTGTCTTGAAGGGACGATATTTTCCTACTTCAGATTTCTGGAAGAGACTGGACTTTCAGCTCCCGGGTGCAGGGGCACCCTCATGAACAGTAAATTCAAAACAATATGAAATGCTTTGGCGCCAAGGTCAGCGTCTGCTACTTGGCGTGCAATTTTGGCTGGCCGGGATCTGCTTCAGAAGGGTGTCAAGTGGGGCATTGACAATGGTCAAAACGTGTCCATACTCTCAGATCATTGGACACCCTCAACTCCACCACAACGCCTTCATCCTCTATTGCCTATACCTACAAAGGCCAAGGTAAAATGCTTGATCGATGAGGAAGCTGGTTCATCGAATGTGGATTCGGTCAATGCTTTCTTCCGTGATGATATTGATGCAGAGATACTACGCATTCCTATAAGCTGGTATGGCGGAATTGATTTTGCTTGTTGGCCTTTCACAAAGTCTAGAGAATATGCTATGCGCTTGGCGTACAACATGGCAAGGTCCGCTCGATTTTTTGAAACTCGCAGCATGAATGGGTGGCCAAACCTCCAATGTAGTTGTTGAGGAGAAGTGTTGGGAAGCAATCTGGTCTGTCAAAGCTCCCAATAAGATGAAGGTCGTTCTTTGGCGATTTGCTCATGATTGTCTTCCATTTGGGGCTCAGTTGCAGCGGCACCATGTTCCTGATTCTGCGAGTTGTTGCTTCTGCGGTCGTTTGGAGAGAGTGGAACATGCTACACTTTTTTGTCCTTGTGTTCGGGCGGTCTGGGACGCAACGAAATCATGGTCTGGCATCCAACTCTGTTGGTCCTCCTTCAGAAACACAAAACAATAGCTCTTTGATTTCTTCTCAAGATCTTCAGACAAAGATGCCACGATTATGGTTGTGTCTTTGTGGCATAGATGGAAAGCTCGTAATGAGGCGCCTCACTCGCCTGATATTCCTCAGCCTCGCCATACGGTGGAGAAAATTCGTGCATACACAGAATTTATTATGCAACACCTTTTCAACTCTGAATCCGTCAACAGGCGTGAGTCCTTTTCTTCCAACATAATGTGGACTCCGCCGCCGTCAGGTGTTGTTGCCACCAATTCGGATGCTGCTGTATTTTCAGATATCAACATGTCTGGGGCTGGTGCGGTGGCCCTAAACCATGAGGGCACTTGTGTTGCCGCATTCACTGAGCCTCTTTAAGGTGCACTAGAAGCTGAACTTGCGGAAGCTATGGCTCATCGAAGGGTTGTGCAACTAGCATGGGATGAACACTTCTCCAATGTGATTTTTGCTACAGATTGCCAGTCACTTGTGAATAGGATTAATGCCAGCACCCTTGACCGTTCCATCATCGGTACTGTGGTAAATGATATCAAGGTTGCTTCGAGGATCTTTGACTCTGTGGTGTTTAAGTATGTTCGTCGACAAGTTAATGTAGCCGCTCATATTTTAGCTAAGAATTTACCTAGTCTTGTTGTTTTCCATTCTGCTCCGGAATGTATCCGGGAGACTCTTTGTAACTTTGTTTTAAGTAATCAATCAAGCTGACATTTCTCTCCAAAAAGAAAAAACGTATGAAGCATTTTTTTTTCCTGTCGAAATGGAAGCAAATTTATTTTTGGTCACCATGGAACCAACTTTTGTTTGACATGAAATCGAATTTATTTACAGTCCACATGGAAGCAAATTTTCGTTCAACATGGAAGCAAATAATTTTCGTTCAGTATGGAAGCAACACAGTTTAGTTTATATGGAAGCACACTTTATTCGCACTCGATGCAATTTAAAGGAACATTGGAAACATGAACTGCTTCATCAGAAAAGAAAATGTGATTCATAAGGAAGAAAATCGCGTTTGGAAAGTCTTTATGATGTGCTTCCTAAGGAAATAAAATGTGATTCATCAGGAAGAAAATTGCATTCGGGAAGTCTTTACGCTACATTAATCCTTCCCAAATTAGTTTCCTAAAAATGGTTTCCAAAACATCTGGGATTAGTTACCCTAAATTACGTGCTTCTATACTTATCTCAACGAACTTGCTTCCAAAGTAGCTCGATCTGTACTACATCCAACGGTCCACTAGGTTGTGATCCAACGGCAGGAAGTCCGATTCCTATTGCTTCCCAAAATTGCCTCATATACTTCGTACAAGCACTAGTAGGTTCATTTGCTTCAGCAGTGTGTGTACGTCTATGTATCTGGAAGTATCTGACGACTTGAACGGCATGGCCACAGGCTTCTTGCAAACTGCAATTGGTCCTCAATTCCTCATCGAAACAATCCTCCAAAATCATCACCGACATGCCTGGGACCTAGAGGCAAATGATACTGCCGATCCTGCAATAACATCCAATTAATTTGCAACAACGAAAAACACATCAGATAGCGAACACAAGACTTATGTATCAAAAACAAATCGAGACAAACACATAGGACCGAACTGTACAGCCGAGGCGAGAGGAGATGACCGGGGAGTCATGGGGTTGCGAGTTCGCTGGTCATGGCGTCGCCGGTCGGATCCACCTGATGGGACGGCGCACCGGCATGGTGGGTCTCTGGGGCACAAGAACGGGGGCTGGTACATGGTAGAGAGGTGAGGGAGCGAGGGCATTGGCTAGTTGCCGGCACGGGAGCACACGATGGACGACGAGGAGGAGCGACGAGTGGGTTTAGCCGTTTGGGGCAAGTGAGATTTACATGGGAAGAGTTACAGCATCTCTAGCAGATCCCGCAACCGCGTGTCCCACAAAATGCGTATAAGGGCTCTCGTAAATTATTTTTATGATGCGGCGAGCGCTCTAGCCGAACAGATCTCGCAAACGCATCCCGCAAATGTTTTGCAGGACGCGTTTGCGGGATCTATTCGGCCGGAGTGCTCGCCGCACCGTAATTTCACAATAATTTCAACTGAATGGAATCTAAAATAAATTCAACATACAAATATAAATGGTCAAGCAACTCACAGTACGATAGTAGTCATCATTACAACAAATGTTCAAATTCAAATAATTATTACAACACCAAATTGTTCAAAACTCACACGAATAGAAATGGATACAAATGGGGATCTATCTCGCCCCATAGAGCTGCCACCAATGCTCCATAAGATCATGCTGAAGTTGGTTGTGCGAATCACGGTCCTCGATCTTTCGGTAGGTCTCAAGAAATGCACTGATCTCATCTACATCCCTGGCCGGCTTTGCACGGCTACCAACATTGTCATAGTTGTACTCCAAGTCTAAATCCCTCTCATTCTCGACGATCATATTGTGTAAAATTACACAAGCAGTCATGATGTTTCGAAGGAATTTTTTATCCCAGAAGCAAGCAGGACCTCGAAAATTGGCAAACCCAGCTTGCAACACATCAAATGCCCTCTCAATATCCTTTCGAAAAGCTTCTTGTGCTTCGGCAAAATTTTATGCTTCTTGATTTCGGGGTCACTAATGGTCTTCACAAATGTTGAGCACGAGTCGGCATGAGTTTCACCCGAACATACCTCGCGTGAAGCAAAGTCGCGTCGCGCTGCCCTTTCTTCTCCCGCCGGCCGAGGCGGAGCCGCCCCTTTCTTCTCCACACCGCCCGACGCCGCGTCGCCCCTTTCTTCTCCCCTCGGCTGAAGCAGCGCCGCGCCACCCTCTTCCCCCGACGCGCGCCGCTCAGAATTGCCGGAACCAACCGGATCCGCAAGGAACGAGCCCGCGTGCCGAGCTCCCGGGCGGATTCATGGCGCCGGCTGCAGCGACGAGCCACGGGCGCAAATGGTCACCCCCGCCGCTGAAAGTTGGTGGAGTGGATGCGGCGGGGGCGGCGGAGCTTTCGGGCGGCACGGGGTAGCCGGAGGCAGCACCAAGGGGCAGGGATTTGCGGCGGCGGCTGGCGGAGCTTTCGGGCGGCGCGGGGTAGCCGGAGGCAGCACCAAGGGGCGGGGATTTGCAGCGGCGGCGGAGAGTGGAAGCGGGCGAAAATGGTTCGCGCCAACGGAAAGGGGAGCCTGCAAAATCGGGTGGATTCCCGCACATATGAAGGAAATAGGCTCGCGGATGCGGGATCCCACAATAAGAAGTTCAAGACGGCCGGATTTGGAGGACCTGTTCTGGCCAGGGATATGGGATGGATCTTGCAAACCGGCGGTTATTTTAGCAGATGGCCCGGTTTGCGAGATGGTAGAGATGCTCTTATGGCAGAGGATTTGGCGTGAATGGTGGGATGCACTCTAGGCCACAAGATTTAAATTGAATCCACGGTATGCGACTGGTCTGACGGATGGTTTCCATCAGACGTCTGGTACAAAGTGTTTCTCTTGACAGATACTCATGAATCATGATATCATATCAAACCATTCAAGTCGTCGTGGTTAGGTTATAATATAACTGAAGAAAAAAGCTTTATTAACCATGTGAGTCTATTCGTTTTGTTTTTTGTTGGCGTCGGAAATGTTTCTTTTTTTTGAGGGAAATGACTGATTTGCTCTCGACTAAACCACCAGTGTTACATGCATCTATCTACACCTGCATACATGCTGAGCTTACCGTAGTAGCAATTTAGTTGGTGCAAATTAATAATGGCCATCTCATTCACGTGATACGCGTGATCAACGATCTATAGTTGGCCCGAGCCACTCAGAATTACCAGTTCCTTACGTGCAGACACCACGTCCCAGGCGACATACATAAGATTTGTGGGCAGGGAAGCGGGCATCAACAAGCTGAACCCTGGCCTCGGATCACTTGCTCGTATTCCTCACGGCCCTGTCAATATCAGCCCCTTAGAAAAGCAACACAAGGGTATCACCACTATACATCACATGCGGTACTCAACCAAGGTGCATGCGGGTGTCCTCCAGCAAGTTTCCACCATAGATGAGGCACGCCCTTTCACGGTGGTGTCTCAAAAGCCAAAAGCAAAAACTGCATCGACTCGGCAGTCTTCTTCCTCTTGACAAACATCTGCTTTGCTCCATCAGGACCCCTCCTGCTTATGGGGAGGTGCACCTTGTCTTCAATCGTAGCCTTCACATTTTGTAAATCGTACCTGATTCCATGACCTCAAGAGTGGTATGTTCTTCCGAGGATTCGAACCTGAAACCGTTTTTCATCTGTTGAACAAAAGCACAAAACATTAACATCTTAGACAAAAGGCTCTCATACAGCATCAACAATTCCAACAGATATACCAGATTATAAATCTACATATTAGCTGCAACCACTCAATAGGTTCGATGGTGAATTGGTGATACAATTTGTGTTGAGCGGGCAAGTAAGACATCTTGTTCAGATCAGAAGGGCTAGGATATCAGTGATAAACATGAACATCAGGACTATATTTGGCCTATGTTGTCAATCCTTCATAGATGGAGAACAAAAAAAAATGTTGAGAAAATCAATTATCTTACACAATGTTGATAGAGAATGTGATAAAGACCTCAAGTATGGACTATATTTGGCCTATGTTGTCAATCCTACAGATTAGTCCTTTTTCATTTTAGATATGAATCAACCATGAACAAGTATGATATTCTTCATCTAACCAGTCCTAACATCTGATAATCTGTAAATTAGATGACTCGCTGACCAGAAACAAGTATGTGGCGGCAATGCTAAGTGCTAACAGGAGCAGGAAGATTTTCAGGTGTCGCAATCATAGAAGGTTGATCACGACCACAATTCTCCTGAAACCCTAAATCTACTCGGTTCTAGAAAAGGTATCACTGGAAAACTGTTTAGCAGCATAGTGACCAAAAATATCAACCTGGTCAACATTCTCTACTGACTATGTATGGTAAGGCAGGTCACTAAACAAATACCGCGGAAAGAAAACAAGGTCTAGTATGAGCTGGCCATATTTATACTTCAAAATGAAATGCTTACTATTGATACAGGCAAACTTGCGTTTACGAGTCTCAGGCTGCCCAACATTGAGCTTCTGGATGTCACCCTCAAGAACCGGTATCTTATTTATGGAAGCAGAAGCTTCTGTTTGCAATTTGAGCTTCTGGACATCACCCTCAAGAACCGGTATCTTATTTATGGAAGCAGAAGCTTCTGTTTGCAATTTGAGCTTCTGGATGTCACCCTCAAGAACCGGTATCTTATTTATGAAAGCAGAAGCTTCTGTTTGCAATTTGAGCTTCTGGATGTCACCCTCAAGAACCGGTATCTTATTTATGGAAGCAGAAGCTTCTGCTTGCAACCTGCCAAACTCATCATCTTTCTTTTGGGTTGCCACTTGCAGTTCCTCTATGATCTGTTGAAGCTTCTGTGCACCTTCAGTGTTATCCTTATTCGCTCGCTTTAACTTTCTTAGCTCTGATATTATTTCTGCTGTAGCGTGCTCATGATCAATACAGCTTCCAACTTCCTCCTGTTTAACCTAAACATTTCAAAAAGACAAGCAAAGATGCAAAACAATGATTAAGAAAATCAATGACATGCACAAGCTGGACTGTATGCTTTTGAGATAATTAAGTACCTTCAGTTCTAAGTTTAATCAGTAGTTTATACAAGGACATGAAGATTTAATCAGTAGTTTTTCAAGGCAAATAGCCATCAGCTACTTTCCTTTGTACTTTGCCCAGGCTCCACGCATGGGCTAGCTCCGCCACTTATAGTGGATTCTACTAGAGATTGAGATCAACAGGTGTACTGTGATCTAGAATACCATCCCTTAAATTCATCTTTGGCCAGCAAAGTGTCTGACAAATTGTAAATTAGATGAGTTACTCGCCAGAAACAAGTATGAGACACTGTCATGTGCTGAACGTGAGCACGGAGATTTTTAGGTGTTATAATCATAGAAGGCTGATCATGACCACAATTCTCATGTACAAGGTTAATTTATCAGTGAGTATGTCAGCAATGTTGGATTCACTCGGATGACAAAAGGAGAAAGAAACGGACATCTTATAGCAAGGAACATGAATACTTAGGTCTACTCAGTTTCTACCGAAAAAGGCTTCCGCCCCGCTTTATATATAAAGCAACGTCCGACAACAATCCGGTACAAACGCACGCCACCACCACACACGCACACACCCAAGGCAGGATACATAGGCGCTAAGCGCAGCAACACAACCCCAAGCACTACAAGAGTAACCAGGGACTCCAACAGTGACCACGCCACCGCGAAGAAATGAAGCCACATACGACGAACCGTGAGCTCCAAGACGGTGCCTTCAAGAAGGTTACGACAACAGAGCACCGCCACCGCCCGATTCGAGGATCAGAGTTTCGCCAGGAGCCACACGACGGGCAATGAGAGCCGCGATGACGCCTTCAAGAAGGGAACGAGCAACGCCGCTGCCGGTCCGTCCAAAGATAGAGCAGGTTTTCACCCAGCCAACACTCACCGCCACCGAACGCCACACCCCGACTACCACGCCGCCCACACGGCCATGGCCGCCGGGCAGCACCAAGCGACGGGCTCTGCCCAAGAGCACCACGCTACCACCACCAGGGCCGCCGCCCAGGCATCCAAGACCTCGACAACACCTCACTCGATACCCGCCGCTACCCCAACCGAAAAGACGAGCGGACCCCGTGGCAAACAATCCTCCATCGACTCATCCTGCCGCATCAGGCGCGAGACGAGCACTGTCCTGCTGCCGGGCGCGAGACGGGCGCGGTCCTGCTGCCGGGCGCGAGACGGGCACGGTCCTGCTGCCGGGCGCGAGACGAGCTCGGTCCTGCTGCCCTAGCGCGAGACTAACTATGGGCCACAGCTAGGAGAGGGCCATCCCTTCAACGAAAATAGTACCCGGACGACGAGGAGACAGATCAAAGGCCGACACAAGTGGCCTACAGACGAGCCGACGCCAAGACATGCCAGCCGCCGCCATAGCCGACTTGCCAAGCCGCCGTGGAGCCACCCACGGCCGGAGCAGCAGCCACACCGGGCCACTGCCCAACCCGCGCCGCCCGGCAAGCTCCAAGCGTCGGAGCCGCCGGGCACGCACCCGCGACACCAGACAGCCACCCCGAACGCCACCACCAAGCCACCCGGAGCAACCCCGGTCCGCACTGCCACCACCGCCACCACGCCGCTGCTACCTCCTCCCAGCGGCAAGGAAGAAGCCGCCGACCGCAGACCAAGCCATCCACAGCCCGCGCCGCCCACCATGGTGGCCGCCAGATCTAGGTCATCACACGTCACGAGCTGAAGCAAGACCACCAGATCGGGTACCACCCCCGCAGCACGCCACCACCAGGAGGCACGCACGCACCCACCGGAAGGGAGGACGCCTCGCGCCACAATGGCAGCCGCCGCGTCAGATCTGAGGAGGGCGAACCCCAGCAGACCCAACCGAAGGGGCCGGCAGAGCACGCTCATCCCCGCCGTCGTGTAGCCGCCGCGCCGCCAACGAGCACCTGCGCCACCGCTGCAGCCACGCGCCCGCCATGCCCCGCACCAACATGGCGCCTCCACCCAGCGGCCGTGTCCCGCGCCACCACCTGCCGAGGGAGGAGGAAGGACTCCCGCCGTCGCCATCGCCGCCACCGCCGGCCGGGCTTCGCCCGGTCGCGCCCTTTGGCGGCGGCGAGGGGGGAGGGAGGAAGGGAGGGGGGCGGACGAAGGGGGCGGCGCTGGGTCGCCCGTCGGCTCATGGGAGCCGAGCGAGCGACGAAGGGATTTTCTGTCCAGAGCTGATCCTCTCTACTCAGTTTCTAGAAAAGATGGCACCCCAAAATCGATTAGTATCAAACTAACCAACTTTATTATTGGTCTGTGCTTTCAGCAACACACGACTCATGTGTGAACCTATCAAGAATCAGGATGCTTGTGCCTTTTGAGTAAAAAAAAACTTATACAACTTGCGCATGGGAAATATGATTCTTGACCAATAAAGGAAAATTAGACTATTTGCCTCTGCGTATAAGTAAAAACATAAAAACATATCTGGGGCAAGTCCGATTTCATCGGCTATCATCTCCTTAAAACTGTATATGGTGGTGTGTGAAAACTGATCCATCAGAAACCTTATCATCTTGCCAGTCCATACCTTGAACTTCCCGTACAGATATTGGACTTCAAATAGGGCCCCCTCCTGGATGTGCAGCTCCTTCAGGGCGCAGCTGTCCGCCAGCGGCTTACCATTATACTCAATTATGATAGTGTCTTTAAACCAGACCTCCCCCTTCAACTTGGCCTTCACATTGTAAATCAAATCTGATTCCACGACCTCAAGAATGTGCCAGCTCCTCGTGCCTCCGCTGCAAAACCTGACAACGATCTTCATCTGTTGAATGAAAGGACAAAACATTAACATCGTAGACAAAAGGATATCATACAGCAACAATTCCAACAGATACCAAATTATAGAGCACAAAACATTAACATCGTAGACAAAAGGCTCTCAATTCAACAGGTTCCATGGTGATACCATCTAGTGTTGCACAGGTCAGTAAGACAGAACGACTAGGAAACTAGTGATAAATGTAAACATCATGACTATAGTTGGCATATGTTGTCAGTCCTTCATAGATGTAGAACAATTTTCTTTTCATAATTATATTACAAAATGTTTATAGAGATTGTGATAGACACGTACGAGAATCCTACAGACTAGTCCCAACGAGCGCCCCCACCCCCCTCCCAAGCCAGTGGATCCGCTCCTGTACCTATCACCGGAGCCGGCGACTCCATCTCTGCTACTCCGGCTAGGCCGAGGTGGCAGGCTAGTTACAGGATCCAAATCTAGCAAGTGGACAATGAGCGGAGGGTGCTTCTGGGCACTCCAATCCCTAGATGAAGTCGACGAACTCACTGTAGAAGGGGTGGAGCAGGTTGCGGATGAACCTCGATCAGTGACTTCAGGGGATGCTCTGCTCTGCGCGAAGAAGAAGGCTACTAAGGCTGGTCAGAAAAAGGGGAGATCGAGATTAGAATATGCAGCAAGCTGTGTGAAGCAGAAGTGTTCTCGAATTCTACAGAGGGAGATTGTTCTCCCAGAATTCAGGTACGTGAATTCTGCTAACAGTCGCAGAGTTGTTTCTGTTTCAGACTCTGTTCCTTCTTCAGTTTCTGCTGGCAATTCGGAGCATTGGTTTCAGATTGTGAATGGCAAACCCATAGATGTGAGGGTTGACACTGAACCTCGATGGCTGCGTAGGGGATGAGACGGGAGGTGCATATTCCGGGTGTCTATAGACTCACCGGAGCGCCACTCGTTCCTCGTTCACCGGTGCGCCAGGGGCATTCAGGAGATGACGTTTTGGTCGCGGGGGGGGGGGGGGGGGGGGGATTTTTCGTATCCATCCGTACCTTGGGCCGGGCTAGGGATGGGATGTCCGGAATGGGCTTGGGCCGAACCTGGGGAAACGAGATGTTGTGGGTGGAGGAGGGGGAGCGGTTGTTAACGCACCAGTCCCTAAGAGCATCTCCAGATCCCCCCCCCCCCCAACAGGGCGCCTTTTTTACCGCCGGCGCAGAAAAAATCGCCCAGTCGCGCCCCCAGGAGCCCAAATTTCGCCGGTTTGGGCCGAGTGGCGCCGGCGGACCGAGGCCAAACCCAGCACGCTGGGGGGCGACCGGAGAAAGAAAAATGGCGCAAAAACAAACCGCGCCAGATTCCCTCCTGTGGGCCCGCCGAGTCAGCGACTATGCTCGTCGTCCTCATCGCCTCGCCTCGGCTCCCACACGATTCAATGCTGTCGCCGGTCAGCCTTCCATGGATGAAGGACGGCGCAGTGATGGCGAGCCACCGCCGTGCGTCCCGCCCTTTCCCGCCACGCGTCCACACCTCTCCCGCCCTCTCGCCGATATAAAAGCCGACCTTCGCGGCCGCTCGCCGCACACTTGCCAGCCATCTCTTCTCTTCGCCTACACCGCTCTAGCGCCAGCCACATTTCTTCTCACCTTTCTCGCCCAAAAAAGGCAACCTTCACCGTCGCCCGCACACTCGCCATGGCAGAGAGGTTTCCCGACGACGGGGCGGCGGCCAACGGCTTCGGCCGCCGCTGGCTGCACGAGTGGGAAGCTCGCCTGCTGCAGGAGGCGAACTACCCGACGCCGCATAACATGCGCGTACCGGGAGCATGGCGGCTAAGCGCCGGCGGCATCCCCGTGCCTCCACCGCCACCGAGATCGCGGCGATCCAGGCCAACCTGCCGGAGCACGCGCGCACGCAACCACGGTACGCGGCGGACAACCACGCGTTGTGGACCGCGTACTTCCAGCGACGCCACGCCGAGCAGCTGGCGTCTACCAACGGCGGCCCGACGCCGAGGGGGCGCCACAACTCGAAGGGCCGCCGTCAATGGTGGGGCGCGCCCGGGCGAACTGTCGCCGCCGTCCTCGCGCACATCAAGGGAGGCAACGAGCCACGGCTAGAGTACCCGACGTCGTCCTTCTCTCGTCGCCGCGGAAGCTCCTGGTTGCCGAGGCGCATGGACCCGGCGTCCTTCTCGTCCTCTGGCTCCCACTCCTCTGCGTCGGCGCCGGCAGCACTCGTCCCCGTCAAGCCCGAGCCGCTGGAGACGCCGCTCCGTCGGCTCAGCCGCCGCGGCAACCTCGTCATAAACGAGGGCGGCCACGTCCCTTCCCCTCCCGGCACCCCCATTCGCCTGGTGAAGCCGAAGGAGCCGACGACCGGGGTGAAGCAGGAGCACGAGGCCATGGCCGCCGACCTCGAGAGCGGCCTCTCCTGGTCGCGCGCGGACTACGTGGCGCAGGAGATGAAGGGCCAGCGCCGTGCTCTGGAAGAAATCGCCGAGCGGCGCCGTGGCCGCGACGAGGGCGGCGTCATCGTGCTCTTCGACAGCGACGATGAGGTCGCTGTGCCGAGCAAGCCGGTCCACAGCGGCGATCCAGGGCAAGGCTGCAGCTAGGCCGCCCTGAAGGACGGGCCGCCGAGCGACGGCGACGACGACGACTACACCGTCTTCTACAACCTCCTCGGCATGAACTAGGCGTATTTTTATGTTTTTTCTATGTAAATTCGACTAAATGTCAATGAAATCGCCTATATTTCGTCCAAATTAACTGAATTTCGTCGAGGTTTAGCGTTTAATTTTTTTTGGGCCCCGATGCCGTTGCGGTCGTGGCTAGGAATCGGTCCCCCCCTCCCCACGCCCAAAAAATCGCCGGCGACGCCCCAAGAGGCACTATTTTCCCCCGAAAACGCCCTTGGGGGGGTGCGAACGGCTAGAGATGCTCCCCTAACCCCAATTTGCACTCGCTTTTCTCCCACCTGTGCTGCCGTCCTTTCTTTGGATCAAATTCCCCACCTAACACTGAGGTGCTCATGGGTGACACAGGTTTGGACAGGATCATGGAGGAGGCTGGATGGATGGAGGCGGCGGTGGGGGTCGTGGCAATTTCGATCGAACTACCGTCAGGATCACTACGGGTACAATCAGCAGTTCCAACCTCCACGGCCGCCAAGAAACTTCCAAGGTAACAATTTCCAAGGCAATTTCTTCCCGTAGCGGGATCAAAACTACAATGATAGAGGCTTCGATGGCGTCTTCCGTGGCAATCAGTATCAGCAAAAGCCACCGGTCCAGAGTAACAACTCGGTTCCCTCGAATACGGTGGCGAAGAGGTCAGTCCCTGCGAGCTCAAATCCGGCAAGGGGGAGTGATCAGGCAGGAGGTAGTAGCAAGGTCTCTGATACCCAAACCAAGGCCAGCTCTACAGGTACTGCACCTATGGAGGGAGGGGATTCTCTGCGAGGTGGAAAGACAAATACCTTGGCAAAAATCATTTGTCACAAGTGCCGGGTGAAAGGTCACAATTCCAAAGGGTGTGATGCAAAGGTAAAGTGTGTGATTTGCAACAGGGATTCACACATAGCTGAGTTTTGCGCCTGGTACATCAGAAGAAGTCGGTTGCCACTCTGGTTGGCTTTTCTAGATAGAGAAAAAAACTAAAGGAGAATGAATGAAAAAAGACCTAGTTTGGAAGTTAGACCTTTTTATAGGACTCTCTTTCAGTTTCAAAAGGTGGAGAAGATCTGGGTTGCTTTGTTACAGAGCATGCCAAGGATTTGGGCACGTCAGAGAAAAATGATGTACTGGCTCTAGTTAGACTTAGGGATGGTAATGATGCTAATCTGGATGAAGAGGTTTCGATCAGAAGCTTGGCAAAAACTTATCCATGGAGGTGGAACTGGAAAGCTAAGAAGGTGGCTAAGGCTATTTTTCTGGTTAATTTTGCATCTGTTGCTCGCATCAATGAGGCTGCTATCTATGATTGGGTTCCCTTGAAAGGTGGAAACATCCTAGTCAATGTGAAACCATGGAACCAGGGCCGGTCCTGAGAATTTGGGGGCCGGGCGAAATTATGTTTGTGGGGCCCTTTGTATAACCATCATAGCATTAATTACTAATCCAAGTCTATATAAAATGTTACAAATAAACACTCAAAATGCATTCAAATCAATATTCATATCGAATAATTTGTACGTATTACCTTTAAAAATCTTCTCACATCCCTCGATATAAAGTCACTTACGATGTGGTCGTTGTCAATCCAATCCAGCAATTCCTTCTCAATTCTTCTCATCCATGGCAACTATCGTGGACTCAGCATCTGGGTTAATAGAAGCACTAGTATTCCTTGAGAAAATTGTAAATCACTCCTTTGTGATTGTATGAAGTCAACCTCATGTTTTTTTTGTTTAATTACCACATGCATACTTTCTGGACAGGATAACACAAGGAGCTGAAATAAAAAAATTGCGCCAGAAGTTAAAACGTGCTATGCATCTTGTATGAGAAGGTAAATTATTTAATTAGCAATAATGTTGATTCCTGCTAATTATTGGAGGTAAATTATATATATGAAATAAGGAATAGTAATATGATTGTTAAGAGTCCCAATTTCCCAATATCCCACACAGATCACACCCTTTTACTCATCCGGATCCGGGGGCATAACAATTTATACCTGGAATTGATCGGATCAGTGTTGGTGATCGGACACTCGACAATGCCACGATGTGGACTTCCGGCGGGATCTGGAGTCGATCGTGTGTTCCCAACATCTGGGGAGTGGAGACCGGACGCGCTCGGCGATGTGAATTGTGAGGGTTTAGGCGCGTGTGCATCGTTGCGTCCAGCGCCTGGAGAACTGTGTGCCGGCTACATATGCATTTGCGATAGGGAGTCTGGGAGCCAATGGAACAGGGAATAGGAAATTAAGGGATCGTGTGAACTCATGTCTCACGATCGTAAGGAAGATGAGACGAGGTGATTACGCGGTTTGCCTTTTTTTTTGCCTGCAGATACCTACCTTAATTACGTCCCTTCCTCTCCGTGACTCTACTTCGGCTAATTTTTCTACGAAGCTAAATGCCAAAGGGCTACCTGCATATACTACGGCTGACCTGGGAGGGGGCCCTTGGAATTTGGGGGCCCGGGGCGGCTGCCCCCTGCCCCCCCTCAGGGCCGGCCCTGACCACAGTTTCCAGTTCAAAGAAGATCCTGTAGACCATTAAGTTTGGAATGGTAGGTTTTGTCAATCTGAGGAATTTGTTTTAATCTATCACAGCCACCTTGATCCTGACCAGTCCAGAATCATTTAGAGTTACCATGTCCACTACCTGCGTCACTCCAATCGTTGATCCCACCTCAAACAGCCCATGAAAGTTCTTCAGAGTTTTTGGAACTCCTTTGGCTTTTACCCAGACCACATAGAGCTTACCCACTTCCAGGGAGTCATCGTTCCATGCAGGGCCGGCCCTGAGGGGGGCGGCCGCCCCGGGCCCCCAAATTCCAGGGGCCCCCTCCCAGGTCAGCCGTAGTATATGCAGGTAGCCCATTGGCATTTAGCTTCGTAGAAAAATTAGCCCAAGTAGAGTCACGGAGAGGAAGGGACGTAATTAAGGTAGGTATCTGCAGGCAAGAAAAAAAAGGCAAACCGCGTAATCACCTCGTCTCATCTTCCTTACGATCGTGAGACGTGAGTTCGCACGATCCCTTAATTTCCTATTCCCTGTTCCATTGGCTCCCAGACTCCCTATTGCAAATGCATCTGTAGCCGGCACACAGTTCTCCAGGCACTGGACGCAACGATGCACACGCGCCTAAACCCTCACAATTCACATCGCCGAGCGCATCCGGTCTCCACTCTCCAGATGTTGGGAACACACGATCGACTCCAGATCCCGCCGGAAGTCCACATCGTGGCATCGTCGAGTGTCCGATCACCAACACTGATCTGATCAATTCCAGGTATAAATTGTTATGCCCCCGGATCCGGATGAGTAAAAGGGTGTGATCTGTGTGGGATATTGGGAAATTGGGACTCTAACAATCATATTACTATTCCTTATTTCATATATATAATTTACCTCCAATAATTAGCAGGAATCAACATTGTTGCTAATTAAATAATTTACCTTCTCATACAAGATGCATAGCACGTTTTAACTTCTGGCGCAATTTTTTTTATTTCAGCTCCCTGTGTTATCCTGTCGTCCAGAAAGTATGCATGTGGTAATTAAACAAAAAAAAACATGAGGTTGACTTCATACAATCACAAAGGGGTGATTTACAATTTTCTCAAGGAATACTAGTGCTTCTATTAACCCAGATGCTGAGTCCACGATAGTTGCCATGGATGAGAAGAATTGAGAAGGAATTGCTGGATGGGATTGACAACGACCACATCGTAAGTGACTTTATATCGAGGGATGTGAGAAGATTTTTAAAGGTAATACGTACAAATTATTCGATATGAATATTGATTTGAATGCATTTTGAGTGTTTATTTGTAACATTTTATATAGACATGGATTAGTAATTAATGCTATAATAGTTATACAAAGGGCCCCACAAACATAATTTCGCCCCAGGCCCCCAAATTCTCAGGACCGGCCCTGACTGTGGTAGAGGAAGGATAGTTTAACAAGGAAGATGAGCTGTCTCAGGGTATGAGGAGTGAATGGACTTTCATCATGAAGAAGGAGAGAAGAAAGGACCAAGAAAAGCAAGGATGGAGGTAGATGGGGAAGTGGCTAGGAAGATGGCTTTAGAGCAAAGGGCTGCTGACCTGAAAACACAGGATGAAGCTGATCTGCTGTTGTATAAAAATAAGAAGGTGGGGGCGGTTGAAACAAACACTATGTCTGAATCAGCCTCGGTCAATGCTGGAGAGTATGCCGCCCCTGGAGACCCTGAAAGAGTGCAGCTATCAGATGATGATATAGGTGAGAAAGAAAATGGTTCTCAGTCTCTTAGCTTGGGTGCCAAACTGGGGATCACTCTGGATAATAATCAAACTGAGCAGAATTCTGATGAAATGGAGAAAAATAAAGGGGAAGATGTGGGGGGACAGAGGTTCAGTGGGCGTATTGCTTCATAAAACAATGATGACATACCTATGCTGGATAGGGCCACGTCTTTGGCTAGAGCCAAAAACTTGGACTGCCCCGAAGGGGAGGGAGGACGCAAGGCTGGCGTTACAACAGTGCCCAAGAATTCTGGAGCGAGACGCGTCTGAAGTTTTCCAAGCTGGAGCAGGATGGGCGTCGTGGATCCAAGGCTGGAGGATGGACGTTGATCAACTTGCTCTGATGTTTCCCTGGGGTCTTTTGTTTTTCGCATCATAAATTTGCTTCTCTCTTTCCCCTGCGTGGGATATGCGTAAAACTCTGGTCTATCTCATGTTTTGGGGATTCTGTTTCCTGTAAGTTGGACAGGGATTGTGATTAATGTCAGGTGGTCCACCTTGCTATGTTAGCAAGGTGCTAGGCAGGTAGTGGTTTTGGTTGGTATATTGGCTCGGGATGGTGCTGGGGTGCGTTATGGTTGTAAACGATTTGGTTTCATTATATGAAATCGGGGGAAACCCTTTCATTCAAAAAAAAATGAGATCAGTCCCATATTTAGACTAGTTGTACTACTATATAAAGGAGAACCAGGGGGGGGGGGGGGGGGGGGGGGAGATCTAAACGCTCTTATATTTCTTTATGGAGGGAGTACTTCCTAAAAAATACATTGAAGATCACCCGCTATACATGGCGTGCAGTGGTGGAACCAAAGCCCGGTGGATGCAGGCTCTGCCCATGAACCTTCATTAGCTTATACAAGAATACGGAGATTTAATCAGTGGTTTTTCTAGGCAAATAGCCATCAGCTACTTTCGTTTGTACTTTGCGCAGGCTCCACACACGGGCTAGCTCCGCCACTGATAGGGTGGACAGTACTAGAGATTAAGACCAATTGTGATCGAGAAACACATCAAGAGGTGGTCAATTAAATTGTAAGTAGTGAATTTGGATCAAAATTGCATCTAATTATGGTTACACTTGATCAAGGATGTTTACATATAAACACGACATTGCCATTGACTATTTTTTTTTTATGTATGCATGGCAAGACAAGGTCACTAAACATACAATATGGAAAAGAAACCAGAGTTTAGTATGATCAGGCTGAATACTTGGAATAGAATACTTACAACTGGTATAGAAGAAGCACATTTGCATTTCAGACTCTCAGGTTGCCCATTTCTCAGTTCTCGTATTTCATCGTTTTTCTCCTTAACCAAGGAATGCATTTCCAGTAGCTTACCCTCAAGAGTCAGTACCTTTTTTTCTGCATTAGCAGCTTCTGCTCGCAATCTACAATTCTCGTCATCCTTATTTCGTACTTCTACTTGCAGCACATCTACATTATGCTGAAGCTTTTGTACTGCCTCCACTTGTTTTATGTTAAGGATCCCCGCTTCTGCTTGCAATCTGCTAATCTCATTATCCTTATTTCGGACTGCCACTTGCAGCTCCTCTACATTCTGCTGAAACTTATGTGCTGCCTCCACTTGTTTTATCTTAAGGTGTCCCACTTCTGCTCGCAATTTGCCAATCTCATCATCTTTCTTTCGGACTGCCACTTGCAGCTTCTCTACATTCTGCTGAAGCGTTTGCACTGCTTTGTTAGCTTGTGCTGCCTCCACTTCTTTTATCTTAAGGGGCCCCGCTTCTGCTCGCAATCTGCCAATCTCGTCATCCTTATATTGGACTGCCACCTGCAGCTCCTCTACAGTCTGCTGAAGCTTTTGTGCTGCTTCGTTAGCTTGTGCTGCCTCCACTTCCTTTATCTTAAGGAGCCCTGCGTTGTCCTTGTCAATTCTCAGCAGTTTGTTCAAAAGAAAATCCTCCACTGCAAGTGGTGCAGAAATTTCCTTATCCTTGTTTGAGCTAAGGGTCTCATAAGCTTGCTTCAGTTTTCTGAGCTCTGCTCTTAAATCTCCTGTGATGGCCCCATGATCCGCATTCTCTTGAATAGTCTCCACACAATTTCCAGCTTCCTTTGATTGTATCTAGCATTATTAAGACACATGAGTATGGATACACCACAATGATTAAGAAAATCAGTGACATGCACAAGCTGGATCGGAAGCTTTTCAGCTATGGAGCTGATGTTGAAGACAAGAGGTACAAGTATATACAAGATGCGGAGGGGGAGGGGGTGAATAAGGTTGGTTTGACAAGCCCTCCGAATTAATCCATGGATTGGAAATGGAAAAACTAAAATGCTACCTAACAAATACTTCCAAGATCACCTACTATACATAAGGTGGACTGTACTAGAGACTAAGACCAACAGGTGTATTGTGATTTAGAATATCATCCCTTAAATTCATCTTTGGCCAGAAAAATCTCAACAATCTGTAAATTAGATGACTCACTGGCCAGAAACAAGTCCGGGGTAATGTTAAGTGTTGAACAGACACATGAAGATTTTGAGGTGTTATAAAAATAGACGATTGTGTGCTGCTTCAGTAGCAGTCTCGTGAAATCCTAAATCAACTCGGTTCTAGAAAAGATATCACTGGAAAATTGTTTAGCAGTATATTAACCAAAAATGTCAACCTAGTGAACATTCTCTATTGACTATGTATGGTAAGTCAGGTCACTACACAAATACTGCAGAAAGGAAAAAAGGTCTAGTATGAGCCGATAATATACTTCAAAATGAAATGCTTACATTTGATAAGGAGGCAAACTTGCGTTTAAGAGTCTTAGATTTCCCAACTTTGAGTTTCTGGATGTCATTCTCCTTATCCAAGGAGTGCATTTCATCTAGCTCACCCTCTAGAACCAGCAACTTATTTATTGAAGCCGAAGCTTCTGCATGCAATCTTCCAATCTCATCAACCTTCTTACGGGCTGCCACTTGCAGCTCCTCTATGTTCTGTTCAAGCCTCTGTGCTGCTTCAGTAGCTTCCTTATCCTTGTTTGAGCATATGGTCTCATAGGTTCGCTTTAGCTTTCTTAGCTCTGATATTAAATCTCCTGTAGTCTCATGATCTGCAGTGTTTTCATTAAGCTGTACACAAGTTCCAACTTCCTTCAGTTGTACCTAAACATTACAAAAGGACAAGCACGGATGCAAAACAATGATCAAGAAAATCAGTGGCATTTCACAAGCTGGAGCAAATGCTTTTGGGATAATTAATAAGTACCAGCAGTTCTGAGTTTTCAGTGTCCAAAAGAGCTTCATGAGTTCTTGAATTCTCCAAATCACTGTCTAGCAGTTCTGCATTGGACAGAGAAGGCAGCAACAGTGGCATCAGTAGCAACATTAGGTGCCTCGTTGTACAGGTTAATCTTAATAACCCTAGTTTCTTATCCATCTGGCCGCGGCGAAGCCGAATGACCAACAAAACTGACATTTAGCGGGCACATCATGACAACTCTTATAAATCAACAAAAAAGAAGTTATGCTAAATTTAGGTGCACAATGTTTTCTGACCGGCGAGCTTGGGATTATCCCCAGGGAGCAGCTCCCTGCAGGCCGCCTCCCACCTGCTTCTGCTCAGCTCCGCCTTCCGGGATGAGAACACAAGCCATCAATCAGGCGCAGGGAAGCCCAAGAGAAAACCCTAAGAGTAAGAGGACAGGAGCGGTCCGATGAATCGCACCTGGTGGAGGCGGGACTGGTTGATCTTGTCGCGGGCGTCCCAGAACTCGTGCTGGGTCCTGTTGCGAGCCTCCAGCCGCGCGCGGCCGGCGGCGAGCGCCTCGACCCGGTCGTAGATGCGCTGGCACTCGGCCCGCCCGCCGTCCCCCGCCCCCGCGCCGCCGCCGCCGCAACCCATCGATTCGGACGGCGTGGGTATTTGTTTTCTCAATCTCGTGTGCTGCAATGCTCTCTGAAGTGAAGATGCTAGTTAAACGCTGAGCAGCTCATCGCCATTGGAGGAAGACGGCGGTGGACTCGTGGAGACTGGAGAGGTGAGGCCGCGAGACATTTGGGGAGAAGACAGGCCAGTCACTCTGTGGCTCCTTCACTATGAGTCCTTTTATTTTATTTTTGACATCTCGTTTTTTACTTTTGGTCCTGGTACCTAAAAGTATAGAAAAGAAATACAGATTCAGTATGCCTCTTTGAATTTTACTGTTTTATTAGTAATTTCACTGATATTGGCCTTTTGATTCGTAAGATTGACTTCACGAAATTTAGTACCCACTCAAACTCTTGTAAAAGTTGTTTTTCCTATGATGCAATAAAATAAACTTGTTTTCTTGACTCGCTTATGTTTTAAGTTTTATTAAATAAAGTTGCCGAAGTTAAAAAAAAGGTTTTATTAAATGAAAATGTTATTTGGCAAACGTCCGTCATGAGGTTGCCTACCTGCCTTTTACTTCTTCAGCTAAGCATAAATATGCAAGTCCATCCGGAGACAGGGGTGGAGCCCACAATCTCCCCCTCAACCCTACCGGAGGGTCTTGATGTCGACGGACGATGATCCTGATTGTGCCGCGCAGCTCCTGGAAGCGTACACGACCAAGAGCCTTCGTCGGGATGTCCGCCTTCTACTCACCAGTCCTGATGAACTCCACGCCCACCGTGCCCTTCTTTACATAGTCACGTATAAAGTGATAGCGGAGATCGATGTGCTTGCTGCGATTGTGAAGCACTTGGTTCTTTTAGAGGAAAATCGCCAATTTGTTCTCAACGAAGATGAGTGCAGGGGCAGTGTCTTGGTTCGGCATCTTGCCGACAAGACGAGCCAGCCATATCCCTTGACATGTTTTTGTAGCTACCGTGATGTGTACTCCATCTCGCACGAAGAAGTGGTGACAACCTTCTACCTCACCGATTGTCAGCTGATGAGATTGCTCCCGAGGAAGAACAACACGTAGAGTTGCTCTTGTGGAGTCCACGTCACCAGCGTAGTCGGAGTTGCTATAGCCGACCAGGTTCTTGTCGTCGCCACAGTGATACACACATCTATGTGTGATCGTGCCCGCGATGTATGAAGCAGGTGACGGCTGTGAGATGACCACTGGTGGGAGTCTCCATGCACCTGCTCAGGAACCCGACGGTGAATGAGATGTCCGACCTGGTGTGCACGTGATACCCTAGGCTGCCGATGACGATTCAATAGAAAGTAGCACCCTCTAGCTTCTCCTTGTTCTCCTCGATGAGCTTCTCCTCGATGAGCTTCCACGGTGCCTCCATCGGGGAGTGCACGGCATGGCAATCTACCATGCCTGCTCGCTCGAGCATCTTCGCCGCATAGGCCGCTTGAATGATCGTCGTGCGACCATGCTCCTGGTTCTCGTCCAGCCCGAGGTATACCGGAGCAGCCCAGGTTACTCATTCTGAAGAGGCGCTTCATCCCCTCTTGAAGCGGAGCATCTCAGTGCGACACCAATGATGACGAGGTCCTCAACGTAGATGTCGACGATGAGCAGTGTCTCCCTAGTTCCATGTGTGTACACATCGTGCTCGGGGGTGCTACAAAGTGAAGCCGAGTGAGGCCAAGCTTGCATCCAGCTTGGCGTTCCACACCCTCAGTGTTTGTCGGAGACCGTACAAGGCCTTGTGAAGCTTGTACACGCCCTGCTCGCGTCTTTCGGCGATGAAGACAGGTGGCTGGGAGACGTAGACCTCCTCCTCAAGGTCACCGTTGAGGAACATTGACTTGACGCCCATGTGGTGGACCTCCCAGCCTCGATGTGCCGCTAGGGCAAGGATCAATCGAACGGACTCGAGCCTTGCCATGGGTGTGAAGACTTCCTCAAAGTCCACCCCTGCGCGCTGCACATACCCTTTTGCGATGAATCGGACCTTGTGCTTGACGATGGCACCGTACTCGTCCTTCTTTACCTTGAACACTCACTTGAGCCCAATAGCTCGATATACTACAAGCAGCGTAGTGAGTGTCCACGTAGTGTTGTCGTCGATTAATGATAGCTCGACCAGCATCGGGCGGCGTCAGCAGTCCTCACTCTCCGCCTCAGCGAACATGGTCGGCTCCTCGCCGGCCATCGGATAAACACCTCATCGGCGTTGAGGCTCTCCGTCAATTGTGGTGGCTCCACGAGAAGGTCACCGAGGCATCGATGTCGGTGTGGCCAGCCAGCACTGTCATCGGCGTCGATCAGGTCCGACCGCACTATCGATGGAGTTGCAAACTGAACCGGCATGACCTCGCTTGGGGTGTCCGGTGTCAATGAGCACTGGTTGTTGTGCCTGTGGTGCTCGGAGCCACTAGACATGGGGCTGCAGTGCTCGGGGTTGTTGTACCTAGGGTCGTTGAGCTCGGTGTCGTTTTGCCCGGAGTGGCTATTGTGATCGGGGTTGCTGCTCGAACACCAACACTTGTGCACACCGTGTACTATATGATGAAGGAGTTGCTCGATGGACCTCTCCCGGCGCCTCCCAGCTCCAACGCGCCTCTTAGTCAAAGACAACGTCGCGGGAGATGTGCACGCATTTCATGATAGGGTCGTATATCCTGTACGCCTTGGAACCCGTCTCGTAGCCAGAGAATAGCATCGAGGTGCTCTTATCGTCGAGCTTTTTCAGCTGTGATGACCGACGCAACCAAAGACGCGAAGCGCAGGTCGGGCTTCCTCCCGTGCCATGCCTCATACAGTGTCATGCCGTTGACGCTCCATGTCCAGTTTCATTATTGAGAGCATGACATCTTATTATTATTGACGAGACCCGCTTCGGTACAACCCCCCCCCCCTAAAACGTATAAAGGGTAATATAGTCATTTCACAAGTCATACTTACTTCTGTATGTATGGTGTGTAGCCGTATACGTACAGGAGACCATCAGATTGGGCCGGCCCATGAAGATAGCGTATAGCAGCGCTTCAAAAATAAAACCGCGCTTGCAAGAGCTCGAACTCAGGACCTCCGGACCATGGCAAACGTGGTACAACCAGCTCACCTAGCAACCCTTTTTGCCTAAATGGCAGCGCGAAGCCTTAAGGATAATAACAACGCAGAATATTTTTAAAAACTTCCAACGTAAAATATTTTTTTGAAAACAAAACGTGATTTTTTTGTGAATCCCAATCACTTTTCAGATTTTTGAACAAATATATAATAAACTGAAACATTTTTTTAAAACCAGGAACAGCTTTGAAACGCGAATGTTTTTTAAAAACGAAAAAATTTTATAATTCCAAATTTCTATGGAAACACAAACAACTGTTGGAACGTGAACGTTTTTTGCAACTCCAGAAAAGAAATGGAAAACAACAAACATTTTTGTAACAGAAGCATAAGACCATCATTTTTTTGAAATTTTTGAAAAGAATATGAAAACGGGAACATTGATTGAATTCCAAACAAATTATAATACATGAACATTTTTTGGAATCCCAATCATTTCTCTAACAGTTGTGAATTTTTTGAATAAACACATTTTGAACCATTTTTGGAAAACACGAACTTTTTCTGAAATTCTTGATTATTTTTTTGAGAAATGACAAACAAAATTTGAAGACATGTACAATTTTTTTGAAGTTATGAACATGTTCTTAATTTTTTGAACATTGACTAATAAATATGAATATTTTGAAATTCTGAAAATTGGTTTTAAAAATATTCGAAATATTGAAGGTTCAGTGGTCACTAAGGATGCTCAATAGGCGAGACCATAAGTTATTTGCTTCGCTCATTCTATCCATTTGGTTGACAACTTCATGCGACGAGTGTCAATTAGGAAATTCCATATGGTTCGGGAGTAGCGTCAAATAGACGGCAACACACGCAGGAGGCCGGCCGACTGGGCTGGTCCATTGATGCTCGCAAAAACAGAAAATAATTCACCAATATGACAATTTTAAGTAACTATTTTTAATTATGATTTTTAAATAATTTTTCCCTCCGAACCTAGCATGGATGCAAACCATGGGCATGCCCACCTGCTAGCAAAAGTTGGGATCGTTACAAGAATGTCCCAAAAAACACAATGCTCAATGGAGGGTGTCTGGATAGGCCATGAGCACGTTTTTCTGAACATCCTGAAATGGCCCCAATTTTCTTCATGGCTTGTATGACCAATTCAAGGCACCATGCCAAGTTTCTTGGCTTTTCGAAAAGTTTTGCATTTTCTGGTGTTTTCTTGGTCAAAAAAGATCGATAAATGATTGGACGTGTCGCAACCTGCATACGGTGTCGGAAATTGATTGTTCAAACCTGGCATGTATGCCTACCTTGGGCATGCCCACCTGCTTGGAAAATTGGGGTCATTTCAAGAATGTTCAAATAGACCATGTTCAACGGAGAGTGTCTGGGTAGGCCAGAAAGGTCCGTCTGAGAGCACGTTGCTTCTCAACATCCTTTAATTAGCCCCAGTTTTTTCATGGCCTTTTATGACCAATTCAAGGAACCGGTCCAAGTTACCTGGGTTTCGACAAGTTTTGCCTTTTCTGAAGTTTTCTCGGTCAAAAAATGCCGATAAATGGCCGGAGGTGTCGCGACTTGCATACGGTGTCAGAAATCGTTCAAACCTGGCATGGATGCCTATCATGGGCATGCCCACCTGCTTGCAAATGTTGGGTTCATTTCAATAATATCCAAAAAATATTTTTGTTTCTTTTTAATAACCGAATTCAAATCAGGTTCGGTATTAAACCGTATAACTGAAAGAAAAAATTGAAATCCAGGCATCCAGTACGAGGCCCCCTCTCGCGTGTCACCCAACACCAAAGGCTCAATCGCACGCGCGTGTCCAACCATGCAGGATACAAATGGCCCAATGCATGCTTTGTTCCCCACGTGAGAGCTAAACCAACTAAGCTATTGTGGATTTGAAATAAGTTCATCAATGCTGAAAAAAATATTCATGTTGAAAATTTTCCAAAAAGTCCACCAAAAAAGTTGGAAAAATAAGCTCGAGAAATTGAAAAGGATTGAAAAATTTGAGAACAAATTCAAGATTTTTTTATTTTAAAAGTTTCACACATTTGAAATAACAGGAAAAAATAAAAAGGAAAACAAAGGAAAAATAAAATAAAAAAGGAAAACAAACCAGAATAAAGCCCGTTTTTAAAAAACATAAAAAACCGGCCTAAAACTTCACGAAGTTACATTTGCCACATAATAAACCAGAAAGAAAGCAAGTGTTCAAGTTGTGTTCATAAAATTGCTCAGAATGTTACTTCTTAAGTTTGCACGCTCCTCATATCTCTTTAAAATTATTGAAAATGTTGTTCAAAAGAATATACTTAACATTTTGAACTAACATATATCTTTTTTTTTAAATGTTCGTGCTTTTAAAAAATGTTGTTCAAATTTTCGAAATATGTCATGCTTCTAAAAAAACTGAAATTTTCGAAAACTGTTGGATTTTAAAACATTATTTGATTTGTAAAATTTTATTCAGAATTTCCAACAAATGTTTGAATTTTTTGAAAAGGTACCTAAATTCTGCATCAGTGTTAGTTCTTAAGTATGTGCACTCCTCGTTTTGCACAAACATTAGTCAGCTTAACTAGTATGCCACTCACGGTTGTTGCAAGAGATCTGTGGTTAGATTCCCAGCTGGTTTTTTTTTGTGATTTTTCACAGCCCGCGAAGAGGCGCGCTCCTTGGTGTTAGTTTTTAAGATTTCACGGTCATTGCTTTACACAGTCATTAGTCGGGTCAATTGGTGAGCCACTCAGGCTTGCTGCAAGAGGTCTGCGGTTCGAGTCCTGATATCTCCACTTGATTTGGTTTTCTTTTCAATTTTTACATCCCGTGAAGGGGCGCGCTTACTACAGCCATCACCATTGGGCCCGGCCCAGTCCGGCGGGGGTTGGGTGTCGTATACGTGCTGACGAAAAAAAAGATCATCATCAACTAAAAAAACAAAAAAAGACCATCCTACCCTTTATTATGAAGAGGTATAAACAGATCTCCACCGTTGATGTGTTTAAGGGGGGTTGTACCGAAGAAGAAGTGATTATTGACATGACATTTTCATTATAAAGAGGACGAAAATTTTAATGTTGAGAGGATTCCATTTTTTTTATTGCATGGCAATTTTTTTGGGCTTATCCAATAAAATGTTTATCTAGAGGAATGCAGTTATATCAAGTATCACAACAAATTTTAATTATTTTCAGAGCATGGCATTTTATAAATTTGTATTTTTTTGTTAATGGCATTTTTTATATAGAGGATGACAGCTTTAAAGTTTAGCATGACAAAAACAAATTCTAGAGCACACGACTTTTTTTTTTGTTTTGAAGTTCTAGTGTAGCAATTTTAAACAAAAAAAACACTTGGACAACCAGAAACGGTCGTTGGGAGTTCCTCCCCCGGCGAATGAATCGTCGGACGGGAGCTCCCCCATAGCGATCGATACTAGGGTCCTTCTAAATCATGCCACTTGTGAAATCGCACTAGTAGAGGAACAGACTTTAGTCCCGGTTGGGAAGGGCCTTTAGTCCCGGGTCACCAACCGGGACAAATAAATCAGGACTAAAGGTACCCTTTAGTCCCGGTTGGCCACGACCCGGGACTAAATCCCTTCCACGTGGCCGGCAGCGCGCGCCGGGGCTGGGGACCTTTAATCCCGGTTGGTGACACCAACCGGGACTAAAGGTTTAGGGGTTTAGCGGTTTAGGGTTTATGATACGTCTATTTTGTATCATGTTTTTATATTGATATTTATTGCATTATGGGCTGTTATTACACATTATGGTACAATACTTATACCTTTTCTCTCTTATTTTACAAGGTTTACACAAGGAGGGAGAATGCCGGCAGCTGGAATAATTCTGGACCGGAAAGGACCAAATCTGAGAGACCTATTCTGAACAAATCCAAAAGTCCTGAAAATTTACGAAGAATTATTTTGGAATATATAAAAAAATATTGGGCGGAGAAATACCAGAGGGGACCCACCAGGTGGCATAAGCCTGGGGGCACGCCCTACCCCCCTGGGCACGCCCCTAGGTCTTGTGGGCCCCCTGGCAGGTCTCCGGTGCCCATCTTCTGCTATATGGAGGGTTTTGACCTGGAAAAAATCAAGAGGAAGCTTTCGGGACGAAGCGCCGCCGTCTCGAGGCGGAACCTGGGCACAACCAATATAGGGCTCCGGCGGAGCTGTTCTGCCAGGGAAACTTCCCTCCCAGAGGGGGAAATCGAAGCCATCATCATCACCAACGATCCTCTCATCGAGAGGGGGTCAATCTCCATCAACATCTTCACCAGCACCATCTCCTCTCAAACCCTAGTTCATCTCTTGTATCCGATCTTTGTCTCAGAACCTCAGATTGGTACCTGTGGGTTGCTACTAGTGTTGATTACTCCTTGTAATTGATGCTAGTTGGTTTATTTGGTGGAAGATCATATGTTCAGATCCTTAATGATATTCAATAGTCCTCTGATTTTGAACATGAACATGCTTTGTGAGTAGTTACGTTTGTTCCCGAGGACATGGGAGAAGTCTTGTTATAAGTAATCATGTGAATTTGGTATTCGTTCGATATTTTGATGAGATGTATGTTATCGTCTTTCCTCTAGTGGTGTTATGTGAACGTCGAATACATGACACTTCACCATAATTTGGGCCTAGGGGAAGGCATTGGGAAGTAATAAGTAGATGATGGGTTGCTAGAGTGACAGAAGCTTAAACCCTAGTTTATGCGTTGATTCGTAAGGGGCTAATTTGGATCCACATGTTTCATGCTATGGTTAGATTTATCTTAATTCTTCTTTCGTAGTTGCGGATGCTTGCGAGAGTGGTTAATCATAAGTGGGAGGCATGTCCCACATATCAAATTATCAAAGTAACGAACGTGAATCATATGAGCATGATGAAAACAAATTTGACAGTAATTCCCATGTGTCCTCGGGAGCGCTTTGCTTTATATAAGAGTTTGTCCAGGCTTGTCTTTTGCTATAAAAAGGATTTGGCCACCTTGCTGCACCTTTGTCACACTTGTTACTTGTTACCCATTACGAATTATCTTATCACAAAACTATCTGTTACCGATAATTTCAGTGCTTGCAGAGAATACCTTGCTGAAAACCGCTTGTCATTTCCTTCTACTCCTCGTTGGGTTCGACACTCTTACTTATCGAAAGGATTACAATAGATCACCTATACTTGTGGGTCATCAAGACTCTTTTCTGGCGCCGTTGCCGGGGAGTGAAGCACCTTTGGTGAGTGGAATTTGGTAAGGAAAAACTTATATTGTGTGCTGAAATTTACTAGCACTTGTTACTATGGAAAATCATCCTTTGAGGGGTTTGTTCGGGGTATCTTCACCTCGACCGGAAGAGCAAAGAGTTGCCCCTCAACCTACTGAACCTACTAAAAATATTTATTATGAAATTCCTTCGGGTATGATAGAGAAACTGCTAGCTAATCCTTATGCAGGAGATGGAACATTACATCCTGATATGCATCTAATCTATGTGGATGAAGTTTGTGGATTATTTAAGCTTGCAGGTTTGCCCGAGGATGAAGTCAAGAAGAAGGTCTTCCCTTTATCTTTGAAGGAGAAGGCATTGACATGGTATAGGCTATGCGATGATATTGGGACTTGGAATTACAACCGATTGATATTGGAATTTCATCAGAAGTTTTATCCTATGCATCTGGTTTGTCGTGATCGGAATTATATATATAATTTTTGGCCTCGTGAAGGAGAAAGTATCGCTCAAGCTTGGGGGAGGCTTAAGTCAATGTTATATTCATGTCCCAATCATGAGCTCTCAAGAGAAATTATTATTCAGAATTTTTATGCTCGGATTTCTTGTAATGACCAATCCATGCTCGATACCTCTTGCACTGGCTCTTTTATGAAGAAGACTATTGAATTCAAATGGGATCTCTTGGAAAGAATTAAACGCAACTCTGAAGATTGGGAGCTCGACGAAGGTAAGGAGTCAGGTATAAACCTTAAGTTTGATTGTGTTAAATCTTTTATGGATACCGATGCTTTTCATGAATTTAGCACTAAGTATGGACTTGACTCTGAGATAGTAGCTTCTTTCTGTGAATCATTTGCTACTCATGTTGATCTCCCTAAGGAGAAGTGGTTTAAATATCATCCTCCCATTGAAGTAAAAATAGTAGAACCCGTTAAGGCTGAGGAAGAAACTATTACTTATAATGTTGATCCTGTTATTCCTACTGCTTATATTGAGAAACCACCATTTCCTGTTAGGATAAAGGAACATGCTAAATCTTCAGCTGTGGTTCTTAAGAGTTATACTAGAACACCTACACCCCCTGAACAAATTAAAGTTGAACCTAGTATTTCTATGGTTAAAGATCTCTTGGTCGATAATATTGATGGGCATGTTATTTACTTCTGTGATGAAGCTGCTAGAATTGCTAGACCCGATAATAAAGATAAACATAGACCTATTGTTGGCATGCCTGTTGTTTCTGTTAGGATAGGAGATCATTGTTATCATGGCTTATGTAATTTGGGTGCTAGTGTGAGTGCAATTCCCTTTATCTTATATCAAGAAATTGTGAATGATATTGCACCTGCTGAAATGGAAGATATTGATGTCACTATTAAGCTTGCCAATAGAGGTACTATATCACCAATTGAAATTGTTAGAGATGTTGAAGTCTTGTGTGGGAAAATAAAATACCCTACTGATTTTCTAGTTCTTGGTTCCCCACAAGATGATTTTTGTCCCATTATATTTGGTAGACCTTTCTTGAACACTGTTAATGCTAAAATAGATTGTGAGAAAGAAACTATTAGTGTAAGTTTTGGGGATGTGTCTCATGAGTTTAATTTCTCTAAATTTCCTAGACGACCCCATGATAAAGAATTGCCTAGTAAAGATGAAATTATTGGTCTTGCTTCTATTATCGTGCCTCCTACTTATCCTTTAGAACAATATTTGCTAGACCATGAAAATAGTATGTTCATGAATGAAAGAAGGGAATTAGACGAGATTTTCTTTAAACAGATGCCTGTTTTGAAACACAATTTGCATGTTGAGACTCTTGGAGATCCTCTACCACCTAAGAGTGATCTCGTTTTCGAGCTTAAACAATTGCCTGATACTTTGAAATATGCTTATCTTGATGAAAAAGAAGATATATCCTATTATTATTAGTGCTAACCTTTCAGAGCATGAGGAAAAGAAATTATTGAAAACTCTGAAGAAGCACCGAGCAGCTATTGGATATACTCTAGATGATCTTAAGGGCATTAGTCCCACTCTATGTCAGCACAAAATTAATATGGAACCTGATGCTAAACCAGTTGTTGATCATCAACGACGGTTGAATCCTAAAATGAAAGAAGTGGTAAGAAATGAAATACTAAAGATTCTGGAAGCAGGTATAATTTATCCTATTGCTGATAGTAGGTGGGTAAGTCATGTTCACTGTGTCCCTAAGAAGGGAGGTATCACCGTTGTTCCTAATGATAAAAATGAATTGATTCCACAAAGAATTGTCACAGGTTATAGAATGGTTATTGATTTTAGAAAATTAAATAAAGCTACTAGGAAAGATCATTATCCTCTACCTTTTATCGATCAAATGCTAGAAAGACTATCAAAACATACACACTTTTGCTTTCTAGATGGTTACTCCGGGTTCTCTCAAATGCCCGTGTCACATGAGGATCAAGAAAAAACTACTTTTACTTGCCCTTTTGGTACTTTTGCTTATAGACATATGCCTTTTGGCTTATGCAATGCACCTGCTACCTTTCAAGGATGTATGACTGACTTTTGTGAAAAGATCGTTGAGGTTTTCATGGATGATTTTTCCATTTACGGAACTTCTTTTGATGATTGTTTAAGCAACCTTGATCGAGTTTTGCAGAGATGTGAAGAAACTAATCTTGTCTTGAATTGGGAGAAGTGCCACTTTATGGTTAATGAAGGTATTGTCTTGGTGCATAAAATCTCTGAAAGAGGTATTGAAGTTGATAAAGCTAAAGTTGATGCTATTGAAAAGATGTCGTGTCCTAAAGATATCAAAGGTATAAGAAGTTTCCTTGGTCATGCTGGTTTCTATGGGAGGTTTATTAAAGACTTCTCTAAAATTTCTAGACCTCTTACTAATCTCTTGCAAAAAGATGTTCCATTTGTTTTTGATGATGATTGTGTAGAAGCATTTGAAATACTTAAGAAAGCTTTGATTTCTGCACCTATTGTTCAACCACCGGATTGGAACCTACCCTTTGAAATTATGTGTGATGCTAGTGATTATGCTGTTGGTGCTGTTCTAGGACAAAGAGTTGATAAGAAATTAAATGTTATCCATTATGCTAGTAAAACTCTAGACAGTGCTCAAAGAAACTATGCTACTACTGAAAAAGAATTTTTAGCGGTTGTATTTGCTTGTGATAAGTTCAGATCTTATATTGTTGATTCCAAAGTAACTGTTCACACCGATCATGCTGCTATTAAATACCTTATGGAAAAGAAAGATGCTAAACCTAGACTTATTAGATGGGTTCTCTTGCTACAAGAATTTGATTTGCATATTATTGATAGAAAGGGAGCTGAGAATCCCGTGGCAGACAACTTGTCTAGGTTAGAAAATATTCTTGATGACCCACTACCTATTGATGATAGCTTTCCCGATGAACAATTAGCTGTCATAAATGCTTCTCATAGTGCTCCATGGTATGCTGATTATGCCAATTATATTGTTGCTAAATTTATACCACCTAGCTTCACATACCAACAAAAGAAAAAGTTTTTCTATGATTTAAGACATTACTTCTGGGATGACCCACATCTTTATAAAGAATGAGTAGATGGTGTTATTAGACGTTGTGTACCTGAGCATGAACAGGAACATATCCTACGCAAGTGTCACTCTGAGGCTTATGGAGGGCACCATGCTGGTGATAGAACTACACACAATGTATTACAATCTGGTTTTTATTGGCCTACTCTTTTCAAGGATGCTCGTAAGTTTGTCTTGTCTTGTGATGAATGTCAAAGAATTGGTAACATTAGTAGACGTCAGGAAATGCCTATGAATTATTCACTTGTTATTGAACCATTTGATGTTTGGGGATTTGATTATATGGGACCCTTTCCTTCCTCTAATGGGTATACACATATTCTAGTTGCTATTGATTATGTTACTAAGTGGGTAGAAGCTATTCCAACTAGTAGTGCTGATCATAACGCTTCTATTAAAATGCTTAAAGAAGTTATTTTTCCAAGGTTTGGAGTCCCTAGATATTTAATGGCTGATGGTGGTTCACACATTATTCATGGTGCTTTCCGTAAATTGCTTGCTAAATATGATGTTAACCATAGAATTGCATCTCCATATCACCCTCAGTCTAGTGGTCAAGTAGAATTAAGTAATAGAGAAATAAAGTTGATCTTGCAAAAGACTGTTAATAGATCCAGGAAGAATTGGTCTAAGAAACTTGATGATGCATTATGGGCTTATAGAACTGCTTATAAGAACCCTATGGGTATGTCTCCATACAAAATGGTTTATGGAAAAGCATGTCACTTACCTCTTGAACTAGAACATAAAGCTTATTGGGCAATTAAAGAGCTCAACTATGATTTCAAACTTGCTGGTGAAAAGAGGTTGTTTGACATTAGCTCACTTGATGAATGGAGAACCCAAGCCTATGAAAATGCCAAGTTATTTAAAGAAAAAGTTAAAATATGGCATGATAAAAGGATACAAAAGCGTGAATTTAATGCAGGTGACCATGTCTTGCTATACAATTCTCGCTTAAGATTTTTTGCAGGAAAGCTTCTCTCTAAATGGGAAGGTCCCTACATTATTGAGGAGGTTTATCGTTCCGGTGCAAAAAAGATTAACAACGCCGAAGGCACTAACCCGAAGGTGGTAAACGGGCAGAGGATCAAACATTATATCTCAGGTACTCCCATAAATGTTGAAACTAATATTATTAATACCATAACACCGGAGGAGTACATAAGGGAGACCTACCGGAACGCTCCAAAACCCTGAAAAGGAGTAGGTATGTGGTACGGTAAGTAAACCGACCCCAAAACTCTTCCAATGGCAATTTTACTCCGTTTTGGAATATTTAAAAAATTAGGAAAATAAAAAGTAGTCCGAGAAGTGCACAAGGAGGCGACAAGCCGTGGGGGCGCGTCATACCCCCCTGGGCGCGCCTCTCGGGCTTGTGGCCACCTCGTGTGCCCTCCGGACTCCGTTTTCTTGTAGTACACTTCTTTTGGTCGGTAAAAATTCATTATATAATCTCCCGAAGGTTTTGACCACCGTACCAAGGAAAAATTCTCTGTTCTTGTGTTTTGCTGTTTCTGAGCAGGCTTGGAACAAGATGTCTTCGCAAGAGTCGGTCGGAGAGAGTCGTGTCTCTCACCCGACACCAGATCCAAGAGCATACAGCGAAGCTGACCACTTTGGGTGGTCAACGGAGGAAGAGATGGAGGCTGACCTGAAAAGAGTGGATGCCATGGAGGAGGATCAAGAAGCTACCTCTCGCCTTCAATCTGGAGCCATGATTGAGGAACTCCAAAGCTCAGCAATACCGGATTCGGTTATACCTCCCAATGCTAGATTTCTCTCTTATGATAACATGAAAAAGAGTGTTGCTTTTTCCCCCGCAGCCAGGAAGCATCCATGGGTGATTGGGGCTCTAGCTGTCACAGGCAAACTCCGCAAGGAGATAATGGATCTTAAGCAGCAAAATAATAAGCTTGAGGAGGAGAACCGCATTCTAAGGGGCATCATCGCCAAGAATATCACAGCACCACCTCCGAAGAAAGAGACCTAAATATATGGGTATGGGCACTCCCCTTGGCTTGTGCCAAGCTTGGGGGAGGTGTCCCGGTATCGTATCACCATCACATCTTTACCTTTACCGTTTTTCTTAGTTCGATCCTTTTGGTTATATCCTGGCTTCGTAGAATAAAGTTTTAGTATGATCTAGCTTTGAGTTTTGCTTTGTGTTCCATCTATGTAATCAAGTCCGAGAGTTATATAATAAAGAGTAGTTTTGAGTTGAGGGCTTTGCTTTCTTGCCACGATCTTGAGAAAAAGAAATAAAGAAGAAAAGAAAGTAATAAAAAGAGTATATAATAATCTTATGGAGAGTGATGATTTCACATATGAGAAGTATGAGGATCGATACTTGTTGTGGGTTGACAAACATAGTGTCGGTCATTGTTGCAATTAAAGGAAGTAATAAAGAAAAAGAGGTTCACATATAAATATATTATCTTGGACATCTTTTATAATTGTAAGCACTCACTAAAATATTATATGCTAAGAAGTTGATGTTGGACAAGGAAGAAAACATGATGAGTTATGTTTGCTTATTTTCGAATAGAAGTTATATTGTCATGGATCCTTTAACATGTGACGCTTGCTTCCACCTCATACTAGCCAAAAACTTCCGCATCAAGTAGAGATACTACTTGTGCATCCAAACACCATTAAACCAGTTTTGCCATGAGAGTCCACCATACCTACCTATGGATTGAGTAAGATCCCTCAAGTAAGTTGTCATCGGTGCAAGCAATAAAAATTACTCTCTAAATATGTATGATCTATTAGTGTGAGGAAAATAAGCTTTATACGAACTTATGATATGGAAGAAATAAAAGCGACGGACTGCATAATAAAGTTCTTTATCACAAGAGGCAATATAAAGTGACGTTCTTTTGTATTAAGATTTCGTACATCCAACCAAAAAAGCGCATGACAACCTCTGCTTCCCTCTGCGAAGGGCCTATCTTTTACTTTTTAGTACTTACCTTTATGCAAGAGTCATGGTGATCTTCACCGCTTCCTTTACTTCGCCCCTTTCTTTTGGCAAGCGTCATGTGTTGGGGAAAGATCTAGACACATATATCCACTCGGATGTGGGTAATTATGAGTTATTATTGTTGACATTACCCTTGAGGTAAATAGTTGGGAGGCGAAACTATAAGCCCCTATCTTTCTCTGTATCCAATTGAAGCTTTGATCTCATAAGTACCGCGTGAGTGTTAGCAATTGTGAAAGACTAAAAGATGATTGAGTATGTGGATTTGCTAGACTAGCTCTTATATTGACTCTTTCTGATGTTATGATAAATTGCAATTGCTTCAATGACTGAGATCATAGTTTGTTGGTTTACAATAAAGTTTTGGATTCATACTTTACTTTGTGAATGAATTGTCACTTTAGCATGAGAAGTTATATAACGATGTATATATATATATTGCTGTTCTAAAGATGATCATTATGCCTTCATGTCCGTATTTTATTTTTATCGACACCTCTATCTCTAAACATGTGGACCTGATTATCAATCTCGGCTTTCGCTTGAGGACAAGCGAGGTCTAAGCTTGGGGGAGTTGATATGTCCATTTTGCATGATGTTTTTATATTGATATTTATTGCATTATGGTCTGTTATTACACATTATGGTGCAATACTTATGCCTTTTCTCTCTTATTTTACAAGGTTTACACAAGGAGGAAGAATGCCGACAGCTGGAATTCTGGGCCGGAAAGGAGCAAATCCGAGAGACCTATTCTGCACAACTCCAAAAGTCCTGAAAATTTATGGAGAATTATTTTGGAATATATAAAAAATATTTGGCGAAGAAATACCAGAGGGGGGCCCACCAGGTGGCCACAAGCCTGGGGGCGCGCGCCCCTAGGGCTTGTGGGCCCCCTGGCAGGTCTCCGGTGCCCATCTTCTGCTATATGGAGGGTTTTGACCTGGAAAAAAAATCAAGAGGAAGCTTTTGGGACGAAGCGCCGCCGTCTCGAGGCGGAACCTGGGTAGAACCAATCTAGGGCTCCGGCGGAGCTGTTCTGTCGAGGAAACTTCCCTCTTGGAGGGGGAAATCGAAGCCATCGTCATCACCAATGATCCTCTCATCGAGAGGGGGTCAATCTCCATCAACATCTTCACCAACACCATCTCCTCTCAAACCCTAGTTCATCTCTTGTATCCGATCTTTGTCTCAGAACCTCAGATTGGTACCTGTGGGTTGCTAGTAGTGTTGATTACTCCTTGTAGTTGATGCTAGTTGGTTTATTTGGTGAAAGATCATATGTTCAGATTCTTAATGATATTCAATACTCCTCTGATTTTGAACATGAACATGCTTTGTGAGTAGTTACATTTGTTCCTGAGGATGTGGGAGAAGTCTTGTTATAAGTAATCATGTGAATTTGGTATTCGTTCGATATTTTGATGAGATGTATGTTGTCTTTCCTCTAGTGGTGTTATGTGAACGTCGACTACATGACACTTCACCATGATTTGGGCCTAGGGGAAGGCATTGGGAAGTAATAAGTAGATGATGGGTTGCTAGAGTGACAAAAGCTTAAACCCTAGTTTATGTGTTGCTTCGTAAGGGGCTGATTTGGATCCACATGTTTCATGCTATGGTTAGATTTATCTTAATTCTTATTTCGTAGTTGCGGATGCTTGCGAGAGTGGTTAATCATAAGTGGGAGGCTTGTCCAAGTAAGGACAACACCCAAGCACCGGTCCACCCACATATCAAATTATCATAGTAACGAACGCGAATCATATGAGCATGATGAAAACTAACTTGATAGTAATTCCCATGTGTCCTCGGGAGCGCTTTGCTTTATATAAGAGTTTGTCCAGGCTTGTCTTTTGCTATAAAAAGGATTGGGCCACCTTGCTGCACCTTTGTTACACTTGTTACTTGTTACCCGTTACGAATTATCTTATCACAAAACTATCTGTTACCGATAATTTCAGTGCTTGCAGAGAATACCTTGCTGAAAACCGCTTGTCATTGCCTTCTGCTCCTCGTTGGGTTCGACACTCTTACTTATCGAAAGGACTACGATAGGTCACTTATACTTGAGGGTCATCAGTTTATTGTTTAATTTTCCTTTTCATTTTGTGTTTTCCATTTAATTCTTTTTCATTTCAAACATATTTTACGCTACTACATACTGTACACGTTATGCATATATAATAGAATTTCTCGTAGAACCATTCATATATCATAGAATTTCTCGTACGACCATGCACACACACACACACACACACACACACACACATATATATATATATATATACAATTTGGTATATACAATTTCTCCTATAATTTTTAGATCATTACATGCAGGCATTAGGTGAAATGGGCGCTATGACCTGCTCAAGCAAAAATCCCACAATTTCCTCTTGAAGTGCTCGTATGCGGTCTTTTGGTAGGAGCTTATCCCGCATCTTCGAGATCTTTAAAGAAGGAGATCAATATGAATATATTAGTTGTGTGTATATATATATTAGATCATGATAAAAATAATTGTGAATAGTGTTTATTACGTGCCCAAAGATGTCTTGCATCTCTTCTCCTTTCGGTCATAAAGCGAATGTTCTCGCAAACGTAGTATGCACATAAATTATTCCCCTTTTCCTGCCTCATGCACTTTACGAGAATAGAATTCAATCAGATAATAATCAAGCATGATAATAATATTGAAACTAGAATTAAAGAGATGCGCGGACGTAGCTAGGACTACTTAATTACCTTGGGTCATCACCATTTCACCTTTGGTTCCCATGCACCGACAACCTCTTTGATGAACTTTTTCCAAACCCTGCCCGGCAAAGAAAATGAATAAAAGAGTTATTAATTACTTGATATCAGGAAATGAACTAAAGAGGCCGACATAGTGCGATAATGATTGAAATTACCTGTCGAGCATCAAAATCAGGCAGGTGTATTCTTTAGGTTCTCTACCTAGTGAGTCCAGTACTTCAACTTTTCCCGTGTCAACTCTAATGATTAGCAGGATCCAGTGAAAACTACGCACACGTTTGTATGAGCGGGAATGCATAACTCATCAACTACACTTAACATCGAGTAAGCAAAATAGAATTTGTAGTACAAGACAGTAACACTCACTTGAAGTTGTAAGGAAATAGTATTTTTGGTTTGGTATTTAGTTCCTTCAAAAACATTAGCAAGTTATTCTCTGTGTCTTCATTGTGGTTATTTAACACAGATTCATAAACGATATTTGGGTCAATGAACCCAATGCCATAGACTCCATCTCTTTTCAATTCAAAAATCTTCATTCTGCATAATACCACACAAAAGAATATAGTGAGGATAATTACAGGCAATGAACGAGCTAAGCTAGAGACTTAAATTACAGAAAGAAATCACATACAAACAAGAGCGAGCAACTGACGATAGATTTGTTGAGTGCGTCTTGATTGAATAACTGTAAAATTTCTGGAAACTCCATCCACACATCTTTTCCATGGAAGTAATGCTCTGGCTTGACTTTCACCATGACACTCTCTCACCCAGCCTTTATTTCTCCCAGGTACCAGTCATGCAATCTGCGGATTTGCGTTGATAGAAGCGGGACCTCCTCAGGCCTGACCAAAGGTTTCCCGGGGACATATTTCCATGCTAGATCCTTCGGATCCATCATGGGGACTTTCTCCATGTCTAGGAGTTGTTCAACAGTGATACCCATCTCTCTAGCCATCTCTCTAGCAGTGTCGGTTACCGCCAAATCGATACTCACCTTGAGCGGGGGGATTGATTGCACTGCCTCTTCTCCGAGCTGGGGAACAGTTTTCCCGCTTTTATTACTACCTGTTGAAGGAAATATGCCCTAGAGCCAATAATAAAGTTGTTATTTTATATTTCCCTATTCATGATAAAGGTTTATTATTCATGCTAGAATTGCATTGATCGGAAACTTAAATACATGTGTGAATACATAAACAAACACCGTGTCCCTAGTGAGCCTCTACTTGACTAGCTCGTTGATCAAAGATGGTTAAGGTTTCCTAACCATGGACATGAGTTGTCATTTGATAACGGGATCACATCATTAGGAGAATGATGTGATGGACAAGACCCATCCGTTAGCTTAGCATAATGATCGTTCAGTTTTATTGCTATTGCTTTCTTCATGTCAAATACATATTCCTTCGACTATGAGATTATGCAAATCCCGATACCGGAGGAATGCCTTGTGTGCTATCAAACGTCACAACGTAACTGTGTGATTATAAAGATGCTCTACAGGTATCTCTGAAGGTGTTTGTTGAGTTGGCATAGATCGAGATTAGGATTTGTCACTCCGAGTTTCGGGGAGGTATCTCTGGGCCCTCTCGGTAATACACATCATAAGCTTGCAAGCAAACGACTAAGGAGTTAGTCACGAGGTGATGTATTATGGAACGAGTAAAGAGACTTGCCGGTAACGAGATTAAACTAGGTATGAAGATACCGACGATCGAATCTCGGGCAAGTAACATACCGATGGACAAAGGGAATTACGTATGTTGTCATAACGGTTCGACCGATAAAGATCTTCGTAGAATATGTAGGAGCCAATATGAGCATCCAGGTTCCGCTATTGGTTATTGACCGGAGAGGTGTCTCGGTCATGTCTACATAGTTCTCGAACCCATAGGGTCCGCACGCTTAACGTTCGATGACGATATTGTATTATATGAGTTATGTGATTTGATGACTGAATGTTGTTCGGAGTCCCGGATGAGATCACGGACATGACGAGGAGTCTCGAAATGGTTGAGAGGTAAAGATTGATATATAGGACGATGGTATTCGGACACCGGAAGTGTTTCGGGGGTAACCGGGTACTTATCGGGTCAACGGAAGGGGTTCCGGACACCCCCGGCAAAAGATATGGGCCTTATGGGCCAAGAGGGGAAACACACCAGCCACAAGGGGCTGGTGCGCCCTCCATATGGGCCGGCCAAGGTGGAGAAGGAAAGGGGAAGGAGGAAAGGAAAGAAAGGGAATAGGATTCCCCCTTCCTTCCACCTCTCCCCCCTTTCCTTCCCCCTCAGATATATATGGCAGGGGGGCGCACGGCTTGGGAGGAGCCCAAGTAGGATTCGGTCCTACTTAGGGCGCCTCCTGGCCTCTCCCCTCCCCGTCCCACCTATATATATGTGGGGGGGCGCCCCTAGCACACACCAGACAATTACCTAGCCGTGTGCGGCGCCCCCCTCCACCGTTTACTACCTCGGTCATATTTTCGTAGTGCTTAGGCGAAGCCCTAAGGAGATCACTTCACCATCACCGTCACCATGCCGCCGTGTTTATGGAACTCATCTACTACCTCGACGTCTTGCTGGTCAAGAAGGCAAGGGACGTCACCAAGCTGAACGTGTGCAGAACTCGGAGGTGCCGTACGTTCGGTACTCGATCGGTGGAGCACGAAGAAAGTTCGACTACATCAACCGCGTTGTGAAACGCTTCCACTTACGGTCTACGAGGGTACGTAGACACACTCTTCCCCTCATTGCTATGCATCTCCATGGATAGATCATTGCGTGTGCGTAGAAAAAATTTTGTTTTCCATGCAACGTTTTCCAACAGTGGCATCAAGAGCCAGGTCTATGCGTAGATGATATGCACGAGTAGAACACAAAGAGTTATGGGCGGTGATAGTCATACTGCTTACCACCAACGTCTTATTTTGATTCGGCGGTATTGTGGGATGAAGCGGCCCGGACCAACCTTACATGTCCGCGTACATGAGACCGGTTCCACCGATAGACATGCAACTAGTTTTGCATAAAGGTGGCTGGCGGGTGTCTGTTTCTCCTACTTTAGTTGAATCAAATTTGACTACGGCCGGTCCTTGAAGAAGGTTAAAACAGCAAACTTGACGAAACACCGTTGTGGTTTTGTGCGTAGGTAAGAACGGTTCTTGCTAGAAGCCCATAGCAGCCACGTAAAACTTGCAACAACAAAGTAGAGGACATCTAACTTGTTTTTGCAGGGCATGTTGTGATGTGATATGGTTAAGACATGATGTGATATACGTTGTTGTATGAGATGATCATGTTTTGTAAGTTATAGGTAACTGGCAGGAGCCTTATGGTTGTCGCTTTATTGTATGAAATGCAAACGCCATGTAATTGCTTTACTTTATCACTATGCGTTAGCGATAGTTGTAGAAGCAATAGTTGGTGAGACGATCACGACGCAACGATGGAGATCAAGGTGTCGAGTCGGTGACAATGGAGATCACGACGATGCTTTGGAGATGGAGATCAAAAGCACAAGACGATGATGGCCATATCATGTCACATTTTTTGATTGCATGTGATGTTTATCTTTTATGCATCTTATTTTGCTTAGTACGGTGGTAGCATTATAAGATGATCCCTTCACTAAATTTCAAGGTATAAGTGTTCTCCCTGAGTATGCACCGTTGCGATAGTTCGTCGTGTTGAGACACCACGTGATGATCGGGTGTGATAGACTCTACGTTCACATACAATGGGTGCAAGACAGTTTTGTACATGCGGAATGCTCGGGTTAAACTTGACGAGCCTAGCATGTACAGACATGGCCTCGGAACACTGGAGACCGAAAGGTCGAACGTGAATCATATAGTAGATATGATCAACATAGAGATGTTCACCATTGATGACTACCCCATCTCACGTGATGATCGGACATGGGTTAGTTGATTTGGATCACGTATCACTTAGATGACTTGAGGGATGTCTATTTAAGTGGGAGTTCTTAAGTAATTTGATTAATTGAACTTAATTTATCATGAACTTAGTCCTGATAGTATTTCATATCTATTTTGTAGATCAGTAGCTCGCGATATAGCTCCCCTATATTTTTGATATGTTCCTAGAGAAAACTAAGTTGAAAGATGATAGTAGCAATGATGCAGACTGGGTCCGTGATCTGAGGATTATCCTCATTGCTACACAGAAGAATTATGTCCTTGATGCACCGCTAGGTGACAGACCTGTTGCAGGAGCAGATGCAGACGTTATGAACGTTTGGCAAGCTCGATATGATGACTACTTGATAGTTTAGTGCGCCATGCTTTACGGCTTAGAACCGGGACTTCAAAAATGTTTTGAACGCCACGGAGCATATGAGATGCTCCAAGAGCTGAAATTGGTATTTCAGACTTATGCCCATGTTAAGAGGTATGAGACCTCTGACAAGTACTTTGCCTACAAGATGGAGGAGAATAGCTCAGCCAGTGAGCATGTGCTCAGATTGTCTGGGTAACTACTCAGTACATCATAGAGAAAGTTCTTCCAAAAATGCTTTCGCATCCCTGTGGGGTCACATTCAAAGTTGATAGGAAAACGGGAAAATACAAGCCTAGCGAGACGCGCTATCATCATCTTCGCTGCCATCGTCGTCATCGTCAGCTTCGCCCTCTTCGGCCGCGGGCGTGACCACGTCATCGGCAGGGGCGAGTTCCGCGATCAGGTCGTCGACGTGATCTTCCACCCAGCTCGCCAGGACGCCTTGGATTGCTCCAGGTACGGGGGCTATCGCGACATCGAAATCGAAGTCAGGATCGGAGCGAAGAAGGTGGCTGAAGACGCGCGAGAACACGCGCCCAAGAAGGTCATGGCTCTTCTCTTCGACGAGTTGGCGTGCCCTTGCGGCCCCGCCTTTGAGGCGAGCCACGACCTGGGTGAAGAAGCTGAGGTAGCCGGCGTCGTCGGCTTCAAGCGGGCGGGAGACGTTCTCGTCGTAGATGTTGCTTAGGGCTTGGTTGGCCCTGAGCCCGAGGGCCTCGAACATCAAGGAGCGCTCACGCTGCAGCACTCGATGGTGGCCCGCTTCGTCGGAGGCTTTCTCTACAAGGGAAGAAACGCCTTCTACCTGCTGATGGAGGAAGGACAGCTCGGCCTCAACAGTAGCCCGAGCCGCCCCAGCGGCCTTCTCGCGCTGCTCCACCGCAGCTAGCTTCTCCTTGAGGGCATCGGCTTTGCCCTGCAGCTCATCGCGCCGCGTGTGGAAGCGAGCCTCCTGGAGCTCCAACTTTCGGCGATATTCCTCGGCAAGGGTCCTGCGGATCCCCGCCACCTTCTCGTCAGCCTCTCACTGGATCTTCGCCTCCCGAGAAGCGAGGGCATCCTCTGCAGCGGCCACTTGGCGCTGCATCAGTTCCAGCCGCTCGCGCTCCAGGCTTAGCTCCATCGCCTCCAGTACCGGCGCGTCTTCGAGTGTGCGGGGCCTCGCCTCGCTCGTGAGCGGCCCGACCGCCGAGGCGGCGAGCGCGACCGCGCGCGCTCGGACTTGTTGCTCAAGGATGGCATTTGAAGCTTGGAGCTCCCTCTCGCGCTCCTCCGCCACCTCGCGCCGACGATCCGCGGCTCGGGCCACCTCTAGGGCGCGATCGCGAGCCTCCCTCGCCGGGGCCAGGGGTCCCACCGCCTCCGCTCGGGCATGCTTGCTCTGCAGGCGACCGAAGTTGATGGTGACTTGTAGCTGGCGCCATTCGTGCGCCAGACGCAGGTGCTCCGCCTCGAGGCGGGCGTCGACGTCATCAAGCTCCGCCCCCGAGGTGCCCTAGCGCACTCGATGCCTCCTGAAGAAGGTCGTGCCGAATAGTGCTGCGCCGGCGGGCGAGCCCCAACGCCCGGCCAGGGCTCTCCTCTGCGCCCCAGTCAGCTGGAGGGGCGTGCGAGGACTCGCTCACCTCCGGCAGGGGCCCGGGGGCTGGAGCTCCCTCGCCCGCTCCCGCGGCCCGAGATGGGGCCCAACGCAGGCTCGCCCCGTAGCTTGGGGATGGCGCTGCCCCGCAAGGTGCCTAGTTGCCGGCAAGGATCAGCGGGGGAGCCCTTGGTACGACCCCCGCGCTCCAGAGATCGCTCCGAAAGAAGGGCGCCGGGAACGCAGGCCCACGGCCCCCCAGGGATGGCCTTGGCTCAGGCACAGACGCAACCCTGCGCGCAACCGCCCGGCTCGTGAGGCCTAAGGTCGCGGCGGGGCTGGTGCCCTCCGGAGGTAGCGCTCGGGACGCGCTCGCCCCCTCGACGGAGGGGATTCTGAGGGGCAAAAGTCAGACGGAGACGTGATATGCAAGAGCCAAGAGGAGGGCAAGGTACTTACTCGTCCACAGCTATCCACTTCCTCCTTTTTAGGGTCCTTGGGGCAAGATTATAGTGGCTCCCGGGCCCCTTCCTCTTGCGGGGTGCCCCAGGATCCAGAGGAGATGCGCTGGGGGCTGGCGCATAGCCCCCCGTGGCGAGGACAGCAGCTGCATCCACGGGCGGGACTCCTCCCCCGCCGCCTGCGGGGCTGGGAGCGGCCACCTCAGGAGCACATGGTGGCGCCCGCTTCCCAGCGGCCACCTCAGGAGCGCATGGTGGTGCCCGCTCCCCAGCGGCCACCTCAGGAGCGCTTGGTGGTGCCCGCTCCCCCGCAACCACCTCGGGAGCGTGCACCTCGGGGCCTTCATACACATGAGTCACCAAGAGGGGGTTGTCGCGAGGCCCCTCGTGGCCCTCGGGGAGCAGCCCCCACTCGTCGAAGCGTGGCATCTTCTTGGCGAAGGCTCCCCCTTCGGGTGATCGTAAAGAGGGAATCCGTATGGAGGGAGCACAGCGGGTTCTTCGCCGGTCAGGAGGAAGAGCACTACGCGCAGGGTGCTGGAAGGAAGAGGAGGCTGCTGGAGCCTCATATCGTCCGTGGGGCCGGTAAAAGCCCACATCGGGCGGGAATGGCGCTGGAGCGGGGCGGTACGCCGCCGGGTGAACTCCCTCACCACCATTGCCATCGTCACCCCCGCCTTCTTCAAGCTGGCCAGCCTAGTCGTGACTCGGGCGAGCCGTGGGTCGACCAGCCTCGCGTGCCCCCACCCGGGGCTCGGCTTCGCAGGGGCGGAGGGGATCAGGAGCAGGGGGCTGTACGCGGTGGCGTCTACGTACACCCACTGCCTTCGGAAACCCCTTGCGTCCGGGCGGAGTGTGGAGTTGATGCCGGAGCCAGTGGTCGCCGCCACCGCCTGAAGCGACACGCACCCCGAGCATTACCTGCCGTCGACCAGCTGGAGCGAGAAGAAGTGGCGGAGCAAGGCCACGGATGGGGCAATTCCCACGAAGGCCTCGCACAGAAACGTGAAAGCGGAGAGGAGGACGATGGATCCGGGATCCAGATGCAGCGCGTGGATTTGGTAGTGCGAGAGGTCGACGTTGAAGAAATCGGAGAACGGAGGCAGCAGGCTGGCGAGAAGAGCGTGGAGATGAAAAGGGATCTCGGTGGCCTCCATGTTAGCCAAAGTCCGGGAGGCAGGCCAGATCTTTGTTGCCTTCCACTCGTTGGAATCAGCAGCGATGGCGTGCCGGACCTTATCCAGCCCCTCCTGGTTGATCACCGTGGACCGGCCCAACACTGGTTCCGGCCCTGGCGAGGGCTCCGCGGCTGCAGGGGTCTTGCCCTTCTTCTTCCTGGGAGCCATGGCGGCAAGGTGGATTGGAGCTGTCGCGGAATCTGGCAAAGAGGGCGCAAGTTCGCGAGGAGGAGGGGAAGCAGAAGGCAAGCGCCCAGCGGGGCAATGATGGCCCCGCTGCATGCACCAGGTAGTTGTCAAGTCCGAGCAGTTACCGAGGCGGCGTGGGGAAGCGGAGAGGCCCACATCCCGTCAAGCGCCACGCGTCAGCCTGGCCCGCAGGTGATTGGGGCCCGCAGCGCTTCGCCCTTGCCCCTTGGCTTCGCCTCGAAGCCAAGTCCGAGCGCGCCTTGGGCCCGGGGGCTACTGTCGATGTTCTGGGAACCAGGGTACCCAGACTTGCCTGCCTGCGGCCCACGGCGTGGATCCATCGCCGGCCTGGTAAAGCCCATCTACAAGACCGCCAAGACAAGACCCTCGCGAGGGGCCAAGCCTCGCGAGGCGGATGACACCAAGATCTCCCGAGGGAGTGGCCTCCCCAGGCGGCCTCCCGAGGAGCGGAGATTTCTATGCAGGTACCCAGCCTCAGGAGGCTACCATGACGCAAGCCATGATGACCACGGCAGGCGGGAGCCAGCAGGGGCAGATGAGGCAGTTTCCTCTTTGGTGCTAAGGAGGCAAGGACAAGCGTGGGTTCCCGAGGAATCTGACAAAGGTTTCCATTCCGGTGCAACAAGACCAAGACCGCCAGCGTGGCAGGACGGATGTCATCGCTGAGCCCACCGCTGCGTCACGACCAGAAGCTTTGCAGGCGAAGACCACCTTTCGTCAGGATAAGATGTACTACTTGTCCCCTTTCAAATTGGCCACGACGGGATCCCTTCCCGCCTACGTTTGGGGGAAGAGGACCGAGGCCACTATAAATATAGGTTAGCCACACTGTAGAAGGGATCGACTGATTCCCTCACCCATAGACCTCGCGAGGTTGTTCATCCTTTGTACTGGTTCATCCTCAGTCCCTCGTGAGGCCAATCCACCACAAAGCAGGAGTAGGGTCTTACACCGCAAGGTGGCCCAAACCTGGGTAAGCTGCCGTGTTCATCTTCTTCCTTGTTCGCGTGAATCGAGCTAGGCCGTGGGGCGACGAGCTGGTAGGCTGGATAGGTTGAGTCCTTCGCACATGTCCCAGAGTTTGAACCTTTCTTGGGTCCGCGGAGCCCTGAATCCGACAGACGCCTCACCAACGCATCGCCCGCCACCAGCCTCTCCCTCATGCGTTGCCGTCCGCGCCTCCAACTCGGGCGTCCTCAACCGAGCCGACGCCGGTGAGGCCGCAAGCACCCGGCGGTGCCCATGGACGCCTTCCGAAGGTAGCTGAGATGTGGCCGGGGGGGTGGAGGGTACCTAGACTAGGACGGAGCAAGCGGCGCTCCCACCGGTGCTGCTCGCCAGATGGGAGGGCCCGACAACATCGCCCGCACTGCTACAGTGGGCGAAGGGGGATGGAGCGTCGCTCTGCGAGCTGCCGCCGCTGTTGCCGCCCTGAGCAGCGCAAATGCGATGCAGAGAGTGACCGCATCGACGTCGCTCACAGGAGCTGGAGCTGATATGATCATCTGTCATGGGTCGGATTGGGAAAGGAGGTGACGGATTGGGAAGAGGAGTGAACAAAGAGTGGAATGGACTGAGCGGACTGCAGTCTAGGGTTCATCAAAGGGGGTATTTGTGGGTTCGGTGATGAGCCGGGCTGACATGGCGGAAGCGTCCGGACATGCCCGGGCCGCCTCATATCCGCCCTACATTTGAGATGGATATGAGGGGTGCTGGACGGCCTGGCGTTTGGGGCCGATTTGAGGCGCCTGGATGGGTCGTTCTTATTTTGACCGATCAGTGACCGGTCGGTTCACCTAGAAGTTTGGGGACGGTTTGAGGTGCCTGACTATAGATGCTTTTAGTCTCTCTTGTGAGGTTTGCCCCGCCTGTCTCGTAGGACTGAGATATGAGTGTTGGGCCTTATTTTTTTGCAGGAAAACTTTCGTTCTATTGCTCTTCAATTATGGGTGTTGGGTCTTGTTTTGTGTTGCTGAGAAAGCTAGCCTGAGGATGCATGCTCTGCGGAGTCGGGATGTAAACTGCTATGAGCAATGCCGAATTGCTTAAATCCAAGCTTTGAGCATGACTTTTTTTTAGCTTATGAATGTTAGTGTTGATTTCACAAGTGTCACGATTTTAAATTTGAAACTCAAGTGAGTCAGGAGAACAAGTTTATTAGAATGCACCATAGAAAAAACAATTTCTTTACAAGAGTTTTGAGTGGGAACTAAATTCCGTAAGGAATGCAGTAAGATTAAATTCGTAGTCTTTTTATAAGAGGAGTCAATCTTACGAATCAAATGGCCAATATAAGAGAAATTATGACTGTACTAAAATTCAAAGAGGCATACTGAATCAGTATTTTCTACTTCCTCCGTTTTTAAATATAAGTTTTTTTAGAGATTTCACTATGAACTACGTACGAATGTATAGATTCACTCATTTTGCTTCGTATATCGAAGTACTCCCTCCGTTCCGAAATGTAGGTCGCTGGAGGATTCGTTCCGACCAGGTGAAAACGGTGGAATTTACATCGCTGCCCCTAGTAGAATCGGTATCCCCATCGTCTTCTTCCTCCATCCATTCTTCGCCAGGCCATCGTCCGCCCGCCCGCCCCTGATTCTCCTCCACGCGCCCAGGTCCCAGGCTCTCCCAGGCCCAGGTACCCTACCTCTCCTCAGCGTTCCCAGGCCCAGGTCCTCGTCTCCAGCAGCAGCGATCCAGGGGCGCCAAGGAGGGTCCTCGTCTCCCAGAAGGAGCACGCAGCAGCAGCTGTCCCAGGTCCCAGATCCAGATCCAGCAGCAGCGATCCCAGCTCCCAGGTCCTCAGGGCCTTCTCCTGATCCTTCTTCTTCTCTTGGCTGTGCTCCTTCTCCTGCAACAGCAGCAACAACAGAGATTAGAGTCATACTGATCAGCAGCAACAACAGCTGCTGGGTTCTTCTGCAGGTGGAGTTTGGCAGCAGCAGCAGCAGTAGTTTAACAACAGCAGCAGCAGCAGTTTCAGAGCAGTAGCAGCAGCAGTAGTTTGACAACAGCGGCAGCAGCAGTTTCAGAGCAGCAACAGCTTTTCATTTACTGAATTTTTTTATTTAACAAAAAAGGTTTAATGGAAACTTTCATTTAGTGAATTGAAAAGGTTTAATTGACTGAGAAGAGAAGAGAAGAAGGTTGCTTTTACTCCTACACTACTCCTACACTAAAACTGGTAGATAAGAGAGTAGAAGAGGAGTAGAAGAGCAAGCAGAGAAGAGAAGAGAAAGGGAAGACAGAAGAAAGAGAAGACAAGAGAAAGAGAAGAGAGAAGAAGAGAGCAAGAAGAGATAGGAGAGCAACTAAACTAGTACCGCAAGAGGGCAAGAAGAGAGACAATTGTTGGAGTGACAATTAAAGACAAGACAAACAACTCTTTGTGTGTGATAGACCACACACTGTGAGTACTACTGCAAGAGGGCACTACTGGAGGGCAAAAGATAGAGAGAAGAGAAGAGAAAGAGAAGAAGAGAGAAAGAAGAGAGAAAGAAAGAGAAGAGGGCACTCCAATAATACTGCTACACTTGCAATCCTAATCCTCACTAGTGCAATATGGAGAAGAGAGGAGAGGAGCAAGAAAGCAAGAGGAGTAGGAGAGAACATAAGAAAGAGTTCTACACTAAACTACTGCAAGCAACCAAGCAAGCACTACTGAAACTACATCAGATATTTTACAAATACTTTACGAGAACATGTTTTTTACAGAACTAAAATCACAGATGCAAGCAAAACTACAACCAAAAACTGAAACATGTTTTTCTCTGTATTTTTCAGAAACAAGGTGTTTTGCTTGTCCTGCTCCTGCATATCACCAATCATCTTGTTTACTCCTGCAGATCACCAAGCATTAATTAAAATTTCATTTAAAGGAGTAGTTTTAATTAACTGAAAAGTTTCATTTGGTTTTAATTAAAGGAAAAATTTCATTTAGTTTTAGTTAAACAAAAGGTTTCATTTACTCTTATCTAGAAGGAGTATTTAGTTAAAGGTTTCATTTACTGACAAGAACAGCAAGCAAATGATTGAACAAGAAGTTTCAGTTAATTTACTTGGAGTAGTAAAAACTTAGTGTCTAGAGCAAAGCATTTGCACCATTTGTCAGAGCTGTAGCTACTGTTATTTTACTGTATGTTTTTCTCTGTATTTTCATCAGAGCATTCAGAAGCATGCAAACAAAAGTTTCAATACAGACAAACAAGTTTGTTTAAACAATTTGCTGGAGTACTCCAAGATACTACAGCAAGCACTAATCCTTGCTGGAATGTCATTGTTGGGCATGATGCAATTTGCTGGAGTACAACATGATGCAATTTTGTGGAGTACTCCAGTACTACAACAAGCAATAATCTTTGAGCATGATTTTTCAGTCATGCTCAAGCACTAATCCTTGCTGGAATGTCATTGTTGGGCATGATACAATTTGCTGGAGTACAACATGATGCAATTTTGTGGAGTACTCCAGTACTACAACAAGCAATAATCTTTGAGCATGATTTTTCAGTCATGCTCAAGCACTAATCCTTGTTGGAAATCTCTGACATAAATTCAGTCATGCTAAAGGGCTAAGAAATTCAGTAATGCTCACACAAGCAAGCAAGGAGGAGTAGATACCTGACGCATGGCATGGGAAGAAGTAGCCATGGCTCCCAGAAGGGCACATCAGTCCTTGAATTCCTCTCAGCAAGATGACCACATGAGAAGATGTTTAACATTACATCAATGAAGAAAAGGGAACAAATCCATGAGCAAGATGGTTAACATGAACAGTTAACTGAAACTAGCAGTACATGAGCAAGATGTTTACCAAGTGATTGTACAGCAAGACTGCAGCCAGTACTACAACAATGTAAGAAGAGAAGATTCAAATCCATGATGGTGGCCATGATCTGCCCCTCCCTCTAGCTCTCCCTTTTCACTGTTGGTATCCAACCAAGCAAGCAAAAGAGACAACTGTTTCAGATCAAACAAATCAACCGGCAGGAAGAAAGAATACCAGGAGTACTTACCGCGGGAGGAAGCAGCTACTCCGGCGACGACGACGACGTGGCGTGGCGGGGCAGGGCACATTGAGGACGACGACGTTGCTCCAGATTGAAGGAAATATGCCCTAGAGGCAATAATAAAGTTGTTATTTTATATTTCCTTATTCATGATAAATGTTTATTATTCATGCTAGAATTGTATTGATCGGAAACTTAAATACATGTGTGAATACATAAACAAATACCGTGTCCCTAGTATGCCTCTACTAGACTAGCTCGTTGATCAAAGATGGTTAAGGTTTCCTAACCGTAGACCTGTGTTGTCATTTGATAACGGGATCACATCATTAGGAGAATGATGTGATGGACAAGACCCACCCGTTAGCTTAGCATAATGATCGTTCAGTTTCTTGCTATTGCTTTCTTCATGTCAAATACATATTTCTTCAACTATGTGATTATGCAACTCCCGGATACCGGAGGAATACTTTGTGTGCTATCAAACGTCACAACGTAACTGGGTGATTATAAAGATGCTCTACAGGTATCTCCGAAGGTGTTTGCTGAGTTGGCATAGATCGAGATTAGGAATTGTCACTCCGAGTATCGGAGAGGTATCTCTGGGCCCTCTCGGTAATACACATCATAAGCTTGCAAGCAAACGACTAAGGAGTTAGTCACGAGGTGATGTATTACAGAACGAGTAAAGAGACTTTTCAGTAACGAGATTGAACTAGATATGAAGATACCGACGATCGAATCTCGGGCAAGTAACATACCGATGGACAAAGGGAATTACGTATGTTGTCATAATGGTTCGACCGATAAAGATCTCCGTAGAATATGTAGGAGCGAATATGAGCATCCAGGTTCCGCTATTGGTTATTGACCGGAGAGGTGTCTCGGTCATGTCTACATAGTTCTCGAACCCGTAGGGTCCGTACGCTTAACGTTCGTTGACGATATAGTATTATATGAGTTATGTGATTTGGTGACCGAATATTGTTCGGAGTCCCGGATGAGATCACGGACATGACGAGGAGTCTCTAAATGGTCGAGAGGTAAAGATTGATATATAGGACGATGGTATTCAGACACCGGAAGTGTTCCGAAGGGTATCGGGTACATATTGGGTCACCGGAAGGGGTTCCGGGCACCCCCGGCAAAAGATATGAGCCTTATGGGCCAAGAGGGGAAATGCACCAGCCACAAGGGGCTGGTGCGCCCCCCATATGGGCCGGCCAAGAAGGAGAATGAAAGAGGGGAAGGGAAAGGAAAGAGAGGGAATAGGATTCCCCCTTCCTTCCCTCTCCTCCTCTCTTTCCTTCCGCCTTCGGCAAATAAGGAAGGGGGGCGCACCACTTGGGAGGACCCCAAGTAGGATTCGGCCTACTTGGGGCGCCCTCCTGGCTGCTCCCTCCTCCCCCCACACATATATATGTGGGAGGGGGGGCGCCTAGCACAACCAGACAATTGCCTAGCCGTGTGCAGCGCCCCCTCCACCGTTTACTACCTCAGTCATATTTTCGTAGTGCTTAGGCGAAGCCCTGCGGAGATCACTTCACCATCACCGTCACCATGCCGTCGTGCTGACGGAACTCATCTACTACCTCGACGTCTTGCTGGATCAAGAAGGCGAGGGACGTCACCGAGCTGAACGTGTGCAGAACTCGGAGGTGCCGTACGTTCGGTACTTGATCGGTCAGAGCTAGAAGAAGTTCGACTACATCAACCGCGTTGTCAAACGCTTCCGCTTACGGTCTACGAGGGTACATAGACACACTCTCGCCCTCGTTGCTATGCATCTCCATGGATAGATCATTGCGTGTGCGTAGAAATTTTTTTGTTTTCCATGCAACGTTTTCCAATAGTGGTATCAGAGCCAGGTCTATGCGTAGATGATATGCACGAGTAGAACACAAAGAGTTGTGGGCGCTGATAGTCATACTGCTTATCATCAACGTCTTATTTTGATTCGGCGGTATTGTGGGATGAAGCGGCCCGGACCAACCTTACATGTCCACGTACATGAGACCGGTTCCACCGACAGACATGCAACTAGTTTTGCATAAAGGTGGCTGGCGGGTGTCTGTTTCTCCTACTTTAGTTGAATCGAATTTGACTACGGCCGATCCTTGAAGAAGGTTAAAACAGCAAACTTGATGAAACACCGTTGTGGTTTTGTGCGTAGGTAAGAACGGTTCTTGCTAGAAGCCCGTAGCAGCCACGTAAAACTTGCAACAACAAAGTAGAGGACGTCTAACTTGTTTTTGCAAGGCATGTTGTGATGTGATATGGTCAATACATGATGTGATATATATTGTTGTATGAGATGATCATGTTTTGTAAGTTATCGGCAACTGGCAGGAGCCTTATGGTTGTCGCTTTATTGTATGAAATGCAAATGCGATGTAATTGCTTTACTTTATCACTATGCGTTAGCGATAGTTGTAGAAGCAATAGTTGGCGAGACGACCACGATGCAACGATGGAGATCAAGGTGTCGAGCCGGTGACGATGGAGATCATGACGATGCTTTAGAGATGGAGATCAAAATCACAAGATGATGATGGCCATATCATGTCACATATTTTGATTGCATGTGATGTTTATCTTTATGCATCTTATTTTGCTTAGTACGACGGTAGCATTATAAGATGATCCCTTCACTAAATTTCAAGGTATAAGTGTTCTCCCTGAGTATGCACCGTTGCGACAGTTCGTCGTGTTGAGACACCACGTGATGATCGGGTGTGATAGACTCTACGTTCACATACAACGGGTGCAAGACAGTTTTGCACATGCGGAATACTTGGGTTAAACTTGACGAGCCTAGCATGTACAGACATGGCCTAGGAACACTGGAGACCGAAAGGTCGAACGTGAATCATATAGTAGATATGATCAATATAGAGATGTTCACCATTGATGACTACTCCATCTCAGTGATGATCGGACATGGATTAGTTGATTTGGATCACGTATCATTTAGATGACTTGAGGGATGTCTATCTAAGTGGGAGTTCTTAAGTAATTTGATTAATTGAACTTAATTTATCATGAACTTAGTCCTGATAGTATTTGTATATCTATGTTGTAGATCTATGGCCCGTGCTACCGTTCCCCTATTTTTGATATGTTCCTAGAGAAAAAAAATATGTTGAAAGATGATAGTAGCAATGATGCAGACTGGGTCCGTGATCTGAGGATTATCCTCATTGCTGCACAGAAGAATTATGTCCTTGATGCACCGCTAGGTGACAGACCTATTGCAGGAGCAGATGCAGACGTTATGAACGTTTGGCAAGCTCGATATGATGACTACTTAATAGTTTAGTGCGCCATGCTTTACGGCTTAGAAACGGGACTTCAAAAACGTTTTGAACGCCACGGAGCATATGAGATGTTCCAAGAGCTGAAATTGGTATTTCAGACTCATGCCCGTGTCGAGAGGTATGAGACCTCTGACAAGTACTTTGCATACAAGATGGAGGAGAATAGCTCAACCAGTGAGCATGTGCTCAGAATGTCTGTGTACTACAATCGCTTGAATCAAGTGGGAGTTAATCTTCCAGATAAGATAGTGATTGACAAAGTTCACTAGTCACTATCACCAAGCTACTAGAACTTCGTGATGAACTATAATATGCAAGGGATGACAAAAATGATTCCCGAGCTCTTCGCGATGCTGAAATCGGTGATGGTAGAAATCAAGAAAGAGCATCAAGTGTTGATGGTTAACAAGACCACTAGTTTCAAGAAAAAGGGCAAGGGAAAGAGAAGGAACTTCAAGAAGCCCAAAGCTGGACCCAAACCGGAGGAATACCTTGTGTGCTATCAAACGTCACAACGTAACTGGGTGATTATAAAGATGCTCTACAGGTATCTCCGAAGGTGTTTGTTGAGTTGGCATAGATCGCGATTAGGATTTGTCACTCCGAGTATCGGAGAGGTATCTCTGGGCCCTCTCGGTAATACACATCATAAGCTTGCAAGCAAATGACTAAGGAGTTAGTCATGAGGTGATGTATTACGGAACGAGTAAAGAGACTTGCCGGTAACGAGATTGAACTAGATATGAAGATACCGACGATCGAATCTCGGGCAAGTAACATACCGATGGACAAAGGGAATTACGTATGTTGTCATAACGGTTCGACCGATAAAGATCTTTATAGAATATGTAGGAGCCAATATGAGCATCCAGGTTTCGCTATTGGTTATTGACCGAAGAGGTGTCTCGGTCATGTCTACATAGTTCTCGAACCCGTAGGGTCCGCACGCTTAACGTTCGTTGACGATATAGTATTATATGAGTTATGTGATTTGGTGACCGAATGTTGTTCGGAGTCCCGGATGAGATCACGGACATGATGAGGAGCCTCGAAATGGTCGAGAGGTAAAGATTGATATATAGGACGATGGTATTCGGACACCGGAAGTGTTCCGGAGGGTACCGGTTACATATCGGGTCACTGGAAGGGGTTCACAACTGGAATCAGGATCTTTGCCGTCAGCCAATTCTTTGCCGTCTACTAGCTGACGGCAAAGAAGATCTTTGCCGTCAGCTTACAGAAAACTAACGGCAAAGAACTGGCTGATGGTAAAGATCATATTTGCCGTCAGCCAGTTCTTTGCCGTCTGCTAGCAGACGACATAGAAGCTTTGCCGTCTGCTAGCGGACGGCAAAGAGGGAGGTTGGCCCACTAACGAGCACAACCTAACGGCCCCCCTCTTTGCCGTCTGCTAAGAAAGTGACCAAGCTAACGGCCGTCCCCCCGCCCCACCCCACTAGCTAGGCTCTTTGCCGTCTGCTAGCAGACGGCAAATTTTTTTGACCTAGCTAAAACGGTCAGCGCCCCGCCCCACCCCTTTCTCCCCCCTCTCTCTCTCTCCCCTCACCTCGCCCGTGCCGCCCCCGTAGCCCGAGCCGCCGCCGGCCCGCGCCACCCCCAGAGCCCGAGGCGCCGCCGCCCAGCCCCCCCGCCCCCCCGTCCGCCCCCCGCCCGCACCCAGTGTCCGGCGGCCGGCCTGCCCCGCCCCATCTCCCGCGCCGCACCGCGCCCCCCTATCCGCCCCGCCCCACCCGCCCCGCCCCTCCCCTTCCCCCCTTCCTCAACCCGCGCCCCTCCCCATGCCCTACCTCCACGGGCCGCCCTCGCCGGAGGTGAGTTCTTGTGTGTTTTTTTCTATTTTTTTAGATTTAGTTTAGGTTAGTTTAGTTTAGTTTAATTTAGTTTAGTTTAGGTTTAGGTTTAGATTTAGTTTAGTTTAGGTTTAGTTCAGTTTTTTTCTTCTTTGTTTTTAAGAATAAACAAGAAAGATGAAAAAAAGAATTAAAAGAAGAAGAGGAAGAATAGAAGAAGAAGAAGAAGAAGAAGAAGAAAAAGAGAAGAAGAAGAAGAGAGAAAAAAGATAAAAAAAAGAACTAATGAAGAAGATAGAGAAATGAGAAGAAGAAGAAGAAGAAAGAAATAGAAGTGGGGGCGTTGGTGAGAGGTGCACGCGTATGGGTGGGGGGTCGCCGAGGGGTCGGGGTCGCCGCGTGGTCGGGGGTCGAGGATCAGGGTAAAGGAGTCGTGGTCGAGGGGCGAGGAGCGAGGTGTCGAGGGTCAAGGGGAACAGGGTCGATGGTCAGGGGTCGAGGATCGGGGTTGCCGAGGGGTCGAAGATTTGCCCTCCCGCCCCGACACGTCACCCCCGACCCCGACACAGCACCCCGACCCCGACACGACACCCCGACCCCCGACACCTCCCGAAAAGGCGCTCTTCGGCCTTCCAGAGGCCGACGGGGTCATATATTTGTGAATTATGAGTTAGGTCATATATTTTTTGAATTTGTTATAAAAACATCATATTTGTGTTGATCAGGTGGTTTTAAATGTGTAGTTGTTTCGTCGTTGTGAGGGTCTGGTGTTCGACGACCTCCCCGTGTGTTCGACGAGCTCCGCCCCTGCGTTCGTGGGTGAGCACAAATGACATCTCCTCCTCCCCCCTTCATTTGCTCTGTTCCAGTCTTCGTGCCGATGAAACTTGCTAGCTATAGGTGTCTTCAATCATCAGTATGCGTGACCACTATGCGTCTCCCGTTCGAAAGGGTTACATCTATAAATATGCATGCATTTGCATATTTATAACCGTGATCCTTTCGAATTGTCCAACGTTATCCATGGACAGCCCGAGTATGTCTAGATTGGGTTCGTTTTCCCATATGCTCTGCTCCGGATCCGATGCAGAATTTTGTCAGTGCCTCCCTGTTGTTCTCCGGGTACACATCCTCTCTGCTTATTGCCGAGATGTGTATCAGGAGAACAGCGGGGAGGTGCTGCCGAAATTTTGCGTCGGATCCGGAGCAGAGCATGGGAAAACGAACCCAATCTACGCATACTCGGGTGGGATTAGGACCTATCTTTACCTATTAGTGTCTACGTTGCATGGACGTAATAAAACTGACAAACTCCATTAACTGATGGATATGGTTTGCTGAATTATGTATATATTTCTTATGTGTCCAGTAGCTATGCAATATGAGTGATCGTGCGTGGATGTACACTGGTCACACTAGTCAGGAAGACATGACCGATGAATGGTTAACAAAAACCAAGGGGTTTGTGAGAGCTGCATTTGCAAATGGCCAGAGAAAAAGCTGGTGCCCCTGTGGTGCGATAACTATCATAGGAGGAACGAGCTTGAAATGAGTAAACACCTGCAGAAGTTTGGTTTTACGCCTGGTTATACGGTCTGGACATTTCATGGTGAGTCTGCCCAATGTGCCAGAGCCGAGGTGGTTCGTCGTCGCACCGACGAGCATGGTACCAGGATGGAAGACATGGTGTAAAACTTTGATGATGCTCGGGACTCGGACGATGAGATGGAGGAATCTGCAAAGGCCTTCAATGAAATGTTGGAGTCTTCAAAACGTCCTCTCCACGAGCACACTGAGCTTTGTCAGCTGGATGCCATCTCACAAATAATGGCTCTGAAGGCTCAATTCAACTTGGGCAGAGAAAGCTACGACGCGATGATGACAGTATTTGGACGTTTTCTACCCAAAGGCCATGTACTACCTGCAAACATGTACCAGTCAGACAAAATCCTCCGTGCTCTTAAGATGCCCTATGAGAAGATACATGCCTGTGAGAAAGGATGTGCCTTATTTAGGCTTCAGTATGCAGACTTGAACTATTGTCCCATTTGCAAGTCATCCAGGTATGTTGTGGTAGACAACGGTATGGGTGAGAAGACGCAGACCAAAATCCGCATTAATGTTCTTCGGTATATGCCAATCGTACCAAGACTTCAACGTCTTTTCATGGTCGAAGAGACGGCCAGACAGATGACATGGCACAAAACGGGCAAAAGAACCCAACTAGATGCAGAAGGGAAGCTGGTGATGGTGCACACATCGGATGGTGAAGCGTGGAAGCGCTTCGATGCATTACATGCGGCAAAAGCGGAAGATCCAAGGCATCCGTGAGTCGCCATCAGCACGGATGGGTTCAGTGTGTTTGGTCTGACGGCAACCCAATACAGTTGTTGGCCCGTATTTGTCATTCCACTCAATCTCCCCCTGGACAGATTATGCAAAGAAAGAACATTTCCCTGACGTTGATAATTCCAGGGCCCAACTTCCGGGGAAGAATATGAATGTGTACATGCAGCCGCTTAAGGACGAATTGGAAGAAGCTTGGGATAATGGGTTCAAGACATACGACGCCTTTAGCAAACAGAACTTCATAATGCGTGTCTGGTACATGTACTTGACGCATGACTTGCCTGCATATGCGCTATTCGTTGGCTGGTGTGTGCATGGAAGGTTCCCATGCCCTACATGCAAGGGAGCTCTTGAGTTTCATTGGCTTCAGGCCAGTCGCAAGTTTTCTTGCTTCGACTTGCATAGACAGTTCCTGGATCCTGGCCATAAGTTCAGGAAAGACAAGAAGAACTTCATCAAAGGTAGAGTTGTCAAAAACTCTGCACCACCTGCGTTAACAGGCCAAGAGACCCTGGATCAGTTAAACGCTCTTGAGCCAGATCCAGAGCGTCCAGGGTATTTCAAGGGGTATAATTCGAAACACGCCTGGACTCACAAGACATGCTTGTGGGATCTGCCTTACTTCAAAGACCTCCTTTGCCCACACAACATCGACGTGATGCACACTGAAAAGAATATCACCGAGGCACTTTTTGGTACATTGTTCGGCATAGAGGGGAAGTCAAAGGATAATACTAAGGCTAGAGTCAATCAGGAGGCACTATGTGATAGACCGTTACAAAACATGCAACCACCGAAAGGAAAGCAGAACTGGACAAAGCCAAAGGCATGGTTCAATCTTGGAAGGCCAGCTATGAGGGAAATTATCTTGTGGGTGAAAATGCAGTTGATGTTCCCCGATGGGTATGCAGCGAATCTAAAGAGGGGAGCGAGTCTTGATAAATTTAAAATATTTGGTCTCAAGAGTCATGATTGGCACATATGGATTGAGCGGGTAATGCCGGTGATGTTGCGTGGCTTCATCCCTGAGGATGAATGGCTAGTACTGGCAGAGATGAGCTATTTCTTCAGTGTTCTTTGTGCGAAAGAACTATCGCCTGGCCTGCTAGAATAAATGGAAGAGTTGGCGCCGGAGTTGATCTGCAAGTTAGAGAAGATCTTTCCGCCGGGCTTCTTTAATCCAATGCAACACTTGATTTTGCATCTCCCGACTGAGGCAAGATTGGGGGGGCCCGTGCAAAATTGTTGGTGCTACGCAACTGAGAGGATGCAGAAGACGCTTCGAGCAAAATGTAAAAATAAACGTAGAATTGAAGCATCGATGGCCGAGGCATTCATTACTGAGGAGGCGGCAAACTTCGTAACAGCACACTACGAAGCCAAAAATCGTCATTTGCATAATCCGAAGCCTTGGTACAATGCTGGCGACCCTAAAAAGGGTGGATCCAACCTCAGCCTATTCAAAGGGAATCTCGCACCAGCCGGTGCTTCTAATTCCTTATCTTTGGATGTCGAAGAATGGCGGACCATTTCGTTGTATATCTTCAACAACCTAACAGAAGTGCGGCCGTACATCGAGTAAGTTCTCGGTACATTGTTTCGCAACTTCTAATTCCTTTGAACTGCTCTTATTCCCGGATATTTGATACAGTCAATATGTCGCCAAATTCTCGTATGGAGCGGTGATCCAAAAGGATTCCGTCGAAGAGTATGAGCTTCTAGCAAAGCATGGAGGCGGCTATCCCGGTTTCATCTCTTGGTTCAAACAAACGGTAATTTCCATTAGACCATTTCATTTCTTTGTCTAATTTGTGACTAATGCAACAATCCTTTCGTATTAAACTTGTAGGCTAATTCAGAGATTATGGACGCCGAATTGAGACAAGTCGCTAATGGTTTTGACTTTAAGGTCCGTTCATTTGACAAATACGACATCAACGGATATCGCTTTTGTACCTATGGTAAATAGCTATCTATGGCCGACCGAAAGTCTAAAAATTGTTGTGTCTCTGCTATCGGCGAAGGAGATATCGAGTATTATGGAAGAGTTGAAGCAATTTATGAACTTCAATTCTATGGTGCAAACCCACCAAACGTCGTAGTCTTCAAATGTTATTGGTTCCATCCGAAGGAGACTAGAAGGACTCATGAACATATAGGGCTAGTGGAAATCAAACAAAGCACCCATTTGGATGTTCCCGATGTCTATATTACGGCTCAACAAGCAACCCAAGTTTTCTATCTACCGTGGGCCTGTCAAAGTGATCCAAATCTCAATGGTTGGGATGTCGTTTATGAAGTGCCGCCACGTGTTAGACCACCTCCCCCCAATGAAGAGGATTATGAACCTCACATTAGCCCAGACACATATGAAGGAGAATTCTTCCAAGAAACACGTCTTTCCAAAAAATGTTTCAAGAACCGCTCTACGTCACCCTAGAACATTGAAGTAGACAGCGACAGTGAATCCGACTTCACCCCTGAGCCGGAAAAAGAAGAGCCGGAACAAGAAGAGGTTACTGCTGCGGATGACCTGTCAATGCTTGACCGATTACGTAAAGGAGGCCTTCCACATGTTGATGCATTTATTGATGATGATGATGAGCATGTCATTACTGATAGCGATGATGAAGATGCATTTATTGATCTCAGAGCATATATAGACGACGAAGAGTAATATTAGTAATGTCAGGTATTCAATTATTATTATGTACATATATTTTTTTTTATTATGTTCATGATGATGATACACTTAAATTATATACATATTATTCATGTCAGGTATGCAATTTTTTATGTTGTACTAATTTCGTTTACTCTTTGTCCTTGCAGGTGTTGACAGATGGTGGGCGCGGGTCGAGAGCGCTCCGAGCCTCCTTCCTCGGTGCGTGCTGGGAGGGGTGCTTGCATTCCACCCCAGCACCTCCGGAGAGCGCTGATAGACAGTATGCAGACACCATAGGCGGGCCCTTCTTCTTCGGCCGGGAGAGGTCGGGGGAGGACGAAGAGGGGTGCTAGAGGTGGACGTGGCGGCGGGAGAGGTAGGAAGACTGCTACGCCTTCCTCACCGCCACCGCCAGTTGATTCACCCGACCACAGGACTGCTCCGTCTGAGGTGGACCCGTATGACTTGGACCCGTCTTAGACTCCGGTCCACGAGCCTCGGGCCGACGAGCCTTCGCCCCACGAGCCTCGGGCCGACGAGCCTCGGGCCGACGAGCCTTGGCCCCACAAGACTCCGGTCCCAGAGTCTTCGTCCCACGAGACTCCGGAGGCTAGTGGCCATGCTGATGGTGGCGAGGATAGTTTTTCTGATGATAGCTATAGCGAGGGCGAGCTGGTTGAGGGGGGCAAGAAGGTCTACCAGCGTGGTGGTACAAAGCTCCCGCCCGTGCCGGCGACCCGCGAGCAGAGGTGGTTGATTGCGCCTAATGGGGAGAAGTAAGTGCATTTACTCTTTTTTAACCTTTTGCCTTCACGTTTCTTCAAATTAATATCTAATGCATTGGCCTTGTCATACTGCAGGGGTTGGACATGCCCGTGGTGTCCGCAGGCCCAAGCAGGTCCTTGGTGTGCTTTGCCGGCAGAACTTCCCGGAGTGGGTCACGTTGTCCGGTGAGGGTCAGGATCCACAGCTAGCACTTAGCTGGGAGCTGTACTTGGCTGCCCCGGCCCCGCCGGAGGAGAGGGTCGACGGTGTCTTGTGCGAGACGGTGGCCGACATTGTGATCCGGACGTTTTGGGTAATTTCTCCTTTACAGAATTAAAAATCAACAGTAGCTAGTGATTGTACTAATCAGTGTTGTCTTGTTTGATTGCAGACCTTCTACAGGTGTCTTGAGGAGCACGAGGCGGACGCGGCTATGGTTGTCGAAGCCGAGTGCAAGCGCCTACTTCAGAACTTATGGCACGAGGCTCGGGTGCAGGCTGTTCGAGACTACTACGCCTCGACTAACATTAAGAGGTCCAAGACGAAGTGCCGAGGCAAGTTTCTGAGTAAGGAGAAGTACATGAAGGTAATTACCTATCCTTAAGGCCTTGTACTTAGTTTCCTTGATTTGATTCGTAGGCGTAGCGCTAAAATTTCTCTTGACTAACTTAGGTGCCCCCGAGATGGTGTGCGGATAGGATGGACTGTTGGGAGGCGTTGGTGGATGAGTGGTGCTCTCCCCAATGGCTAGCCGTCCACAACAAGGCCAAGGATAAGCGTGCCCAAATGCAAGGTGTGCCACACCATCAAGGGAGCTCCAACCTGTTTGAGTACGGGGATAACTGGGTATGTGGTTTGCTTCATGATTTATGCAATTTCATTCTTCATGCTAGCTTGAGCCCTTAACTAATATTTTGTTCCTCTCTTTTAGGCGCGACACAACAAGAAGGAGGTGCCAGGGGTGTTCGACCTCTATGCCATGGCCCATACTGCCCCGTACAAGAAGGCCAAGGCATTCTCTGAGTCTGACCTCGATCATCCAGAGAGCTTCACCAACATCTGCTCCCACCACAAGCTCGTGAGGTACAGAGACGAGGGGAAGACGAGGAAAGGGGAGGACTTTAACCCGAGCCAGGGTCCTTTTGATCCAGAGCTGGTGATGATATTTGGTGGCGGGAGGTCCCATGGCTCGGTAGCCATTAGGGATGGACTAATACGTTGTCCTAGAACTCTCCCGGAGATCAAGAAGCGCCAGACGAGCTTCGATCCTGAGATAAGGCCTCGTGCACGGCCAATGGAGCTCGCCATCGAGGCTAGGGCCCAGGAGCTTCTGGCGGAGGCAAACAGGCAGGCGGCGGAGAGGGAGAGGGACATGGAGGAGAGGACGGCTAGGCTGTTGGAGGAGGAGAGGAACCGGAACGACGCGTCTCACCGGGCCCTATACGAGCTCCTCGTGGTAAGTTTCTCCTGCATATTAGCCAAATCATGCACGTAATGTTCGTTTCATTACTAACTAATATGATTGACTCGCGAAATCCGTGTGCCAGAGCAATGGTCAGACCCCTCCGCCGATGCCCCAGATTCGTATAGCGCCCACGGTGAGTTTCATTTGAATGGTCATTAGTTACTAGTATTCACATTTGAGTTGCATCATGCTAACGAGACATTGCAAATGATCTTTGGTGCAGCATGCCTCCCGACAAGCATCGACTGATCCTTCTCCGTCTGCCACTGGCGCAACCCCGACTGGTCCTTCAACTCCGTGATGATGGTAAGTTTTCCCAAGTGTTTTGCTTAACAAATGCATACTTAGCTTAAGAAATGACCTATTTAGCTCCAAAATGACCTATACTTAGCTTATTTTCCTCGAAAATGACATAATAACCTTACTTAGCTCCAAAATGACATATTTTACCTAGGATAGCTATAAAATGACCTATACTTAGCATTTTTTCTTCCAAAATGACTTAATATGCTTAGTTAGCTAAAAAATGGCATAACTACCTAGGATAGCTCAATAATGACCTATACTTAGCTTAGCTAGTTCATTTATGACATAATTAGCTTACTTAGGTAAAAAATGGCATAATAACCTTGGTTTAGCTCCAAACTGTCATATAATTAGTTTATTTTCCTCCAAAATGACAAAATAACCTGACCTAGCTCCAAAATGACCGATTTTAACTAGGATAGCTCTAAAATGACCTACACTTACCATTTTGTCCTCCAAAATGAATAAATATGCTTAGTTAGCTCAAAAATGGCATAAACTACCTAGGTTAGCTCAAAAATGACCTATACTTAGCTTCTTTAGTTCATTTATGACATACTTAGCATACTTAGGTAAAAAATGGCATGATAACCTTGGTTTAGCTCCAAACTGTCATATCATTAGTTTATTTTCCTCCAAAATGACAAAATAACCTTACCTAGCTCCAAAATGACCGATTTTAACTAGGATAGCTCTAAAATGACATACACTTACCATTTTGTCCTCCAAAATGAATAAATATGCTTAGTTAGCTAAAAAATGGCATAACTACCTAGGTTAGCTAAAAAATGACCTATACTTAGCTTCTTTAGTTCATTTATGACATACTTAGCAAACTTAGGTAAAAAATGGCATAATAATCTTGGTTACCTCCAAAATGACATATACTTAGCTTATTTTCCTCAAAAATGGCATAATAACCTTACTTAGCTCCAAAATGACGTATTTACCTAGGTTAGCTCTAAAATGACCTACACTTAGCAATTTTTCCCTCCAAAATGACTTAATATGCTTACTTAGCTAGAAAATGGCATAATTACCTAGATTACCTTAGTTAGAAGAAGAAGAAGATAAAGAAGAGGAGAAAAAGAAAGAGAAGAAAAATTCTTCTTCTTCTTCTTCTTCTTCTAGTCTTCTTCTTTTTCTTCTTCTTCTTCTAACTTTCTTCTTTCCCAATTTGCAGATTTGCTTTAGATCACGGAAGCTTGCGTTGATGGAGTCTACTCTTCTCCTTGTCCTTCCTTTTTGTTTTGATTTTGTAGGATGAACAATGTGAAACTTGCTACCTATATATGTATGTATGGATGAAACCATTGTATGCTTGTTGTTGGATATATGTTGGCTATATATATGTTGGATATAGACTTTTCAGTTGGTATGTATATGTGTTGGATGATCATATCCATATGGCAGGGATATGTATGCTTGTTGAAAGTATTTTCAAATGTATATATATATATATATATATCTGTGAAATTGATTGAATTTATGAAAAAACAGAATAAACAGGGGCAATACAGGGACTTTGTCGTCTGCTGGCAGACGGCAAAGCTGCCACGTGGCAGCTACCTGTGCAACCTGGGGGGCACTGGGCTGGCCTATTTGGTTGCTTTGCCGTCTGCTGGCAGACGGCAAAGATGCAAAGGTCTTTGCTGTCTGCCAGCAGACGGCATAGCAAGCCACGTGGCAGCTACCTGGGGGGCACCTGGGCTGGCCTATTTGGGCACTTTGCCGTCTGCTGGCAGACGGCAAAGATGCAAAGGTCTTTACTGTCTGATAGCAGACGGCAAAGCACGCCGTTAACCACTTAACAGACCTAACCCTAACCTCTGCCGTCCATGCCCTCTGCCTGGCAGACGGCAAAGGCCTTTGCATCTTTGCCGTCTGCCAGCAGACGGCAAAGTGCCCTTTGTCGTAGTTCGTTTAGCCAGACGTGGTGCCGTCTGCTGGCTGACGGCAAAGTCCTTTGCCGTCCGCCAGGCATGCCTTTGCCGTCAGCCATGGCAGACGGCAAAGTGCCTGATTCCTGTAGTGGTTTCGGGCACCCCCGGCAAAAGATATGGGCCTTATGGGCCAAGAGGGGAAACGCACCAGCCACAAGGGGCTGGTGCGCCCCCCATATGGGCCGGCCAAGAAGGAGAAGGAAAGAAGGGAAGGGAAAGGAAAGAGAGGGAATAGGATTCCCCCTTCCTTCCCTCTCCTCCTCTCTTTCCTTCCCCCTCCGGCAAATAAGGAAGGGGGGGGGGGGCGCCACTTGGGAGGACCCCAAGTAGGATTCGGCCTACTTGGGGCGCCCTCCTGGCTGCTCCCTCCTCCCCCCACCTATATATATGTGGGAGGGGGGGGGGGGCGCCTACCACAACCAGACAATTGCCTAGCCATGTGCGGCGCCCTCCTCCACCGTTTACTACCTCAGTCATATTTTCGTAGTGCTTAGGTGAAGCCCTGCGGAGATCACTTCACCATCACCGTCACCACGCCGTCGTGCTGACGGAACTCATCTACTACCTCGACGTCTTGCTGGATCAAGAAGGCGAGGGACGTCACCGAGCTGAACGTGTGCAGAACTCGAAGGTGCCGTACGTTCGGTACTTGATCGGTCGGAGCTAGAAGAAGTTCGACTACATCAACCGCGTTGTCAAACGCTTCCGCTTACGGTCTACGAGAGTACGTAGACACACTCTCCCCCTCGTTGCTATGCATCTCCATGGATAGATCATTGCGTGTGCATAGAAATTTGTTTGTTTTCCATGCAACGTTTCCCAACATAGATCCACCGCTCCGCAGCTCCGGCGCCGCTCTAGATCCGCCGCTCTGGTGCCGCTCCACATCCACGCCTCCGTCGCCCAGATCCAGCGCTAGCACATCCACATCCACGCCTCCGTGGAGTAAAGCTCGTCGCCGGCGCAAAAGATTTGAATTTTTTACCTTCGGGGTGTGAGTGGAGGCGGGGTGGTGGAGAAGTGGCGGTGGAAGAGGGAGAGGCCGGTAAGCTACAGGGAGACGGGGAGGCCGGCGAGCGACGAGGAGGCCGGCGAGCTACAGGGAGAGGGGAAGGCCGGCGAGCGACGGGGAGGCCGGCTAGTGCGGCTGGGCAAGTGGGACGGAGTGAGTGCGGGCAGTGCTGCTGGGCGAGTGAGCGAGCGAGTGGAGCGACGCGCGCGCGGGGGGGGGGGGGGGGGGGGGGGGGGCGCAAAATTTGAAAGTGCCGATATTTCGTTACTAGCCGAAAGTTGAACTAAAAAAACCCCAGCAACCTACATTTCGGAACAGAGGGAGTAGTTCATATTGGAATTTGTAAAAAGCCTTATATTTAGGAATGGAGGGAGTATACTTTTAAGTATCAGGTCGCAAAAGTAAAAACGAGATGTCAAAAATAAAAAGGAAGTGAATAGCCAAGTGACTGGCCTTTTTTCTCCCCAAATGTCTCGCGGCCTCCACGAGTCCACCGCCCTCTTCCGGTCTCCACTAGTCCACCGCCACCTTCCTGCAATGGCAATGAGCTGCTCAGGGTAACTAGCATCTTCAGATAGCATTGCAGCACACGAGATTGAGAAAAATCAACACCCAGGCCGTCCGAATCGATGAGTTGCGGCTGTGGCGGCGGCGCGGCGGCGGGGGTCGTCGGGCTGGCCGAGTGGCAGCGCATCTACGACCGGGTCGAGGCGCTCGCCGCCTGCCGCGCGCGGCTGGAGGAGCGCAATAGGACCCAGCACGAGTTCTGGGACGCCCGCGACAAGATCAACCACTGCCGCCTACACCAGGTGTGATTCATCGGACCGCTCCTGTCCTCTTACTCTTAGGGTTTTCTCTTGGGCTTTCCTGCGCCTGATTGATGGCTTATGTTCTCATCTCGGAAGGCGGAGCTGAGCAGAAGCAGGTGGGAGGCGGCCTGCAGGGAGCTGCTCCCTGGGGATGATCCCAAGCTCGCCGGTCAGAAAACATTGTGCCCCTCTTTCGTTCCTGTCCGTGGACAGATATTTCGGCCTAAATTTAGCGGAACTATTTGTGTTGATTTATAAGAGCTGCCATGCTGTGCCTGCTAAATGTCAGTTTTGTTGGTCATTCGGCGCTGCCGCGGCTAGATGGAGAAGAGACTATTAAGATTAGATGTGCCGTTTTATATCTTTGGGGTGACGATAACCTGTAGAAGAAGGCACCTAATGTTGCTACTGATGTCATTGTTGCTGCCTTCTCTGTCCAATGCAGAACTGCTTGAGAGTGATTTGGAGGATTCAAGAACTTGTGAAGCTCTTTTGGACACTGAAAACTCAGAATTGCTGGTACTTAATTATCCCAAAAGCATTCGGTCCAGCTTGTGAATGTAACTGTTTTTCATCATTGTTTTGTGTCCTTGCTTTTTCTTTTTTTGTAATGTTTAGGTACAACTGAAGGAAGATGGAACTTGTATAGAGCTTAATGAAAAAACTGCAGATCATGAGCACACTTCTGGAGATTTAATACCAGAGTTAAGAAAGTTAAAGCGAACCTATGAGACCATATGCTGGAACAAGGATAAGGAAGCCACTGAAGCAGTGCAAAAGCTTCAACAGAAGATAGAGGAGCTGCAAGTGGCAGCCTGTAAGAAGGATGATGAGATTGGAACATTGCAAGCAGAAGCTTCTGCTTATATAAATAAGTTAATGGTTCTAAAGTGTAAACTAGATGAAATGCGATCTTTGGATAAGGACATTGACATCCAAAAGCTCAAAGTTGGGCAACATGAGACTCTTGAACGCAAGTTTGCTTCCTTGCCAAATGTAAGCATTTCCTTTTGAAGTATATGGCCGGCTCATACTAGACCATGTTTTCTTTCTGCAGTATTTGTTGAGTGACCTGCCTTACCATACACAATCAGTAGAGAATGCTGACCAGGTTGATATTTTTGGTTATTATACCGGTAAACAATTTTTCAGTGATATATTTTCTAGAACCGAGTTGTCTAGAATTTCATGAGAATATACTAGCACTACTGAAGCTAGCAGCACCGAATCTATGATTATAGCACCCCAAAATCTTCATGTGCCTGCTTAGCACTTAACATTACCACATACTTGTTTCTGGCCAGTGAGTTATCTAATTCACAGATTGTCGACACTTTGCTGGCCAAAGATGAATTTTAGGGATGGTATTCTAAATCATGATACACCTGTTGGTCTCAGTCTCTAGTAGAGTCCACCTTGTGTATAGTAGGTGATCTTGGATTTATTTGTTAGGAAGCATTTTATTTTTTGCATTCACAAACCGTGGATAAATTTGGAGTTGCCAAAGCCTTATTCACACCCTCCCCCTCCCCCTTCGTGTCTTGTATATACTTGCTGTTTTCAACATTAGTTCCATAGCTGAAAAGCTTTGTGTCCAGCTTGTGCATGCCACTGATTTTCTTGATCATTGTGTTGTATCCGTACTCATGTGTCTTTATAATGCTAGATACAATCAAAGGAAGCTGGAAATATTGAAGATATTATTCAAGAGAATGCGGATCATGGGGCCATCACAGGACATTTAAGGGAGGAGCTCAGAAAACTGAAGCAAGCTTGAGAAACCCTAAGCTCAAACAAGGATAAGGAAATTTCTAAATTACTTGAAATGAAGGATTTTCTTTTGAACCAACTGATGCGAATGGACAAGGACAATGCAGAGCTCCTTAAGATAAGGGAAGTGGAGGCAGCACAAGCTAACGAAGCAGCACAAAAGCTTCAGCAGAATGTAGAGGAGCTGCAAGTGTCAGTCCGATATAAGGATGATGAGATTGGCAGACTGCGAGTAGAAGCGGGGCCCCTGAAGATAAAGGAAGTCGAGGCAGCACAAGCTAACAAAGCAGTGCAAACGCTTCAGCAGAATGTGGAGGAGCTGCAAGTGGCAGTCCGAAATAAAGATGACGAGATTGGCAAATTGCGAGCAGAAGTGGGGCACCTTAAGATAAAACAAGTGGAGGCACAAAAACTTCAGCAGAATGTAGAGGAACTGCAAGCGACAGTTCGAAATAAGGACATCGGCAGATTGCAAGCAGAAGCGGGGATCCTTAACATAAAACAAATGGAGCCAGTACCAGTGGCGGAGCCAGCCCATAAATGCAGCCCGGGCATGACTGAACTGTGACAGCGTGAGCTGCGACCTGCCCAAAGAAATAAGTCTTCTAACCATAGATTATCAGTAGTGCTTAGTAGTAATTTTTTGGACTAGCCCGGGCAGCTGCCCGGGGTCGCCGGGAGGTGGCGCCGCCACTGGCCAGTACAAAAGCTTCAGCAGAATGTAGATGTGCTGCAAATAGAAGTACGAAATAAGGATGACGAGAATTGTATATTTGTAGCCGAAGCTGCTAATGCAGAAAAAAAGGTACCGACTCTTGAGGGTAAGCTACTGGAAATGCTGCAAATGCATTCCTTGGTTAAGGAGAAAAACGATGAAATACAAAAACTGAAAAATTGGCAACCTGAGAGTCTGAAATGCAAATGTGCTTCTTCTATACCAGTTGTAAGTATATCATTCCAAGTATTTGGCATGCTCATACTAAACTCTGGTTTCTTTTCCGTATTGTATGTTTAGTGACCTTGTCTTGCCATGCATCCTTGATCAAGTGTAACCATAATTAAATGCAATTTTGATCCAAATTCACTAACAATTTCATTGACCATCTGTTGATGTGTGATCATAGTTTTTTACTGATAGGCACAGACAAATAGTGTAATTTTCCTTTATTGGTCAAGAATCATATTTCCCCGTGCGCCGTCGTATAACTTTTTTACTCAGAAGGTATAAGCATGCATCATGATTCTTGTTAGGCTCACACATGAGTCTTGTGTTACTGAAAGCACAAACTAATGGTAAACTTGGTCAGTTTGCTGCTAATCCATTTTGCAGTGCCATCTTTTATAGAAACTGAGTAGACCTAAGTATTCATGTTCCTTAAAATAAGATGTCCATTTCTTTCTCCTTTTGTCATCCAAGTAAATCCAACTGATGAATAGCCCAAGAATTGTGGTACCAATCATCCGATTATTACACCTGAAAATCTTCCTGCTCCTCTTCGGCACATAACATTGTCTTGTACTTGTTTGTGGCCAGTACCACATAGCACTGAACTAAAAACAGCCGAGGCCTCTGCATCAACAAAAGCCTTGGCTGTTGTGGTGGCTGCTTCAGCATCTCCACCCGGCGCAAGCTCCAAGCCAGGGGCGGGGATCGACATCGATCTGACCCCTCCCCGGCTTGTCGACGACAGGGAGGCCAGCCTGCCCTTCCCTCCGGGATTCGGGCCGGTGGCCCGATTCAAGGACACAACTACCACCGCTCCGACAGCAACCTTGGCGGTGGTGGTTGCGAAGGAGGACGGCAACCCTGACCAGAGCATCGCTGGTACTACTGATGCTGCGGGTGGGCTTTGTAAAGTTGCGTGAAGCGTATGCATCTGCAGGGACGCGTTGCGTGTTTATATAGAGGCAAAGGATTACAAGGTTTGGTTGTTAGGTAGTTGATGAATTGATCTCCAAGTCATATCCTATACAAGATCTATGAGATCGTTCACAACAACCCAACAACCTGGTACAACACGCGACGCCATCCTTATCTACTCACGTATACGGTTTATACAAGATACCGTATACGCATTACAACTATACACTTTAACACGCCCCCTCAATCACAACTTTATCAAGTTGAGATTGTTCTTGAAATCTTCTAATTTCTGCCATGACAAGGCTTTGGTGAAGCCATCTGCAACCTGATCATTAGTAGAGATGAATCGAATGTCCAGTAGTCGTTTAGCTACTCTTTCTCTAACAAAATGATAGTCAACTTCAATATACTTTGTTCTTGCATGAAATACTGGGTTTGCTGATAGATAGGTGGCACCAATGTTGTCACACCACAGCCGTGCAACTGAAGAATGCTTTATGCCTAATTCATTAAGCAACGCCTGAATCCATATCAGTTCAGCTGTAGCATTTGCCAAAGCCTTATATTCAGCTTCAGTACTGGACCTTGATACAGTGGCCTGCTTGCGTGCACTCCAAGAAATAAGATTTGGTCCAAAGAAAACAGCAAAACCTCCTGTTGATCTCCTGTCATCAGGACAGCCTGCCCAGTCTGCATCTGAGAAGGCACTCACCATAGTTGAAGCTGACTTTGTAAATTTTAATCCTGTACTCATAGTACCTCTGAGATATCTGAGAATTCTTTTAACTGCAGTCCAATGCTGAAAAGTAGGAGCATGCAGGAACTGGCATACCTTGTTAACAGGAAAACATATGTCAGGTCTTGTAAGTGTTAAGTATTGCAAAGCACCTACAACACTTCTGTAATTTGTAGCTTCTTCAGCTCCCAAGGGTTCACCTTCTTCCTTGGATAACTTTTCTGTAGTTGAAAGAGGCATGTTGGAAACTTTACAATTCATCATACCTGATCTCTTCAGTATATCTGACACATATTTCTCCTGACTCAGGACTATACCATCCGTTACTCTCTTTACTTCTATTCCCAAGAAATAATGCAAGTCACCAAGATCCTTTAGTGCAAAATCTTTCTTAAGATCCTCTAACAATGCATTGGTTGCTTCATGCGATGAGCTAGCTACTATGATGTCATCAACATATACCAACATGAAAATGGTTACCTTGCCTTTCTTATAGAAGAAGAGTGACGTGTCAGCCTTTGAGGGTTTAAAGCCAAGCTTTTGCAGTTTTTCACTTAACCTAGAGTACCATGCTCTGGGTGCTTGCTTTAGACCATATAGTGCCTTGTCAAGTTTACAAACATAATGATTCTTTCCTTTTACCTCATACCCAGGTGGCTGTTTCATGTAAACTTCCTCCTCTAGAACGCCATGAAGAAACGCATTCTGCACATCCAATTGACGAAGGCTCCAACATTTTGATACTGCAACAGAGAGAACAAGTCTGACAGTAGCTGCTTTAACAACAGGACTAAAGGTGTCCTCATAGTCAATTCCATATCGTTGTTTAAAACCTTTTGCTACTAGTCTAGCCTTGTATCTATCAATTTCTCCACTAGCTTTTCTCTTAATTCGATAGACCCACTTACAATCGATGATATTTCTACCTCTCTTTGGAGGAACTAGATGCCATGTTCTATTTTTGACGAGAGCATTATATTCCTCATCCATAGCATTTTTCCAATTCTTATTTTCAAAAGCCTCACCTAGACTGTTTGGCTCACCCGTGACAGCGAGGCCACCAAAACCAGTGTTGACATACCTGACCGTACCATCTGTACGGACCTTAGGTTTTAGAATTCCATGTTGCGATCTTGTTCGCTGTGTTGGCACAAGTACAACAGCAGAAGCCGGTGCCACAGAGGATCCCGGCGAATCTGCCATCACATCCGACCCAGGTGCACCCGATCCAAGGTGGGTGCTGGCGGGATTGGCCTGCGGCGCGCACGGATCCCGCGGCTGCGGTTGTCGGGCCGCCAGTTGGCTGGACGCAGGAGACCGCACGGGGGACCGCCCGTCACGTGCAGATGGCCCACTGCCGGGCCCGTTGTTTGTCGTGGAGCCACCCGCGGGGTCGCAGGAGGACGCGTGGCCACGCGCCGATGGCCCGCCTGGCCCCGAGGCGGATGCGCCTGCGCCTCCACTGCCTGGCGCGGCAGGCGAGGGAGGATCGCCCCCGGGATTGCTGCCAGGCGAATCTGGCGCAGACCCTGGATCATCCTCGTGTTCCGTGTTTGTCTCTTCCTGCTGCATAAAATCATGGTGCAAAAACACAATCTCCTCCAAAATTTATAGCAGAATTGTCAGGAAAATTACTCGAAGGATCATTAGCTATATGTTCGTCCCCTTGATCAACAGGTGTAGATGAGGACTGCTCAGAGAGAAGAAGAACTTCGGATCGGATGATTGCACCGGCGTTTGGATTAAGAGCAGCAAAAGGAAAAATTGTTTCATCAAACACGACGTCACGGGAAATATAGACATGACCAGCAGCGATATCTAGACATTTGAACCCTTTGTGTAAATTACTGTAGCCTAGGAACACACACTGCTTAGATCGAAATTCAAGTTTGCGGGCATTGAAAGGACGAAGATTAGGCCAGCATGCACACCCAAATATGCGAAGAGCATGATAGTTTGGTTTCTCATGGAACAATTTTTCAAGAGGAGTTTCTAGGTTGATCACCTTGCTAGGGGTGCGATTGATCAAATATGTGGCGGCAATGAATGCTTCATCCCAAAACTTTAAGGGCATAGAAGCATGGGCTAGAAGAGAAAGACCAACTTCAACGATGTGACGGTGCTTTCTTTCAGCTGAGCCGTTTTGCTGGTGAGCATGGGGGCAAGAGACGTGGTGTGTGATGCCTATTTGACGAAAAAAGGAGTTCAATCGTTCGTACTCACCACCCCAATCTGTTTGCATGGTGATGATTTTACGATCAAAAAGTCTCTCAACAAGTGCTTGGAATTCATGAAAAACTTTGAACACTTCAGATCTATGCTTGAGGAGATATATTCAAGTGAACTTGCTATAATCATCTATGAAACTCACATAATAGTTCTTTTTATTGATAGAATCACGGGCAGGCCCCCATACATCGGAAAAAATGAGCTCTAAAGGAGCATTCGAGGTGCTACTAGAATTTGGATAAGGGAGTTGGTGACTTTTGCCTTTTTGGCATGCATCACACACCCCTTCTTTATTCAACTCCTGACTAGAAAAGGAAATTTTGTTTTGCCTAAGAACATGCTGAACGATTTGTGAAGACGGATGACCTAGCCGATTGTGCCACCTTGACGGAGATATCTTGCTGGCGCCAAAAGCTTGCCTGCCCGGGCTTAAGGAAGCCGATGATAGGGGGTAGAGACCGGATCTACACCTGCCTTGGAGGAGGGTGTTCCTCGTTGCCTTGTCCTTGATAAAGAAGAAACGAGGATGAGTTTCAAGAAACACTTGATTATCTTGTGACAAACGATGGGCAGATACAAGGTTTTTGGTGGCTTTAGGAGAATAAAGGACATCTTTAAGATGAAGATTGCGAGTAGGGGTACGAACATATGCTTGACCAATATGAGTTATTTTCATACCTGACCCGTTTGGCATGTTCACTTGGTCGTGGCCGTTGTACCTCTCCCTCATGGTGAGCTTATCCAGCTCGCCGGTAATGTGGTCGGTGGCGCCGGTGTCAACGTACCAGTTCGTGTCAACACCATAGGAGGAGTTGGACACGGCGCTTGCACTTTTTTCTTTGGTGAAGGCGATGTCAAAACGACGGTAGCACTCGAGGGCAGTGTGATTTGGCTTCTTACAGATCTGACAGAAGACCTCCGGGAGCTCATCACGGCCGCCGCCTCCATTGCCGCGACCACCGTGGCCGTTTCCACGGCCGCCGCCATTGCCTCCATTGCCGCGGCCACCACCGTGACCACGGCCTCCGCCGTTCCTGCCGCGGCCGCCGCCACGAGGAAATCCACCACGGCCGCCGCGTGAAGCGGCGTTGGCGGAGGAGTGCGACGAAGAGTTCCCCTTGAACATGGCGAGGCGGCTTTCGAAGCTGATCAGCTGAGAGTAGAGCTCGTTTGGCTTGATGGGGACTGTCCTGGCGCAGACCGAGGAGACAAACGACATGTAGTCGAAGTCAAGCCCGGCGAGGATGTACGACACCATGTCGTTGTCGGTGAGCGGCTTGCCGATGGCAGCCATCTCATCGCCAAGGGCCTTCATGCGGCCAAGATACTCGGCGATGGTGGAGTTCGCCTTCTTGGTGGTGGAGAGGGCGATCCTCGTATTGACGATGGCCGCCTGCGTCTGGGAGATGAAGATCTCGGTGATTGCAGTCCATGCTGCTGACGCCGTGGTGCAGTTTGCGATCTGAACCATCACAGGAGGTGAGATGGAATTAAAAAGGAAACTCAAAACCTGAGAGTCTCGAGCCCTGTCGATCTCGTACGCCGGGTTGGGCGTAGCTGTGGGCTTGCCATCCTTGTCAGAGAGGGTTGGCGCCGGTATTTCCCTCTCTGGATCAAGGTAGGCAACCAGCTGGGCGCCACGGATGGTGGCGAGAGCCTGCGCACGCCAGACGTTGAAGTTGGAGCAGTGGAGCTTTTCAGCAATGGGGATGAGGACGGATGGTGCGGCAGCGGTGGAGCTTGAGGACGACATGGCGGCGCGAGGAAGATGTGCTGTAGAGGAGAATGGCTCTGAATACCATGTAAAGTTGCGTGAAGCGTATGCATCTGCAGGGACGCGTTGCGTGTTTATATAGAGGCAAAGGATTACAAGGTTTGGTTGTTAGGTAGTTGATGAATTGATCTCCAAGTCATATCCTATACAAGATCTATGAGATCGTTCACAACAACCCAACAACCTGGTACAACACGCGACGCCATCCTTATCTACTCACGTATACGGTTTATACAAGATACCGTATACGCATTACAACTATACACTTTAACAGGCTTGACATTGACACTGCCCCCATGCCTCCTGCAGCAACGACAACCAAGACCAAGAGCAGCATGCTGAAGGGCAAGCCAAGACCAAAGGTGCAGAGCAAGGCTGATAAGGAAGATACAGAGCTGGATTCGATCTTAGGGAAGAGGATGGAGTGCAACGCGCCAGAGTCTAATGTAGGTCTAGGGGAAAATAAGGAGATGAACAGAGACATGTATAAGAAAATGAGAGGGTCTGTTAGTGGAGAGGCTGAGAGCAACATAGGTGTGTTAGGCGGTAAGGAAGCTACCGGTACAGGGGCTACTGGGGAACTGACGGGCGCAAAGGATGACGCCGTCAGGAGGAATGACGATACTTAGCTGGAATTGCCGGGAATTGGGCCACCCCGGGACAGTTTATGAACTGGTGTGCCTAATGCGCACTCATCGCCCCTCTGAAACATGGCAGATGGAGGCTAGGCCTCAAGCACTGTATCACCCATGATGGGGTAGGAAAGGGTGCTGGCATGGCCCTATTTTGTGATGACAGCGTTGACATAAAGTTGCTCTCATATGGTTCGAGGTATATTGGTGTTCATATCGGTGATGATCCCCGTGGCCCTAGATTAGACCTGGCCATCCTCCGGGCCGGGCCGGGCTTTGGGCCGGGCCTGACCAAGCCCGAGGTAGAAAACTCAGGCCCGAGCCCGGCCTGGCCATCGGGCCTAATTTTCAGGCCCAAGCCCGGCCCGTCACAGCAAAAAAACACACCGGGCCTCGGGCCTTGGGCCGGGCCTCTTCAGTTAATGGCAGAAACAATGGGCCCATGCCCGGCCCGACCTAGTCTTCGGGCTCGAAACCTAGGCCCAGGCCCGGCCCGGGAGCAGCGTCGGGCCGGGTTTTTTCGGGCCGGGCTGTTCGGGCCGGGCGGCCCATGGCCAGGACTACCCTAGATGGCGGGGCACCTTTGTGTATGGCGAACCCAAGTCACATGAGAGACATCACATGTGGATTCTGCTCAAGAGAATTAAACAAAACTCTGCTGAACCGTGGATGATGATCGGGGATTTCAACGAGATTGTGGCAAGGGGAGCATTTCTCTGCTACAAAAGGGTCTGAAACATATAACGGGGAATTTCAGAGAGTGTCTATCTTGGTGTAACCTGTACGATCTCGGCTACCAAGGGCCGGGTTGGACGTATGACAATAAACAAGCAGGGCGGGACAAGGTGCATGCAAGGCTTCACAGATGTGTGGCTGCTCCGGAATGGAATGAGTTGTTTCAGCACGCTCATGTTCAGCATATTGTTACCTCAAGATCAGACCACTTTCCTCTCCTACTGTCAAATGGGAGGGAACGCTCTCGAAAGAACATGGATACCTCGTTCAGGTACGAATTGATGTGGGAAAGAGTGGGGTCGCTGGGACCCGCAGTTCAGGCGACATGGGACGGCTAGGGTACGGCACAAAACCTGTCCGAGGTTGCACCGAAGTTGGGAAAAGTTCAGACGTCATTGGCAGCTTGGCCTAAAAAAGATTTCAGTTCAGTGTCATGGAATATAAAAAAGAAGAGACAGAAGCTTAGAAAACTTATGCAGTCGCAGAGGTCCAGTGCTAACGATGAGCAAATTGAAAGGGTGTCCGATGAGTTGGATGAACTTCTGATTCGGGAGGAGATGATGTGGCTACAGCGGTCGTGTGCCACTTGGCTGAGAGAAGGGGACCAAAACATGAAATATTTCCACCGTAAGGCTACTTGGCGCCAAAAGAAGAATACAATCAGGTGATTGAAGGACAATGCAGGGGTATGGGTTGAACAGAAAAGAGGCACTTGACAACATGGCAACTGAATTCTTCAAACAATTGTACAACACGAAGGAAGGGGAAGTAACACCATATGAGCTACTCGAGCTCCTGCCTCGTTCGATTTCAGGTGACATGGATGACAGCCTAACGAAAAGGTTTACAGAAAAAGAGATCAGCGATGTGCTTTTTCAGATTGGTCCACTGAAGGCGTCAGGCCCAGACGGTTTTCCCGCCCGGTTCTTCCAACAGAACTGGGAAACGTTAAAAAAGCATGTTATCAACGTAGTGTTGCATTTCTTTGAGGATGGGGTCATGCTGGAAGGGATTAATGCCACGATCATAGTGCTAACCCCGATAGTAAAAAAATCCACAATGCTTGAAAGAATTAGACCGATCAGCCCGTGTAATGTGATCTACAAGGTACTCCCTCTAACTTTAGTACAAAGTTGAGACACTTATTTTGGGACGGAGGGAATAATTTCTAAATGTCTGAACAGATTACGGCCGTTCCTTGATAGTTTGATCTCTGAAACCCAAAGTGCTTTCGAGTGATGGGGAGGATGATTACGGATAATGTCATCATAGCCTTCGAGTGCTTCTATAAAATTCAACACAGCACAAACCCACATGACACCCACTGCGCGTCGAAGCTGGACCTTGCCAAAGCATGCGTATGACTATGTTGATTGGGATCCTGGAGGGAGCCTTGGAGAGAGCTGGTTTCAACTCTCTTTGGATCAATTGGATAATGAAATGTGTGAAGTCCGTTCGTTTCTCGGTCAAATTGAATGGGGAAGTGTTGGAACCATTCAAACCGTCAAGAGGACTAAGTCAAGGAGAACCTTTGAGCCCATATTTGTTCCTCTTCGTTGCTGACGGGCTCGCAACTATCTTTAATAGGGAGGTGTTAGGTGGCCAGATTACACCAGTGAAGGTGGCTCGCAATATCCCCGGTATCTCAAACCTCCATTTTGCGGATGACAGCCTGGTTTTGTTCAAAAGCGAATGCAAGACAAGCAAACATAAAACATCTGTGGTAAAGAGTTGAATGTAAGAGTTAGAAATGTAAGTAGTTGGTGATAGAAGGATCAGGCATGCATGTCTGGCTCGGTGTATCTTCACAACACTAGATCAGATGTAAAAACAGACGTTTGCCACTACACACGGATAGCTTACATTTGCAATATATATTATGCACACCATTCCTTTAATTCTATTGTGTGCCACTACGTGTTATTGCACATCATTTCTTTAATTCTATTGTGCGCCTGATAAAGCACACAATTCACATCATAGAATCGTATGTGTTGTCACGAGTTATCACACACGAGCCGCCTTTACAAATCGTGTGTCTAACTTTCAAATCAGCACACACGAGTATTCATATCACACATCGTGTGTGATGCTTCAATCCATCACAAAGAATTTAGTTTTATAAAGAGTTTGCAAATGAACGTTACAACGACAAGTCGCGCACGCAGCTTACATCACACACGATCTTCATCCAATAACCATGCCCGATGGATAGGCCGTCGCACATGTTTCATTTTCTGGCACACGAGTTCATTTTTCTACCGTTTACAATGCCTGAATCACACACAGTTTGGTCGAATGATGTGCGATAGATGTATCGTCTTAGGCCCAATCTGCAGTAGTGACACACACCATTGCACACACACAGTCTCTCTCTCTCTCTCTCTCTCACACACACACACACTGGGAGAGAGGGAGGGGGAGGGGGGAGGGAGAGAGAGAGTTAAAAAATACAAAAAAGAGCTACTCTACATACCATTTGCACCAAGAGAAGAGAGGAGAGGAGAGGAGAGGAGAGAAAAAGTAGGATGCGGCAGCTAGCTAATTAACTGGTGTGCAGGTAGTGTGTAAGAAAACAGAAAAAAGATAGACCATTAAACAAGCCCATGCCAATGCCTGTGCACGGTCCAGAAGAGAAGTCCACATTTCAACCCTCAACTAACCATATGGTTTGATTTTCAACCCTGATCTCTGAAACCGGCCGGATTCAACCCTCAACTTGTCACAGGGTCCAGATTACAACCCTTGACTCGGTTTCGGGGTGGTCAAGCGGTTTTGACCCAGTCAAAGCTGACTGGGCAGCCCAGTCAGCAGTCAAAGTGAACAGTACATTATGTTTTTCTTTTTTTCGCTGGGTGAACAGTAAAATCGAAAAAATATAAAAAAATGAAAAAAGTTCGTTCTTTTTTTCACTGGTGAACAGTAAATTCGAAAAATATAAGAAAATTTGAACTATATTTCCGTTCTTTTTTTTTCACTGGTGAACAGTACTCGAAAAAAAATAAAAAAATGGAAACTTTTTTTCACGAGATGAACACTGGGATTTACTGAAAATTACTGTTCACCTCGTGGAAAAAGAATCAACATATGTTTTTATATTTTTTCGAATTTACTGTTCACCAGTGAAAAAAAAAAAGAACGAAAAAAAGGTGCAAGCTTTTATTTTTCTGTTCACCCAGTGAAAAAAAATATGTACTGTTTACTTTTGACTGCTGACTGGGCTGCCCAGTCAGCTTTGACTGGGTCAAAACCGCTTGACCACCCCGAAACCGAGTCAAGGGTTGTAATCTGGACCCTGTGACAAGTTGAGGGTTGAATCCGGCCGGTTTCAGAGAACAGGGTTGAAAATCAAACCACGTGGTTAGTTGAGGGTTGAAATGTGGACTTCTCTCGAGCGATTTCTAATTCTTGTGTGCATGCATACTGGAGTACGTGTTTCCAGTAGAATTAGTGCAAGTATGGATGTCTGAACATGCAACACAATGCATGCTTGCTATGCTATTGCTAGCTAGCGTCTCTACCGTCTTTTTAAGGTTTTGTTAGCTACTAGTCCTCTAGGAACAGCTAGTACTAGCTAGAAAATCAAGGTCACTGTGTACTTTCTTTGTCCGAAAAAGCTTGTTCCAAACTGGATGTATCTAGCACTAACTTGGTGCTAGATACATTCATTTGAGGGACAAGTTTTTTCGGACGGATGGAGTACTACCTCCGTCCTGGTTTATTTGTCCCCTTCGCATTTTGTGGTAAATTTTGATCTTAGATTTAACTAACAAAATGTTAATGCATGCAACCAAAAATATTATTATTAAAAACTATGTTTAAATACAAATCCGACGATATAATTTTTGATGACATGCATTATTATTTTCTTAATTAACTTTATAGTCAAAATTTGGTACAAAATATTAAGAGGATCAATAAATTAGGACGGAGGTAGTACTGACTAACGAGTGGGGTGGGCACACATCTCGCTGGCTGACTGGCTCCGAGTCATAAGGCTGATGCCATGCATCCATCCTGGCCATATGTTTCTTTGTTCCCCACTAGCTAGTATTAATTTTCTTGCTTGCAACGTCCTCTCTAACAACACGATGCAATGCAGATGCTAAGACTGCAAAGGCAATACGCCCATGTCCTACCGGACTCAGCTCCCCTGACCTACTGCAAGGTGCGGTTGGCTCACTGACAGGTGGGCCAACCTGCTTCTGGGCTCACATGTTAGTGGCCCAACTGCACCCTGCAGTACGTCAGAGGAGCCTCGTCCGCTCCTACCATCCTCTCCTCCCCTCTCTAGATAGATAGATTGAGATCATGAACAAACTAATAAATGATTATGATCAATTAGTGTGCTGCTGGCGGAGGTGAGCATCGAGGTTGCATGCCCCCCGCATGACCTGTGGTTGCTTTTCTCAACCGAGGAGAAGTGCACGGTGGTGCTCCAATCATCGATGAAGCTCAAGTGCTGCCGCCGGTTGATTCAGTTTGAGCGGTGGGTGAGAGAGGTCCGCGGCACTCCGGGTGCCCTGGAGTACAAGTCCAAGGTAAGTTTCAAAGGCCTCCCCGACCAAGCATGGTTGAGGCGTTCAATGGAAGGACCACTGAAGGACTTGGGCGGCGAGCTGATAGAGATCATACCGCCGAAGAACCGGCGTGAGCTCGAGGTAATGGCGTGGCTCCGTGACCCGTCGAAGGTTGGTGATACGTCCACTTTGCATCATGCTTTTATATTGATATTTATTGCATTATGGGCTGTTATTACACATTATGATACAATACTTATGCCTTTTCTCTCTTATTTTATAAGGTTAACACAAAGAGAGAGAATGCCGGCAGCTGGAATTCTGGTCCGAAAAGGAGCAAATCTGATAGACCTATTCTGCACAACTCCAAAAGTCCTGAAAATTTATGGAGAATTATTTTGGAATATATAAAAAATATTGGGCGAAGAAAATACCAGAGGGGACCAACCAGGTGGCCACAAGCCTGGGGGACGCGCCCTACCCCCCTGGGCGCGCCCCTAGGGCTTGTGGGCCCCCTGGCAGGTCTCCGGTGCCCATCTTCTGCTATATGGAGAGTTTTGACCTAGAAAAAATCATAAGGAAGCTTTCGGGACGAAGCGCCGCCGTCTCGAGGCGGAACCTGGGCAGAAGCAATCGAGGGCTCCGGCGGAGCTGTTCTGCCAGGGAAACTTCCCTCTGGAAGGGGGAAATCGAAGCCATCGTCATCACCAATGATCCTCTCATCGAGAGGGGGTCAATCTTCATCAACATCTTCACCAGCATCATCTTCTCTCAAACCCTAGTTCATCTCTTGTATTCAATCTTTGTCTTAAAACCTCAGATTGGTACCTGTGGGTTGCTAGTAGTGTTGATTACTCCTTGTAGTTGATGCTAGTTGGTTTATTCGGTGGAAGATCATATGTTCAGATCCTTAATGATATTTATTGCCCCTCTGATTATGAACATGAATATGCTTTGTGAGTAGTTACGTTTGTTCCGGAGGACATGGGAGAAGTCTTGTTATAAGTAATCATGTGAATTTGGTATTCGTTCGATATTTTGATGAGATGTATGTTGTCTTTCCTCTAGTGGTGTTATATGAATGTCGACTACATGACACTTCACCATGATTTGGTCCTAGGGGAAGGCATTGGGAAGTAATAAGTAGATGATGGGTTGCTACAGTGACATAAGCTTAAACCCTAGTTTATGTGTTGCTTCGTACGGGGCTGATTTGGATCCACATGTTTCATGCTATGGTTAGATTTATCTTAATTCTTCTTTCGTAGTTGCGGATACTTGCGAGAGGGGTTAATCATAAGTGGGAGGCTTATCCAAGTAAGGACAGCTCCCAAGCACCGGTCCACCCACATATCAAATTATCAAAGTAACGAACGCGAATCATATGAGTATGATGAAAACTAACTTGACAACAATTCCCATGTGTCCTCGGGAGCGCTTTGCTTTATATAGGAGTTCGTCCAAGCTTGTCCTTTGCTATAAAAAGGATTGGGCCACTTTGCTGCACCTTTGTTGCACTTGTTACTTGTTACCCGTTACGAATTATCTTATCACAAAACTATCTATTACCGATAATTTCAGTGCTTGCAGAAAATACCTTGCTGAAAACCGCTTGTCATTTCCTTCTGCTCCTTGTTGGGTTCGACACTCTTACTTATCGAAAGGACTATGATAGATCCCCTATACTTGTGGGTCATCACTCGGCAAGGTGGTTGACATGGAGATACCCGAGCCAAAGCTTGTGTTGTGCACATATCCGCCTCCACAGTCTCTGGAAGAGCTTGTTGCGCGTGAAATCATGTCTGAGTATGGACCATCGCCGCCGAAGAAGGAGACGATTGTCTATCTAGTGATCTGTCACATGAAGGAGGTTACTGATCGTGGTCCTCTTCTCGCTGAAGACCTGCTGGATGAATGGCTTCCCAATAAAGGGGAGGATCTAACGCGCAAGCATGAATTCACCACAGTGCTTGGCAAAGTCGACGGCTATATCTATGATTATTGAGCTATCTAGTTTATCTAAGAACGCATCAGTTTGTCTATGTAGTTTCTGAACCAGTATCTTTGTTTCTGAATTCGGTACGTTCAGTGCCCCTTTTGTGAACTTGGTATGTAATATTTAGTTGTCATATTATCTATGGATGAACTTGGTATGTAATATGCAGTAATTGTCATATTATCTATGAAGCTATGTATGAGTTCATGATGATGAAATGAAATTATATGTTGCTAACTGTTGTGTGTCAAAATAAGAATGCAATGCAGTTCATCATCTAAGTGTACTGTAGCTCATCCACCAACCACATTTCACTGTACCACATATCATAACTAAAGTGCATTACAAGATCATATAGCTGGAAAATGGCAGGAGAGAGCACTTTAGTAGATAATCTGGAGCATCTCAGAACTATAGTGCATACTAGAAGTTTTAGATCCAGTAGTAATAACATATTACAAAAGATTTGACCACATGATCTGGAGCATCTCAGAACTAAACATACTAGAAGTTTTAGATCCAGTACTAATAATATATTACAAAATACTTGACCACATGATCTGGAGCATGATCATGAACAGAACATGTTCATTAACATGTTCTACAACTGATCATAAGCAGAACAAAAACATGTAACTTTTCCTATCTCAGTTCATCAAACATGTTAACTTTTCTTGGTTTTTTAAATCCTCTAATGTTGTGACTTGAGCTTGCTGCACTTCTCTTCATTTCTGTTGTTTTGTACTGACATGCAACCATCCTGTCCTCCTCAACCATTGCTTCTCTTGCTTTTTGTGCCACCCTCTTATTTTTGTCCTGCAATTCTTCCTCAATCCTGATAGCTTCATGCTGAATTTTCTGTTGCTCCCAAGCTTCTTGTCTTGATGCCTCTTGTGTTTGCAGAAATAAGTTCCTTCTCTCCAACTCATCAGCTTGATTTATAAGAAACATAGCCTCCTCTGCATCATATGCAGTCTTACACAGTCTCTTTTTCTCTTCAGCAATCATCTTTTTCTCTTCTGCTCTCAATCTTTTTGCCTCTTCAGTTTTTCTTTTCCTTTCCTCCAAAGCTTCTCTTCTTTTGTCTGCCATGGCAAGCTTTTCTTCTAGGGCCTTTCTTTTCTTCTCATCACTTGCTTTCTTCCCCTCTTCAGCAGCAGTTCTTTTCTCCTCTAGTATAGCTTTCTTCTTCTCCTCAGCAGCATTTTTCTTTGCTACTAGTTCATCTTACCTCCTTTGAGAAGATAGTTTAATTTTCTCCTCGTCTTCTTTTATTTTTGCAATAGCTGCATCATACTTGGCCTGATCTGTTATATCTCCTCTCTCTGCTGCAGCCTTCAGTCTTGCCAGTGCAATCACGTCTCTCTTCCTGTGAACATCTCCTCCTTTTGTTGATGTGTAGACTTGAATTGGAGGATGTGATAGGGTTTGTTGCTGCTGTATGAAAGCATTCTGAGGCAGAGGCCCTTGCACAACTGCTTCTTTCTGCCTTGACACTCTCTGCATAAGAGGACATATATGTGTAAGTACTTGTGGCTACAGATTTCAGCTCCAGATATGAAATATGTTACACATTAAATTACTATGTTAGAGATAACTTATAACTTACTTCGTGTGTTAGAGAAGCTATGATCTCATGCTCATACAAAGGTGGGTGTTGGTTGATAATACCAGCTATTTGGAGATTTATCTCCTGCAAATAAGTTGTAGCTCATGCAGTGCATTTACTAGATTATTATGTTGATATTCTTGTTGTATGTAACATACCCGAGTGAGACCTACAGTTTCTTCATCAGAAGATGACACATCTGGCTCTGCTCTAACTCTTTGCTTTTTCTGATCTTTTCTTTGGTTTCAATCCCAACTTCCAGTCCAAGCAGCCATTGATGTTGTGCCTATGACCACCACAGTAGCCACAATGTATGACAGCCCCCGCCCTTTGATACGTCTCCGTCGTATCTACTTTTCCTAATGCTTTTCCTCTTGTTTTGGACTCTAATTTGCATGATTTGAATGAAACTAACCCGGACTGACGCTATTTTCAGCAGAACTACCATGGTGTTGTTTTTGTGCAGAAATAAAAGTTCTCGGATTGGAACAAAACTTTGCGATGATTTTTTATTCAATAAAAGAGAATTTCTCGAGCCAAGAACCACCGGAGGGGGGCACCTGGGTGGGCACAACCCACCAGGGTGGCCCCCCCTCCAGGCGCGCCCAGGTGGGTTGTCCCCACCTGGTGGCCTCGCAGACCCTGAAACCGACGCTATAAAATCACATATTTCCAGAAAAAATCAAGGAGAAAGAATTATCGCGTTTCACAAGACGGAGCCGCTGTCACCTCCTGTTCTTCATCGGGAGGCCAGATCTGGAGTCCGTTTGGGGCTCCGGAGAGGGGGATCTTCGATCTTCGTCATCACCAACCCTTCTCCATCGCCAATTCCATGATGCTCTTCACCGGGAGTGAGTAATTCCTTCGTAGGCTCGCTGGTCGGTGAGGAGTTGGATGAGATTCATCATGTAATCGAGTTAGTTTTGTTAGGGCTTGATCCCTAGTATCCATTATGTTATGAGATTGATGTTGCTATGACTTTGCCATGCTTAATGCTTGTCACTTTGGGCCCGGGTGCCATGATTTCAGATCTGAACTGTTTATGTTATCACCATTATATCTATGTTCTAGATCCGATCTTGCAAGTTATAGTCACCTACTACGTGTTATGATCCGGCAACCCCGGAGTGACAATAGTCGGGACACTTCCCGGTGATGACCGTAGTTTGAGGAGTTCATGTATTCACCGTGTGTTAATGCTTTGTTCCGGTTCTCTATTAAAAGGAGGCCTTAATATCCCTTAGTTTCCAATAGGACCCCACTGCCACGGGAGGGTAGGATAAAAGATGTCATGCAAGTTCTTTCCATAAGCACGTATGACTATTTACGGAATACATGCCTATATTATATTTATGAACTGGAGCTAGTGCCGTATCGCCCTAGGTTGTAACTGTCATGTGATGAATATCATCCAACAAATCGCCGATCCAATGCCTACGATTTTCCTACATATTGATCTTGCTAAGTTACTACTGCTGCTGTTACTATTGTCACTGCTACAAAACTATTACTACCACTGTTACCGTTACTGCTGCTGCTACCACTATTATCAAAGCTATCATATTACTGTGCTACTGATCACTTTGCTGCAGATAATTAATCTCCAAGTGTGATTGAATTGACAACTCAGTTGCTAATACTTGCAAATATTCTTTGGCTCCCCTTGTGTCGAATCTATAAATTTGGGTTGAATACTCTACCCACGAAAACTGTTGCGATCCCCTATACTTGTGGGTTATCAAGACCTTTTTCTGGCGCCGTTGCCGGGGAGCATAGCTATATTTGTTGAGTCACTTGGGATTATTATCAAATTGTCACTATGAAGAATCTGAAGGATGCTAAGACTAAGATTTTTTCCTCTAAGACGAGGGGAGGTAAGGAACTGCCATCTAGCTCCGTACTTGATTCACCTTCTGTTATAAGTAAACTTGCAACACCACCACATGCTATTAATCCTGATATGTTGCAAGTTATTGATGATGCTACTTCTGCTATGAATGATATTTATGATGATGCTAGTACCTTGCTTGATGATAATGTGCCACTAGGTGAATTTCTTGATGAACAACTTGCTAGAACTAAAGCTTTTGAGAATGTTGAAACTGATGAAGAGCTTGGAACTGAAAATCTTGAAACACCTATTAGAACTAGCCCTCCTAAATATGAATTGCCAAAGGTACCGGAAGGTTATGTTATGGATGAGGAGGCAACTAGGGATATTCTTGCTTGTAAGGATAGAGATGATTTAGAAAAATTATTATGCAAGTATAAAGAAAAGACTTTGAATGCTAAAATGAAATGTGATTCTCAGTTTGCTACTTCACCTATCTTTGTGGATGATAAGGATTATGAATTCTCTGTCGACCCAGAGTTGATTACTTTGGTTGAATCTGATCCTTTTCATGGTTATGAAACTGAAACTGTTGTGGCACATCTTACTAAGTTGAATGACATAGCCACCCTTTTTGCTCATGATGAGAAAATTCGCTATTATTATATTCTCAAATTATTTCCGTTCTCATTAAAGGGTGATGCTAAAGCTTGGTACAATACTCTTGCTCTTGGTTGTGTGCGTAGTCCCCAGGACATGATTTATTACCTCTCTGAAAAATATTTCCCTGCTCATAAGAAACAAGCTGCCTTACAGGAAATATTTAACTTTGTGCAAATTGAAGAAGAGAGTCTCCCACAAGCTTGGGGGAGGCTTCTCCAGTTGCTTAGTGCTTTGCCGGATCATCCTCTTAAGAAAAATGAAATACTCGATATCTTCTATAATGGACTAACCGATGCTTCTAGGGATTTCCTAGATAGTTGTGCTGGTTGTGTTTTCAGGGAATGAACTATTGGGCAAGCTGAAGAATTATTGAATAATATATTAAAAATAATGATGATTGGACTCTTCCTGAACCACCGCCTAAACCCAATCCGAAGAAGAGGGGTATCTTATATCTTAGTCCTGAAGATATGCAAGAGGCAAAGAAATCTATGAGAGAAAAAGGTATTAAAGCTGAGGATGTCAAAAATTTACCTCCTATTGAAGAAATACATGGGCTTGATACACCACCACCACCTAAGGTGGTAGAGGTAAATTCTCTAATAAAATTCAATGATAATTATAATCCTCACAATATGCACCCTAGCCAATGCCTTTATGAGTTTGAAAATTACATTAGAAAGCAAGATCACTTCAATGCAAATGTTATGAAACAATTGAAATACAATTCTGATATGATTGCTCGCTTGAGTGACTTGTTATTTAGAATCTCAAATGATGTTAGAGGTGTACGAAAGCATGCTTCTATGGTTCAAACTCAGTTAGAACAAGTTGCTAAATCTCAAAGAGAATTGTTAGATGAGATGAATAATAATATCAATGATCATGCTGTTAGAGTAACGACTAGAGGAGGTAGGATGACTCAGGAACCACTTTATCCTGAGGGACACCCAAAAAGAATTGAACAAGACTCTCAAAGGGTTAACACTGATGCACATAGTCCTTCTAAAAATAAAAAGAAGAAGAAAAATGATAGGACTTTGCATGCCTATAGTGAACCTGAAGTAGAAAAACCTCTTGATAATGATAATGAAGTTTCTATCTCTGATGCTGAAACTCAATCCGGTAGTGAACACTCACCTTCTGATAATGAAAAAGATAATGATGAGGTTTGGGAAGATACTCAAACAAATAATAAAGAACCAGACAATGATGTTGAGATAGAACCAGCAGTTGATCTTGATAACCCACAACCCAAGAATAAAAGATACGATAAAAGAGACTTTGTTGCTAGAAAACACGGTAAGGAAAGAGAACCATGGGTTCAAAAACCTATGCCCTTTCCACCTAAGTTAACTAAAAAGAAAGATGATGAAGAATTTGAACGCTTTGCTGAAATGATTAGGCCAGTCTTTTTGCGTACTCGCTTGACTGATATCTTAAAAATGCCTCCTTATGCAAAGTACATGAAAGACATCATCACCAATAAGAGAAAAATACCGGAAGCTGGAATCTCCACCATGCTTGCTAATTATACTTTTAAAGATGGAGTACCTAAAAAACTTGAAGATTCGGGAATACCAACTATACCTTGCTCCATCAAAAGAAATTATGTGAAAACTGCGTTATGTGATTTGGGAGCTAGTGTTAGTGTTATGCCTTTCTCTTTATATAAAAGACTTGATTTGAATAAACTCACACATGATGAAATATCTTTGCAAATGGCTGACAAATCAACTGCCATACCTATCGGTATTTGTGAGGATGTGCCCATTGCTGTTGCTAATGTTACTATTTTGACTGACTTTGTTATACTTGAGATGCCCGAGGACGACAACATGTCGATTATCCTTGGTAGACCCTTCTTAAATACTGCAGGGGCTGTTATTGATTGCAATAAAAGCAAGATCACTTTTCATATCAATGGTAATGAGCATACGGTGCACTTTCCAAAGAAACAATTCCAAGTGAATGGTATTAATGTTATTGATAAATCTCCGACAATCACTATTGGAAGTTTTCAACTACCTCTACCTACTGTTCAAAAGAAATATGAAATGCTTATTGTTGGGGACATTCATATCCCCGTTGAGGTAACTTGGTAATTTACAAAAATTCTTCGGTTTCATGCCAATCAAAAGTGGTTGTTAATAAGACCTAATCAACCTTATTAATGGATCATTTTTTAGCGGTATGAAGTTGATGAATTTAGTGAGCACTACCTTTTGTCCCTACCTTTTGTTTTATATTTTTATTAGTTAAATAAAATAAAATGCCAAATTTTGTCTGTTTTCTGAATTTTCCGTGCAATAAAAAAAGACCCAAAAATAAAAGTTCTCAGAATGCTCTGAAAATTTAATACGGTTTTTTTCCTGAATATTTAAGAATTTCTGGTGCAAATAACATCAGAGGGAGGTGCACCAGGTGGGCACAACCCACCTGGGCGCGCCAGGACCCCCAGGCGCGCCCTGGTGGGTTGTGGTCCCCACGTGGGCCCGCTCACTTATCTCTTCATCCCACATCACCACCTACCTCCAGAAAAAAATCACCATTGCTCTCTCTCTCGTGTTCTTGCTCCCGAACCCGCGGATTTCGATCTCTTTGCTCTAAGCTCCATTTTTGAAACTATTTCGGGGGATTGTTGCTTGGTCTGTGACTCCTCCGTTAGTCCAATTAGTTTTTGCTTTAGTGGTTTATATTTTGAATAATTAGTTACTCTTGGTGCTGCTGTAGATGAGCTTGCATGTTGAATTCTTAGAGTTCTACATAGTTTGAATGCTTGATGTGGCCTCTATGCATACCTATGAGTAGTTGCTACCAATCTTGTGAAGTTTTGTTGAGAAAAATTTTGTGGACTAAAAATTTCAGAATTTTGTTCATAGGAAAGGGATGAGTATCTTTAGGAAGTTTGCTTCCAAGAAGAACTCAAAGGGAGTTATTGGGGAGTCATCTGACAGTGATCTCTGCACCCGGAGAATGGCGGAGGTACGGCCGTGCGGATGGCCGCATAACCCATTCATGGAGGAAGCCAAAATCCGTCAAGAGTTTGCACAGTATGCTGCTAATGCCGGCCTCACCGACTTCATCGCAGCTGAATGCGAACAGTATCATCTCCTCACAAATTCCTTTGTGCAAAGTTTTCATTCTTGAGTAGGAATAATCCTCCTGAGGTGCAGTTTAAATTATATGCTGAACCCCATCAGATACCACTTTCTGAATTTTGTGACATATGCTTGATCCCTTCTGACGGGCATTTAGCGGAGCCTAGGCCCGCAGAGCTTGATGGTTTTTACCGCACTCTGACAGTGGGGGACGAGAGAGGGGTGTCAGGTGTCACCGCCACTAGCTTACATTTTTCTGCTGTGCATTATTTTGCTCTATTCATTGCGAAGTGTTTGCTTGCTAGAGAAAAGGTAGGTGCACTTAGTGCTCCAGACTTCGCTGTCTTACGCCATGCACTTTACGGCGACAACACTTATAGCTTGGGAGCTATTGTGGCACGTCGCCTCCACATTAACAGATCCAAGGGTAAAATACATGGTGGTATTTATGCTACTCGTTTAGCGAGTCACTTTAACATTCAGATATGCCAGCATGATTATCCTTTACCCAAGGTTTATTTAGATCGTCAGGCTATGGCACACCACCAGTTTATTGATGGCGAGAACACTGACATTCCTGTTCCTTATAACCTAGTTTTCAGTGTAACACTCGTGATGTTATTCCGTTGCCTGCACCTGCTTTGTTTGATCCTATTGCCAGGGGCGGATACAGGATTATGCCTGAGGACATTGTCGCCTACCGTAACAACTAGGCTGCGGCAGAGGAGGAGCCTCAGGAGTGGGACCCTCAGGTGCCCGCTCCCCAGCACTTCAACATAGGACCCCATGGTTTCTTCGAGTGGTCATTACAAAATTAAGCCAAAAGCCTAAGCTTTGGGGAGTACGTATTTCCACCGACATTACATTCATGTTTACACATTTCATTTCAGTTGTCGGTGTCCACACTCTTTCATTGTATTATCCATGCTAAATTTATTTTCTCGCTTTCTTCTTGTGTGTTTGAAAAACTTTGAGAAAATCCAAAAATATATTTCCTATTTCTTTTTGGTTTTTCTTCCTAGTTTAAATTATTGTAACACTAAAAAGAAAACCCAAAAAGATTTCCTTGTTCTTCTTTTACTTGTTGGGAGCTTTCCCATGTAAATAGTCTTTTTCGTTTTTGTTTTTCTCTTTTATTTGCTCGTTCAAGAAAAGCCAAAAACTCCAAAAATATTTCAGTGTGTTTCTCTGAATTTCTTTTTTTTTTCTATTGAGTCATACCGAGGAGAAGACCACGATGAAAATGTTGAGTGGCTCTCATATGCATTATTGTTGATCTAACAAAGAGCACATATTACCTTGTCTTCTCCTTTTGAATAAAATGTTTGCAGATTCCAGCTTAGTCCACGGCACTCTTGCACTATTATTATTTTCAAATCGTTCGGTCGTGCAAGTGAAAGGCAACACTACTAGGAAAAGGCTTATTAGTGGCGCACCTGTTTGGGCCATTAATGGCGCACTACAGGTGCGCCACTATCATCACGCCACTAGTAACATATACTAATGGCGCACCCCTGGTGCGCCATTAGTATACCAGACTATAGTGGCGCACCAGGCAGTGCGCCATTAGTAAGTCACACGGTGCGCCATTAGTATGCCTCCCAGGGGGCCATATTTACCTTGTGCTCTGGGTTACTAATGGCGCACTAACAGATAATGCGCCACTAGTATTTTTTATAGCAGTGCGCCACTAATGTGCTGTATGGTGCGCCACTAGTATGAATATTAGGATTTTTTTTCTTTTCTGATATTTGCATAGATTACAAAATATATTACTGCACAGAATATAGACAGCAAAACATATAAACAGCAGATTCATCGAATACAATAGAAGATTAGTCTCCGAATACAATTCATCATATTAGCTAGTCTCCGAATTCAAAAGACCGAACAAAGTTAGAACATTACAAGTCTCGAGACCACGAGTAGCGAGTTTGTCTTCATATTACAAGTCGATATCGATCATCTAAACTACCATCACATCGAAGAGAGCTGCGGTCATCACGATGAGCATCATCGCGATGAAACTGGTCTTCATCCGGTTCCTCCTCCGCTCCCTCCTCTCTCCCGCTAGATAGCGCGCGTATCTAGCTTCCGCCTCCGCCATAGTGGTGTACCCTTTGTAACTGTTACCGCTGAAATGGTGAACCTGTCTCTGACACTCCTCCCAGTCGTCGTAGACTCCGGGAACCTTACCCTTGTACACGACATACGACGGCATCTCTATGCACTAGCCAAACAAAACGTTAGTAGCAATTCACAGACAATACATAAGCAATATATAAGTATGCAACAAAAGGATCGGAAGAGAAAAGCAAGACATTAATAGCACGATTCATGGTCCTACTAATAAATAGCATCGATTACATATAAGTTGAACGACTGTCCAAACCAAAGAGACATACAAGTTCATTAAAGTTTAATTACAACATGAGCTAATCGATATTTCAGAACTACATAGCATCACTACTTTCGACTCGACTCAGGGACCGGAGCGTGGATGAAGCCGCCGTCTGTCGTGATGGTCATGAAATCGCGGGCGTTGTCAGCCTGCATTTGTAGCATTGTTTCTATCTCACTGTTGGACGGTTGATATCTGAGGTAGAACTGCCCCGAGGTACGAAGGACATCTTGATGGATGATTTCCGAAAACTCCGACTGGATGCGAAAGAATTCTTGTCTGATGTCCGTGTCCTGGATTGCCGACAAGCGTGCGGCCCAATCTTTGAGATTATTTGGTAGCAGAAGGTGATTATGGTCCCGTACGATCGCCCGCATGTGATGGAGGGCGTAGTAGGCATCCTTCTGACCGCCAGGCGGCTGCTTGACGCAGGGGAACGTCGTATTGTGGGTGAACACGTGCTTGCCGTACCTACGAATTGGCCTGCTGAAGGTGCCTCCAGATCTGGCGTAGCCGGGGAGAACATCATCAAGAACTTTCTTGATATTTGTGTAGTCTTTCTTCGACTGACGGTCCGAGTTGAAATACGTGGCCATGGAATATTTCGGGCTTAAGAGGATGAGTGTGCAATGTGTGTCACTGCACAAAACACGGAATGTTAGAAAAAAAAAGAACGATCGAAATCTAAGAAATCATATGTTACGGGGCGGTGAGGGGATGACTTACTCGGGAAAGTAAGGCACAAGGAAGTTATGCTTATATGGGTTTGCCAGAATGACGCCTTCGAGGTATGAACTCGCGACTTGCCGGTCCCCAGCGCTGCCCAAGATGTTGGCACGCATGTAGAAGGGGTCGACTATCACGATGTCCGGGGTCTTGTCTCTAATGATCCGCATCTCCATACTCAGCGAAAATAGCCGAACGAAGGTGTAGTGCAGCGGATGAAGGTTAAACATAGCGAAGATGTCATCAAACCGCAGGACGATCATACCCCCGATGGCGCTATCCACAAAGCCCTTGCCCTCTGGCACCTTGGCCACGAAAACCGGGTATGCCACATCATTCTCTCGGAGACGCCGCTTCTCCAAAGAAAGAACACTGTCATGCAGACTCCGCATAGCACCGGTTGCAGCATTGAGCAGATTAGTCGGTAGCATCGGCCTACCCGCCACATGCACCCTCCTCGAGATATCCTTAGGTGAAGGTGGCCCGTCCTGAGCACGGATCGTACTCGGTGCCGGCTGGCTCGCACCCTTGTTACTCTTTCTTTTCCATCCCTTCTTCTTCTACTGTAATGGGATCGAGTTCTGCTCAGAGACCGCCTTCTTGAGTGTGTTGGGGCTGATAATATTTCGCACCTCGGCTATCTGAGGCTCGGTGAAGGTGGCAGCTAGAGGCGTCTCCTGAGAACTGAACGCCAGACGACGCCTATTGCAATTGGGTTTCTCCGCGGTACCAGCTAGATCGTCTTTTGCAGGGTTGGGTTCTTGAGAAGGAGGCCCCAAGAATTCGTCACCGTACCCATGTTTGTTGAAGTACTTATCGACGTTGGTAAATGTACCGTCGTCATCGTCGTCGTCGTTCGGATCCTGTGCCATATGCATGTCCGGCATGTCCGGTAGCGTTGCGGGGGTCTTGCCATGGCTTGGCGCCGGCACGACTGGCGGTGTTATCTGTGGGGTGGTGTCCCCCGCCCCCAAACGAATTTGGCTCTTCGGCCAAAGCATGGGCCAGCTTATGCAGGCGCTGATGGTCATCACATCATCTTCGTCGGCCCCATGGGGTCGATATGGAGGTAATATGTCGTCGAAGCCCGGCAGCACCCGAACCAGTTGAACCCTATAAACGGTGGGTGGCATCTGATTACCGTGGAACACGCGGCTGCCCGGTTGAACGATTCTGCCCTTGGCGACATCGACCAACTCGTCGTTCACGAAGTGCAGGAGAGTGCACGGAACATCGGCGGCGCCCTGCGAAAACATGTAGGGCGTCAGGGATGCCCAGTCAAAGGCAAGGAGATGAAGTCATCGGCCGAGAGGCTTAATTAGTTACCGTGATGGCGTCGAGCTCGGCTAATGTCGAGGCACCGCCAACGGCGGGCGTGCAATTGACGGAGGGGCCGCTTGCTGCCGAGGTGCCGGCCGGCGTATTCTTCCCACACCCGGGTGCATTAAGCTGCAATGCCGGCGCCGCCGCGGGAGACACCAATGCCGCCTCCGCCGGAGACACCAATGGCGCCGCCGCGGGAGACACCAATGCCGCCTCCGCCGGAGACACCAATGGCGCCGCCAGCGCATTGCAATGATGGCGATTTTAAGAATGAAAAGGCGGAGCTTCTGAATTTTGTTGAAGATTGCATCATCCCTTCCTGAATTTTTTCAGTGAACATGACAGGCTAACAGGGCAGTAATTCCACGAATCATCCAAAATTACAGAGTCAAAAAGATGCACCATACATTTTAGATCAATTCATTTCTAAATATTGAAAATAGAATGGTTGTTCTTAAAACAATATAAGTAGGCTGACCTGAAGTACTTAGCACAGACTATCATGAAGATTCGTTTATAGCACAATATGCCGGGACAGAGCAAAAGAATACGACTCAAATGAAGCAACTCATTTATAGCACAATACCTAAAGAAGTAACTCTCCTAATAACTGTACATCAATACCATAAATACATATTGTATATGGCAGATTCAAATGGAAAAAATGTAGTACATGTTCCCTTTTCTAATTCATCTTCAAACTCAGAGATTAGAAAAAGCAAAAATTGCCAATTAAGTTGTACCAATCATGATACAATCATTTGTGCTGGAAAGATATAGATATAGATAATTATGCATCAAGAGCTACCTATCAACAACAATCATCCAATGCTTCTTTGTTTGTGCACTTCCTTATACTGAAGTAGAATTGCTCGTCACTATACCTTTGTTGGACCTCCGGACTTGAAGGAGAGGCGGCGGAATCCGAGGTGGAAGAAGGGCTCGGTGGCGGGTTCGCGGTGCTCCTCGGCTCGGCTCCGGTCCGGTTCGTCGACGTATCCGACGGAGACGACGTAGACGCTCGTGCTAGACTTCTCCGGCCTGCTTTGGTGCTCGACGACGTGGAGACGGAGACGCGTCGGGGTGGGGTCGGAGGGGGAGGAAGGGGAGGATGGGGAGAGGGAGGCGGCGGGGGCGCGGGGGCGGCGGCGTAGTGGGTCGGGGCGGCGGCGCAGTGGGGGGGCTGAGAGAGATGTGAGATTGGGGATCGGGGATTGGGGATTTTAGTGGGGGGAGGGATAGCAATGGCGCACCACCTAGCGGTGCGCCATAAGTAACTTTTTTTTGGGTTTTTAGTTGCATTCATTTGTGAATTGGTAAAACATTTATGAATATGAAAAAATATCATCAAATTTGAAAAAATATTCATGAATTCAAAAAGTGCCCATGAAATTTAAGCAGGAAAAGGAACACTGAAAAATAAAATACAAGAATAAATATAAATAAAAATTTGTATATCAATGGCGCACCTCATTCGGGTGCGCCATAAATACCTTCATAGCAATGGCGCACCCTCCCCTGGTGCGCCATTACTAACTGTTTTTTTTTTGGATTTTTAGTTGCATCTAATAATTTTTTAGAAAATGACGATCAAATTTGAAAACATTTATGAATGTGGAAAAATATCATCAGATTTCAAAACATTTATGAAAAAATATGAATATGAAAAAATATCATCAAATTTGTTATTTGATTTTTTTTTCGATTTTTAGTTGCATCTAATAATTTTTTAGAAAACATTTATGAATATGAAAAAATATCATCAAATTTCAAAATATTCATGAATTCAAAAAGTGCCGCCCATTTCCATATGCCGAAATACAATCGAGAAATGAAGACTACGATTTAAATACAATCGATCTTAGCTAGCTATCTTTTCACAATCTTCTTGCCCTTTTTTTTTCGCAAATGGAGTTCTTCTGTTGAACGGACGTCCTTTAGGTAGGGTGGTCCTGCTTCTTCTTGTGGTGTATGGCACTTCATCGTCATCGTCATGTTCCATCTTCGGGTCGCCGTACTTGTCGAAGTCTTGCTCATTGGCGACTCCATCCATTCCGATGATCTTCCTTTTGCCTCTCCTCACGACAACACGACTGGGCTTTGACGGGTCGGTAATGAAGAAGCATTGGTCCACTTGGGAAGCCAGTACCCATGGCTCATTTTTCGCGGTGACGTTTGCGCCCGCGGTCTTGGATTTGGCTTCGGGTATAACCATGGTGGTGAAATACCGGTCTTCTTTTAGGACACTCTTGGCCCATCTGACACGAAACATCGGGACCTTCTCTCCAGCGTAGCTCAGCTCCCAGATCTCCTCGATCCTTCCGTAGTATCTGTCCTTGTTGTTACCGGTGTAGGATTCCATCGTTACCCCGGAGTTCTGATAACCATCACTCTTCATGTCCTTGTCCTCGGTGTAGAATGTGTAGCCGTTGATATCGTATGCCTCATAGGTCATCAGGTTGTGCTCGGCGCCCTGTGACAAGGCAAATATGAGTTTTTCTTCCGCGGAAGAATCCTCATGTAAAGGGTACGACAGAAGCTTCTCTTTGAACCAACGCGTGAAACATGAGTTGTGCTCTTTGATTATATCTCCGTCCATCCTCTGTTGGCCTCGGTCATTGTACGTCTTCTCAATAAAGGTTTTGTGCTCTACCACCCAAGGATCGACCACGTCTATGTGTTGTAGCGCGACTAGGTTTGCTCTTTCAAAGTCGGCGAGTCGACCCTCCAAGTCGACATGCATTTTGCGGCGACCATCGCGGTGACCCCATCCAGTGAGCCTGCCGAGGTGCCTGTTGACGGGCAGACCAACGGGGTTCTCGATGCCTAGATAATTCATGCAGTAGGAGATGCACTCTTCGGTCAGAAAGCCCCTGGCTATGCTTCCCTCTGGACGTGACATGTTGCGAACATATCCTTTGATGACACCATTCATCCTTTCGAACGGCATCATGCTGTGCAGGAACGTCGCCCCGAGTTGGATGATATCCTCCACGATATGGACCAGCAGATGCACCATAACATCGAAGAATGCGGGCGGGAAGTACATCTCAAGCTCGCATAGTATCACCACAATCTCTTCCTGTAGCCTTCTGAGTTGCCTCACGCCAACCGACTTCCGAGAGATGACGTCGAAAAAGTTGCATAGGCCAAATAGCGTTTCACGGACGTGCGCGTCCATGATCCCACGGATTGCAACTGGAAGTATCTGCGTCATCAGCACGTGACAGTCGTGAGACTTCATCCCGCTGAACTTCTGCTTCGCTGAGTCTAGGTATCTGCTTATCTTCCCTGCGTAACCATAAGGAAGTTTTACTCCTACGAGGCAGGTGAAAAACTGCTCGATCTCCTCCTGACTTAGAGTGAAGCACGCGGGAGGGCAGTCATTTCCGATCTTCTTGGCCTTTTTGCCTTTGCGACGACTTTCCGTGTCCGTCGCCTCATCATCATTAGCGTGAAGCTCCTCCCTGATGCCCATTGATTTCAAGTCTGCCCTTGCTTTCGGCCCATCTTTGGTCCTCTCTGGCATGTTGAGCAGGGTACCAAGCAGACTCTCGCACACGTTCTTCGTGATATGCATGACATCAAGGCTGTGAGGCACACGGAGGATCTTCCAGTACGGCAAGTCCCAGAAAACCGACCTCGTTTTCCATACCTTCAGCAGCGGCTCTGGCGCCTTTCGCTTCTTTCCCGGTGGTGGGCACTCTTTTCAATTTTTCAACAGCTCGTCTATTTCCTCGCCGCTCCTCGTACGCGGGCGTCTTCGGGGTTCGGTTTCACTATCGAACAGATCCTTGCGTTTTCTCCATGAGTCATCATCGCGAAGCCACCTTCGATGTCCCATGAACACGGTTTTCGAAGACCCAGGATCTCTATCTAGCTGGCGATACGTTGTGTCATCCATGCACCTGACGCATGCACGAAATCCGTGGACCACCTGCCCCGCGACATATCCGTAACCGAGATAGTCTTGCACCGTCGTGAGCAGTGCGGCTCTCATAGGGAAATATTCTTTCTCTGCGGCGTCCCACGTATTGGCTGGCGTTTTCCACAGCGTGTCTAGCTCCTCTTTCAGCAGCCCCAGATACAGATTGATGTCGTTCCCTGGTTGTTTCGGCCCTTCAATTAGCATACTCATATGAATGTACTTCCTCTTCATGCACTTCCAGGGGGAAGGTTGTACATCCACACAAACACAGGCCAGGTGCTATGTGTGCTTCTCTGGCTGCCAAACGGATTGACTCCATCGGTGCTCGCACCCAGCACGATGTTCCTTGGATCGTCCCCAAAATCTGGGTATTCGAAGTTCAACGCTTGCCACTGGCTCGCATCCTTAGGGTTACTCAGCATCTTGTCTTTTTTATTTATCTCCGGATCATTTCCGTCATCTTCTCGCTTCTTCTCCTCCCTATCCGCGTGCCAACGCAGGAGCTTTGCTGCCTTAGGGTCCGCGAAATACCGCTGCAGACGAGGAGTGATCGGAAAGTACCACACCACTTTTCGAGGACCTTTCTTCCTCTTCTTGTATCGAGTGACGCCGCACACCGGACATATGGTAGACTCCGCGTGCTCGTCCCGATAAATGATGCAATCGTTCATGCACACATGGTATTTCACGTGCGGTAAATCCAGAGGACACACGATTTTCTTTGCCTCCTCGAAACTGGTCGGGCACTTGTTCCCCTTGGGAAGACGTTCGTGCCAGAATGACATGTTCTCGTCGAAGCATGCGTCGGTCATTTTGTGTTTTACCTTCATCTCCAGAGCCATGAGCGTTACTTTCAGGCGGGTATCCTCGGGCCTGCATCCTTCATACAATGGAGTAACCGCGTCTATCTCCAGTTGATCCAGCTTGGCTTTCTCTCGGGCGGTAGCTCTTGTGTTATCTGTCTGCTTGAGAAGCAGCTCTTGAATATGAGGGTCCTGCACCCAGCCCATCGATGGTCCATCGTCGTCTGCTCCGGCATCTTCATCTTCATGATCATGCCCTTTGTCTTGATCTTCCTCATCATCATGTCCGGCATCTTCTACATGATGACTGTGTACCGCATCACCATCGTGATCATGTCTTGGAGATTCTTCGTCTTCTCGCCCGCCCTCGCCGCCTCGGTTGTCTTGCTGCCCTTCCTCATTTCTTGCCCGGCCCCCATGGACGACTTCATAGTCATCTTCATCACCTTGCCACCGATAGCCATCCATGAAACCACGCAAGAGCAGGTGGTCCCGCACCTGTTCGGAATCCGGGTCCGTAATAAGGCTCTTCAGCTTGCATCTTCGACACGGACATCTTATCTCCGTCTCGTTCTTTTGAAGCATCTCGGCCTTCGCGGAGCTCAAAAACCTATTCACGATGCCTTCGGTCATCGTGCGGACCATGGTCGCCTGTGGGGTAGAGCAAAACAATATTTTAGAACCAAGAAAAAATTTGGCATGACTTTGCCTAAAAATAGGACCAAAAAGAATGCATAGTGCCAAATTCTCGCCGAAACGGAAATGAATCAACATTCCGGCAAAATATTGGCAACTATCGCATTTCAAATACCGGTACCTGCAAACACAAACATATGCAACACCACAAACATATGCAACACCACAAACATACGTAGATCTAGGCCATAAAAAGTGCATGTGCACGTTGTTGGAGGGAGAAAAAAGTAGATCTACAACATAATTAAAGAAAGCTTTCCCCTTACTTACCTATCAAAAAAAAGGTAATTTAACCACTTAATTTGGGTGAATCTATGGTGCAAATGAGGTGAGGAGGAGGAGGCAGCCGAGACAAGCTTGGAGGAGGAGGTGGAGAGAATGAAGTGGGGAAAGTGAGTGTGGTAGGTGGCTGTCCAAAATATCTAGCTGGTCTCAGGTTACTAATGGCGCACCACCTAAAAATGTGCCATTAGTAACCCTGGTTACTAATGGCGCACCAGTTAGGGGTGCGCCATTACTAGTTTTGCAAAAAAAAAAAATTATTAGTAGTGGCGCACCGTGGTTGTGGTGCGCCATTACTAGTTTGAACTAGTAATGGCGCACTTCACACAGGTGCGCCATTACTAGTTTTGAAAAAAAAAGAAAAAAAAATTGTTAGTAGTGGCGCACGGAGTGTGTGGTGCGCCATTAATAGTTAAAACTAGTAATGGCGCACTGTGCGCTGGTGCGCCATTAATAGTTTTGGAAAAAAAAAAATTTGCTAGTAATGGCGCACCGTGTGTCTGGTGCGCCATTAGTAATGAGGACACTAATGGCGCACCTGTATCTGGTGCGCCACTGCTATATAGCAGTGGCGCACCACATACATGGTGCGCCATTAATGTCCATATCAGCTATAGCCCTTTTCCTAGTAGTGCAATAATGATGATATTTGATGAATTGGCTGTGACAGAGAGAAACGGGTATGAACTCGACTTGTTTTGTTTTTGTAAATATGTTTAACCTAGTATCCATGATTCAGCCTATTATGATCAAACATGTTTGCAATGACAATTAGAGATTATAGTTTCTCATGCCATGCTTAAGTAGCTAGGAGTGGATAATGATTTATCTTGGATGCCAACATTGCGTTAAAATGATTATGATGTAGTATGATGATATGGTATCCTCCTCTGAATGTTCGAGTGGCTTGACTTGGCACATGTTCATGCATGTAGTTGAATCAAAACCAACATAGCCTCTATGATATTTATGTTCATGGTGTTCATATCCTACTCATGCTAGTATCCAATGTTACTTATGCATAATGCATGTTCATGACCATTGTTGCTCTCTAGCTGGCCGCTTCTCAACCTATTTGCTAGCCTTCACCTGTACTAAGTGCGAATTCTGCTTGTACATCAAAAAACCTTGAACCCAGATGATCTTAGCAGTGGCATTAGCAAGTGACTTGTAATCAGCTTCTGTACTTGACCTTGACACTGTTGCTTGTTTCCTGGCACTCCATGAATTAAGGTTAGAGCCAAAGAAAACTGCAAAACCTCATGTTGATTTTCCGTCATCACTACAGCCTGCCAAATTAGCATCAGAGAAAGCACTGACCAACGTAGAGTTAGAGCGTTTGAAATGAAGTCCCAAACCTACAGTGTGCTTGATATACCGTATAATTCTTTTAACAGTTGTCCAATGAGTGGAGGTAGGAGCATGTAAATATTGACATACTTTGTTAACAACAAACGAAATATCTGGTCGTGTCAAGGTTAGATATTGAAGAGCTCCAACAGCACTTCTATACCTAGTACTTTCTTCTTCCTTAAGTGGTTCCCCTTCATGTGCTGAAAGTTGTTCTGAAGAGGATAACGGTGTGGGTGAAGGCTGTTGGGGAACGTAGTAATTTCAAAAATTTCCTAAGCACACACAGGATCATGGTGATGCATAGCAACGAGAGGGGAGAGTGTGTCCACGTACCCTCGTAGACCGAAAGCGGAAGCGTTAGCACAACGCGGTTGATGTAGTCGTACGTCTTCACGATCCGACCGATCCAAGTACCGAACGCACGGCACCTCCGAGTTCAGCACATGTTCAACTCGATGACGTCCCGCGAGCTCCGATCCAACAAAGCTTCACAGGAGAGTTTCGTCAGCACGATGGCGTGGTGACGGTGATGATGATGCTACCGACGCAGGGCTTCGCCTAAGCACTGCTACGATATGATCGAGGTGGATTATGGTGGAGGGGGCACCGCACACGGCTAAGAGATCAATGATCAATTGTTGTGTCTATGGGGTGCCCCCTGGCCACGTATATAAAGGATGGAGGGGAGGAGGCCGGCCCCCTATGGGTGGCGCACCAAGTAGGGGACTCCTACTAGGAATCCTACTCCTAGTAGGAGTCCACCAAGAGGGGAAGGAAGAGGGGAAGAGGGAGAAGGAAAGAGGGGTGTTGCGCCCCCCCAATACCTTGTCCAATTCAGACCAGCAAGGGGAGGGGCGCAGCAGCCCCTGCGGCCTGCTCCTCTCTTTCCCGTATGGCCCAATAAGGCCCATAACTTCCCCCGGTGAATTCCCGTAATTCTCCGGTACTCCAAAAAATATCCGAATCACTCGGAACCTTTCCGACATCCGAATATAGCCTTCCAATATATCGATCTTTACCTCTCGGACATTCCGAGAATCCTCGTCATGTCCATGATCTCATCTGGGACTCCGAACAACTTCGGTACATCAAAACACAAAAACTAATAATACCGATCGTCACCGAACTATAAGCGTGCGGACCCTATGGGTTCGAGAACTATGTAGACATGACCGAGACATGTCTCCGGTCAATAACCAATAGCGGAACCTGGATGCTCATATTGGCTCCCACATATTCTACGAAGATCTTTATCGGTCAAACCGCATAACAACATACGTTGTTCCCTTTGTCATCGGTATGTTACTTGCCCGAGATTCGATCGTCGGTATCTCAATACCTAGTTCAATCTTGTTACCGGCAAGTCTCTTTACTCGTTCCGTAATACATCATCCCTCAACTAACTCATTAGTTACAATGCTTGCAAGGCTTATAGTGATGTGCATTACCGAGTGGGCCCAGAGATACCTCTCCGACAATCGGAGTGACAAATCCTAATCTCGAAATACGCCAACTCAACAAGTACCTTTGGAGACACCTGTAGAGCACCTTTATAATCACCCAGTTACGTTGTGACGTTTGGCAGCACACAAAGTGTTCCTCTGGTAAACGGGAGTTGCATAATCTCATAGTCATAGGAACATGTATAAGTCATGAAGAAAGCAATAGCAACATACTAAACGATCAAGTGCTAAGCTAACGGAATGGGTCAAGTCAATCATATCATTCTCCTAATGATGTGATCCCGTTAATCAAATGACAACTCATGTCTATGGTTAGGAAACATAACCATCTTTAATTAACGAGCTAGTCAAGTAGAGGCATAGTAGTGACACTCTGTTTGTCTATGTATTCACACATGTATTATGTTTCCGGTTAATACAATTCTAGCATGAATAATAAACATTTATCATGAAATAAGGAAATAAATAATAACTTTATTATTGCCTCTAGGGCATATTTCCTTCAGTCTCCCACTTGCACTAGAGTCAATAATCTAGATCACATTGCCATGTTAGTTAACATCAATAGTTCACATCACCATGTGATTAACACCCATAGTTCACATCGTCATGTGACCAACACCCAAAGGGTTTACTAGAGTCAATAATCTAGTTCACATCACTATGTGATTAACACCCAAAGAGTATTAAGGTGTGATCATGTTTTGCTTGTGAGAGAAGTTTAGTCAACGGGTCTGCCATATTCAGATCCGTATGTATTTTGCAAATTTCTATGTCTACAATGCTCTGCACGGAGCTACTTTAGCTAATTGCTCCCACTTTCAATATGTATCCAGATTAAGACTTAGAGTCATCTGGATCAGTGCCAAAACTTGTATCGACGTAACCCTTTACGATGAACCTTTTGTCACCTCCATAATTGAGAAACATATCCTTATTCCACTAAGGATAATTTTGACCGCTGTTCAGTGATCTACTCCTAGATCACTATTGTACTCCCTTGCCAAAATCAGTGTAGGGTATACAATAGATCTGGTACACAACATGGCATAATTTATAGAACCTATGGCTGAGGCATAGGGAATGACTTTCATTCTCTTTCTATCTTCTGCCGTGGTCGGGCTTTGAGTCTTACTCAATTTCACACCTTGTAACACAGGCAAGAACTCTTTCTTTGACTGTTCCATTTTGAACTACTTCAAAATCTTGTCAAGGTATGTACTCATTGAAAAACTTATCAAGCGTCTTGATCTATCTCTATAGATCTTGATGCTCAATATGTAAGCAGCTTCACCGAGGTCTTTCTTTGAAAAACTCCTTTCAAATACTCCTTTATGCTTTCTAGAAAATTCTACATTATTTCCGATCAACAATATGTCATTCACATATACTTATCAGAAATGCTGTAGTGCTCCCACTCACTTTCTTGTAAATACAAGCTTCACCGCAAGTCTGTATAAAACTATATGCTTTGATCAACTCATCAAAGCGTATATTCCAACTCCGAGATGCTTGCACCAGTCCATAGATGGATCGCTGGAGCTTGCACACTTTGTTAGCATCCTTTGGATCGATAAAACCTTCAGGTTGCATCATATACAATTCTTCTTCCAGAAATCCATTCAGGAATGCAGTCTTTACATCCATTTGCCAAATTTCAAAATCATAAAATGCGGCAATTGCTAACATGATTCGGACGAACTTAAGCATAGATACGAGTGAGAAACTCTCATCGTAGTCAACACCTTGAACTTGTCGAAAACCTTTTTGCGACAATTCTAGCTTTGTAGATAGTAACACTACTATCAGCGTCCGTCTTCCTCTTGAAGATCCATTTAATCTCAATGGCTCACCAATCATCGGGCAAGTCAATCAAAGTCCATACTTTGTTCTCATACATGGATCCCATCTCAGATTTCATGGCCTCAAGCCATTTTGCGGAATCTGGGCTCATCATCGCTTCCTCATAGTTCGTAGGTTCATCATGGTCAAGTGACATGATCTCCAGAACAGGATTACCGTACCACTCTGGTGCGGATCTTACTCTGGTTGACCTACGAGGTTCGGTAGTAACTTGATCTAAAGTTACATGATCATCATGATTAGCTTCCTCACTAATTGGTGTAGAAGTCACAGGAACCGGTTTATGTGATGAACTACTTTCCAATAAGGGAGCAGGTACAGTTACCTCATCAAGTTCTACTTTCCTCCCACTCACTTCTTTTGAGAGAAACTCCTTCTCTAGAAAGGATCCATTCTTAGCAACGAAAGTCTTGCCTTCGGATCTGTGATAGAAGGTGTACCCAACTGTCTCTTTTGGGTATCCTATGAAGACACATTTCTCCGACTTGGGTTCGAGCTTATCAGGTTGAAGCTTTTTCACATAAGCATCGCAGCCCCAAACTTTAAGAAACGACAACTTTGGTTTCTTGCCAAACCACAGTTCATAAGGAGTCGTCTCAACGGATTTAGATGGTGCCCTATTTGACGTGAATGCAGCCGTCTCTAAAGCATAACCCCAAAACGATAGCGGTAAATCAGTAAGAGACATCATAGATCGCACCATATCTAGTAAAGTACGATTACGACGTTCGGACACACCATTACGCTTTGGTGTTCCGGGTGGCGTGAGTTGCGAAACTATTCCGCTTTGTTTCAAATGTACACCAAACTCGTAACTCAAATATTCTCCTCCACGATCAGATCGTAGAAACTTTATTTTCTTGTTACGATGATTTTCCACTTCACTCTGAAATTCTTTGAACTTTTCAAATGTTTCAGACTTATGTTTCATTAAGTAGATATACCCATATCTGCTCAAATCATCTGTGAAGGTGAGAAAATAACGATACCCGCTGCGAGCCTCAATATTCATTGGAGCACATACATCAATATGTATGATTTCCAACAAATCTGTTGCTCGCTCCATTCTTCCGGAGAACGGCGTTTTAGTCATCTTGCTCATGAGGCATGGTTCGCAAGTATCAAGTGATTCATAATCAAGTGATTCCAAAATCCCATCAGCATGGAGTTTCTTCATGCGCTTTACACCAATATGACCTAAACGGCAGTGGCACAAACAAGGTGCACTATCATTATTAACTTTGCATCTTTTGGCTTCAATATTATGAATATGTGTATCACTACGATCGAGATCTAACAAACCATTTTCATTGGGTGTATGACCATAGAAGGTTTTATTCATGTAAACAGAACAATAATTATTCTCTAACTTAAATGAATAACCGTATTGCAATAAACATGATCAAATCATATTCATGCTCAACGCAAACACCAAATAACACTTATTTAGGTTCAACACTAATCCCGAAAGTATAGGGAGTGTGCGATGATGATCATATCAATCTTGGAACTATTTCCAACACACATCGTCACCCCGCCCTTAACTAGTTTCTGTTCATTCTGCAACTCCCGTTTCGAGTTACTACTCTTAGCAACTGAACCAGTATCAAATGCCAAGGGGTTGCTATAAACACTAGTAAAGTACACATCAATAACATGTATATCAAATATACTTTTGTTCACTTTGCCATCCTTCTTATCCGCCAAATATCTAGGGGCAGTTCCACTTCCAGTGACCAGTCCCTTTGCAGTAGAAGCACTTTAGTCTCAGGCTTAGGTCCAGACTTGGGCTTCTTCACTTGAGCAGCAACTTGCTTGCCGTTCTTCTTGAAGTTCCCCTTCTTCCCTTTTCCCTTTTCTTGAAACTAGTGGTCTTGTCAACCATCAACACTTGATGCTTTTCTTGATTTCTACCTTCATCGATTTTAGCATCACGAAGAGCTTGGGAATCGTTTCCGTTATCCCTTGCATATTATAGTTCATCACGAAGTTCAAGTAACTTGGTGATAGTGACTAGAGAACTCTGTCAATCACTATCTTATCTGGAAGATTAACTCCCACTTGATTCAAGTGATTGTAGTACTCAGACATTCTGAGCACATGCTCACTAGCTGAGCTATTCTCCTCCATCTTGTAGGCAAAGTACTTGTCAAAGGTCTCATACCTTTCGACACGAGCATGAGTATGAAATACCAATTTCAACTCTTGGAACATCTTATATGCTCCGTGGCGTTCAAAACAATTTTGAAGTCCCGGTTCTAAGCCGTAAAGCATGGTGCACTAAACTATCAAGTAGTTATCATACCGAGCTTTGTCAAACGTTCATAACGTCTGCCTATGCTCCTGCAATAGGTCCGTCACCTAGCGGTGCATCAAGGACATAATTCTTCTGTGCAGCAATGAGGATAATCCTCAGATCACGGATCCAATCCGTATCATTGCTACTAACATCTTTCAATTTAGTTTTCTCTAGGAACATATCAAAAATAAAACAGAGGAGCTAAACGCGAGCTATTGGTCTACAACAACATAGACAAGCAAAAAACTATCAGGTACTAAGTTCATGATAAATTTAAGTTCAATTAATCATATTACTTAAGAACTCCCACTTAGATAGACATCCCTCTAATCATCTAAGTGATCACGTGATCCATATCAACTAAACCATGTCCGATCATCACGTGAGATGGAGTAGTTTTCAATGGTGAACATCACTATGTTGATCATATCTACTATATGATTCACGCTCGACCTTTCGGTCTCAGTGTTCCGAGGCCATATCTGCATATGCTAGGCTCGTCAAGTTTAACCTGAGTATTCCGCGTGTGCAAAACTGTCTTGCACCCGTTGTAGATGAATGTTGAGCTTATCACACCCGATCATCACGTGGTGTCTCGGCACGACGAACTTTGGCAACGGTGCATACTCAGGGCGAACACTTTTACCTTGAAATTTAGTGAGAGATCATCTTATAATGCTACCGTCAAACAAAGCAAAATAAGATGCATAAAGGATAAACATCACATGCAATCAATATAAGTGATATGATATGGCCATCATCATCTTTGTGCTTGTGATCTCCATCTCCGAAGCACCGTCATGATCACCATCGTTACTGGCACGACACCTTGATCTCCATCGTAGCATCGTTGTCGTCTCGCCAACTATTGCTTCTACGACTATCGCTACCGCTTAGTGATAAAGTAAAGCAATTACAGGGTGATTGCATTGCATACAATAAAGCGACAACCATATGGCTCCTGCCAGTTGCCGATAACTCAGTTACAAAACATGATCATCTCATACAATAAAATATAGCATCATGTCTTGACCAAATCACATCACAACATGCCCTGCAAAAACAAGTTAGACGTCCTCTACTTTGTTGTTGCAAGTTTTACGTGGCTGCTACGGGCTGAGCAAGAACCGTTCTTACCTACGCATCAAAACCACAACGATAGTTCGTCAAGTTAGTGTTGTTTTAACCTTCACAAGGACCGGGCGTAGCCACACTCGGTTCAACTAAAGTTGGAGAAACTGACACCCGCTAGTCACCTGTGTGCAAAGCACGGTGGTAAAACCAGTCTCGCGTAAGCGTACGCGTAATGTCGGTCCGGGCCGCTTCATCCAACAATACCCCCGAACCAAAGTGTGACATGCTGGTAAGCAGTATGACTTGTATCGCCCACAAATCACTTGTGTTCTACTCGTGCATATAACATCTACGCATAAAACCTGGCTCGGATGCCACTGTTGGGGAACGTAGTAATTTCAAAAATTTCCTATGCACACACAGGATCATGGTGATGCATAGCAACGAGAGGGGAGAGTGTGTCCACGTACCCTCGTAGACCGAAAGCGGAAGCGTTAGCACAACGCGGTTGATGTAGTCGTACGTCTTCACGATCCGACCGATCCAAGTACCGAACGCACGGCACCTTCGAGTTCAGCACACGTTCAACTCGATGACGTCCCGCGAGCTCCGATCCAGCAAAGCTTCACAGGAGAGTTTCGTCAGCACGACGGCGTGGTGACGGTGATGATGATGCTACCGACACAGGGCTTCGCCTAAGCACTGCTACGATATGATCGAGGTGGATTATGGTGGAGGGGGGCACCACACACGGCTAAGAGATCAATGATCAATTGTTGTGTCTATGGGGTGCCCCCTGGCCATGTATATAAAGGATGGAGGGGAGGAGGCCGGCCCCCTATGGGTGGCGCACCAAGTAGGGGACTCCTACTAGGAATCCTACTCCTAGTAGTAGTCCACCAAGAGGGGAAGGAAGAGGGGAAGAGGGAGAAGGAAAGAGGGGTGTTGCACCCCCCCAATCCCTTGTCCAATTCGGACCAGCAAGGGGAGGGGCGCAGCAGCCCCTCCGGCCTGCTCCTCTCTTTCCCGTATGGCCCAATAAGGCCCATAACTTCCCCCGGTGAATTCCCGTAATTCCCCGGTACTCCGAAAAATACCCGAATCACTCGGAACCTTTCCGACGTCCGAATATAGCCTTCCAATATATCGATCTTTACCTCTCGGACATTCCGAGACTCCTCGTCATGTCCATGATCTCATCCGGGACTCCGAACAACTTCGGTACATCAAAACACAAAAACTAATAATACCGATCGTCACCGAACTTTAAGCGTGCGGACCCTACGGGTTCGAGAACTATGTAGACATGACCGAGACATGTCTCTGGTCAATAACCAATAGCGGAACCTGGATGCTCATATTGGCTCCCACATATTCTACGAAGATCTTTATCGGTCAAACCGCATAACAACATACGTTGTTCCCTTTGTCATCGGTATGTTACTTGCCCGAGATTCGATCGTCGGTATCTCAATACCTAGTTCAATCTCGTTACCGGCAAGTCTCTTTACTCATTCCGTAATACATCATCCCGCAACTACCTCATTAGTTACAATGCTTGCAAGGCTTATAGTGATGTGCATTACCGAGTGGGCCCAGAGATACCTCTCCAACAATCGGAGTGACAAATCCTAATCTCGAAATACGCCAACTCAACAAGTACCTTCGGAGACACCTGTAGAGCACCTTTATAATCACCCAGTTACGTTGTGATGTTTGGCAGCACACAAAGTGTTCCTCCGGTAAACGGGAGTTTCATAATCTCATAGTCATAGGAACATGTATAAGTCATGAAGAAAGCAATAGCAACATACTAAACGATCAAGTGCTAAGCTAACGGAATGGGTCAAGTCAATCATATCATTCTCCTAATGATGTGATCCCGTTAATCAAATGACAACTCATGTCTATGGTTAGGAAACATAACCATCTTTAATTAACGAGCTAGTCAAGTAGAGGCATACTAGTGACACTCTGTTTGTCTATGTATTCACACATGTATTATGTTTCCGGTTAATACAATTCTAGCATGAATAATAAACATTTATCATGAAATAAGGAAATAAATAATAACTTTATTATTGCCTCTAGGGCATATTTCCTTCAAAGGCTTGCAATCCTTCATCCCCATCCGAGCTAGAAGTTCAGTGACTTATTTTTCTTGTTTCAACACTATGCCATCTTGAACCTTCTTAACTTCAATGCCTAGGAAGAAGTGTAAATCACTAAGATCTTTCAAGGCAAATTCCGAGCTCAAATCATGCAGAAGAGCATTAGTAGCATTTTGTGAAGAGCTTGCAACTGTGATATCATCAACATATATAAGCACAAAGATGACAATATTTGCCTTGTTGTAAATAAAGAGAGATGTGTCAGCTTTTGATGTAGTAAAGCAGACATTTTAACTGTAAACTCAACTTGGAGTACCATGCTCTGGGTGCTTGTTTCAGACCATAGAGAGCCTTGTCAAGTTTGCACACATGATGAGGTTTATGTTTATCCTCATAGCCTGGTGGCTGTCTCATGTAGACCTCCTCTTCCAGAACACCATGCAAAAACGCGTTCTGTACATCTAGCTGTCTTAGGCTCCATCCCCTGGACACAACAATAGCTAGAACAAGTCTTATAGTTGCATCCTTTACAACAGGACTGAAAGTATCCTCATAATCAATACCGTAACGTTGCTTGAAACCTTTAGCAACAAGACGTGCTTTATACCTGTCAATGGAGCCATCTGCCTTTTTCTTGATTCTATACACCCACTTACAATCAATAATATTTTTATCTTTCTGGTTTGGTACCAAGTGCCATGTCTTATTCCTCATCAATGCAGTATACTCTTCATCCATGGCCCTCTTCCACTTTTGATCTCCGAGTGCATCATCCAACCTTGTTGGTTCACCTGAAACGCACAACATGCCATACGATATAGTGCCATCGGTTCTCACTTTTGGATTTTTAATACCTTTTTGTAGCCGAGTCATGACCCTTGATGTGGCTGGTTGTGGTTGCACAGGCTGCTGTATAGAGGGACGCACAGATCTGCTGGTTGCAGAAGATCTCGGAGAAGACACAGGAGTTGCCACAGAGGATCCAGTGGCCACAGGTGTGGCCAATTCGTCCGTGGCCGCAGAGTCCGTCGCCACAAAAGATCCCACGCCAGATGGGCTTGTCGGCTACATGCGAGAGCTGCGCCTCGTAGCGGTTGGCTGCATGCGCGAGCCGCACTCGCCTTGCGAGGAAGATTCCCCGCGTGGAGACGTGACAGCCGCAGGGCGGGTCACTCGAGCCTGGTCCTCCTGACTGGCTGGCTCGCGATCCGAAGCAGATGCCTGCACCCGATCCGAGGAAGATTAAGATGCAGGGGTTGCAGGCGCCGCCAGATCGTCTTCGTACGCCACGTCAACTTCGTCTTCTTCTTATACATGAAATACAGCACCGTTTTGGACTAGATTTTGATCGTTTTGAGCGCCGTTTTCTTCAGAGACCTGCACACACGGAAGACAAGGGCTGGTTCCAGCAGGGATATTATCATCATGTTGGTTAGCACAATTGTTTCCCCCGTGATCAAAATCTCGAAGTGTGGATGGAAGAAGAAGTATTTCTTGACGGAGAAGGGCGCCGGCATTAGGATGAAGAGATTCAAATGGGAATACTGACTCATCAAACACAACATCTCGAGATATATAGACTCTGCCTGTGGGGACATCTAGGCATTTGACCCCTTTGTGCATAGGACTATAGCCCAAAAACACACATTTTTTTGAACGAAACGCAAGTTTGCGTGTGTTGTATGGTCTTAGATTTAGCCAACATGCACAACCAAAGACTCGAAGGGATTTGTAGTCTAGTTTGACACCAAAAAGACGTGTGATGGGGTTTTCAAAATTGATGACTTTGCTAGGACGAATATTTATGAGATATGTGGCTGTAAGAAAAGCTTCATCCCAAAACTTGAGGGGCATGGAAGCGTTTGCTAGCAATGCTAGTCCTACCTCAACAACATGGCGATGCTTACGTTCAGCAAACCCGTTCTGTTGGTGAGTATGGGGACAAGAAACATGATGAGAGATTCCAATCTTTTGGAAGAACAAATTTAGTTTCTCATACTCACCACCCCAGTCGGTTTGCACAACAAGGATTTTTGAGTTCAGTTGACGTTCAACAAGGTTTTGGAAATTGATAAATACTTGGAAGACATCGGATCATTTCTTTAGAAAATAAATCCAAGTAAACTTGCTATAGTCATCAATGAAGCTAACATAATATGAAAATCTACCAACTGATGTGGGAGCTGGTCCCCATACATTTGAAAAATAAGCTGCAATGGAGCAGTGGATACACTTGTAGATATAGGATAAGGTAATTGATGACTTTTAGCTTGCTGACAAGCATCACAAATTGACTCAACACTAGACTCATAGGGAAGTTTGTTTTTGCTAAGGACATGTTGAACTATAACTGAAGAAGGATGACCCAAACGACTATGCCACTTTGCCGAGGAAGGTTTAGTGACACTCCATGCTTGTTTATTCGACCACGATGAAGATGAAGATGATATGAGTGGATATAGGCCTCCCTCACATTTTCCTCTAAGGATGACTCCTCGTTGCCAAGTCCTTAATCACAAAAGAGTAGGGATAAAATATTATGAGAACATTGTTGTCAAGGGCAAAACGATGAACAGAGACAAGATTTTTCGAAGCATGGGGAACATGTAAGACATTGTTAAGATGCAAATCTTTTACGGGAGTTTTAACAATTGATTTACCAACATGAGTAATATCCATACCAGTTCCACTTGCCTTGTGTATTTGATCACCGCCGTGGTACCTTTCCCGCATCGTCAGCTTGTCAAGTTCCCCCGTGATGTGCTCGGTGGCGCCGGAATCTGCATACCAATTAGTATCAATCCCGTAGTTGTTGGTGATGAGGTTGGCTGCTTTCTTCTCTTCATGGTCTTCCTCATACCGATACCAGCAGGCTCTTGCCCCACCAGCATGGAACTTGTAGCAGATTTAGCACTCCGGGTAGTCTCCTTCTTGTTGCTGTTGCTGCCGTGGTTGGGGCCGAAGTCGCTTCTGATGACCGCCGTCACCACCGCCACGAGCAGGGGAAGGAGAGGAGCGGTTCCCTCGACCGCGCCCTCCTCTGTTGCTTCGCCCACGGCCTCCTCTGGCACGGAACTGCCCGCGCCCCCTGTAGACGGCATTAGCAGAGGAGCGAAAGCCTGCTGGTCCATCACCCAGCATCTCCATCCGTTGATCAAACGCAGAAATCTGCGAGAAGAGATCGTCGACGGTGATAGAGTTCTTGATGGCGCTGACCGCTGCCACGATGGGATCATAGTCCCGATCAAGGCCAACAAGGATGTAATCCACCATCTCTGGATCGGTCACCGGACGCCCAGCCGCGGCTAGCTTGACATGTTGCCTTTCTTGGTGTTGGAGATGGCCATCCTTAGATTGGTTATGCGAGATTGTGACTGCGCAGCGAATAATGTGGTAAGAGCAGTCCATAGATCGAAGGTACTGCCCTTACCGATGACCTGCGCAAGGATTTCCTGAGTGAGAGAGTTCAGCAGGTAGCTCAGAACCTGCTGATCCTTCGATAACCACCGGCCGTACAGAGGATTGGGCTCTATGGCCGTGGTTTTGTCCGCCTTGGCGACTTCTACTGTCTTCAGCGGTGCGGCATCGCTGCCGTCGAGGAGACCGGTCACTTGCGCGCCTCGCAGTGCCGGCATGACCTGCGCCTTCCATAGGAGGTAGTTCCCCCTTGCGAGCTTCTCTGTTGGTGGAGCACCGAGGTTGAGGCCGACGGCGCTTGAGCTCGTAGCCATGGCGATGGAAGGGTGTTAGGGTTCTGTTTTTGCTAGATGATAGGGAAGAGGCCTAGCTCTGTATACCATATAAGATTGATCTGGGAAGCGTTCCTACTCCTCCTTAGAGGAGTCGCGGTGTTTATTTATTGAGGGCAGGAATCACCCCTGCCGTGGTTTACAGAAGCTACCGATCGCTAGGATTCGATAGGTATACAAGTAGAGAAAGATACGGGAAGGATAGAGATCGAGAGGTAGAGATTACAACAATACAAGATATCTCTACGTCTAACAGTATTGACCATGTATTTTTGTATACCGGGACCGTATTGAAGCAATACACAAGTTCCAGGACTGAGTTGGACGTGGCCAGCGAGTACGAGCACTATAGACGCAATTATCTCTCCATCGGACTCGATCGGTTTGCATTGCGTTGCCTTGGGTTCGGTTGGTCCGCACATCAATCGAGAGTTAGCTTGATTGCTTGTTGCACTGCAAGCCAAGCCAGCGTTGGACTGACTATTGCATTGCATTGCACGCATCCACTCCACCCCACCATTTAATCGACGATTGCGAGCGAGCCAAGGATTTACTCCTACCTAGCTGCTGGCGCTTCATGAGCCTAAATTTGCAGAATTTATATTTTTCATTCCCCAGGGTAAGGTTATCACAGGAAAAGAAGCATCATTCTGCAAATCTAGGACAATTCAGACTGGGACAGAAGATAATAGGTTGGTCTACCGCGATTGCTAACTGGTACCTACTGAATCAAACTGAGCATATCTATCTATCCACCGTTCTGTTTTTATTACTAATGTATGTCTGTATTTGCGCCGCTTCGCACAAACCTGCTCTACAATGCTTCAAATTTTTTCCTCTAAAAAGATCAAACAGCAAACCTACATGTACTCGGAGCCAGCCCCACGCGATAGAACAAAACACAAATATTTTACCACATCACGGGTTCAGCAACAAGATAATCAACCAAACCTGCTAGTACAGTTTATCTATGGTTGCATACTTGCACTTGCATTCATACTGAGCTTACCATATATAGTCACAATTTAGTTGGTGCAAATTAATAATGGCCATCTCATTCAGGTGATACGCGCAATCAACAATCTACTAGTTGGTCCGACCCACGTACTTCGTCCTACTCCCTCTGTTCCTAAATATAAGTCTTTCTACAGATTTTCTACGGACTACATGCGGATGTATATAGACATATTTGAGTGTAGATTCACTCATTTTGGTCCGTATGTAGTCCCTATTGAAATCTCTAAAAGGACTTATATTTAGGAAGGGAGGGAGTAGTTAATAAGTACTCCTGCGAAATCAACAACAGTTTAGTTCCTTCTTACGTGCAGACACCATGTCCCAGGCGACATACATAAGATTTGTGGTTACCGAAACTCTGGACTGAAGAAGCACGGAGGCAGACACCAACAAAGCTAAACAGTGGCTTCGGATCACTTGCTCTCATTCCTCACGGCCTTGTCATCATCTGGACTTTCTTTTTCTTTTTTGGGGGGGATTGTTTTTGGGGGCGTTGTTAAGAGGGTTTTTCGACAAAAGATGCAAGGTAGACTCAACTGGTATGCAGTAGTCACCAAAGGTACGGTCGTCCTCCAGCTGCTTCCCACCATAGATGAGGCGATGCGCATCTGGGGCAACTCCGATTTCATTGGCTATCTTCTCCTTCAAACTGTATATGGTGGTGGCGCATGAAATATCATCCAACTGAAACCGCAGTTCCTTGGTGGCCCATGCCTGACAAACAACTGACTTGGATATCGGGCGACAAGTTGGTCCCCCTCCCGGATGTGCACCTCCTTCAGGGGGCAGCTGTCCGCCAGCGGCTTACCATTATACTCTATTTTGTGCGTGTCTATAGAGGAGCCCACCGCCTCCTTGAACTTAGCCTTCACATTGTAAATCAAATCTGATTCCACGACCTCAATAGTGTGGCAGCTGCTCATTCCGTTGTGTAACCTGACACTGATCTTCATCTGTTGAGTGAAAGCAAAAAAACATTAACATCTTAGACAAAAGTCTCATACAACAGCAACAATTCCAACAGTCTCGTACAACAGCAATAACTCCGACAGATACCATATTATGAATCTAGATGTTAGCCGCAACCAATCAACAGGTTCCACAGTGATACCAGTTAGTGTTGAGAAAATCAACTATATTACACAATGTTGATAGAGATTGTGATATAGACACACTGCTTGAGAATCCTACAGATTAGTCCTTTTTCCTTTTAGATATATGAATCAAATATGAAAAGGTTTGACATTCTTCATCTAACCAGTCCTAATATCTGACATATCGTCCTATGAGATCAGTCCCATATGAAGACAAGTGGTACTACATATAGGAGGTGAGAGGGGGTTGGGGGGGGGGGGGGGGGGGGGGGGGACTGTACATACAAAAACAAAAATGCTACTCCCTCCGTCCGGAAATACTTGCTCCGGTAGTATCCATACTATATGTGGATGTCAAATATTTAGGTGTGTCAGTATTTGGAGTTGCTCCGGTAATATCCGTAATATATGTAGATGTCAAATATTTAAATCTGTCAATATTTGTAGTTGTTCCGGCAAATATTTGTAATATATTTGTAGGTGTGTGAATTTTTTTAGTTGCTCCGTTAATATTCCGTAATATATATACATGTCAAATATTTAGTAGTGCGGATATTTAAAGTTGTTGCTTAATACTTGTCTGTCATTGTTGAAAAAAAATTAGGTGTGCGATCTGAGTGCAAGCTGCTGACGTAGTACATAAAATCGTCTTCCTTCAACCCTTGCTTCAACATGAATTTAGTCTTTAACCAATCAAAAGGGATGTCCACTTCACTAACTTGCACAACACTTTGAGGAAAGCCTTGGACATGAACAATAGGGCTAAGCACCCACTGAGTACCCTTAGCCATCTGCAACACACAAATCCCACTGAGCACCTAACTTACCCCTTGAGCATAACCACTAGGACAAAGAAAACTAGGGTTTGCAAATAACTATGATACGTTAAACCAACCAAATAATGGGGGGGGGGGGGTGGATTTGATTTACCTTCTCATTTGGAAATGCCTTCAATCCAACGGTGAAACGAGACTACACTAGACTGCTTACCCACGTTACTGCCGAGGGTGTTTTATAGGTTGAGAGCACAAAGAAAGGCGGGAGGAAGACACTGCCGGGAAGTAGAGAGCGAGAAAAAATGGCGGGAACTTGATAGCGGGAAAAAATGGCGGGAACTTGATAGCGGGAAAAAATGGCGGGAACTAAGAAAGCGAAAAAATTGTGGCGGGAACATATGGCGAGAACTACCGAAGCGGGAAAATATGGCGGGAACTACCAAAGCGGAAAAATATGGCGGGAACTACCGAAGCGGGAAAATATGGCGGGAACAAGCAAGATACAACATAATGCTTCTACAATTAAGATACAAGTACATCTGAATTAAAAAATACAACTTACAAACTACATGAAGGCATCATCGTCATCCTCCGTCGATACAGCACTCTTGGCCTTCGACGATGCGGTACTCTTGCCCTTGGTGCTCTGCATGAAAATATCGTCTTCATCCTCGCTGTCTTGGGTCCATAAATAAGTATGTTCTGCTGCAACATTTAGGAATACTTCACCCTTATGTTGTTGTTTCTTCCACCTTCCTTGCAACCTCAGAAGTTCTTTTCGTATCTCCTCAAAAGTCCTTGCAGGCCACCCGCACCTACTTAATGCGTGAGCCAACTCATTTAGTAAGGTGTCACTACTGAGGAGTTCGTCCCATGAAACTATCCTATTGTCTATCTTGAAATCAAAGGCTAAGCTAAGAAGACATTCGGACATACTAGGATGAAAAGAACTACGATCGAAAGGATAACCGGACATCTTGACGAGGTTTAGCTGGCCTGCTTAATCTCCTTAGTGTGGAGAGGGTTTTATAGGTTGAGAAGAGAAGATGGCGAGAAAGAAAAATGCGGGAACAATATTGACGGCAACGAAAATGGCGGGAAAGAAAAAGACGAGAACAATTTTGGCGGCAACGAAAAAGACGGGAAAAAAAAAGATGAGAAGAATATTGACGGTAACGAAAATGGCGGGAAAGAAAAAAGCGGGAAGAATATTGGCGGCAACGAAAATGGCGGGAAAGAAAAAGACGGGAACAATAATGACGGGAAGAATTTTGGCAGAATAAAAAAGGCGCGAAATAATATTGACGGCAAAGAAAAAATGTGAAAAATTAAATGACGGGAACAATATTGACGGCAAAAAAAGGCGCGAAAAATTATTTGTGGCAAAGAAAAACGTGAAAAATAAAATGACGGGAAAAATACTGACGGCAACGAAAATGACGGGAAGAATTTTGACAGCAAAAAAAAGACGCGAAATAATATTGACGGCAAAGAAAAAATATGGAAAATTAAATGGCGGGAACGGAGAAAGAGGAGAAAGAAAAGAGCTGTAGCCAGCGCTGGAGCACCTGTCGGCTGGCAGCTGGCCGATCGGCCTGCAGCGGGCCGACAGGGTCCCGGCCGCGCCGACAGCCGCGAGCGGGCTGGCCTAGCCACCTGCTGTCGGCCTGTGGTGGGCCCAATCGGCCTGCTGCAGGCCGATCGGCCTGCAGCGGCCCGACGGTGTATTATTTTTGAAAAAATTTCATCTAGCGTAATATTTTTAAAATTTAATAAAAAAAATGTGTTATTTAAAAAAAATTAGCGTATTTTAGTTCTAGATACATCTATTTTTATCCATTTTGATGACAAGTATTTTCGGACGGAGGGAGTACTACCTAACAAATACATTCAACATCACCCGCTGTACATAGGGTGCAGAACCTTCATTAGCTTATACAAGACTACAGAGATCTAATCAGTAGTTTTTCTAGGCAAATAGCCATCAGCTACTTTCCTTTGTACTTTGCGCAGGTTCCACGCACAGGCTAGCTCCGCCACTGATAGGGTCGACACTGCTAGAGATTAAGACCAACAGGTGCATTGTCAATTCTCATCCCTTCAATTCATCATTGACCAGAGTTACTAGACAAAAACAAGTAGTATGTGACAATGTTATGCGTTGAACAGGAGCAGGAAGATTTTCAGGTGTAATAATCAGCTGATCGGGACCACAATTCTTGTGTACAGGGTTATTCATCAGTGAGTATGTCAGCAATGTTGGATTCACTTGGATGACAAAAGCAGAAAAAAAAAACGGACATCTTATTGTCTGTGTGTGTGTGTGTGTGTGTGTGCGTGTGCATGGCAAGACAAGGTCACTAAACATACAATATGGAGAAAAAAACAGTATGAGCAGGCCAAATACTTACAACTGGTATAGAGGAAGCACATTTGCATTTCAGACTCTCAGGTTGCCCATTTTTCAGTTTTTGTATTTCATCGTTTTTCTCCTTAACCAAGGAATGCATTTCCAGTAGCTTACCCTCAAGAGTCGGTACCTTTTTTTCTGCACTAACAGCTTCTGCTCGCAATCTACAATTCTCATCATCCTTATTTCGTACTTCTATTTGCAGCACATCTACATTCTGCTGAAGCTTTTGTATTGCCTCCACTTGTTTTATGTTAAGGATACCCGCTTCTGCTTGCAATCTGCCAATCTCATTATCCTTATTTCGGACTGCCACTTGCAGTTCCTCTACATTCTGCTGAAGCTTTTGTGCTGCCTCCACTTGTTTTATCTTAAGGCGCCCCACTTCTGCTCGCAATTTGCCAATCTCATCATCTTTATTTCGGACTGCCACTTGCAGCTCCTCTACATTCTGCTGAAGCGTTTGCACTGCTTTGCTAGCTTGTGCTGCCTCCGCTTCTTTTATCTTAAGGGGCCCCGCTTCTGCTCACAATCTGCCAATCTCGTTATGCTTATATCAGACTACCACTTGCAGCTCCTCTACAGTCTGCTGAAGCTTTTGTGCTGCTTCGTTAGCTAGTGCTGCCTCCACTTCCTTTATCTTAAGGAGCCCTGCGTTGACCTTGTCCATTCTCAGCAGTTTGTTCAAAAGAAAATCCTCCACTGCAAGTGGTGTAGAAATTTCCTTATCCTTGTTTGAGCTAAGGGTTTCATAAGCTTGCTTCAGTTTTCTTAGCTCTGCTCTTAAATCTCCTGCGATGGCCCCATGATCCGCATTCTCTTGAATAATCTCTACACTATTTCTAGCTTCCTTTGATTGTATCTAGCATTATTAAGGCACATGAGTAAGGGTACAGCACAATGATTAAGAAAATCAGTGACATGCACAAACTGGACTGAAAGCTTTTTCAGCTATGGAACTGATGTTGAAGACAAGAGGTACAAGTATATACAAGACACGCAGGGGGAGGGGGTGGATAAGGTTGAGTTGAAAACCCATCAAAATTAATCCACATACTGTAAATACAAATACAAGAATGCTACAGAATAAATACATCCAAGATCACCGGCTCTATGTAGGGTAAACTAGAGATTGAGACCAACAGGGTGTATTATAATTTAGAATACCATCCCTTAAATTCATCTTTGGCCAGCAAACTGCCTACAATCTGTAAATTTGATGGCTCACTGGGCAGGAACAAGTATGGGGCAATGTTAAGTGCTGAACAGGCGCAAGAAGATTTCATGTGTTATAATCATAGAAGGTTGATCTTGACAAGAATTCTCGTGAAACTCTAGATCTACTCGGTTCTAGAAAAGATATCATGGAAAATTATTTAGCAGCATATCAACCAAAAATATTCACCTGTCCAACATTCACTACTGACTGTATGGTAACTTTGGTAAGGCAGGTCACTAAGAAATACCACGGAAATAAAACAAGGTCTAGTATGAGCCAGACATATATACTTCAAAATGAAATGCTTACAGTTGATAAGAAGGCAAGCTTGTGTTTATGAGTCTCAGGTTGCCCAACTTTGAGGCTCTGGATGTCATTCGCCTTATCCAAGGAGTGCATCTCATTTAGCTACCCACAAGAACCAGTATCTTATTTGTGGATGCAGAAGCTTCTGCCTGCAATCTTCCAATCTCATCATCCTTCTTACGGGCTGCCATTTGCAGCTCCTCTAACTTCTGTTGAAACTTCTGCACCGCTTCAGTAGCTTCCTTATCCTTATTCGAGCATATGGTCTCATAGGCCTGCTTTAACTTTCTTAGCTCTGATATTAAATCTACGGAATTGTGCTCATGATCCGCAATGTTTTCATTAAGCTGTACAGAAGTTCCGAATTCCTTCAGTTGTACCTAAACATTACAAAAAGACAAGCACGGATGCAAAACCATGATCAAGAAAATCAGTGGCATTCACAAGCTGAACCAAATGCTTTTGGGATAATTAATAAGTACCAGCAGTTCTGAGTTTTCAGTGTCCAAAAGAGCTTCATGAGTTCTTGAATTCTCCAAATCACTGTCTAGCAGTTCTGCATTGGACAGAAAAGGCAGCAACAGTGGCATCAGTAGCAACATTAGGTGCCTCGTTCTACAGGTTATCTTCATCCAAAAGATATAAAACAGAAATGTTATTCGGTTAATCTTAATAACCCTAGTTTCTTGTCCATCTGGCCACGGCGGCCACAAATGACCAACACAACTGACATTTAGCAGGCACAGCATGACAACTCTAGTGGAATCAACAAAAATAGTAACGCGAAATTCAGGGGCGCAATGTTTTCTGACCGGCGAGCTTTGGATTATCCCCAGGGAGCAGCTCCCTGAAGGCCGCCTCCCACCTGCTTCTGCTCAGCTCCGCCTTCCAGGAAGAGAACGCAAGCGAGCATCAGGCGCAGGGAAGCCCAAGAGAAAACCCTAAGAGGACAGGAGCGGTCCGATGAATCACACCTGGTGGAGGCGGGACTGGTTGATCTTTGTCTCGGGCGTCCCAGAACTCGTGCTGGAGCCCGTTGACCGCCTCCAGCCGCGCGCGGCCGGCGGCGAGGGCCTCGACCCGGTCGTAGATGCGCTGCCACTCGGCCAGCCCGCCGACCCCCGCCGCCGCGCCGCCGCCACAGCCGCAACTCATCGATTCGGACGGCCTGGGTGTTGATTTTCTCAATCTCGCGTGCTGCAATGCTCTCTGAGAAGATGCTAGTTAAACGCTGAGCAGCTCATCGCCATTGAAGGAAGACGGCGGTGGACTCGTGGAGACTGGAGACTCGAGAGGCGAGGCCGCGAGACATTTGGGGAGAGGACAGGTCAGTCACTCTGTGGCTCCTTCACTTTTTAGTCCTTTTATTTTTGACATCTCGTTTTTAATTTTGATCCTGGTAGAAAAGAAATACTGATTCAGTATGCCGCTTTGAATTTAGTAATTTCTCCTATTATATTGGCCATTTGATTCGTCAGGATTGCCTAATCCGAGTCCCTATACGACAGCGGACACGTCCGTGGACAATGGCCGGGCAGATCTCAAGTTTTGCCAATTGCAATCACAAACCTTATTTTCAAGACACCAAATACATGCAAACACATGCACGTTATTCATTTTGGTTAAACATAGTTCAGTGCACAAAAATACAAGTTGTTTGTACTTAAATTTTTTAAAATTTCTAGTGTGAATGTAACATCCGTGTTGGGCCAGGTTGGGGTTTAGTCCCACCGTGTCGCGCGAGAAGCGACGCGATCGGCTTAAATAGCCGTGTCGTCCAAAAGTGGGCATGTCCAGGCCGTCGATGCACCCTACTTTTTTTTTGAAGTTAAATCATTTTTCAACTTACCCTTTTGTTCTCATGTCCTACACATAATTGGGACGGATGTGAGCAAATTGTCGCGGGTGGTCAGTCCGACATGACAAACGCGCCTGGTTGTCTGCCTCATATTTGGGCTGAATATGGGAAGTGTCAGCCAGTCCAGGCGTTTGGGTCGGTTGTGGGGACCCAGTTGGGTGCTACTTTTTCGCCGGGTCAGTGGCCTGGCAGCCCACCAGGGTATTTGCGGCAGATACGGGGTCTGGTTGTAGATGCTCTAAGATAGACTCCTATTAAAAAAACTATGAATTTATTTTTACCACATTCCTTAGGAAATTTAGTACCAGCTCAAAACTCTTGTAAAAAAATGTTTTTCCTATGACGTAATCTTTTTTCTAGAATACGCATAAGCATGTGTGTCATATATTCATGGAAGGAGTAGCCAAGATGGCCGATACAACGCCTTTCGGGACCCACACCCACACCCACCACGACTACACCATCACACACTCGCCTTGACCAAACTCAAGCCATGAATGGCAAAGAGGTTGAACACCGAGCACATAGGTCGCGTCACAACCGTAACCGAACACCTCGGAGCACGACAAAAACACCAAACTAAACTAGATCAACGCACCCTCCACTCATGGCGCCTAGGAGATCAGCAAGTGGACAACAGGAGCTAGCCTGGCTCGAGGAAGATGTGACGACCCCGGCTTAATCGTGCACTAATCATACACACAAATGCGCACGATCAAGCCTAAGGACTCACTTGAAGATATCACAACACAACTCTAAAACATAAATAAAGTCATACAAGCTTTATATTACAAGTCAGGGCCTCGAGGGCTCGAATACATAGCTCGATGGCATACAAGCGTCAGCGGAAGCATTAGATATCTGGGTACAGATATATTACAGAGAGAGAAATAGGCCTTCACAGAGGCGGGGTAAAATAAAATACTACGATCGAAAGGCGTAGGCCTCCTACCCTGGGCCCTCCGATCCTACTCCTGGTCGTCGGTCGGCTCCTCGTAGTAGTAGTACTCGCCAGGCGGGTAGTAGTACTGGTCGCCGGCTGGGGCGTCTGGCTCAGGGGCTCCGTCGTCTGGTGGCATCAATTGGATACGGGGGAAAAAGAAAATAAAGCAAACGTGAGTACTCATCTGAAGTACTCAGCAAGTAAGGATCTACACTACATATGCATCATTGTCAAAGGAATGGCTGTATATGTGGACTGGGCTGCAGAAATGTCAGAATAGAGGGGAAAGCCTAGTCCTATCGAAGACTAGCATCTTCAACAATCTTCGACAGTCTTGCAGCAATAGAAGAGAACAGATGAACATAATGTAAAGTAGTAGTAGTAGTATCATCAACCTCGACCTGAGATCCTTTCTCGACTCCCTGCCAGAAAGCAATCCCAGAGCCGTACTATTCAGTTCTCATCACATGTTCTAGTTGTACCGATCGGGATACAACTCCGAGTGTCCGTTACCGTAGGACAGGCAATCGATAGAGGTTTCTTCCCTGCAGGGGTGCACCAACTTACCCACCACGCTCGCTTAACTCCGGCCGGACACACTTTACTGGGTCATGCCCGGCCTCGGCTAAGCAACACGCCGCAACCCAACCGAATACCTAACAGAGAGGTCAGCATGCCGGACTAACCTATGCCCCCAGGGGTCTTGGGCCATCGCCCCGGGAACTCCTGCACGTTACGTGCACCGCCGGTGAGCAGACCTAGCAACCCCTTACACAAGCGCGGTTGCATTCCCAGTCCAACCCAGCGTGTGCCGCATCAGTCGCTGACGTCCATTAAGCTCCGGCTGAAGTATACGACGCAGAACGCCCATACTATGCCCACGTGATGGTTAGTGCTATCGGGCCAGAGGCCCCTCGGATCAAATATCCAAACCGTAGTGGATTAGGAGCGCGCGGAAACGAGCAGAGACTCACGATCGATGTGACCCCGTCGCCCCGTCTCGAGGACTTGCGGCAAGGGCTAAGAATGCCCGGCCATGCCTCGTAGTTATCTCGTGGGCACCATCCAGGTCAACCCGACTCCGCATCACTTCGTAATAAGCTCGCGCGGGTACCCCTCAGGGCCGACCCGTCTTTAGTATCATGGTTCAGTGCAAGTCAACTCAACAACAGTATCTGTGTGTCTGACACCAGGGGAGCCCTGAGGAATCACCCTCGATGGAACCCCACCTGATGTTAAAGTCAAGGTGAACGAAGGAGGAATCACCCTCGAGGTCCACACTTGAGGAGTTGCGCGACGATGTCGTTATCGGGGGTGGTGTAGGAGGAATCACCCTCGCTTACCACGACCGAGTAACTAACCTACAAGGTTAACATCTGAAGTGCTGACGAGGTATCACCCTCGGCACTCGACGGTAACCCAGCAGTGTCGGCAACTAAGGGGAAGTGATGTGCGGTGCCAGGGTCTAGTCTTCAATCCCGATGATCGGGTCTTCTGATATCCAGCAGGGTAGTCGGGATCAAGTGGGGGTCTCTGTCGTGTCTCTACCCTGCCTATACTACGCAGTCTAGGATAACCAGTAAGGTAGCAAGGCAGGTTACAATAAACCGGCTATGCAACAGATATAGGAAACAGTAGCAGTAGCAGTTCTAATGCAAGCATAAGAGAGAAGAGAATAGGCGATATAGGCATGTTCAAAATGGGGGTGCTTGCCTGTTTGCTCTGGGGCAAGGACAAGGTCTTCAGTGGTATCGTCGGGGACGTAGTCGTACTCCTGAGTTGCGTCTGCCTCGGGAGCTACGTCAACGTCGGAGTCTACCAAGAGAGAAGAGGGGGAAGAAACAGGTAAACATAATGCAAACAAATGCAATACGGTGCGTGTGATGCTATGATGCAGTGCAGGGTTGCCTAATTATGCATCTAAGTCATTTTAGTTATTTTTAGAATTATTCTGGGATTTAATATCCGACGTTTGTGCACTATTCATCTGCCGGATTCGGGTCCGGAGTTACGAGTTCTTCTACATAGGGGGTTCCGATGGAGAAACAGACGGCACGATCAGACTCAGCTCGTCGTTCTGAGCAACTTTCATGTTTTAACTTTTTCGATCCGAGCTACGGTTTAAAAGTTATTAATTTTTAAAGATTATTTGAATTTCTGGAATTTATTTTATTTACAGAAAAGTGAATTATGACGTCAGCATTGCGTCACAGTGATGTCAGCAGGTCAACTGCGGTTGACCAGGGTCAAACCTGACATGTGGGTCCAGTGGGACCCACTTGTCAGCCTCTGTTAGTGTTAAGGGGGCGACGGCGAGCAGCAGCTGCAGGGCCTCCACGCTACGATTCGACGGAGCAGGCGACGTGGTCGATCACGGTGCGTCTCCTGGACACGATGGCGAGGCGAGGCGGCATCGCTGGCCACGAGAACGGCGACGAACGGCGGCGGATCCGTTCGGCCTCGCGTGGATCTGAGGGGAAGGAAGGAGGGAGAGGGCGAGCGGGTGAGGGGAAGTGGATAGGAACAGAGAGGAGGCCGAGGGAGCTCCTCCTTATCCTCTCGCCCGACCTGCGGCGTCGCGGTGTCGATGCCAGAGCGGCGCGCGCGCGGGTGACCATGGACGAGGCGACACGGCGATGGAAAGAACGACGACTGTGCGCGGGATGGGCTGGGCCGGCTGGCGGGGCACTGTGCACTAAGGCCCAGTGCACAGTGCCTCATTTTTATTTTTCTGTTTTGTTTTCTCTTTTTCTTTTAATCTTTTCTGTTTTGAAATAGTTAGGGCATTTCTACACTTTTGAAAAATGTGAGAGTTGTCCCAAATATTGCAATGCAATATTAGCTCTCACCAAAAAGTGGTTTGGACAGATTTGGAAGCCATTTGAATTTGTAATGATTTTAAATGAATTAATATTGCTATTTTGGGTGCTGTTTCACCTTGTTTGAGTCATTTATCCAACTCCAATTAGCTTGATGTTGATTTTAGAAATGTTCCTGGATTATTTGCCCTTTAATGAACATTTTCCCAACAGTGTTTGATCAACTTTATATTTCACTTTTGAGTTTGAGTTGATTTTCAGATGTGAATTTGAATTGGATCATTAACCCATATGACTTGGCACTGCAAATGATCATGACTTGGCAATTTTAACAGAGTGTCACAGAGCTTATTACAAGGGGGTGTTACAAGTTCTCCTCCTCTAAAAGAAATTCCCGTCCCAAGAATTTAGGAGGTAGAAGGAAAGAGTCCGGGATACTCTTCCCGAAGATGATCCTCGCGTTCCCAAGTGGCTTCATCTTCAGTGTGATTCGACCACTGCACTTTTAGGAACTTGGTCGTCTTCTGACGAGTCCGACGTTCAGATTCGTCGAGGATGCGGATCGGATGCTCCTTATAGGAAAGATCATCTTGTAGCTCGAGCATCTCATGATCCACTGCACGGTGCGGGGATTCCTTGAAGCACTTACGGAGTTGCGACACGTGGAAGACATCATGAATATGGGAGAATTGCGGTGGCAACTCCAATTTATATGCCACCTGTCCACGTCTAGCCACGATGCGGAAAGGACCAATATAGCGAGGAGCTAGCTTGCCCTTGATTCTGAAACGACGGGTGCCCTTCATCGGAGTGACACCAAGATAAGCTTGATCACCAGGTTGATAGATCACACCCCATCGCTTACGATCATAATTACTCTTCTGACGGTCTTGAGCTGCTTTGAGATTCTCCCGGACAATTCTGACTTGTTCTTCGGCATGCTGAATAATGTCCGGTCCAACAAGAGGTCGTTCCCCAGTTTCTGACCAATTCAGAGGGGTTCGACATTTACGACCATAAAGAACCTCAAAGGGGGCCATTTTCAAGCTGGCTTGGTAGCTGTTGTTATAAGAGAACTCGGCATACGGGAGAGATTCCTCCCATTTCTTACCGAAGGATATAACACAAGCTCGAAGCATATCTTCAAGCACTTGATTAACGCGCTCAACTTGGCCTTGGGATTGTGGGTGATAAGCTGAACTCCAGGTGATATGAGTTCCCATTGCTTTCTGGAAACTTTCCCAGAAATGGCCAGTGAAAATGCTGCCACGGTCTGAACTGATTTCTTTGGGAATACCATGAAGTGAAACAATTCTGGAGATATATAGCTCTGCTAGCTGACTAGCAGTAATAGTCTCCTTAACTGGCAGAAAGTGTGCAACCTTGGAAAGTTGGTCAACGACGACAAGAATAGCATCGTGACCCTTCTGAGACTTGGGAAGACCAGTAATGAAGTCCATTTGCACTTTATCCCACTTCCATAGAGGAATAGGGAGCGGTTGCAGAATTCCAGCAGGTTTCTGATGTTCTGCCTTCACGCGACGACAAACGTCACACTCGGCAACATAACGAGCAATATCTTGCTTCATTCTAGACCACCAGTACCTTTGACGAAGATCTCGATACATCTTGGTACTGCCCGGATGGATAGATAACGGTGTATCATGGGCCTCCTTCATGACTTTGTCAGTCATCAACTCGAAGCGAGGTACTACAATGCGGTCTCGGAAGTACAAGGTTCCATCTTCAGCAATCGAGAAATCCCTGTACTTTTCAAGGTGAAGCTCTTTCTTCATTAGACCAATTTCGGCATCTTTAGCTTGCGCAATCTTGACAGCTTTCTCAAGATCTGGTTGTATCACAAGGTTATTAAGAGAACCTTGCGGGATGATGCAGAGATTCAGCTTGCGCAATTCTTCATATAGCTGGGGTTGAGCTTGCTTTACCATGAGGTTGTTACTATAAGACTTGTGGCTCAAGGCATCAGCCATCACATTAGCTTTGCCAGGAGTGTAGGAAATACCACAGTCATAATCGGTGATTGTTTCCAACCAACGCTGCTGACGAAGATTAAGTTCCGGTTGAGTGAATAAGTACTTCAAGCTCTGATGATCGGTGTAAATCTCACACCGATTACCAAGGAGGTAATGACGCCACTGCTTCAAAGCATAAATGACAGCAGCAAGTTTGAGGTCATGCACTGGGTAATTCTCTTCATGTGGACGCAATTGTCGCGAAGCATAAGCAATTACTCTTCGCTCTTGCATTAGGACACAACCTAATCCTTGGCGAGAGGCGTCGCAGAAGATCACAAAATCTTTGCGAGAGTCTGGAGGAGCAAGGACTGGAGCAGATGTCAGTTTGTCCTTGAGGGTCTGGAAGCTTTCCTGACATTTGTCTGTCGACTCAAACTTAACGCCTTTGTGGAGCAGATTAGTCAGGGGCTTGGCAATCTTGGAGAAATTTTCGATGAAACGGCGACAATAACTTGCAAGCCCGAGAAAACTTCTGACTTGCTTGACATTCTTCGGAGGGGTCCAGTCAAGAATAGCCTGAACACGTTCCGGGTTAACTGCGATACCATCCTTGGAGATGACATGTCCAAGGTAGGTTACCTCAGAAAGCCAGAATTCACACTTAGAGTACTTGGCATATAATTGGTGCTCTCGAAGTCTCTCCAGAACAAGGCGAAGGTGCTCAGCATGTTCTTCTTTGTTCTTCGAATAAACCAGAATATCATCCAGATATACCACGACGAATTTGTCGAGGTAATCCATGAATATGTAATTCATTAGGCGGGAGAATGTAGCTGGAGCGTTTGTTAAGCCAAACGACATGACTGTGTACTCGTAAGAGCCATAACGGGTAACGAATGCAGTCTTCGGAATACCCTCTTCGCGGACACGGATCTGGTGATAACCCAATCTCAAGTCGAGTTTAGAAAACACCGAAGATCCTGCGAGTTGGTCATATAAATCGTTGATTCGGGGAAGTGGATATTTATTCTGAATGGTTGCCTGGTTGATTGGATGATAATCTTGGACCAACCTATTCGTTCCATCTTTCTTCTTGACGAAAAGAGACGGTGCTCCCCAGGCAGAGGAACTAGGGCGAATGAAACCCTTCCTTAAGGATTTATCAATTTCCTCCTTAAGCTCGATGAGGTGGTGCGGAGGCATCTTGTAGGGACGCTTCGCAATAGGAGTGGTGCCAGGCTTCAAGTCGACGACGAACTCGACAGCTCTAGCAGGGGGTATTCCTGGAAGTTCTTCTGGAAAAACATCCGGGAAGTCACAGACAACTGGGATATTCTCAATCCCATCAAGTGGAGAAGCATTCAACGCGTTCAAGGCATAAATTTGAGCCTCAGTGTTCTGGGTAAGGTGAGCTTGATAGTTCACTATCTCATTCGATGGATGTAGAAGGTGTATCACTTTAGTGGCACAGTTGATTGAGGCGTAGTGGGCCTTCAACCAATCCATTCCCAAAATAAGATCAATACCAGAGGAGTTGAGAATAATGGGGGATGCTCGGAACTCTAACCCTTCGATATTAATCACAACATCAGGGCTAACCAAGGAGGTTTGACAGTGTCCCGCGGGAGTATTTACTCGTATCTTTTGGGGTAGCATATCACATTTAACTTCATGCATGAGTGCGAATTTATCTGACATAAATGAATGCGATGCTCCTGAATCAAATAAAACGGATGCAGGTACTGAATTAACGAGAAGTGTACCCATCACAGTATCTAGTTGATTTGGAGCTTCAGACATGTTGACGTGGTAGTACTGCCCACGACCATAAGAAGGTCTGGCATTATAATTGCGCTGTTGAGGAATACCACGGCCAATACCACGGCCAGCAGAAGGAAGAGCCAGTTGATTCTGATTCTGAAAACAGTCTCTAGCATGGTGACCTGGCTTGCCACACTTGAAGCATAGTCCGCTGTCAGGACGAGGTGCTGGAGCTCGAGGTGCTGGAGCTGGCAGAGGCTGCCTCGGTGGTGGAGGTGGCAGGCGTGGTGCAGCATAAGAGGGCCTGTTTGCAGGGGCTGCTGAACGGAACATGCCTTGGGGAAACCAGATGTGTCACTTCTGGGAAGACGAGCCCGAAGATGAGCCCAACTCACGGGTGCGTCTGGACGCTTCCTTGTGCTTCTTAAGTCCAGTTTCAACCATAATAGCCTTATTCACCAAAGTGGCGAAATCAGGATAGTCTTGGACAAGCAGGGCTAACTGAATGTCATGGTGCAGTCCTTCACGCAACTTCTCCTGTCTGCGTTCATCAGTAGGAATGTCCTCTTCAGCGTAGCGAGATAAGTCCAGAAACTCGCGCCGATAGACTTCCACAGTCTTGTTTCCTTGAACAAGGCTACGGAACTCAGCCTTCTTCCTAGCTATGATAGCTAGAGGAATGTAGCGGGCACGGAAAGCAATCTTGAACTCTGCCCAAGTGATGACAGTACCAGGCGGCAGAGTCTGTCGGTGGGTGGCCCACCATTGAGCTGCGGGACCCTTCAGAAGATAAGTCGCAAAAGTGACATAGTTAATTTCGGTGACACCAGCAGACTCCATCTCATGAGAGATGTCACGCAGCCAGTCATCTGCATCCAGTGGGTTGACTGTGTTGCGTAAAAATGATGGACTGAGCCTCATGAACTCTGGCAAGGTGATGGATGGTGGCTGTTGATTAGCATCAGGACGAGGGAATTGCTGCATAATTCCCGTCATAAACTGGCGGTTGAGTTCAAATTGTTGCATCATCGCTGCCATGTAATCAGGTGGTGGCGGCGGTGGCGGGTTGTTGTCAGCCATCCTGCCCCCCGGCTTAATCGTGCACTAATCATACACGCAAATGCGCACGATCAAACCTAAGGACTCACTTGAAGATATCACAACACAACTCTAAAACATAAATAAAGTCATACAAGCTTTATATTACAAGCCAGGGCCTCGAGGGCTCGAATACATAGCTCGATGGCATACAAGCGTCAGCGGAAGCATTAGATATCTGGGTACAGATATATTACAGAGAGAGAAATAGGCCTTCACAGAGGCGGGGGAAAATAAAATACTACGATCGAAAGGCGTAGGCCTCCTGCCCTGGACCCTCCGATCCTACTCCTGGTCGTCGGTCGGCTCCTCGTAGTAGTAGTACTCGCCAGGCGGGTAGTAGTACTGGTCGTCGGCTGGGGCGTCTGGCTCAGGGGCTCCGTCGTCTGGTGGCATCAATTGGATATGGGGGAAAACGAAAATAAAGCAAACGTGAGTACTCATCCGAAGTACTCAGCAAGCAAGGATCTACACTACATATGCATCATTGTCAAAGGAATGGCTGTATATGTGGACTGGGCTGCAGAAATGCCAGAATAGAGGGGAAAGCCTAGTCCTATCGAAGACTAGCATCTTCAACAATCTTCGACAGTCTTGCAGCAATAGAAGAAATCAGATGAACATAATGTAAAGTAGTAGTAGTAGTATCATCAACCTCGACCTGAGATCCTTTCGGTATTTCAGCAACAGCTTATGCAAGTGTTTAACAATAAACATGATGTAACTCGACATTATGGAAAGAGTGCAATAGATGCTAAAAGTAGTCATTAAGACATACAGATCCATACACAGTCGGTTACAATCGGGCAGCATAACGGCGCAAATTGAAAAACTAGAGACACACTAGGTGGCACGCAGGCACGCGGTAAGGAAGTACACAACGTGACATAGCAAAGGCTACATCAGCGTCGGAGAAAACCACTGAAACGGGGTAACTGCAAGTGCGGACGACGAATGTTCGTCGCGGCAGGATCCTGTGCTCCATGTGCACTCTGATGCAGAACCCGGTCTCGAACTGTAAGAAGAGGTCCACGTGCAGGCGTGTGACCTCCCACTGCAGGCCAATCAATACCTGGCGGCATCTCGGTCCTGTGTGGGTAAAGAATATACACCGGGTGTCTCCCTGCACGAACAGCTGGTAGCAACTGTGTCAAAGCCTCGTAGTAGCGTGCTCGAGTGGCGAACAACTCGACGGCAAGAGCCCGAACAGTGCGATCCAGAGCCTGAGTGCACTGAATCAGAACCTGCGGGTCGTAGCGTCGAGACTCGTACGGGGCACAGATAGCTGTGTAAAATCCAGTAGCATCTCCAACAGGTGCATACGGAATGTACCAAAACACAGAGTCATCCAAGCTAGCATTGTGCTCTCCTCGGAGACGTGCGACAGCAGAGTAGGCGGCATCATGTACTGCCATCTCAATCGTCACGCCTATTCCGTGAAAAAGGTGTAGCTCGGTGTCTGAGTTGTTCTGCTGATCATAGATCCGAACTTCAGCATAGTTCTGTTCCTGGTTGAACTCGCGGTAAACCTCATAGACCATGTACTCGGGATACCAGCGGTAACCCAGTCTACTCAGGAGGGCGATCAGAACAGCTGGAAATCCAGGGGCATCACGAGCCCAAGTGCGACGCACAAGCTGGGTCGTAGGCCGCGGTGGAAACAGTCGATCCATCTGAAACAGAGAGGTTCAGGGTTGTCATAAGACAATGAGAAATATAACCGATCTCGCAAGGAAAGGTTAAACAAAACAATGGAAAGGAAAATGATTATCAGACTAATCCAAGGAAATCGCACTGAATCCAGCTCTCCGGGTGGATAGAATTAACGAGATCCTAAATGTCGGTGTTAGTAAATTTTATTAAACCCGATATGGGTTAATGATCCAATTCAAATTCACATCTGAAATCAACTCAAATTCAAAAGTGAAATATAAAGTTGATCAAACACTGTTGGGAAAATGTTCATTAAAGGGCAAATAATCCAGGAACATTTCTAAAATCAACATCAAGATAATTGGAGTTGGATAAATGACTCAAACAAGGTGAAACAGCACCCAAAACAACAATATTAATTCATTTAAAATCATTACAAATTCAAATGGCTTCCAAATCCGTACAAACCACTTTTTGGTGAGAGCTACTATTGCATTGCAATATTTGGGACAACTCTCACATTTTTCAAAAGTGTAGAAATGCCCTAACTATTTCAAAACAGAAAAGATTAAAAGAAAAAGAGAAAACAAAACAGAAAAATAAAAACGAGGCACTGTGCACTGGGCCTTAGTGCACAGTGCCCCGCCAGCTGGCCCAGCCCATCCCACGCACAGTCGTCGTCCTTTCCATCGCCGTGTCGCCTCGTCCATGGTCACCTGCGCGCGCGCCGCTCCGGCGTCGACACCGCGACGCCGCAGGTCAGTCGAGAGGATAAGGAGGAGCTCCCTCGGCCTCCTCTCCGTTCCTATCCACTTCCCCTCACCCGCTCGCCCTCTCCCTCCTTCCTTCCCCTCAGATCCACGCGAGGCCGAACGGATCCGCCGCCGTTCGTCGCCGTTCTCGTGGCCAGCGACGCCGCCTCGCCTCGCCATCGTGTCCAGGAGACGCGCCGTGATCGAACACGTCGCCTGCTCCGTCGAATCGTAGCATGGAGGCCCTGCAGCTGATGCTCGCCGTCGCCCCCTTTCTTCCTCGACTCCGGAGCTCGCCGGCGGCCGCGACCCTCTCTGCTGCTACTAAACTGCCACGGGTCTTTCTTGACCACGCGGTGAGCTCCCCTCTCCCCTCTGTCCTTCCCTGAGCCGCTCAGCCTCGCTCTATCTAGGACGCCACCGCATCCGAGCTCCGACCGTCGCCGCGTTAGCCATTGCCGAGCCCCCGAGCTTCTGCAGCTCGAACCAGCTGCGCCAACGCGCTTCTGGAGGTTCGTAGCTCCACCCTAGCCAGCTAGCATGCGCGAAAGCGCCGCGTAGCCCCGAAACCAACGACACCCGAACTCCGGCCGCCGCGCGCGAGCTCGCCGGCGACGTTTCCGGCCAAGACAGGCCGCGCCACCGCTCACGTTGAACGCGGCACGGTCTCCTCGTTCGAACGCGCCGCCCCGCGCTCGTTTTGGCCCTCTGTGGCCGAAACCCGCCGCACACCCGTGCCCTCCGCCGTATTTTGACGCCGCCGGCGTTCAGCCGCCAGCCAGCTGACGTGGCTGGGCGTGGGGCCCACTCTGTGACGCTGCCGCTGGGCCCCGCGGGCCTTTTGACCGCGTTGACCACGGTCAGCGCTGCTGACGTGGCACTACAGTCACTGCCAGATGGGGCCCACCCTCGCTAATTAACTAAAATGATTTAAACATATTTAATTGATTTAATGAGACACTGACAGGTGGGCCCAGTAGCTTAATTAGCAAATTAGTTTAATTTTAACCCTGTTAAACACTAACAGAGGCTGACATGTGGGTCCCACTGGACCCACATGTCAGGTTTGACCCTGGTCAACCGCAGTTGACCTGCTGACGTCACTGTGACGCAATGCTGATGTCATAATTCACTTTTCTGTAAATAAAATAAATTCCAGAAATTCAAATAATCTTTAAAAATTAATAACTTTTAAACCATAGCTCGGATCGAAAAAGTTAAAACATGAAAGTTGCTCAGAACGACGAGCCGAGTCTGATCGTGTGTCTGTTTCTCCATCGGAACCCCCTAAGTAGAAGAACTCGTAACTCTGGACCCGAATCCGGCAGATGAATAGTGCACGAACGTCGGATATTAAATCCCAGAATAATTCTAAAAATAACTAAAATGACTTAGATGCATAATTAGGCAACCCTGCACTGCATCATAGCATCACACGCACCGTATTGCATTTGTTTGCATTATGTTTACCTGTTTCTTCCCCCTCTTCTCTCTCGGTAGACCCCGACGTTGACGTAGCTCCCGAGGCAGACGCAGCTCGGGAGTACGACTACGTCCCCGACGATACCACTGAAGACCTTGTCCTTGCCCCAGAGCAAACAGGCAAGCACCCCCATTTTGAACATGCCTATATCGCCTATTCTCTTCTCTCTTATGCTTGCATTAGAACTGCTACTGCTACTGTTTCCTATATCTGTTGCATAGCCTGTTTATTGTAACCTGCCTAGCTACCTTACTGGTTATCCTAGACTGCGTAGTATAGGCAGGGTAGAGACACGACAGAGACCCCCACTTGATCCCGACTACCCTGCTGGATATCAGAAGACCCGATCATCGGGATTGAAGACTAGACCCTGGCACTGCACATCACTTCCCCTTAGTTGCCGACACTGCTGGGTTACCGTCGAGTGCCGAGGGTGATACCTCGTCAGCACTTCTGATGTTAACCTTGTAGGTTAGTTACTCGGTCGTGGTAAGCGAGGGTGATTCCTCCTACACCACCCCCGATAACGACATCGTCGCGCAACTCCTCAAGTGTGGACCTCGAGGGTGATTCCTCCTTCGTTCACCTTGACTTTAACATCAGGTGGGGTTCCATCGAGGGTGATTCCTCAGGGCTCCCCTGGTGTCAGACACACAGATACTGTTGTTGAGTTGACTTGCACTGAACCATGATACTAAAGACGGGTCGGCCCTGAGGGGTACCCGCGCGAGCTTATTGCGAAATGATGCGGAGTCGGGTTGACCTGGATGGTGCCCACGAGATAACTACAAGGCATGGCCGGGCATTCTTCAGCCGGAGCTTAATGGACGTCAGCGACTGATGCGGCACATGCTGGGTTGGACTGGGAATGCAACCGCGCTTGTGTAAGGGGTTGCTAGGTCTGCTCACCGGCGGTGCACGTAACGTGCAGGAGTTCTCGGGGCGATGGCCCAAGACCCCTGGGGGCATAGGTTAGTCCGGCATGCTGACCTCTCTGTTAGGTATTCGGTCGGGTTGCGGCGTGTTGCTTAGCCGAGGCCGGGCATGACCCAGTAAAGTGTGTCCGGCCGGAGTTAAGCGAGCGTGGTGGGTAAGTTGGTGCACCCCTGCAGGGAAGAAACCTCTATCGATAGCCTGTCCTACGGTAACGGACACTCGGAGTTGTATCCCGATCGGTACAACTAGAACATGTGATGAGAACTGAATAGTACGGCTCTGGGATTGCTTTCTCGCAGGGAGTCGAGAAAGGATCTCAGGTCGAGGTTGATGATACTACTACTACTACTTTACATTATGTTCATCTGTTCTCTTCTATTGCTGCAAGACTGTCGAAGATTGTTGAAGATGCTAGTCTTCGATAGGACTAGGCTTTCCCCTCTATTCTGACATTTCTACAACCCAGTCCACATATACAGCCATTCCTTTGACAATGATGCATATGTAGTGTAGATCCTTGCTTGCTGAGTACTTCGGATGAGTACTCACGTTTGCTTTATTTTCTTTTTCCCCCATATCCAATTGATGCCACCAGACGACGGAGCCCCTGAGCCAGACGCCCCAGCCGACGACCAGTACTACTACCCGCCTGGCGAGTACTACTACTACGAGGAGCCGACCGACGACCAGGAGTAGGATCGGAGGGTCCAGGGCAGGAGGCCTACGCCTTTCGATCGTAGTATTTTATTTTACCCCGCCTCTGTGAAGGCCTATTTCTCTCTCTGTAATATATCTGTACCCAGATATCTAATGCTTCCGCTGATGCTTGTATGCCATCGAGCTATGTATTCGAGCCCTCGAGGCCCTGGCTTGTAATATAAAGCTTGTATGACTTTATTTATGTTTTAGAGTTGTGTTGTGATATCTTCAAGTGAGTCCTTAGGCTTGATCGTGCGCATTTGCGTGTATGATTAGTGCACGATTAAGCCGGGGTCGTCACATCTTCCTCGAGCCAGGCTAGCTCCTGTTGTCCACTTGCTGATCTCCTAGGCGCCATGAGTGGAGGGTGCGTTGATCTAGTTTAGTTTGGTGTTTTTGTCGTGCTCCGAGGTGTTCGGTTACGGTTGTGACGCGACCTATGTGCTCGGTGTTCAACCTCTTTGCCTTTCATGGCTTGAGTTTGGTCAAGGCGAGTGTGTGATGGTGTAGTCGTGGTGGGTGTGGGTGTGGGTCCTTGCCCCAGAGCAAACAGGCAAGCACCCCCATTTTGAACATGCCTATATCGCCTATTCTCTTCTCTCTTATGCTTGCATTAGAACTGCTACTGCTACTGTTTCCTATATCTGTTGCATAGCCTGTTTATTGTAACCTGCCTTGCTACCTTACTGGTTATCCTAGACTGCGTAGTATAGGCAGGGTAGAGACATGATAGAGACCCCCACTTGATCCCGACTGCCCTGCTGGATATCAGAAGACCCGATCATCGGGATTGAAGACTAGACCCTGGCACCGCAAATCACTTCCCCTTAGTTGCCAACACTGCTAGGTTACCGTCGAGTGCCGAGGGTGATACCTCGTCAGCACTTCTGATGTTAATCTTGTAGGTTAGTTACTCGGTCGTGGTAAGCGAGGGTGATTCCTCCTACACCACCCCCGATAACGACATCGTCGTGCAACCTCTCAAGTGTGGACCTCGAGGGTGATTCCTCCTTCGTTCACCTTGATGATAACATTGAGCGGGAACTCCGTCGAGGGTGATTCCTCAGGGTTCCCTTCGGTGTCAGACACATAGTTACCTTGGATATTATGACTTGCACTAAACCATGTTACTAAAGACGGGTCGGCCCTGAGGGGTACCCGCGCGAGCTTATTGCGAAGTGATGCGGAGTTGGGTTGACCTGGATGGTGCCCGCGAGATAACTACGAGGTGTGGCCGAGCATTCTTAGCCCTTGCCGCAAGTCCTCGAGACGGGGCGACGGGGTCACATCGATCGTGAGTCTCTACTCGTTTCCGCGCGGTCCTAATCCACTACGGTTTGGATATTTGATCCGAGGGGCCTCTGGCCCGATAGCACTAACCATCACGTGGGCATAGTATGGGCGTTCTACGTCGTATACTTCAGCCGGAGCTTAATGGACGTCAGCGACTGATGCGGCACACGCTGGGTTGGACTGGGAACGCAACCGCGCTTGTATAAGGGGTTGCTAGGTCTGCTCACCGGCGTGCACGTAACGTGCAGGAGTTCCCGGGGTGATGGCCATAGACCCCTAGGGGCATAGGTTAGTCCGGCGTGCTGACCTCTCTGTTAGGTATTCGGTCGGGTTGCGGCGTGTTGCTTAGCCGAGGCCGGGCATGACCCAGTAAAGTGTGTCCGGCCGGAGTTAAGCGAGCGTGGTGGGTAAGTTGGTGCACCCCTGCAGGGAAGAAACCTCTATCGATAGCCTGTCCTATGGTAACGGACACTCGGAGTTGTATCCCGATCGGTACAACTAGAACATGTGATGAGAACTGAATAGTACGGCTCTGGGATTGCTTTCTCGCAGGGAGTTGAGAAAGGTGTAGCTCAGTGTCTGAGTTGTTCTGCTGATCATAAATCCGAACTTCAGCATAATACTGCTCCTGGTTGAACTCGCGATAAACCTCGTAGACCATGTACTCGGGATACCAACGGTAACCCAGTCTACTCAGGAGGGCGATCAGAATAGCTGGAAATCCAGGGGCATCACGAGCCCAAGTGCGAAGCACTAACTGGGTCGTAGGTCGTGGTGGAAACAGTCGATCCATCTGAAACAGAGAAGTTCAGGGTTGTCATAAGACAATGAGAAGTATAACCGATCTCGGAAGGAAAGGTTAAACAAAACAATGGAAAGGAAAATGATTATCAGACTAATCAGATCAAAGACAGGGAAATCACACTGAATCCAGCTCTCCGGGTGGATAGAATTAACGAGAACCTAAATGTCGGTGTTAGTAAATTTTATTAAACCCGAATAGATGAGAGATTAGAATCCCAGAGTAAAGACAAGGAATAAAAGATCCTAATACCACCCAGTTGGCGACGTGGGCCCGTAAGCCACACAGCCAAGTTAGTAAAACAGTTTTCGACCACTAGACTCAACTTCGGCCAAGGAATTGGGAAGGGGGATACCTAGAGGCAGTCGGCTCTGATACCAACCTGTGACGACCCCGGCTTAATCGTGCACTAATCATACACGCAAATGCGCACGATCAAGCCTAAGGACTCACTTGAAGATATCACAACACAACTCTAAAACATAAATAAAGTCATACAAGCTTTATATTACAAGCCAGGGCCTCGAGGGCTCGAATACATAGCTCGATGGCATACAAGCATCAGCGGAAGCATTAGATATCTGGGTACAGATATATTACAGAGAGAGAAATAGGCCTTCACAGAGGCGGGGTAAAATAAAATACTATGATCGAAAGGCGTAGGCCTCCTGCCCTGGACCCTCCGATCCTACTCCTGGTCGTCGGTCGGCTCCTCGTAGTAGTAGTACTCGCCAGGCGGGTAGTAGTACTGGTCGTCGGCTGGGGCGTCTGGCTCAGGGGCTCCGTCGTCTGGTGGCATCAATTGGATATGGGGGAAAAAGAAAATAAAGCAAACGTGAGTACTCATCCGAAGTACTCAGCAAGCAAGGATCTACACTACATATGCATCATTGTCAAAGGAATGGCTGTATATGTGGACTGGGCTGCAGAAATGCCAGAATAGAGAGGAAAGCCTAGTCCTATCGAAGACTAGCATCTTCAACAATCTTCGACAGTCTTGCAGCAATAGAAGAGAACAGATGAACATAATGTAAAGTAGTAGTAGTAGTATCATCAACCTCGACCTGAGATCCTTTCTCGACTCCCTGCGAGAAAGCAATCCCAGAGCCGTACTATTCAGTTCTCATCACATGTTCTAGTTGTACCGATCGGGATACAACTCCGAGTGTCCGTTACCGTAGGACAGGCTATCGATAGAGGTTTCTTCCCTGCAGGGGTGCACCAACTTACCCACCACGCTCGTTTAACTCCGGCCGGACACACTTTACTGGGTCATGCCCGGCCTCGGCTAAGCAACACGCCGCAACCCGACCGAATACCTAACAGAGAGGTCAGCACGCCGGACTAACCTATGCCCCCAGGGGTCTTGGGCCATCGCCCCGGGAACTCCTGCACGTTACGTGCACCGCCGGTGAGCAGACCTAGCAACCCCTTATACAAGCGCGGTTGCGTTCCCAGTCCAACCCAGCGTGTGCCGCATCAGTCGCTGACGTCCATTAAGCTCCGGCTGAAGTATACGACGCAGAACGCCCATACTATGCCCACGTGATGGTTAGTGCCATCGGGCCAGAGGCCCCTCGGATCAAATATCCAAACCGTAGTGGATTAGGAGCACGCGGAAACGAGCAGAGACTCACGATCGATGTGACCCTGTCGCCCCGTCTCGAGGACTTGCGGCAAGGGCTAAGAATGCCCGGCCACGCCTCGTAGTTATCTCGCAGGCACCATCCAGGTCAAACCGACTCCGCATCACTTCGCAATAAGCTCGCGCGGGTACCCCTCAGGGCCGACCCGTCTTTAGTATCATGGTTCAGTGCAAGTCAACTCAACAACAGTATCTGTGTGTCTGACACCAGGGGAGCCCTGAGGAATCACCCTCGATGGAACCCCACCTGATGTTAAAGTCAAGGTGAACGAAGGAGGAATCACCCTCGAGGTCCACACTTGAGGAGTTGCGCGACGATGTCGTTATCGGGGGTGGTGTAGGAGGAATCACCCTCGCTTACCATGACCGAGTAACTAACCTACAAGGTTAACATCAGAAGTGCTGACGAGGTATCACCCTCGGCACTCGACGGTAACCCAGCAGTGTCGGCAACTAAGGGGAAGTGATGTGCGGTGCCAGGGTCTAGTCTTCAATCCCGATGATCGGGTCTTCTGATATCCAGCAGGGCAGTCGGGATCAAGTGGGGGTCTCTGTCGTGTCTCTACCCTGCCTATACTAAGCAGTCTAGGATAACCAGTAAGGTAGCAAGGCAGGTTACAATAAACAGGCTATGCAACAGATATAGGAAACAGTAGCAGTAGCAGTTCTAATGCAAGCATAAGAGAGAAGAGAATAGGCGATATAGGCATGTTCAAAATGGGGGTGCTTGCCTGTTTGCTCCGGGGCAAGGACAAGGTCTTCAGTGGTATCGTCAGGGACGTAGTCGTACTCCTGAGCTGCGTCTGCCTCGGGAGCTACGTCAACGTCGGGGTCTACCGAGAGAGAAGAGGGGGAAGAAACAGGTAAACATAATGCAAACAAATGCAATACGGTGCGTGTGATGCTATGATGCAGTGCAGGGTTGCCTAATTATGCATCTAAGTCATTTTAGTTATTTTTAGAATTATTCTGGGATTTAATATCCGACGTTTGTGCACTATTCATCTACCGGATTCGGGTCCGGAGTTACGAGTTCTTCTACGTAGGGGGTTCCGATGGAGAAACAGACGACACGATCAGACTCGGCTCGTCGTTCTGAGCAACTTTCATGTTTTAACTTTTTCGATCCGAGCTACGGTTTAAAAGTTATTAATTTTTAAAGATTATTTGAATTTCTAGAATTTATTTTATTTACAGAAAAGTGAATTATGACGTCAGCATTGCGTCACAGTGACGTCAGCAGGTCAACTGCGGTTGACCAGGGTCAAACCTGACATGTGGGTCCAGTGGGACCCACATGTCAGCCTCTGTTAGTGTTAAACAGGGTTAAAATTAAACTAATTTGCTAATTAAGCTACTGGGCCCACCTGTCAGTGTCTCATTAAATCAGTTAATTATGTTTAAATCGTTTTAGTTAATTAGCGAGGGTGGGCCCCATCTGGCAGTGACTATAGTGCCATGTCAGCAGCGCTGACCGTGGTCAACGCGGTCAAAAGGCCCGCGGGCCCAGCGGCAGCGTCACAAAGTGGGCCCCACGCCCAGCCACGTCAGCTGGCCGGCGGCTAAACGCCGGCGGCGTCAAAATACGGCGGAGGGCACGGGTGTGCGGCGGGTTTCGGCCACAGAGGGCCAAAACGAGCGCGGGGCGGCGCGTTCGAATGAGGAGACCGTGCTGCGTTCAACGCGAGCGGTGGCGCGGCCTGTCTTGGCCGGAAACGTCGCCGGCGAGCTCGCGTGCGGCGGCCGGAGTTCGGGTGTCGATGGTTTCGGGGCTACGAGGCGCTTTCGCGCATGCTAGCTGGCTAGGGTGGAGCTACGAACCTCCAAGAGCGCGTTGGCGCAGCTGGTTCGAGCTGCAGAAGCTCGGGGGCTCGGCAATGGCTAACGCGGCGACGGTCGGAGCTCGGATGCGGTGGCGTCCTAGATAGAGCAAGGCTGAGCGGCTCAGGGAAGGACAGAGGGGAGAGGGGAGCTCACCGCGTGGTCAAGAAAGACCCGTGGCAGTTTAGTAGCAACAGAGAGGGTCGCGGTCGCCGGCGAGATCCGGAGTCGAGGAAGAAAGGGGGCGACGGCGAGCAGCAGCTGCAGGGCCTCCACGCTACGATTCGACGGAGCAGGCGACGTGGTCGATCACGGCGCGTCTCCTGGACACGATGGCGAGGCGAGGCGGCGTCGCTGGCCACGAGAACGGCGACGAACGGCGGCGGATCCGTTCGGCCTCGCGTGGATATGAGGGGAAGGAAGGAGGGAGAGGGCGAGCGGGTGAGGGGAAGTGGATAGGAATGGAGAGGAGGCCGAGGGAGCTCCTCCTTATCCTCTCGCCCGACCTGCGGCGTCGCGGTGTCGACGCCGGAGCGGCGCGCACGCGGGTGACCATGGACGAGGCGACACGGCGATGGAAAGGATGACGACTATGCGCGGGATGGGCTGGGCCGGCTGGCGGGGCACTGTGCACTAAGGCCCAGTGCACAGTGCCTCATTTTTATTTTTCTGTTTTGTTTTCTCTTTTTCTTTTAATCTTTTCTGTTTTGAAATAGTTAGGGCATTTCTACACTTTTGAAAAATGTGAGAGTTGTCCCAAATATTGCAATGCAATATTAGCTCTCACCAAAAAGTGGTTTGGACAGATTTGGAAGCCATTTGAATTTGTAATGATTTTAAATGAATTAATATTGCTGTTTTGGGTGTTGTTTCACCTTGTTTGAGTCATTTATCCAACTCCAATTATCTTGATGTTGATTTTAGAAATGTTCCTGGATTATTTGCCCTTTAATGAACATTTTCCCAACAGTGTTTGATCAACTTTATATTTCACTTTTGAATTGGAGTTGATTTTCAGATGTGAATTTGAATTGGATCATTAACCCATATGACTTGGCACTGCAAATGATCATGACTTGGCAATTTTAACAGAGTGTCACAGAGCTTATTACAAGGGGGTGTTACAGAAGACATCGTAAATGAGGCCCCGTTGATGAAGTAGATAGCGCCCCGGATGCTCATGCCCGCGGCAACACCCAATACATGACAACCAGGTGTCCCAAGTCTCGCCGTCGAGGCAAACCACACCAGCTACTCCTCCGGAAGACACCCCGAGCACCCAGACAACGCCTCCAAGAAGGGGATGACGCTGTGGCGTCACCGCTGCCTGGCCCGGCGAACCGAGCCTAGGGTTTCCCCCGGTGCCAGAACGGGGATGGACATGGCCATGGCAACGCCCCCAGGGAGGAGACGGCACCCGTAGGCGTCGTCGTGCCCATGGCCACAACAGTGTATGGATTTCTCCTCGGTCATGTCCGTCACGTCTCCGAAGGAAAGCAAACAGGGAAGGGGGAAGCAAAATTGTCATCTTGGGCCATCACCATGGAGAGGGGAGTCGCATGCCGCTGCCGGGTTGTTTATGGTGCAATCAAATAAACTTGTTCTACTGACTCACTTTAGTTTAAAGTTTAAATCATGCCACTTGTGAAATTGACACTGACATGCATACTTTCAAAAAAAGAAAGTCATGCTCAACAGCTTGCATTTAAGCTTAGTTTTCTCAGAGGTGTTGCATTTGTGGTGGAATCAACGATGCGTCGGAATAAGATGCCTCTGTTTCTTCCCCACCCTGGTGATGCTTCAGTTAGCAACGCCGGGAAGCAGGCAACCATGTGTCTCATCAGACTTTGGTTTTGACTATGTTAGGTTGTGGTGTCTGGTGCTTGGCGTCTTCTCTGGCGACAGCGTCCGCTGGTCCAAAGTATGCGGGTGCCTTGGAGGGTGGTGTGTGGATGGCGGCTTGCAGCGGCGCTCTTCTTCTCCGATCACGTTGGATGAAGACGACGTCGTCAAGATCTGGCAGACTTGGGGATGATCCCCGACCGACGTGCCACAAAGACTCGGTTCTGTCACCTTCGATGGATTGTTTAATCGGTTCATAAAGCAGCGTGGTCTGCAATGGAGTTCTTCCCACTAGTGCAGAACCGGGCTTTAGCACCGGTTCATTAGGCCCTTTAGCACCGGTTCATTAGGCCCTTTAGTACTGGTTCAACACGAACCGCCACTAAAGGGCCACAACGTGGCACGAGCCAGCGCCGTGGGCTGGGTGACCTTTAGTACCGGTTGGTAACACCAACCGGTACTAAAAGGTTTGGGGGGTTTTGGGTTTATGATTTATTTTTCCTTTAATTTTGTGTTTTCCATTTAATTCTTTTTCATTTGCTGGTATTTTACGATACTACATATTGTACACGTTATGCATATATATAAATAGAATTTCTCGTAGAACCGATCATATATATATATATATCATCGAATGTCTCGCACGACCATTCACACATACACATGTATATATGCAATTTGGTATATACAATTTCTCCTACATGGAGGCATTACTGCGGTAGCGGGTAATGGAATTCTCCTTTGGGATTTATGACATGGTCGAGCAAAAATCCCGCTATTTCCTCTTGAATTGCTCATACGCGATCCGTTGGTAGGAGCTTATCCCGCATCTCGTTGAACTTTAAAGAAGGAGATCAAATATGCATGTTTCAGTTGTGTGTATATATATTAGATATCGATAATGATGTAAAAATTATGAATAGTGTTCTGGCAAACGTACCCATATCTGTCTATCAGATCTGCTCCTTTCGGACGCCATCATGCGAATGTTCTCGCAAACGTAGTATGCACATAAATCAGTCCCCCGCGCCTGCTTCATGGCCTTTACGAGAATAGAATTCAATCAGATAATAATTAATCAAGCATGATAATTAATGGTATTGAAACTAGAATTAAAGAGATGGTAGCTAGCTAGTACTACTTAATTAATTACCTTGAGTCGATACCATTTCAGCTTTTCTTTCCGAGTGCCTGGAACCTGTTTGATGAACTTTTCCCAAGCCCTGCCCGTCGGCAAAGAAAATGAATAAATAAGTTATTAATTAGTTGATACCAGGAAATGACGAACTAAAGAGGCCGACATATATAGTTCGATAATGATTGAAATTACCTGTTGACTATCCCCTTCACGATTTCGTACTCAGTAACTGGTTTAAGTAGTGAGTCCAGTACTTCAACTTTTCCATCTTCAACTTGAATGATTAACAAGATCCAGTGGAAACTGCATGCGCACATGTTTGCATGTATAAATTAAGCCGGCATGTGACTAACACTCATCAACTACCCTAAACCCTATACACTTATTAACATCTAGCTAGTAAGCAAAAACAGAATTTGTAGTACAAGACAGTGTGAGACTCACCCGAAGTTGTAAGGAAGTAGTATATCTCGATTGGTATTTAGGAGCTTCAAGAACTCTAGCAAGCTTTTCTCTGTGTCTTTTCATTCCCATGGACGCGTCCATGTCTCTTCATTAATGGTATTTGGGTCAATGAACCCAATGCCATAGCGTCCAGCTATTTTCATTTCATAGATCTTCATCCTGCATAATACCACAGAAAAGAATATAGTGAGGATAATTACAGGTAATGATCAACGAGCATTACAGCTAGCAGCTTGAGACTTAAATTACAGAAAGAAATCACTTACAGACAATAGCAACTGACGATAGATTTGTCAAGTGCGTCTTGATTGAATAACTGAAACAGTTCTGTAAACTCAACATACAGATCTTTCCCATGGTAGTAATACTCTAGCTTGACTTTCACCATGAGGGACTCTCGATTGGTAGTCTTGGCAATTTTCATGTACCATTCATGCAATTCATACATTCTCGTTGAGAGCTTCTTGACCTCCTCAGGCTTGACCATAGGTTCGCCGCGGGCATATTTCTGTTTTATGTCCTCCTCTCTAATCATATCTATGGGCTCGATCTCTAGGAGTTGATAAACAGTGATACCGGCCTCTTCAACCATTCTTCTATGAGCGTCGGTTATTACCAGCTGATCGGCGCCGGTACTCGCATGTGTTAGTACAATGAGCGGGGGGATCGATTGCACCGCCTATTCTCCCAGCTGGGGAACAGTTTTCCCGCTTTTTTTGGCAGCTGCTTGGCTGGAGCTTGAGCTCGAGCTCGACTCCTTCTTTTTTTGTGCTTGATATGCCTTCCTGATTTGGCACTCATAGTCTGAGTCAATAGGCTTGGGAGCTGGTGGTTCAGCCATACGAATAAAGTGGTCAATGACATGCTCAGGTACTGTCTCCTTTAGCGGCGGTGGCGGTTTCGGTCCAAAATGGGCCCTCAATTGGGCTTGCACTTCGGCTTCGTTTTCCTCCTCAGTCAGGTCGTAAGGCCTCTTCGGAAGAGGCGTGAGGCTTGGACCAAATTGGAATCTCTTGCCTCCTGTACCTGTACTTGTACCGCTAGCCACCATAGCTGCGGCGGCTCTCTTCCGCTGTTGCTTAGGCGGCGTAGCCCGCTGAGGCGGCGGAGACGGCTGACGCGATACCTGACTTGGAGGAGGAGGAGTGGGCTGACGCGTTGCCGGACTTGGAGGAGGAGGAGTGGGCTGACACGGTGCCGGACTTGGAGGAGGAGGAGTGGGCTGACGCGGTGCCGGACTTGAAGGAGGAGGAGTGGCCTGACGCGTTGGCGGACTTGAAGGAGCAGGACTCTGCTGAGGCGGTGGCTGATGACTTGGAGGAGCGGGAGTCTGCTGACGCGGTGGCGGACTTGGAGGAGGAGTCGACTGACGCGGTGTCGGTGGCCTTGGAAAGATGATGCAATCCTTTCTCCATAGAATGATACGATGTATGGCCTCTCCCAGTGTGTGCTCGTCGTCACCTCCAAGAATGTCAAGCTCTAGCCCCGAATATTGTGCCACCACTTCATCAACCACGACACGAGCATAGCCAGATGGAATCGGGTTGCAATGGAAGGTTGCTTCAGGGGGATTTGTATAAGCAACGGCGTCCGCCACCTTCATGGATATGTTCTTCATTTTGTAGTGTAGCTCACAATTAGTGTTTTCCATGATGTCATCCACAGGGTATCTATCCAGCAGTGCCTCGCCCGAGGCAGAACCCACGTTGCTTCTCGGCATGGATGGGACGGTGCTATCCAACGCTGGATCCGCTAGCTGCTGCCGCTGCTGAGACCCCCTTTCCTGGCTAAGTGAGTCGATCTGCTGCTGCTGCCGCTGGAATTGGAGTGCCAACTCTGCGTGCGCTGATTCTAGGCCTTGAAGGCGTTCTGCTTCCTGCTTCCTCTGCTCCTCCTCCAGCTTCCTCTTCTTCTCCTCCTCCATCTTCTTTCTCGCACGGCTTCTGTAGTCGGCGTTCCAGTCCTCAAACCCCTCATACCACGGAACAACGCCTTTGCCTCGTGTTCTTCCCGGGTGTTCAGGATTTCCCAGGGCGCGCGTAAGCTCGTCGTTCTCTCTGTTGGGCGTGAACACCCCCGTTCGAGCCTCTTCTATTGCAACAAGTAGTTTGAGGTCCGCTCCTTTAAGACTTGCCTTCTCCAAAACCTTCCCTGTCTTTGGGTCCAACGTCCCCCCATGCGCATAGAACCAAGTCCTGCACCTGGGGGGCCAGCTCAATGTAACTGGAATGACCCCTGCATCCACCATCTGTTGCTCAGCCTTATCCCACTTAGGCCGGGCCACCGCGTAGCCACCTGGCCCCAGCCTATGGTAATGCTCCTTTTTCGCGGCATTGAGCTTGTTTATTCTCGACCGTTCCTTAGCTAATTCCGATTCCTTGAATTTCACGAAAGCGGGCCAGTGATCTCTTTGCTTCTCCAGTGTTCCCGTGAATTCTGGAGTCTTCTTTCCTCCTTCGACGTACTTGGCCCATATACTTTTCTTGTGGTTGTTGAATGCAAGCGCCATCTTCCTAAGAGCAGCGTCCTTGACTTTCTGCACATCTGCATCTGTGAAATGATCTGGTAGGGTGAAATGTGACATGAGAGATTCCCAAAGCAGATCTTTTGCTCTTTGGTCAACAAAAGTAAGATCTGGACGTTCCTTTGCTGGCTTTTTCCATTCTTGAATGGAGATCGGGATTTGGTCCTTCACAAGAACTCCGCACTGACGAACAAACTTGCCCGCATTCTTCTTAGGCTCGCTTGGTTCACCATTAGGTTTGATGGCATCGATGTTGTACTTTACGCCATCCTTCAACTTTTTGGCCGGGCCTCGCACTGTCCTGCTGCCTGTAGAAGATTTGCTCGATCCGGAGGGCTGAAAGAAGAAAGATCGATTCGTTAATATGTATACAAGTCATTTAAAACATGTGATGATCACCAGATGCCTGCTTATATAAATATACCTGGCCGGTCTTTGTTATTTCAAGATCAACATTTTCTTCATCATCATAATCATAGTTTTGGACTTCATCTATTCGTTCGTCTTCATCAAATATCATACCCTCACCGGTAGGGTTCATATATTGCGAGCCGTCATCTTCTTCAAACTCATCTGGGCGCGAGCGTATGATGTTGAACAGGGCCTCCTCTCCTTCTCTGCCGGTATTGTCCATAGCTTTTATTTAACTAATCCAGAAGAAATATAAAACAATTTAGTATTCAAATTACAATGCATGCATGCAATCAATAAGGAAAAACTGAATCATAGTACATAATATGCATCATCGAATATAATCTCGAATACATCGTCTCGAATATTATCGAATAATATATATAATCGCGAGGATGCGGGCCAGGCATCGTTGACGTCGAGAACAACTTGAAACGACGAGTGGTGGCCGGAGGCCACGGCAATGGCGAGCGGCGGCGACGGCTCTGTTCTGTGGGCTCCTGAACGAGCGAGAGAACGAAAGAGAGGGGAACGAGAGGGAGCTAGGGTTTATCCGCGGGGTCGAGGGGGGGGGGTGCTCTTATCCGCCACGTCGCAACTCGCTCGCGCTGTCAGCAAGCGTGGGGGGGGGGGGGCGGCGGCGCGGGTGTGGCGCGCGCGGTCGCACGCGGCGCTGGCGGTGAACAGAGGAGGGAGACAGGTGGGTAGTGGGCTGGGCCGGCTGTTTGACTAGAGCCCAGCCACAGTGGGCCCCTTTTCCCTTTTCTGTTTTTGTTTTCTGTTATCGCTTTCTTTTTTTGTTTTGTCTTTTATTTTATTCCAAAAGACTTTTGCAAAAAGAATATAAAACAATTTATATTCAAATCAATGCATGCATGCAATCAATAAGGAAAAACTGAATCATAGTACATAATATGCATCATCGAATATAATCTCGAATACATCATCTCGAATAATATATATAATCTCAAATACATCGTCTCGAATATTATCGAATAATATATATATCTCGAATACATCGTCTCGAATATTATCGAATAATATATATAATCTTGAATACATCGTCTCGAATATTATCTACATTAATATATCTAATTCATCTATAACTAAAAGTATAAAAAACTAATTCATCTAACATTCCTATCTAGCTAATTCATTTAATTCATCTAACATTTGACATTAATCTAACATTTCTATCTAATTCATCTAACATTTGACATTAATATATCTAATTCGATCATCTAATTAACAATTTGACATTAATCTAATTCATCTAGCTAGCTAAAACTTTGACATTAATCTAACATTTATATATATCTAATTCATATAACATTTCTATAACTAAAAGTATAAAAAAACTAAAAAACAGAAAACAGAAAATAAGTAAGAAAAATGTGTGTGTGTGTGTGCGTGTTCGTGTGTGTGTGTGTGTGTGTACGGGCGGGCTCGATCGATCGAGGGCGCGGCCATGGCGCAGGGGGCTCACAGCGGGGCGACCGGGGCGGCGACCGGGGGGCGTCGACGGGCGCGGCGACGGGGCGGCGACGAGACGGCGACGGGGACGGGCCGGGGCGGCGACGGGGGCAGCGACGGCGACGGCGCACGACGGGGGCGGCGACGGCAACGGCGACGGCGACGGCGCGGGACGGGGGCGGCGTACGGGGGCGGCGGCGATGTCGAAGCAGAGGAGAGGAAGTGGGAGATGAAACTACAAACTTTTGAAGTGTTTTTTATATAGGATGGACCTTTAGTACCGGTTGGTGGATCCAACCGGTACTAAAGGCCTATTTTGGCCAGGCCAAGCGGCGGGAAGCGCACCCCCTTTAGTACCGGGTCATGGCAGCAACCGGTACTAAAGACCCCCCCTTTAGTACTGGTTGGAGCCACGACCCGGTACTAAAGGGGGTGCGCTGCCACCCACGGTGCTCAAAGTTTAGTCCCACCTCGCCGAGCGAAGGGCAGACGCACTGGTTTATAAACCCAGCCGCGGCTCCTCCTTCGAGCTCCTCTCCAAAGCAGGCTTCTGGGCCTAAACTGCTGCGCTGCCCTGTGGGCCTATTGGGCCTTGTGGGCCTGCATCCTGGCCCAACTACAGGTTGGGTTTCTAGTCGTATGCAGGCCGCTGTGGCCCAGTAGGTGGGCTTTTTTTTATTTTGTTTTTTTTCTTTTCTGCTTTATTTATTTTCTTTTATTTATTTGTGAGTTGTTTTTTTGCTGTTTTTAGAGTTTCTTTGTGAATATTTTTGCTTTAGGTACAAAAAGTTACAAACTTTCTGTTAGTGCGAGTAGTTTTCAAATTTGAATATTTTAAATTTGAATTATTTAAATTTGTGTGAATCACTAGTTTCTGAATAACTTTACTTTAAAAATAGATTTTCTAGTGATTCTTTTTTCTTATGTTTATTATTAGTGTGTATTATCATTATATTCAATTTGGTAATACTTAGGTTATTTAAAAAAATGAAATGCCTTTGTAACAGCTAACTTTTCGTCCGAAACCCTGATACTTCGAAAGAGATTGTCCATTTTGTACACGAAGTGCATCCAGTTTTTGCGTAACCCTCTCTACTTTTTTGCACATGCTATGTGGGTGAAATGATGATACCATGCCAACTTTCAACCTTTTCAGAGTTCATTTGTAGTGCTTTTCATTTTCAGGGTCATTTAGCTCAAAAAAATCAGTAAATGCATGAAAAATAGCAAATGATGTCAGAAAGGGTTCAAAGTTGATGACGTGGCTTTGAATGGTGCATACTGAACACACACAAAGTCTGGAGTTGTAATAAGTTTAAAAAAATGAAATGCCTTTGTAACAGATGAGTTTTCGTTCGAAACTCTGATACTTTGAAATAGATTGTCCATTTTGTACACGAAGTGCATCAAGTTTTTGCCGTAATCCTCTCTAATTTTTTGCACATGCTATGTGGGTGAAATGATGATACCATGCCAACTTTCAACCTTTTCAGAGTTCATTTGTAGTGCTTTTCAATTTCAGGGTCATTTAGCTCAAAAAAATCAGTAAATGCATGAAAAATAGCAAATGATGTCAGAAAGGGTTCAAAGTTGATGATGTGGCTTTGAATGGTGCATACTGAATGCATAAAAAGTCTGGAGTTGAAATAAGTTAAAAAAATGAATTGCCTTTGTAACAGATGAGTTTTCGTACGAAACCCTGATACTTCGAAATAGATTGTCCATTTTGTACACGAAGTGCATCAAGTTTTTGCCGTAATCCTCTCTACTTTTTTGCACATGCTATGTGGGTGAAATAATGATACCATGCCAACTTTCAACCTTTTCAGAGTTCATTTGTAGTGCTTTTCAATTTCAGGGTCATTTAGCTCAAAAAATCAGTAAATGCATGAAAAATAGCAAATGATGTCAGAAAGGGTTGAAAGTTGATGACGTGGCTTTGAATGGAGCATACTGAACACACAAAAAGTCTGGAGTTGTAATAAGTTTAAAAAAATGAAATGCCTTTGTAACAGATGAGTTTTCGTTCGAAACCCTGATACTTCGAAAGAGATTGTCCATTTTGTACACGAAGTGCATCCAGTTTTTGCCGTAACCCTCTCTACTTTTTTGCACATGCTATGTGGGTTAAATGATGGTACCATGCCAACTTTCAACCTTTTCAGAATTCATTTATAGTGGTTTTCAATTTCAGGGTCATTTAGCTAAAAAAAATTAGTAAATGAGCTGAAAAATAGCAAATGAAGTTAGAAAGGTACACGTTTGTCCGAAGCACAAAAGTACATGTTTCAAATGCCAAAACACATAAGCACCCTAACTATTACAAAAATTCCCTACGGTTTGTCCAAAGTGGGACTTTCCAGATATATAAGTCCGGAAACTCACTAGAGAAGAAAGTGATGACAGTGAAGCTGCTCACATCCCAGAGTAGGATCTTTGGGTGTGAAACTTTTTCTTCGCGTGTGTCCCTTTGCGCCGTAACCATGGACAATCTTCATCATTTAACTGGATGCTCGGGTCAATATTCACTGTGAAGGGAGCGATTTCATCAAACTTTTCATAATCTTCTGACATGTCTGTCTTGTCATCCACTCCCACGATGTTTCTTTTCCCTGAAAGAACTATGTGGTGCTTTGGCTCATCGTATGATGTATTCGCTTCCTTATCTTTTCTTTTTCTCGGCCTGGTAGACATGTCCTTCACATAGAAAACCTGCGCCACATCATTGGCTAGGACGAATGGTTCGTCTGCGTACGCAAGATTGTTGAGATCCACTGTTGTCATTCCGTACTGCGGGTCTTCCGTTACCCCGCCTCGTGTCATATTGACCCATTTGCACCGAAACAAAGGGACCTTCAAACCACGTCCATAGTCAAGTTCCCATATCTCCTCTATGTAACCATAATATGTGTCCTTTCCCCTCTTGGTTGCTGCATCAAAGCAGACACCACTGTTTTGGTTGGTGCTCTTCTTATCTTGGGCGATCATGTAAAATGTATTCCCATTTATCTCGTACCCTTTGAAAGTCATTATATTCGAAGATGGTAACTGGGACAGCAAGTACAGGCCATCTTCAACAGCGGCGTCATGCATGGCACGTGTCTACAACCAACTGGCGAAAGTCCCCGTTTGTTCACGTGTAATCCAGTCGTCAGACTGCTCCGGGTGTTTGGAGCGTAGAATATTCTTGTGTTCCTCCATATACGGAGCCACCAAGGCGGAATTTTGTAGAACTGTGTAGTGTGCTTGAGTGAGAGAATGCCCGTCCATACATATTATTTGTTCCGGTCCTAGCGTGCCATTTCCACCCAGTCTGCCCTTATGCCGCGATTCAGGAACACCAATCGGCTTAAGGTCAGGAATAAAGTCAATACAAAACTCAATGACCTCCTCATTTTTATGGCCCTTGGAGATGCTTCCTTCTGGCCTAGCACGGTTATGAACATATTTCTTTAAGACTCCCATGAATCTCTCAAAGGGGAACATATTGTGTAGAAATACAGGACCCAGAACGTTAATCTCTCGCATAGGTGAACTAGGACATGCGTCATGATGTTGAAGAATGATGGTGGGAACACCAACTCGAAACTGACAAGACATTGCACCAAATCATTCTCTAACCTTGGTATGATTTCTGGATCGATTACCTTCTGAGAGATTGCATTGAGGAATGCACATAACTTCACAATGGCTAATCGAACTTTTTCCGGTAGAAGCCCCCTCAATGCAACCGGAAGCAGTTGCGTCATAATCACGTGGCAGTCATGAGACTTTAGGTTCTGGAACTTTTTCTCTGCCATATTTATTATTCCCTTTATATTCGACGAGAAGCCAGACGGTACCTTCATACTGAGCAGGCATTCAAAGAAGATTTCCTTCTCTTCTTTGGTAAGAGCGTAGCTGGCATGACCCTGATGTATGCCGTCTTTTCCGTGCATACGTTGCTGGTCCTCCCGTGCCTCTGGTGTATCTTTCGTCTTCCCATACACGCCCAAGAAGCCAAGCAGGGTCACGCAAAGATTCTTCGTCACGTGCATCACGTCGATTGCAGAGCAGACCTCTAGGTCTTTTCAATAGGGCAGATCCCAAAATATAGATTTCTTCTTCCACATGGATGCGCGTCCGTCAGCGTCATTCGGAACAGATTGTCTGCCAGGACCCTTTCCAAAGATTACCTTCAAATCCTTGACCATATCATGTACATCATCACCAGTACGGTGGCGAGGTTTCGTCCGATGATCCGCCTCATTTTTGAAATGCTTGCCTTTCTTTCTTACGGGATGCCTGCTCGGAAGAAATCGACGATGTCCCAGGTACACATTCTTCTTACAATTATCCAAATATATACTGTCGGTATCATCCAAACAGTGCGTGCATGCGCGGTATCCCTTGTTTGTCTGTCCTGAAAGGTTACTGAGAGCAGGACAATCATTGATGGTCACAAACAGCAACACATGTAGGTCAAATTCTTCCTGTTTGTGCTCATCCCACGCACGTACACCTTTTCCATTCCACGGCTATAAGAGTTCTTCAACTAATGGCCTTAGGTACACATCAATGTCGTTGCCGGGTTGCTTAGGGCCTTGGATGAGCACTGGCATCATAATGAACTTTCGCTTCATGCACAGCCAAGGAGGAAGGTTATACATACATAGAGTCACATGCCAGGTGCTATGATTGCTGCTCTGCTCCCCAAAAGGATTAATGCCATCTGCGCTTAGACCAAACCATATGTTCCTTGCGTCACCTGCAAAGTCCTCCCAGTACTTTCTCTCGATTTTTCTCCACTGCGACCCGTCAGCGGATACTCTCAACTTCCCGTTTTCTTACGGTCTTCTCTGTGCCATCGCATCAATTTGGCATGCTCTTTGCTTTGGAACAAACATTTCAACCGTGGTATTATAGGAGCATACCACATCACCTTGGCAGGAATCTTCTTTCTAGGACGCTCGCCCTCGACATCACCTGTGTCATCGCGGCTGATCTTATAGCGCAATGCATCGCATACCAGGCACGCGTTCAAATCCTCGTACTCACCGCGGTAGAGAGGATGCAGTCATTAGGGCATGCATGTATCTTCTGCACCTCTAATCCTAGAGGGCATAGAACCTTCTTTGCTTCGTACGTACTCTTGGGCAATTTGTTGTCCTTTGGAAGCATCTTCTTTAACATTATCAGCAACTTTCCAAATCCCTTGTCAGATACATCATTCTCTGCCTTCCATTGCAGCAATTCCAGTGTGGTGCCCATCTTTTTCTTGTCAGCTTCGCAATTCGGGTACAACAATTTCTTGTGATCCTCTAACATGCGCTGCAACTTCTTCTTCTCCTTTTCACTTGCGCAGTTTCTCTTTGCATCGGCAATGGCCTGACCTAGATCATCAGCGGGCTCATCTGATGCCTCTTCTTCAGCTTCTTCCCGCATTGCCGGCTCAGCTTCTTCCCCCATTGTTGTACCATCGTATTCAGGGAACCCATGGCCAGGATAGCTGTCGTCGTCCTCTTCTTCTTCATTGTCTTCCATCATAACCCCTCTTTCTCCGTGCTTGGTCCAAACATTATAGTGGGGCAAGAAACCGGCCTCAAACAGGTGGACGTGAATGGTTTTTGACTTAGAGTAACTCCGATCATTCTTACAGCCAGCACATGGACAAGACATAAAACCATCCGCCCGCTTGTTTGCCTCAGCCGCAAGCAGAAAAGTTTGCACGCCATTAACAAACTGGGGAGAGCATCGGTCATCGTACATCCATTGCCGGCTCATCTTCATTACACAGCACCGAATAGACCAAATTAATACAAGTTCATACAACACTTATTCTCATAAAACAAACATACAAATAACTCTCTAGCTAAAGCATTTAAATGCAACAACAAATGCGATCAAGATCACAACTAAGATAACAATTGATCCAACAACATAATGATACCAAGCCTCACTATCAATGGCATATTTTCTAATCTTTCTAATCTTCAAGCGCATTTTCTCCATCTTGATCTTGTGATCATCGACGACATCGGCAACATGCAACTCCAATTCCATCTTCTCCCCCTCAATTCTTTTCAATTTTTCTTTCAAATACTCGTTTTCTCTTTCAACTAAATTTAACCTCTCGACAATAGGGTCGATTGGAATTTCCATTTCACATACCTCCTAGATAAAAATATCTATGTCAACTTAATGGGCATAATTTGTCATAAACACGAAATGCAACAAATAGTTATAAAAGAGAATATACCACATCTGAATCATAACCCGGACGAGGGCCGACGGGGACGGATATCAAAACCATGGCACTATGTATAACAAACAACGTACGGGTAAGGTAATTATACAAGTAACTATATATCTAAATCACACAAACATGATTTTTTTTATATAAAAAAGATAAGAACAAGAGGCTCACCACAAGGTGGTGCCGGCGACGGGACGGTGCGGGTGATCGACGGTGGTTAGGACGGAGATGGGAAGGCACTAAGTAAACCACACCTATATATGCAAACTAAGAGTTATTTTGACCTCAAATTGTATATAAATCAAATAATACCACATATAATTCCTCCCAAAATAAAACCCACAAATCACTATACTTATAAAGCATTGCAAGAGCTAATCTAGCAATGAGAGATGAAAGGACAAAGTTGCCAACCTTTGTGATCACTTGGATGGATGGGGTGCCTTCAAATCTTCATAAATTTTGGCAAAAATGGAGTGTGAGCTCGATAGGAAGAGGAAGAAAACAGAGGAGAGGAAAGGGGAAGAACAGAGTGCTCGGGCTCGACGAAGGGGTTTATATAGGATGACCTTTAGTACCGGTTCGTCTAACCAACTGGTACTAAAGGTGCATCTCTAGTCCCGGTTCGTGGCATGAACCGGTACTAAAGGTGCTGGTGGGGCCCCAGCCTGACAACAGCCTGCCACCACCTCTTTAGTACCGGTTCGTGGCATGAACCGGTACTAAAGGTTCACCACGAACCGGTACTAATGAGCGCCGCCCGCCTAGCCGTTGGAACCGGTACCATTAGTGCCAGTTCAGTTACAAACCGGGACTAATGTGCTTCACATTATGCCCTTTTTCTACTAGTGTCTAGATCTGGATGTGGAGACTACTCACGTTTTTCTCTCGCGGTGGCATGATGGCGGCGGTGATCGACGATGGGTGATGATTAGGTTGGGCATATGGATCTCCCAAAGTAAAGTTGTATTTTTTTTATTTTTGGAGCCCTTTGTGCAAATGTTCAAGACACTAGGCACTATGTTTGTCTTATGGAGTGACCACATATGTACTCATTGTAATTTGTTTGTTTAATGGACAATGTGGTAATTCCTCTCTCTCAAGAGAAAACTTGGATTTAAACAATTCAACATTGCTTAGAGCAGTTTACATTCCAACTACGCAGTGCAACCTCAGACCAGCTTTCCCTGCCACATGAAACAAGGCCCAACTCATAACTTACTCCTACAAGAGAGACTAAGATCGCAATGGAAGAAAGGCTGCAGCAGGATGCCAGGATCCATCCTGCAACCACACAAGGAAGATGGGCGAATGACAGATCGTTCATCAGGGGCCATGGAACATACTGTAATTAGCAAACAGAACAACCTTGTGTGAGTGTGACGCGGTTAGCTGAATAAGATGACCTGGGAAAGTGTCATTGCCACCACCGACGGGTTGCCACCATTTTGCAGCGTTTCTGGCACGTCTATATTTTTTTTCTGGGAAAGAACACTATGCGTTGTCCAGATACTTTTTACTCTTAAATGTAGCATAATACTGCAAATGGAAGCTATCAATATGAGAGGCAAATGTCTGTGGATCTGATCCAGTGTCCAGTGTCGTGAAGATACACCGAGCCAGACATGCAGGCCTGAAACTTCTATCACCAAGCACTTACATTTCTAACTCTTACATTCAACTCTTTACCACAGATGTTTTATGTTCCCTTGGCTTTGCGAAGCAACCGGACAAGGTACCATCAAAGTAACTGAACCTTTTCGCTGTGCTTTAACCAGCTTAATTAACAAACCTCCACCTAACCTGGAATTTTCGACACTTGCGGTGCTCCTGAGAGCTATCTAGTGCGCGCGGCATTGTTATGCTAGTTGAGTTGCTTTCAGCGCGACTAAAATTACCTATCATTATCCTCTTTTAGTTTTGCATCGGGTGGTGTAGTGGTGCAGTGCGTGGACCATTTCTGCACATCATCTTGTCTTCCATGAACGCTATGTGCTTCTGACAAGAAGGCACATATTGAGTTCAGCCAATCTGCGTTGCACGCCTGTACCGCACTAGCTAGCCACGTCTACACTTGTGCTCGGCTCATCATCGTCACCTTGCAACCAACACTGCCAAGCTCTGTCTATCGAGAGCCTATAAATACCACCCATCTCACCACAAACGCTCACACCCATCTGAAGCCATACTTGCAGAGGCCACTAGCTCACCGCTAGTCGATCAATCTGTTGTTTCAGATACACGCCATGAAGTACTTGGGGCAGGTGGTGGTGGCGCTACTGGCCTTCTCGGCGGTGGTGCTGATGGTGGCGCCGGCGGGCGCGGAGGCGGCGACCTGCAACGCGCTGCAGCTCACCCCGTGCGCGGGGGCCATCGTCGGGAACGCGGCGCCCACGGCGTCGTGCTGCAGCAAGATGAAGGAGCAGCAGCCGTGCATGTGCCAGTACGCGCGCGACCCCAACCTCAAGCAGTACGTCGACTCCCCCAACGGCAAGAAGGTCATGGCCGCCTGCAAGGTGCCCGTGCCATCATGCTAAACCAACGCATATATGATCGATCCACACGAGAGCCTCTCTGGCCTCCCGCTGCATGTTTCGTGTGTGTTGATGTGTCAGTGTTTGCTTATTCCCAGCACTGTCTGGCTACCCTGACGATGTACGTGGACCGATGTGTATCTGAATTTACGAAATAATGATGATGTTTCCAGCTATATGCAATTTTACATGTTCTTCCTCGCGTGCATATTTTCATGTGGCTCTTTGTGGTAGTCATCAATAAGCTACTCCCTCCATCTCATAATATAAGACGTTTTTGCACGCTAACGTCTTATATTGTGGGATGGAGGGGGGAAATACCCTTTGGAACATGGTGGTAATTACACTGATAACTGATTTTATTTTTAAAAGATTCAGCAAAAGTCAAAACGTTCCAAACTTTTTCCAGCAAACTTGAGTTGTCGTTTCTGTCATACAAAAATATTCCGTAACGAAATATTCACTGACAAAATTCCGGCAAAAATGATAAATATTCTCTGACAATAGCATGAACAGTACCTTGTATATAGTGACAAATTTGTTTTTTTTACGTCCACAACAACATGTAAGTCATTTCTTCGCGAAAGATTTTATACGAGTGAAACAATAAATCTACTTTGTTCGCAAAAAGTTTCAGATTTTTTTTTGACTTTCTTACAAATTACTAATTTTTTTTAATTCGGGTGTAATCACACCCGAGAGCCAAATGTTCTCGTCCGATTCTTGCGGAAGAATTGTCTTTTTTATTTGTCCTTTTTTTATTTGTCTTTCTTGACCAATGGACATGCACTCTATCTTTGAATTAAGTAGAATTTTTTTTAACAAGTTAACCACGAAACTGGCCGAAAACGGATAGAAAGCAATATTGTAGGATCGTGTCCCATGGACTGGGGTGGGTGGGTGCTTGAATAGTCCTATGCAGAAATTCTACTATGAATTTTAATGTGCAAGTCTTGGCCTTTTCCCAGTTATATCCTTCGCAAGACCTATACCTACAAGTGTATAACAAAGAAGAATGTGAAAGCCAAACTTGAGAAAAGTACGAGTTAGGGATAGAGATTGCAAAGATGGTGACGGTTTCACGAGATTCGGTAGTTGGTGCTATCTTACTACTCATTGCTAGAGGTTCAGGCACGAAGTCCTATGGTGCACAAAGACCACAATAGCGTCGCCCACGAAGAGCCCACAAAGTGCATGCCAACCTATTCCACCATGACTTGCTACCACAAAGGTTAAAGACTCACTCAGGGTTGATCTTGCATGAAGAAAACGATCATCGGGCTTCATGCAAACTCCGAAGCTCTCAAGTGACTCGTAAGTCCTAACCATCTAGGAGGTGCAGGCCCTACAAGACAAGAGTAACAACTAAAACAGAGTCACTTGGATGAACTTCCCAAAAGACCTTCGGTCAATCTCTCTCAAAAACCCATATGATCGCAAAGATAGGCTTCATAACGAGAGATGGAGATCAAATGTGGGGTTCAAGAAAGGGATGATCTTGGCCTTTAAACACTCAATTGTCCGCTCTCTTGTTTTTCGCAAAAACTCAAACGATGTCTCGAAACAACCTCACACGTCCCCATCCAAAGAGGTGTTGGGTCTATTTATAGAGAAAGCATAAATTTGGTTGCTATTGTGAAAAAGTAACTAGTCTCGGTACTACCGGGTACGTTGAAAAATTAAACCACCAGAATGGAAACACGCATTCCTGCAATGATCAGAAGTCAAACACTCGAAGGGTACCAGGAATGTCCATTAAGCCTGTAAAAAATTCATTACCCAAAGGCGTCGGAAACAAAAACCTATGAGGAACTAGACAAAAAATGTACTCCCTCCAATCCAAATTAATTGATGCTGCTTTAGTACAACGTTTTCGTGAAGGGTAGAACATGCTAGGAAGAATAGGAGAAAATGACCGTCAGAAGTGCCGGACATAGTAGTTCTTATGAGAAATTAGTGCGGAAATGGCTAAATCTCTGCTCGGAAGTGTCAAATGGATTGGGTTGGATAGTTAACAGAGCTTTTCCTTCTTTTGCCTTTGTAGTTTCATTTATATATAGTCTTCTCGTTTTCGGAAATTCACTCCGGCACATGGGAGTATATGCTAGTACCGCCCGTAAAGGACATTTCAAAATGCCAAAAAAATCAAACAAAAAATTGACACGTACATCTTGACATTCTATGTGCGCACGCCAAGATTGGTGTAAAACCGACATTTTTTGTGGCCTGTAAAAAAGAGAAACAAATTGTCACCTGAAAAGCCATTTTTAACATTGGTTTTTTTCTTTTTCACACGCGACAAAAAAATTGTCGGTTTTTCACGAAACGACTTTATGAGCATGTTGAATGTTGAGATGTACTTGCGAAACTTTTTGTCACAATTTTTTGACATTTCGAAATATGTTTAGAACACATTTTGAAAACCAGGAGCATATGCTCCTGGGTGGTTCTTTTTTGCTTTCTTTTTTATACCTTGTACTAAATTATTGAAAATTAATAAAAATACACGCACCAGAATCATGTTGTTTCTCGTAAAAAAAAGTATCAGATGGATTTGGTTTCGGAGTATCGGACCTATAATGAGACGCTGAACTGAATCAAACCAAGAGGTGATCGGAAGTGCTGGAGAAAATGCTTGGAGGTGCGGGATCCAACAAAGATGGTTTCATAGGATGACAACTCGGTGGTATAAGAGAAAAAATCTCAGCGGTTCCAAAGGGAACAAAGAACAGGGTGCGCTTAGACAAAAAAACACCCATTCCTCACATGATCAGTAGTACCTGGTAGAAATACTCAAAATTACCAAGGGTGGTGAAAACAGAGGAATTTGGGTGGAAGAAGTTCAAAACTTGGGAATTTTGGTTGAGGATCTTTATTTGGAGTTCACCCAAGATATTTTTCCTTGTTCCCCTCTTGACATTATATATGGTTGTCCTTAAACTCATGGTGAATTTTGGATTCACCTAACGCCTATAAAGATGCAAACTATGAGTTGAAGGATCGAATTGCCATTAATTATCACAACCCAACAGGGGTATAAGATGCACTTTGAATCTCCCCCTATTTGTTGATCGAGGACAACACAATTAGATATAGAATGAAAAGATTAAGCATGTGAAAGTTCAGGTACTTATTATAAGTTTTGAGCTCCCCTATTTGTGTGCACTATTAAAATTTGCTCTTGGAATGCAAGTGTTACACATTATTAGATAGTGTGGGAACAACAAGTATATGACACATTCCATGGGATGCATTGTGTGTACAAAAGATAAAGATGGGAAAGATCATGGGTAAAAATTTAGGCACATCTTTCGCGGTCAGGACAACTGAAACGCCAGAAATGACATGACCTAAGTGATGGTTGTTCCACAACGGTACATCTGTGATCTATGGCGGGCGATTCTAGATTATTTTTTAGCAAATATCAATCCCATTTTATTAAGAAATGGTAATTTTCATAGGAATGGTTACAATATCATGCGGCGTCACTACTCACTAGCCACACCAAGGGACAAAGCATGTTTTGCCAAATTATGGGCTTTGTCATTGTTGTTCCAGCTTCTATGGACATAGCTGCATTCATCAAACTCCAAAGCTTTGGATTTGATCTCCCTGATTATGGAGGCGATTCTAGATGGCCCTTCTGAGATGGGAGTGTATTTCTACCGGCCCGCTAAAGACGTGCCGCCAATGATGACCGATTCTGTATAAGTGAGGCCTGATTTGGGCGAGAGAGTGGGCTCTTGTTTTTGTGCCATGGCTTGTTTCAGTTATTGTCATTGTAACACTCTAGAATGAGGCAAAGGTTTTGTCTCCAACTTGAAAATTTTCCACCAAGACTGGATGGTTTGAGAACATGAGCACCTGTCAAGACATTGCCTGGCTTAAGGTGGCCCCAAATGTGATGCGTGGCTAGCTAAATAATAGGAACCGAGGAAGTGCCATTGCCACTAAGCGAAAGGTCGTTGGCTAAATGGAATGGAGCAATTGATCTATGTCGCCCTTTACACTTTCTCTCTATTATCACATATGAACACGTCTATTTGCTGGTGAGAAAGGACACATTGGGCAGTAGCCCGTCGGTGAGGGTGACTAGAGTTTCTCTATACTTCGTCTTAAAGGTGGCATAATACCGTAAATGGAAGGGGGTGTGTAGTGTGTACGGTGAGTTAACTCATAGGTCAAGGAAAAGGGTCGAAGGTCTGTTTTCAGGTCTGATAAAATGCTCTGAAGATAGATACTGACCTAGACATACAGGTGTACCACTCAAAACCCTGAACACCTTTTAACTCTACACTCAACTCTTTACCAAATGTTTTAGGTTTCTTTGGCTTTGTAAAATAAAATAAAAAACTAGTTATGCTCGGTCTTTTCGCTGTTCTTTAACCAGTTAACAAATGTGACATGCAGCACAGCTTAACAAACCTTATCATGGGCATGGCTTTTTCTCTGGGTTGTGACACTTGTAGTTTCAGAGGTAGTGCGCGTGGCTTTGTTGTGCTAGTAATTGAGTTGCTTTCAGTGCATGCGGCGACTAAACTTGCCAATCCTCTGCACTTTTAGTTCTCCATTTTGTCATAGTGCGTCGGCCATTAATTCCTGCTCCATCATCATCATGTCTTCCATGAACGCGAAGTGCCCCCGAGGAAAAGGCACATATCTTCAGGCAACCTTCGTTGCACACTTGTACTGCACCAGCCATGGCCATTTGGCCCGTGTCTGAACTTTCTTGATCGAAATTCGAAAGCCTATAAATACCATTGAACTCACCCCCCAAACACCCACACCATCCAAAGCCATCTTCGCACAAGCCACTAGCTCACTACTCACTACCAGTCGATATACATTTCTTCGTCAGAGTTTCAGAGACGCCATGAAGTACATGGGGCAGCTGGTGGTGGCGCTCCTGGCCTTCTCGGCCGTGGTGCTGATGATGGCGCCGGCGGGCGTGGAGGCCGCGACGTGCGACGCGCTGCAGCTGAGTCCGTGCACGGGCGCGATCGTCGGGAACGCGGCGCCGACGGCTGTGTGCTGCAGCAGGATGAAGGCGCAGAGGCCGTGCATGTGCCAGTATGCGCGCGACCCCAACCTGAAGCAGTACGTCAACTCCCCCAACGGCAAGAAGGTCCTGGCCGCCTGCAAGGTGCCCGTGCCATCCTGCTAAATCGACGTCTACGATCGGAGACGAGAGAGCCCAGCCAGTGGCATCTCTCAGCACGCTGCGTGTGTTGATGTGGGAGTGTTTGGTTCCCGTGTTTAGTTACCCCGGCCCGCTGTATCTGAAATTCTGAATAAATGCAGTAATAGTGATGTGTGTTGTTGGTTTAATAAGGTGTCATCGTGCGCTATGTTCGGATGGTGCTTGTGTGAGCTCCACTAGGTGATGGGCGTTGATGGGAGAAAGAACTGTTCGTTCAAACGGCCGGTCATCATATATGGCATATGTTTTTCTCGAACGAGCATGTGACATACAAACTCATGTTTTTTTAGATAAAAGGATAAGCCCGGCCTCTGCATCATTACGATGCATATAACTATATTTATTAAAACATAAGTATCATCATTCAGTACACTACAAAGGTAGATAAAGCCACAAACGACGAAAAATTAGAAAATATATCTACACACATATTCTATTATTGGGCCACCATCAAAATTGGTTGAATGTATCACGTGCTACCATCTTCCATCGACTGCACCCAAATGCCATAAGCTCCAACGCTTTCGCATGCTGAATTAAGGACTACGTACAGATCCGTCATGAAGCTCTGAAAGCAACCTGCAATTTTTTTAGATTTTTATTAGTCCCTACAATTATTACAACAGTTCTATAACGTCCACAGTAAAGCACAAACTATCACTGAGATATGCGACTTAACTTTAGGATTAATCCAACCAAACTAGCTTGGTATACTAGTAGGTGGGGGCATGTTGAATGCTACATGAATCGCACACCAAAGAAGGATGGCAAACATGTAAGAGATAAAACACGGTGATTTGCTTCATTTTGGTCACAGAAACAACATTATTTATCACCTCCGTTTTAGCCAAATTATCCTTCATTAGGATAACCCTCCATATGCATGAACCACACTAAAATATTGTCTTAAATGTCACTTTGTTTTTGCAAATATGTTTCAAACAAATTACAGATCTCGTATTTATGAGGTCCGTATACATCGATTGAACTGATAAAAACCCTAGAAAAGTTCAGCTGTCAATGGAAAGAATCTTGTTCGCTAGTTAAACTAAGCATGATCAACCTATGCACTAACTCGAGCCAAGCAGTCCATTTATCCCTTACAAGAGCTCGTGTGAACTGGATATTGTACCCACGAAAATCTCTTTCGATTGCACACTATCATAAAATGATGTGTACTATAAAGCCAAAGGTGTATATTTTAGTCAAGTATCCTCCCAAAACGTGTGGTACGACCATCTCCAACTTGAAAAACGCTCTACTGAAGAACACACACTATTATAAAATGATGTGTACTATAAAGCCAAAGGTGTATATTTCAGAAGAGCAAGTAGTTCGGCTGAATTGTAACGTGAGACAAAGCTTTGGAGTGAAGATACTTGTTACGCAATAACTGAATCCACACAGCCTCCTCCTCCGAAGCAAGCCTGTGCAACCATTTGGTGAGGAGGCATTTGTTCTTAATTTTGTGGTCTTTAATACCTAGACCCTAATCCTAAACCCACTCCTCCTACAACTGGCCCCTTGTTTCCCTTTCTTCTTCCCATGCATATTCTCCGCACAGCTCCTCTTGTTTTCTGGTACATGAGGGCGCTTCATTTCTTCTCTTTCTTCCTTTGCGAGAGCGTTTTCTATGTAGAATGCTATGACATTTCATTGATTCTATAATTGTGAATTCCTTTCTATTCAGATCATGTATCAATTTCTCCCTGTAAATTATGTCCATTTCCTTATTTTCTTTTTTATTTGAAGCAAATGTCTCCATCAAATCTTTGTGATTCTCATTCTTCTACATGCATCCCAACAAAATCCTTGGTGACACTAAGAAGGCTAAGGTAATTTTGTTCACCATTTTGTGCTACCATATAGGGCATGCCTGATTCATAGGAAAAGAAAAGGAAAACCATAGGAACAGATATATTTCCTATGGTGAAAACTCATCTGTTTAATTCAAATGAATGGACCATAGAAAAATTACATGAATGGTCCTTAATTTGGATTGAGTTTCATAATAAAAACTAAGAAAATAAAAAATCCACCGCAACCTCTGCTTTACATTCTCACACACAAAGAACGAGACAAAGGCCATAAGTAACGTAATGTCAACTCGATCTTATCTTTGCATATAGTTTAACCACAATTTGACCATGCATGCATTTTAGGATTTCTACATTTTTCCTATTCCTCCGAATCAAACAACCACTTCTTAAAATTCTTGTGTTTTCACAATCATCTATTTTGCACATGTCAATCAGGAAAGAAAGCCAGGAGGATGGACTAACGATGGACCATCTAGAAGCAAGCGCCGTCAGAATTTAGACAGTGAGGTAAATTTATCTTCTGATCTCTCCTTTCTCTTATATTTGCTCTGGGGCCTGGCCTTTGGGCGATGGCCATACCATGCTCTGCTCCAGCCATCGAGCCAATGATCTAGTGCTTGTGTTTGCTATGGGACGTATCTGATAATTCTCATGTGGATATGATAGATGGTAATTGGCTATTTGATTACTAGTATTCCATACTGAATGTGTTGACTTTTATTTGATGCTCTTAGTACTCTGTACTAGGTTCTGTTGGTATTTACCCATACAAATTTAGAGCTGGGCATTTGTCATTTGCAGATCTTGTAATGGTATGTATTTTTTTTTCTCAAATACGCACGAGTGTGTGTATCATTCATTATAGGTGGGGAAAAGATTCCCGGAGCTCCACAGTTTTACAGTTATACAGTAGCGGAAAGACTCAGCAGCTGCGAAACCTGAGCTTGTAATGGTATGTACTGATGTGGGGATTAATCTAATTTTGATTCTATACTTGAGCTTAAGTGCAATCATATTATGCACAAACCTAAAAACAAAGACACTTCTCTATTATTGTCATATTTGATTTTGAAACCAAGGAAATTTTAATAGGTTGGACTCAATGAATTGTTTTGGTTGAAATCGCCAGCAAGCACACCATAAGTTTTTTTTTTTTTGGATCCCATGCTACAAAGGGAACACTATTTATAAGAAAATTTTCTAAAATTTTGAATTATGCACATTTCCTTGACCTAAAATCACTCAGAATGTGACGGTTTAATTGCGGAAATGATGACCCATGCTTACACTTAGCCATACTGCCTCAAGCCCTGGACACTCCATGAACCAGGAGGCTCGATCGATATCTTCCTTAATCATCGCCGCCCCAAAAGGATACGACCTGTGCACCAAAGCGCGCGCATGCGCGAGCAGCCAGCCGAGCACCCATCTACGTGTTACTCAGCAGCGCACAGAGTCGATGCTTTCCTTGATCGTTTCGGCACGCTCATGATGTGTTCCACTGACCCACTGAGATCATCAGGCTGCCCATGTTCACATAGCAAAAAAGCCCAACACGTCACCCGATCCGCACCGTCCGATGCGCCACGCGCCGTGTCGATCGGTCCCTAGTGGAGCTCTGTGTCCGCGCGCATGTCGGTAGTGCACCCATGCTTGATGCTTCCGCGTTCTACACTCCGTCGCGCGCCACACCCACTACGTGCTGCATGCGGCCTATAAAACGCACCGTCGACCGCTCCCATTCTCCACAACCCAGAGGCATCAGCCAGCTCCTCACCTACGCACAGTCGCACAGACACTGCGCGAGAGCAGCTTCACTACTTCGCTCAGAGCCCAAGCAGCAACCATGGCGGCGTCGAAGGCGACCCTCGTCTGCTTCATGGTCGTGGCTCTCGCGGCGGCGCTGCTGGTGGCGCCTGGCGCGGTGGAGGCGGCGACGTGCAGCCCGACGCAGCTGACCCCGTGCGCGCCGGCGATCATCGGGAACGCGGCGCCCAGCGCGGCGTGCTGCGGGAAGCTGAAGGCGCACCCGGCGAGCTGCCTTTGCAAGTACAAGAAGGACCCCAACCTGCGGCGCTACGTCTACTCCCCCAACGGCAAGAAGGTCTTCGCCGCGTGCAAGCTGCGCCTGCCAAGGTGCTGAACTAGCTAGTGCCACGAGCTTCATCCATATCTCCCTCGCGCGTTGCATGTACACTATGTACGTTGGAGTACCGAGAGTGTGTGAGGTATAATAATAAAACGAGGGGAGTGCTATATATACTTTATGAAACAGAAATAAATTTGACAGCGCTGTACTACTGTGGTACGGTGCCAGTTATGTTCATGTGTCACGTATACTCATGTCCTGTGTATGGCAGCATATATATGTCAGTGTAATAAACATAAATTTTGTTCTGTTCCCTGCTTCGCTCCGAAAAGGAAGAAAGTTTTTTTGTTTGAAATGGAGAAAATACTAGTTACTAGTTAGAATATATGAGAATAATACCCCTCCACATTCTTATGATATATCAACGGTAGCAACTTGTGGCTACATGTTATAGCGTCTCACCTTCTAGGTTCGATAAAATGATTTGTGGCTAAAAATTTAAAAATAGAAAAATAATAATGTGGATGACTTACATGTGCTTGATGATGTGGAGGATTGACATGTGTTGAGAAATGAAATGTGGAGTGTTTGTATCTGCTTAATATTATGGAGGACTTACATGTGCAAGAAAAACATGTAGTGGGCTTCTACTCTTTCAAACATAGAGGATGCATGCTTGCTTCATACATGTACTTTAGCAAAAGGGCGAGCCATAGAAAAACAACAATGAAATGGTCGGAAGGAAATGATGAGTCGACAAAACAGTGATACCAACTGTTAAGAACCTTGTTTAGTCTCTCGATCAAATCGTGAATTTGATCGCGGACACGAATTACATGGGAAATGTGCAGCGTCTCGGGGTAGAAGTAGGGGACAATTGTTGTGGACGAAGCTCTTGTCTATCAGGTCGGCCTGACCTCTTTGGTTGCTTGATGCGGTTTGACCTTGGTAGTACATCTTCGGCGTGCACGGATCAGGGATACTGACACTTAACCTCTCCTAGAAGACATTACCGGGAATATACATAATGTGATAAAGAGATTAGCAAAGTACTAAAAATAACAAAGCATAAACTAAAAAGGGAAAGGAAGGCGACATGTACACTTGAAGGAGCTTTGTAAGCCCAAGACTTGAAAACAATTACCAAAAAGATAACCAGAAGCGGTTCTCCGAGGAGTGGCACTAGCGTCATCAACGTGCCTCACAAACCGAGAACTTGCGTAATACAACAACATTACCATTTTTCTTAGCATTCATCCACTAGAGGTCCATTGGAAGATGATGCAAATTAATGAGTGTTGTCAGCATTGTCGAAGGGACTTATTACACCGATATAACATTGCAAACCTGAATCTTGCTAGGTTATATCATGCCATCACTTCGAGGTGATCTGCAAACACCATTAAAGGATGGTGCAAAACTGACATTCCATAAAACAAAACGAACCTTGAACACTAGCTCGGTAGCTCCACCATCGGGACAATACTGTGCTTCACAAAAAAAATGAGGATGCCCACCTACCTTGTTGAAAGGCACATATCATATCAACCGAGACCCCACTAGAAACACGAAGCTCATCGCATTACAATTGACCATCACCATTGGACGAAGTCGAGCATGGGTGGCGGTACATGACCAGCCTGAGGGGGAGAGATGGTAGCAGTACGACGCAATGTGATATTGTTGTGGAACCCCTCATCAACACTGCGGCTGATGAACGAAATAAGCCACGGTAATGCCAAAGATCCCAAAGGAGCAGTAACAACGCTTGGGGTCTAATACTTTTTAAAATGTAGTCCAATCGGGAGACATTAGCTCATATCACAAGGCAAGGGGACAAATTATACTATTTTCTGTTTTATCGCTGGAACTAAAGTGCACACACATGGTGGCATTGGGAAATGTGTGGTCTTTCATGAATTACAGTGCATAATAATTTGCAATTGTGTTTGCATACATTGTATCCTTATATATATGTTCTTGGTCGGGTATCCTTTAATATTTGGTACATATCTTCAAGTGCATGGTCAACAAATATCTTGCTAGAGGTTTCTAGTGTATGACTATGTATACGCAAATAAAGAATAGAAGAGTACATACGGTACATATAGTATTTAATAAACAAATATAATATCTTTTAGATCACTAAAGTAGTTTTGGTTTTTAAAGGCAATGTAAATAAGCTATCGCAACTACCTGTGGGAGTAGTAGTTTTCTCCTCTTGGGGCATTAGGTAGGTCTCCGATCCATTCAGTGGTGCAAGACAATAGTGTCACAGTCGGCATGAAATAAGATCTCTCCTCGCCTCGCCGTCCTTCGCGTGATGTTTCCTCGTATCGTCGGAAGACGTGTAAAGATGGTGTGTCCTCAGACCTGGTTGTTTGGGTCTTGCATTTTTTTTGTAGGTTTGTCTCGATCTGTTATCCTGTGGAGTGGATAACGTGCTTGTATGTCTTTGTCCTCTAGCTCCAGTTCCGATCAATGAAGGTTGGGCAGTCTCGGCCTCGTCAGAGAGAGTGTGAGGTATGTGTTCCCTGACTCCGTATGGCCACAACTGAGGCATTCTACATGCCCTCTCCCTTGTTTTCTTCTTCGGGGCGGTAGTTTGCTACGTAGACCACGACCACCGGCATCTTCTGATCTACATTGACGACTTCCCCTTGTACAAGCTCCTTGGTTTAAGCAAGTTTACTCATCTGTGATAGAGGCCCAGAGGTGGCAACGAGATTTGGTCACGACGCACCACCAGTGGACGCCGGAGGAAGAAGACTTCAGCACCTCAAAGATTTGGATGTATTTTTCAATTTTTATAATGGTGTTTTTGTAAGGGTTTGTGCAACTTAATGTATGACCTTTAGCCTTTTCGCAAAAAAATAGAGCTAATAATTTGTGATTTATAAATTTAGTAATAGTATATAGTGATGCACATACCTAAAAACGAAGACACTTCTCTCTTATTGTCATGTTTGATTTTGAAACCATGAAATTTTAATAACGTTGGACTCGATGGCTTTTTTTCGTTGAAATTGCATGCAAGCCGACCATAAGGAAAAAATGATCCCAATGCTACAAAGGAAACAAGCTTTATAAGGAGAAACAAAAATCTAAAGCTTTGAATTATCTACAATCCCTATGAAATTCCTTTGACACAAAATCACTCAATATGTAATGGTTTAATTGTGGAAATGATGACCCATGCTCACACTAGCCATACTGTCTCAAGCCCTCACACTCCATGAGCCAGGAGGCTCATTCGATCTCTTCCTGACCAGTGAACCGACGCGCCCCTCTACGTGTAATTCAGCAGCGCACACAGCCGAGACTTTCCTTGATCGTTTCGGCACGCTCATGATGTGTTCCACTGACCCACTGAGATCTTCCGGGCGTCCCATGTTCACACAGGGGAAAAGCGCAACACGTCACCCCGTTCCGTACCGTCCGATGCGCCACGCGCCGTCTTGATCGGCCGCTGGTGGAGCTCTGTGCCCGCGCGCACGTCGGTAGTGCACGCACGCTTGACGCTTCCGCGTTGCACACCGTCGTGTCGCGCGCCACACCTACTACTACGCGCTGCAGACGGCCTATAAAACGCACCGTCGACCGCTCCCATTCTTCACAACCCAGAGGCATCAGCGAACTCCTCACGTACGCACGATCGCACAGACACCGCACGAGAGCAGCTTCACCGCTTCCCTCCCACATCCGATCCCAAGAAGCAACAACCATGGCGGCGTCGAAGGCCACCCTCGTCTGCCTCATGGTCGTGACTCTCATGGCGGCGCTGCTGGCAGCGCCGTGCGCGGTGGAGGCGGCAACGTGCAGCGCGACGCAGCTGACCCCGTGCGCGCCAGCGATCATCGGGAACGCAGCGCCGAGCGCGGCGTGCTGCGGGAAGCTGAAGGCGCACCCGGCGAGCTGCCTCTGCAAGTACAAGAAGGACCCCAACCTGCAGCGCTACGTCAACTCACCCAACGGCAAGAAGGTCTTCGCCGCATGCAAAGTGCGCCTGCCAAGGTGCTGAACTAGCTCCATCCATCTCTGTCTCTCGCGTGACAATGTGGCATGGCCGTTGGTGTAAGTTACGTATACTTTATTATTGTAATAAAATGAGGGGAGTGTTAGATACTTTATTATTAAATTAAACAGAAATATATTATGCGGACTTATGTCTATGTGTCATGTACTCGTGTCCTGTGTATTGAAGCATATATATGTCAGAGGAATAAACATAAATATTTTGTTCTATTCCCGAAAAGAAAGAAATACTTTTAGAAATGGGGAATAAAATACCAGTAATAAACTAGATAAAACACCGCATGTTATTGCGGGAATTCATAGCAATAAATTTGTTAATAATAAAATCAGAAATATGAGAGTAATACCTCTCCACGTTCTTACCACATATCAAAGGGAACAGACTTGTGGCTTCAAGTGTCTAGCCTTCTTGGTACGTTACAATGACTTGTGGCCAAAAAAAAAAAAAAAAAATCGATGATGTGGAGAGGTTGCATGTGCTTGTTGATGCAAAGGATTTGCATGTATTGAAATATGAAAATGAAACGTCAAGTGCTTGTATGTGCTTAATAATGCGAGTGACTTTACAACTCCTTAAGAATAGAGGACGTCATGCTTGCTTCATTTTAACGTGCGTGCAGTTAAATGCATGTACCTTAGCACAAGGGTGAGCTGTAAAAAACAACAATGAAATTGTTGGGAAGAAATGTTGGATTGAAAAAATGGTTGATACCAAGTGTTAGGAACTTTCTCTAGTCTCTCGATTGAATCGTTGATACAAATTACATGGGAAATGTGCAATCTCTCGAGGTAGAAGCATGGGGAGGGATAGACTCGTGCGGCTTCCTTCTAATCCAATTGGATGCCTAAATTGAACATATTACACTTATATGTAGGCCCGGGAATAAGTGTTGTGTTTTACTAGTCTCAATCGTAGCCGACGAATCGCTTGTCGATCAGGTCAGGTTACCCTCTTCGCCGGTGGCGGATCCAACCCAAAATGCTAGGGTGTGGCAAAGGCGAGTTGGGCCAGGATTTTTTTTAATTACTTCCCTTTTTTTCCAATAGGCTGGGCCAAGATTTTAAGGTGGGGCCTGCCCCACCCTACATCCTGCTGGATCCGCCCCTGCTCTTCGCCCTTTCGGTGCGGTTGAAGCCATTGGTAGTATATCTTCGGCGTGGACAGAGTCGGGGATACAATTACCGGGCATGTTACATAAAGCCATAAAGACATTACCAAAGTACTAAAATTGAAAAAGGATAAACAAGAAAGGGAAAGGAAGACGACATATGCACTTGAAGAAGCTCTTTAAGCTTGAGACATGAAAACCAGCACTAAGAAGATAACCAGAAGCAGTGCCCTGAGGAGTGGAACTACCGTCATCAAAGGCCCTCACGAATTGAGACCTTGTGAAACAGAACAACATCAACATTTGGCTTAGTGACCATATCCACTAGCTGACCAATGGGAGATGATGCAAATTAACGATTGTTGTCAGCATTGTCGAGGGGGCTTACGCCGCTGAAATAACATCACAAGCACAAATCCCGCTAGCTTTATCACCATGCCATCACTTCGTGGTGATTTGCAAACACCATCAAAGGGTAGTGCAAAACCGATATTCCAGCAAACAACACAAACTATGATCATGAGCTCCACCATGGGTACAAAGCTTCACTTCATAAAAATGAGGGTGTCCATATACACTATTGAAAGTCCCATATCATATCACCAGGAACACGAAGCTCGGTGCATTACCATTGACCATCACCACTGGACGAAGTAGAGCATGGGTGGCAGTACATGAGCAACCCGAGTGCGAGAGATGGTCTTCTTAAGCTAAAGTGGGTGGAAGAGATGGTAGCACTCGGATGCCATGTGGTGTCGTCATTGAACCGCTCATCAACACTGTCGTCGAAGAATGCGATGAACCACGTAAATGCCAAAGATGGTGGCCCCTGTGGCATATTCAGGAAGTTGTAACAACACTTGAGGGCACCATAGTCACAGAGCTTTCTCTTGGAACCAGGGATGGATCTAGCTGGCAAACTAAACACCTCCTAGGCTTAACCGAACCCTCTATATACATTAGCTCATATCACAAGGAAAGGGGACAAATTATACAATTTTCTGTTTTATCACTGGAAGTAAAGTGCACACACACGGTGGCATTGGGCAACTTGTGATACTTGCATGATTACAGTGCATAACAATTTGCAAGTGTGTTTGTGTATATTGCATCCTCAAAATATATTCTTGGTCGGGTATCCTTTAATATTTTGGTACATATCTTCAAGTGCAGGGTCTAACCGATATCTTGCTGGAGGTTTCTAGGGTATGACTATTTATACGCAAATTAAGAATAGAAGGCTACATAAGGTATTTATGAGAAGCTTGTCATTGAATCATTGGCATTGTTAGTTTACTCAATTTTCATGGTCAGATGTGTCCTACATATTCTTTGGGTTTTGTTTTGATGTGACTAAGTAGTACATAGTCCGTAGGTAATGAGATCAAAATAGCATCGCCTCTAACAAACACAAATAAACATTTGCACATTTGGTTTCTTAGTTTGGTCCATAGTTTGCATGAAACTGCAATTCAATCTTTAAAGTAGAGATGACCTGCACCCGTAACCTGCTCCAAACTAGCCCAACCGACTATGATTTACGCATTCTTGTGTTGACTTGAAAATTTTGCTATAAAAGATTAGATACATGTTATAAATATATACTACTGAGACCATGCAAAAAAATACAAAGTTTTAGTATAAATATTATTTACTTTAACTCGCTCGATGTCTATTGGAAGTTTAATTCAGTATGGCCTATGCCAAAAATTTCACGATCACATATATTTCCATAATCTTAGTGGTTGTTGTGGGGTTCATTTTTTATTGGAGTCTCAGATCGTGTGTTTGTATATGCTTTATTGGAGGACTTCTCTGCATTACAAAACCACCAATTAATATAATCCGTTGGTTTCTCACATGTAATATGTAAGAATATTAAACCACGATAGATTTGGGTTTCTATCTAATTTTGGGGGAGTCGGGTTGTTTCCTTGTTGTCATACAAAAAGTCTATAGATGGATTAACTAAGCAGCAACAGAAGTACATCATCTTGATAGGACTCAATGAGCTTCTAAAGACCCCTAGCATAAAAATCTGGAACTCCTATGCCAAACCATCGCAGACACATATAATTCAAATGTACCTTTTATCATAGGAGGAAGAGCCATGAGAATCACTTTACAAGTGGGACAACATATAACAGAGGCGCCCTCGATGGGGAAGTAATACGCCCCTTATAAATTCTTAGAACATATGAAGTTGTAGAAGGAAATGAAAGATCGGTAGACACCAAACTTATGTTGAAAGGATCGCTGGAAAATATGTAAGGCGACGACAGTCAAAATTTCATCAGGTCATAAGACATATATACAATGGTTAAATATGTATGCCCAACAACACACCACTAAGTTCATAAAAAGTACACGGGGGATAGTTAGAAACATAGATACTGTAAATGAAATCATTTTTGCGTAGCTCGTGCTTGACCATCTGTTGCTAGCAGTTGCAACTAACTTGGAGCACTCATCCAATCATCTACATATCATACATTATGTATTCTATGACTCGTTTATAAACCGCTTTTGATTGTGTTGCCGACCTAGTACTACGAGAAGTTTCAAGTGAACCAAATTAACCCTAACATCTCCTATGTTTCACGAGAAAAGCCGTTGATCCTGAACTAGAATGAGGTGAAGGCGCCCAAGGTTGACAAAATAATTACTTGTACATTGCAGGTTAAATTACTCATCGGCCATGTCTTCGAATGATTTGAAAGACGTGGTTCTAATTACTTGTACATTTGGCAGGTTCTAATTACTTGTACATTGCAGGTTAAATAACTTGTGCAATGCACATCATTTTGAAAGGATTACAACACTAGTAAATAAATAGATGAACGCCTTAGGCATCATCATACGTATTGGAGACGCATGGATGACCACATCACACAATTCAATGTTAGCATACTATTATTTGCTTCATTGCATGTTTTGATCATTTGCTTCACTTTAGCTTGGTGTCTTAATTTTTTGATAATCTGCCTTATTTTTTGTTTTAACAATGTATCAATATTTTAACCCAAAAATCAACGTGAAATGACCTATTTACCCTTGTGGCATTGTTGTAATCTCTCTCTACAATATGGCTAAATGATGAAAGGTTTTGCTGGTCACTTCTTGCATTTTTGCAAAGTCAATGCTAGGTCAAAATTTTCATTTTCGGTGACTTTCAAAAAGATTAGCACAAACTCTTAGAATTTTATACTTACTTAAATCTGAAATTTTCAAATAATTTTAGGTAATTCATTTTTTCTAGACATTTTTGAAACTTTTCCAAAATTTAAAGTTCCAACTTTTGGTTTCGACTCTCGGACTTTGTAATATCTGAAAAAAAGGCTTGAAAAAACTTAGAGAGAGAAAGAAAGTAGTCGGGTGATGGGCCATAGGATTTCATTTTTTTTGCTTGAGTCCCAAGTCTAGCTGGGCTACTGCCCGTGGGCACGAGAACTACATCTCGCTTATAGTGAGAGTACCTACCGTCTCGCATGAAGGTTTTCATGTGCCCGTGCAGTACTGGCTAGCCCCATTATTAGCGCCGTTCACGCGTTGGTTGTGTGTTCACTGTGTTTTCTTTGTTTTTTCCGTTTCCTTTTATTTATTTCTTCTCTGATTCTTTTTCACCTGTTTTGTTTGTTTATTTATCGGTTTTCACTATTTTTCTGTTTCCTTTGTTTCTTTCTTGGTTTTCATGGATTTGTTTTTTTCTTTCTCATTTTTTCTTCTTTTCTTTGTTTCTTTCTTTATTTTCTTTATTTCCCGCGTTTTTTCTCGGTTTTCACTGTTTTTAATTCTTTTGCACTGGTTTTCTTTTTTCTTTTATTTCCTTTGTTTCTTTTTTGGTGTTCATTCGGTTTCTTCGTTTCTCTTTGTTACTTTCTTTTGGTTTTCATCGGTTTTTTCTTTCTCTTTCGCATGGAACATGAGCATCTTTTATACACATTTAACATTTATTCAAATACATGAAACCCTTTTTCTGTATATGTTGAATTTTTTTTCAAATACATGATTAACATTTTTTTCAAACATATATTTTGATGCCAACTTTTTTTCATACACTTTCTACTTTTTTGCATATATCCGGAACATTGTTTGTAGACACGCTTAATATTTCTAATACATGATTAACAATTTTATACATATTTTTAATGTCTACTTTCTTGCATGCACATTTTACATTTTTTGTATACCTCAGGAACATTGTTTATACACATTTGATATTTTTTAAATACATGATTGACATTTTGGCATAGATATGTTTGGAGTTACTTCTTTGCATACACATTGTACATTTTTTTTGTATATATTTCACAGATTTTATAAATGTTTAATATATTTTTAAATATATCACTAATATTTTTTCCATATATGCCGACTATTTTCCATACACATTGTACAGTTTTTCAGACACCAGGAAAAAAATTATACGTGTTTGACATTTTTAAAAATACATGATTAACATTTTTTTCATATATATGTTTTGATGTCTATTTTTTCATGCATGTAAAGTAGTTTTTAGAATAGATATATTTCGAAACATAAGCAAAATTAAAAATCTTTCCCTAACAATAAAGCGGCTATCGCTTTTGCCCGCTCACCGTCGTGGCGATTTTACAAAAAAGTCCATGTGGTTTGCGATAAGTAAAAATAAGTCAAAAAGTAAGAAAAAAATATGGAGAAAAAAAATAGCGAATAAGGCCTCTGGTCCCCGCTGGGCCGGCCCATTCTGGCGGCCGATTGACGCGAGACTGCGCTAGGTCTTGCTATGAGAGACATAGTCGCGCTCACCAGTGAGGGAGCTCTTTCGATTATCAAATTCCCCCCACACGAGCAGCTCCCACTGACAGAAACCAATCGCACGAGCAGCATGGTCTGTCTCTCTGGTGGCAACTGTGAAAAGGTGGCCAGGGAAGGAGCAAGAGGAGGCCCCGAATGGAACTGCCTGCTCAAGTGGAACGCCGTCGACGCCACTGGCCAACCCGTGACGCGCCATCCAAACCCCCCCAACGCCGGGCTTTCAGATTCTAAGGCTAGAGACTGGGTTATATGTTCTAGACTTCTACCGTGTATCAATTGGGACTAGAAGATAAAAGGTAAAATAAACTCCAAAAAAATTTCTTGACAAAGCGGAGTTCTCTCACATCCTGGCCCTTTTATGAATAACAATTGCTAGGCGCTGGGGATAATTGACTCATTCATCTCATATATATGTGTATGATGCAATAATCTAGACGAGTGCTTTTCTACCTACATCTTACATGAACATAATGGCTACGTGTATTTTTGGCAAAAAAAAAAAACGTATAATTGTCCAATGAAGTGAATCTTCTCAGGCATGAGAAGAAAGCAAAGCTACACAAAATATACAAGCGGCACCACACTTACCTCGCCACAGTATAATCTCCCCCATTGGGCCCTAGCTACGGAAGGATAATTCATACGTGGTTCCTGTATGGATACGTACATACTACATATATATGTGCTAAAAAATGTTTCTACAGTTTTCGAGTACTCAAGTGAATAATTAGGAGGGAAAAAAAACTACAGTAGCTCATTGCTTAATAACAAAAACAATGGCAGACACCATAGATATGGTTAATGAGGCCACAAGTGCAACCCCTATGAGCATCATGTTTGGCGCACACCACCGCTCTTGACGACAAAGTTGCATTACCAAGGTGATATTGTTCAACACATTTGTTACGCCAGGGATCCCTGCATACAATGGTGTCACCAGTAATGGTAGGAGCGGCCTTAAAACCGACACTCAGACTCCTTTTGATGATACTCTGGCTGCTTGCAATATCAATCAAGAGAGGATTGCCCCCTATGCTTTTTAATGGGACAACTCTTCCAAGGATGAGATCTGCTACCCTGTACACCACCATGCAGTTGGAGTGATGGCTGTTGGAACTGACGAGCAAGATCTCAGAGTCACATTCTATCAGTTCAAAAGGAGTGCGGATCTTGCCTTTTGGACATATGGCGATCACCTTGGGTGGCTGAAACGAAGTCGAGATGAATCCAGGCATCTTCTCGTGGCGAGGTGGGTCGATCTGAAAAATCCGTAGTTCATCACTGCTTGATGACATGGGTTTCTGCAGCATGTAAAATTTGCCTTGAGATGATGATATGATGCTATTATCTGGGGAGAAGGTCCAGTCCGAGAAACTCCATTGCTTGTCCTTGGTGGTAGCGAATACCACGCGCGACAGATCTAGAAGCATGATCATGAGCATGGGAACTTTGTCAGCACCAACGCTCAATGAGGCGGTCATCCTGCCTGGCGACAAGTATGGACGCTCCATGCATGAACTCCAGTGGATTGATCCCAAGCTCATTGTGGCATACGTGATTGGCGGGAACTTGGCAACGCTCCCCGTGAAGGGGTGAAGTAGGCAAACATCATCGTTGTTTTCATTATCGTGTCGCCGGTGCCGCTGCAGTAGGAGGAGGCCTTCAACCGGGCAGAGGACGCGATGGTCCTCGAGAAGAGGGGCCCGAGGGCATGCGAACACTCCAGTGTCAAAGTTGAGGAAACGCATCCATCCGTCTTCAAGGTGTAGTTCGTGGCCCCCGGGCAGCATCGTCCACCGAAGCGGGTGGAAGCGCGGGATGACGATGCCCTTTGCACGTGGGCAGAGCATGCTGGACCGCACATGCGTGCACACGGCGCAGAAGCGAACATAGCCGTGCAGGTTGTCTTTGGCGAGCACCAGCTAGCCGACGAGATCGACCAAATCAGCGGGCAACGACACCAGGGGAGACACGTCGTCTGCGCCGGTGGCGGAGGCGGCCGCATCGGTCGGCGGAGGGCGGCAGCAGTTCGCCGGCGAGGACATCGATTGATCTGATCGTTCAGGATTTTCCCCCTACCCTAGCCGCCAGCGTAAGGATCTCGGTGACTAAGTATTCATGATGGGAGCTGCGATGCGTGTTTGTGTATGGGCTCGTCCAGAGCCAGTCCAAACCATTTTTGGGCCCAGGGCGACGTGAAATCATTATTTTTTATACCAAATATTTATACTTGTTTTAAACTAAGTGTACGTATAATAATTTTAATTAATATAATCTTCTATTACTTTGCCACATAACAATGTTTTCAAATATTTCTTATATTATTCGTTGATATAGAATTGTAATACATCTTTGAGAATTTTGATTCTACAAAATTTGAATTGTAAGATATACCAAAAAATATCTTCTTTGTTAAAAAACCATTCGAACTAATTTTATAATATTGCATAAATTGTATAGTGTATATTCATATATTTGCATATCCATGCGCGTGTCCATATATCTTTTAATATTATTGAATGTCGTGGTGGAGATTTCTAAATCATAAATACTTTAATGGAGGTTTCTACTGTATATCAGGCAACCATATTCGTAGAAACTTCTAGGGTATATCAAATATGACATGCAAGTTGGGTTCAGTAATAGAGTCATCTAAGAACCAAATATGTTCTTGAGTGTACTTTTGCATATGATTCGATTATATCTGACATGATCATCTAGATTCACTTAGTTTTTTTCTTCTCGAATACGCAAGTTGCGTATCATTCCATTGATAGGTTGGGAGGGAATACAGGCACCAGTAGAAAACTGGCCTTTAGTCCTGGTTCCAGAGGGCCTTTAGTCCCGGTTCTGCAACCGGGACAAAACGATCGGGACTAATGCCCATTACTTTTAGTCCCGGTTGGCTTATGAACCGGGACTAAAGGAGCTCCACGTGGCCGCTGTCTGGAGCGGGGCTGGAGGACCTTTAGTCCCGGTTGACCAACCGGGACTAAAGAATTTTTTTTGAATTATTTATTTATTTTTTTGAAAAATTTTGAAATTTTTTCGAATTTTTTCGGATTTTCAAATTTCTGAATTATTTGACAAGTTAATCTCTAATCACCCCTCATCACTGCTCAAGTGTGGAGCACTCATTCCAAATCGTCTAACTTCCTGGCCGGTCACCCATTCTCTCACTACTCCAGCCTAAGCACGCTTAACTTCCGAATTCTATTCCCCGTAGTTTCCAAGTCTGCACTTGTTGTTTTCCTGACAATAATAAGCAGTCAATCCTATTAACCCTTAGGTCTTGATGTCACATGATTTAATTTTTTGAATTCCAAACAATTATTAAAACAAAATAAGTAATAATAATATTAAATTTCAATAAAAATAAAATAAGTAATAATATTATTGTATTCATTTTTTTGCCATTTATTCATTTAATATGGCATAATTAATATCTTTAAATCTGTAAATCAAAATTCGACAAATAATATATCCATTATTATCAGAAAAATGTGAGGAATCCAAATATGATATCAGTAATTTTTAAAATTATTTCTCATATGCTGGAATCAATTGCTTCTTGGTGATGTGAACCGGATGAGAACTAATGAGCTTTCTATGTTGGCTAAGCACAAGTGCCTGATCTGGATTCTTTGATAAAATGGTTATAATTTGTTGATCTGGTACTAGCTTAGGAATCTCGAAGGATTTTAATTTTTAAAGTTTTTATCATTTTCTTTTTTTGGGGGGGGGGGGGGGGGTGGGTCGGCTTGAAAATTGCAGAACCCCTTTAGTTCGGGATGGTGTCCGTTCAATCCTACCGTCGACTACATCTGCTAGCACCGTCCCAGCCAGAGTCACAACTAAGGTTAACCAAGCCAGAGTCATGTTCTATTAAAGTGGCAAAAAGAATTACTTTCTAATATAACAAAACTAATTCTATCAACTATTATTAAACAACTATTAATACAAAACAGTACTAAAATTAATATTAATTAATTATAAAAAATTATCTTCTGTTGTCTAATAGAAGCATACTACAACATGTTAAAATCTACAGAAAGAACTAACTAAAAATAATTGAAAACAACAATTAAATGACTAAAACAACTATATAAGCAAAACAGTACTGTTTTAATTAAAATCCTAATTTAAATTATTCTAAAAATAACCAAATAAATCTTACTGTGACAACAATCTAACATGTGACTAGGAGCAAAAAGAATTAAATTAAAAACTATTTTTAAACTCAAATTATTCACAATCTAGGGTTTGAAGCGAATTTGAACAAATTTAAATTTAAATCATTCAAATTTGAAAACTAATGGCACAAACAGAAACTAGACAAAATTTTGAATCTAATGCAAAAAGAATCACTAAAAAATATCAAATATCCTAAAAGATATAAGCAATTTAAAACAGAAACTAAAAACGAAAAACAAATGGAAAAACAGAAAAGAAACTTTCAGAACCCCTTTAGTCCCGACTGGTGTCTCCAACCGGGACTAAAGGTGGATTAAAGCCTCAACCCCTTTTGTCCCGGTTGGTGTCTCCAACCGGGACTAAAGGTCTAATCTTTAGTCCCGGTTGGAGACACCAACCGGGACTAAAGGGCATCGCACCCTTTAGTCCCGGTTGGTGTCTCCAACCGGGACTAAAGGTCCCATTTGAACCGGGACTGATGCCTGCCCGGCGCCCTAGCCGCTCGAACCGGGATTAATGCTCACATTAGTCCCGGTTCGTAATGCAACTGGGACTAATGTGTAGATCAAGCTTGGACCAATGCCCTGTTTTCTACTAGTGAGGGGTTAGCATCTTAGGTATCGTACACATAGGATGGCGGTACCTAAGCGCTAGGGTGAGCAGCGAGAAAGAGAGGATGCTCAGCCTTGCTAGTTACACTCTACGTTACAGGAATGATCCTATCGAGCCCTTTGGCGCCGGCTCTTGCCCATAGTTTCGCCTCCTGTTGGATGTCCCCGATAAGTTTGTTGTAGGAGGGTGCAACGTTGTCGAAGAGGGCTGCATTGTGGTGTTTCCAGATTGCCCAAGAGGTGAGGATGACGAGGGAGTTCAGTCCTTTGCGGAGGCTGGCCGACACGTTAGCTTTAGCCGCTGCCCACCAGTCGAAGAATCCGGTGGTGCCATCGGGCAGTAGAGTGGGTATGCGGCACCAAGCCATGATGTCGTGTGATACGTCCATTTTGCATCATGCTTTTATGTTGATATTTATTGCATTATGGGCTGTTATTACACATTATGGCACAATACTTATGCCTTTTCTCTCTTATTTTACATGATTTACATGAAGAGGGAGAATGCCGGCAGCTGGAATTCTGGGATGGAAAAGGAGCAAATATTAGAGACCTATTCTGCACAACTCCAAAAGTCCTGAAACTTCACGGAGAGTCAGTTTGGAATTAATAAAAAATACTGGGCGAAGAAAGCACTAGAGGGGGGCCACCAGCCATCCCCAAGGGTGGAGGGCACGCCCTACCCCCCTGGGCGCGCCCCCTGCCTTGTGGGCCACCTGGCAGGCCCCTGATGCCCATCTTCTGATATATGGTGTGTTTTGACCTGGAAAAAATCAAGAAGAAGCTTTCGGGATGAAGCGCCACCGTCTCGAGGCGGAACCTGGGCAGAACCAATCTAGGGCTCAGGCGGAGCTGTTCTGCCGGGGAAACATCCCTCCGGGAGGGGGAAATCATCGCCATCGTCATCGCCATCGATCCTCTCATCGAAAGGGGGTCAATCTCCATCAACATCTTCACCAGCACCATCTCCTCTCAAACCCTAGTTCATCTCTTGTATCTGATCTTTGTCTCAAAACCTCAGATTGGTACCTGTGGGTTGCTAGTAGTGTTGATTACTCCTTGTAGTTGATGCTAGTTGATTTATTCGGTGGAAGATCATATGTTCAGATCCTTAATGATAATTAATACTAGTCTGATTATGAACATGAATATGCTTTGTGAGTAGTTATGTTTGTTCCTGAGGACATGGGAGAAGTCTTGTTATAAGTAATCATGTGAATTTGGTATTCGTTCGATATTTTGATGAGATGTATGTTGTCTTTCCTCTAGTGGTGTTATGTGAACGTCGACTACATGACACTTCACCATGATTTGGGCCTACGGGAAGGCATTGGGAAGTCATAAGTAGATGATGGGTTGCTAGAGTGACAGAAGCTTAAACCCTAGTTTATGCGTTGCTTCGTAAGGGGCTGATTTGGATCCATATGTTTCATGCTATGGTTAGAGTTATCTTAATTCTTCTATTGTAGTTGCGAATGCTTGCGAGAGGGGTTAATCATAAGTGGGAGGCTTGTCCAAGGAAGGGCAGCACCCAAGCACCGGTCCACCCACATATCAAATTATCAAAGTAACGAATGCGAATCATATGAGCATGATGAAAACTAACTTGACAACAATTCCCATGTGTCCTCGGGAGCGCTTTGCTCTATATAAGAGTTCGTCCAGGCTTGTCCTTTGCTACAAAAAGGATTGGGCCACCTTGCTGCACCTTAGTTACTTTTGTTACTTGTTACCCGTTACGAATTACCTTATCACACAACTATCTGTTACCGATAATTTCAGTGCTTGCAGAGAATACCTTGCTGAAAACCGCTTGTCATTTCCTTCTGCTACTCGTTGGGTTCGACACTCTTACTTATCGAAAGGACTACGATAGATCCCCTATACTTGTGGGTCATCAAGACTCTTTTCTGGCGCCGTTGCCAGGGAGTGAAGCGCCTTTAGTAAGTGGAATTTGGTAAGAAAACATTTATATAGTGTGCTAAAATTTACTGTTACTTTTTACTATGGAAAATAATCCTTTGAGGGGTTTGTTCGGGGTATCTTCACCCCGACCGGAAGAGCAAAGAGTTGCCCCTCAACCTACTGCACCTACTAAAAATATTTATTATGAAATTCCTTCGGGTATGATAGAGAAACTGCTAGCTCATCCTTTTACAGGAGATGGGGCACTACATCCTGATATGCATCTAATCTATGTGGATGAAGTTGGTGGATTATTTAAGCTTGCAGGTTTGCCCGAGGATGAAGTCAAGAAGAAGGTTTTCCCTTTATCTTTGAAGGAGAAGGCATTGACATGGTATAGGCTATGCGATGATATTGGGACTTGGAACTACAACCGATTGAAATTGGAATTTCATCAGAAGTTTTATCCTATGCATCTGGTTCATGATGATCGGAATTATATATATAATTTTTGCCCTCGTGAAGGAGAAAGTATCGCTCAAGCTTGGGGGAGGCTTAAGTCAATGTTATATTCATGCCCCAATCATGAGCTCTCAAGAGAAATTATTATTCAAAATTTTTATGCTCGGCTTTCTCATAATGATCGATCCATGCTCGATACCTCTTGTACTGGTTCTTTTATGAAGAAGGATATTGAATTCAAATGGGATTTATTGGAAAGAATTAAACGCAACTTTGAAGATTGGAAACTCGACAAAGGTAATGAGTCAGGTATAAACCTTAAGTTTGATTGTGTTAAATATTTTATGGATACCGATGCTTTTCGTGATTTTAGCACTAAATATGGACTTGACTCTGAGATAGTAGCTTCTTTCTGTGAATCATTTGCTACTCATGTTGATCTCCCTAAGGAGAAGTGGTTTAAATATCATCCTCCCATTGAAGCTAAAGTAGTTGAACCTATTAAAGTTGAATAAGAAACTATTACTTATAATGTTGATCCTATTGTTCCTACTGCTTATATTGAGAAACCACCTTTTTCTGTTAGAATAAAGGATCATGCTAAAGCTTCAACTATGGTTCGTAAGAGTTATACTAGAACACCTACACCCCCTAAACAAATCAAAGTTGAACCTAGTATTGCTATGGTTAAAGATCTCTTGGTTGATAATATTGATGGGCATGTTATTTATTTCTGTGATGAAGCTGCTAGAATTGCTAAACCCGATATTAAAGATAAACATAAACCTGTTGTTGGCATGCCGGTTGTTTCTGTTAAAATAGGAGATCATTGCTATCATGGCTTATGTGATGTGGGTGCTAGTGTGAGTGCAATTCCTTTTACTTTATATAAAGAAATTATGAATGATATTGCACCTGCTGAGATAGAGGATATTGATGTTGCTATTAAGCTTGCCAATAGAGATACTATATCACCAATTGTGATTGTTAGAGATGTTGAAGTCTTGTGTGGGAAAATGAAGTACCCTACTGATTTTCTTGTTCTTGCTTCCCCACAAGATGAATTTTGTCCCATTATATTTGGTAGACCTTTCTTGAATATCGTTAATGCTAAGATAGACTGCGAGAAAGATATTGTTACTGTTGGTTTAGGGGATATGTCTCATGATTTTAATTTCTCTAAATTTCGTAGACAACCCCATGATAAAGAATTGCCTAGTAAGGATGAGATTATTGGTCTTGCTTCTATTGCCGTGCCTCCTACTGATCCCTTAGAACAATATTTGCTAGACCATGAAAATGATATGTTTATGAATGAAAGAAGGGAAATAGATGAAATATTCTTTAATCAAGGGCCTATTTTGAAACACAACTTGCTTGTTGAAATCCTTGGGGATCCTCCTCCACCCAAGTGAGATCCCGTGTTTGAGCTTAAACAATTACCTGATACTTTGAAATATGCTTATCTTGATGAAAAGAAGATATATCCTGTTATTATTAGTGCCAACCTTTCAGAGCTTGAAGAAAAGAAATTATTGAAAACTCTGAAGAAGCACTGTGCCGCTATTGGATATACTCTTGATGATCTTAAGGGCATTAGTCCCACTCTATGTAAGCACAAAATTAATTTGGAGCATGATGCTAAACCAGTTGTTGATCACCAACGACGGTTAAATCCTAAGATGAAAGAAGTGGTAAGAAATGAAATACTAAAGCTTCTGGAGGCAGGTATAATTTATCCTATTGCTGATAGGAGATGGGTAAGTCCCGTTCATTGTGTCCCTAAGAAGGGAGGTATTACTGTTGTTCCTAATGATAAGAATGAATTGATTCCACAAAGAATTGTTACAGGTTATAGAATGGTAATTGATTTTCGCAAATTAAATAAAGCTACTAGAAAAGATCATTACCCTCTACCTTTTATTAATCAAATGCTAGAAAGACTATCCAAACATACACATTTTTGCTTCCTAGATGGTTATTCTGGTTTCTCTCAAATACCTGTGTTAAAAGATGATCAGGAAAAGACCACTTTTACTTGCCCTTTCGGTACTTTTGGTTATAGACATATGCCTTTTGGTTTATGCAATGCACCTGCTACCTTTCAAAGATGTATGACTACTATATTCTCTGATTTTTGTGAAAAGATTGTTGAGGTTTTCATGGATGATTTCTCTATTTACGGAACTTCTTTTGATGATTGCTTATGCAACATTGATCGAGTTTTGCAGAGATGTGAAGTAACTAATCTTGTCTTGAATTGGGAGAAGTGCCACTTTATGGTTAATGAAGGTATTGTCTTGGGGCATAAAATTTCTGAAAGATGTATTGAAGTTGATAAAGCTAAAGTAGATGCTATTGAAAAGATGCCGTGCCCTAAAGATATCAAAGGTATAAGAAGTTTCCTTGGTCATGCTGGTTTCTATAGGAGGTTTATTAAAGACTTCTCTAAAATTTCTAGGCCTCTCACCAATCTCTTGAAAAAAGATGTTCCTTTTGTTTTTGATGAAGAATGCGTAGAAGCATTTGAAATACTTAAGAAAGCCTTGATTTCAGCACCTATTGTTCAACCACCTGATTGGAACTTACCCTTTGAAATTATGTGTGATGCTAGTGATTATGCTGTTGGTGCTGTTCTAGGGCAAAGAGTTGATAAGAAATTGAATGTTATTCATTGTGCTAGTAAAACTCTTGACAGTGCCCAGAGAAATTATGCTACTACTGAAAAAGAATTTTTAGCAGTTGTCTTTGCTTGTGATAAGTTCAGATCTTATATTATTGATTCCAAAGTAACGGTTCATACTGATCATGCTGCTATTAAATATCTTATGGAAAATAAAGATGCTAAACCTAGACTTATTAGATGGGTTCTCTTGCTACAAGAATTTGATTTGCATATTATTGATAGAAAGGGAGCTGAGAACCTCGTTGCAGATAATTTGTCTAGGTTAGAAAATGTCCTTGATGACCCACTGCCTATTGATGATAGCTTTCCTGATGAACAATTAGCAGTCATAAATGCTTCTCATAATACTCTGTGGTAGGCTGATTATGCTAATTACATTGTTGCTAAATTTATACCACCTAGTTTCACATACCAGCAAAAGAAAAAGTTTTTCTATGATTTAAGACATTACTTTTGGGATGACCCACATCTTTATAAAGAAGGAGTAGATGGTCTTATTAGACGTTGTATACCTAAGCATGAACAGGAACAGATCCTACGCAACTGCCACTCCGAGTCTTACGGAGGACACCACGCTGGAGATAGGACTGCACACAAGGTATTACAATCCGGTTTTTATCGGCCTACTCTCTTCAAGGATGCTCGTAAGTTTGTCTTGTCTTGTGATGAATTTCAAAGAATTGGTAATGTTAGTAGACGTCGGGAAATGCCTATGAATTATTCACTTGTTATTGAACCATTCGATGTTTGGGGCTTTGATTATATGGGACCTTTTCCTTCCTATAATGGGTATACACATATTTTAGTTGCTGTTGATTATGTTACTAAGTGGGTTGAAGCTATTCCAACTAGTAGTGCTGATCATAACACCTCTATTAAGATGCTTAAAGAAGTTATTTTTCTGAGGTTTGGAGTCCCTAGATATTTAATGACTGATGGTGGTTCACATTTTATTCATGGTGCTTTCCGTAAAATGCTTGCTAAATATGATGTTAACCATAGAATTGCATCTCCATACCATCCTCAGTTTAGCAGTCAAGTAGAATTGAGCAATAGAGAGATTAAATTGATTTTGCAAAAGACTGTTAATATATGTAGAAAGAATTGGTCTAAGAAACTTGATGATGCATTATGGGCTTATAGAATTGCTTATAAAAACCCAATGGGTATGTCTCCATATAAAATGGTTTATGGAAAAGCATGTCACTTACCTCTTGACTAGAACACAAAGCTTATTGGGCAATCAAAGAGCTCAACTATGATTTCAAGCTTGCCGGTGAGAAGAGGTTATTTGACATTAGCTCGCTTGATGAATGGAGAACCCAAGCCTATGAGAATGCCAAGTTGTTTAAAGAAAAAGTTAAAAGATGGCATGACAAAAGGATACAAAAGCATGAGTTTAATGTAGGTGATCATGTTTTGCTATACAACTCTCGTTTAAGATTTTTTGTAGGAAAGCTTCTCTCTAAATGGGATGGTCCTTACATTATCAAGGAGGTCTATCGTTCCGGTGCCATAAAAATCAACAACGCCGAAGGCACAAATCCGAAGGTGGTAAACGGTCAAAGAATCAAACATTATATCTCAGGTAATCCCATAAATGTTGAGACCAATATAATTGACACCGTAACACCGGAGCAGCACATAAGGGACACTTTCCAGAACGTTTCAGACTCCGAAAAGGAATAGGTATGTGGCACGGTAAGTAAACCGACTCCAAAACATTTCCACTGATAAATTTTCTCCGTTTTGGAATATTTAAAAAATTAGGAAAATTAAAAGTAGTCCGAAAGAGACACGAGGAGACCACAAGGGTGGAGGGCGCGCCCTACCCCCTGGGCGCGCCCCCTGCCTTGTGGCCACCTCGTGTGTCCTCCGGACTCCGTTTTCTTGCACAATACTTCTTTTGGTCAGTAAAAATTCATTATATAATCTCCCGAAGATTTTGACCACCGTACCACGGCAATATCTCCTGTTCTTGTTTCGAGCTATTTTTCTGACAGATCCAAATCGCCATGACGTCTCCAAGCGCCCCCAAGGACAAGTTGTTCAAGATGGTCATCAACCCCTACCTTGCGGAGGTGCTGCGACACCCTCAAGCCATTGAGATGCGTGAGGGGGTGCTGCACATCCGTGATGTTGAGGGGCTGAAGAAGACTCGAAGCAATGGAGCAGCAAGTTTTCAAGTGCCAAGGGATGGTGGAATGTGGACTCAACGCCAATCACATGATGATCGCGGAGTTCACCAACAATCACAAGCTGGATGCCAAGAACATTGAGGAGGCCATCTTCAAGCTTCATGAGAAAATCGAGCATCTCCAAGCCCAGATCTATGACCTGCAAAACCAAAACTGTGAGTATGAATACAAATTTAAGAGGATGAGTTTGGCTGCAGATTTGAGGATCCCGAAGACTCGTTCATCTTTCTATGATGGTGAGCCTATGCCTTGGAAGATGGATGACAAGCCTACTACATCAACAACTCCATCATCATCACCTCCGAAGAAAGAAACATAAATACATGGGTATGTGGACTCCCCTTGGCAAATGGCAAGCTTGGGGGAGATGCTCCGGTATCGTATCACCATCACACCATTACTTTTATCATTTTTCTTAGTTCGATCCTTTTAGTTATATCTTGATCTAGTAGAATAAAGTTTTTAGTATGATCTAGCTTTGAGTTTTATTTTGAGATCTATCTATGTAATCGAGTCCTTGAGTTATATATATATATAATAAAGAGTAGTTTTGAGTTGAGGGCTTTGCTTTCTTGCTATGATCTTGAGGGAATAAAATAAAAGAAAGAAATAAAAGGAAATAAAGAGATCATATTTTGATCTTATGGAGAGTAATGACTTCACATATAAAGATTATGATGAGTAAAATTTGTTGGGAGTTGACAAACATAGTTTTGGTCATTGTTGCAATTAATAGGAAGTAATAAAGAAAGAGAGGTTTCACATATAAATATACTATCTTGGACAACTTTTGTGATTATGAGCACTCATTAAAATATGACATGCTAAAAAGTTGATGTTGGACAAGGAAGACAACATAATGAGTTATGTTTTATTAGATCCGAATAGAAGTTATATTGTCATGGATCCTCCAACATGTTGAGCTTGCTTTTCCCTCTCATGCTAGCCAAATTCTTTGCACCAAGTAGAGATACTACTTGTGCTTCCAAACATCCCTAAACCCAGTTTTGCCATGAGAGTCCACCATACCTACCTATGGATCGAGTAAGATCCTTCAAGTAAGTTGTCATTGGTGCAAGCAATAAAAATTGCTCTCTAAATATGTATGATCTATTAGTGTGAAGAAAATAAGCTTTATACGAACTTGTGATATGGAAGAAATAAAAGCGACGAACTGCATAATAAAGTTCTTTATCACAAGCGGCAATATAAAGTGACGTTCTTTTGCATTAAGATTTTGTACATCCAACCATAAAAGTGCATGACAACCTCTACTTCCCTCTACGAAGGGCCTATCTTTTACTTTTATCTTCTACCCTTATACAAGAGTCATGGTGATCTTCACCTTTCCTTTTTACACTTTTTTCCTTTTGGCAAGCACTATGTGTTGGAGAAAGATCCAGATATATATATCCACTCGGATGTTGGTCATCATAAAGTATTATTGTTGACATTACCCTTGAGGTAAAAGGTTGGGAGGCGAAACTATAAGCCCCTATCTTTCTCTGTGTCCGACTGAAGCTTTGAACCCATAAGTATCGCGTGAGTGTTAGCAATTGTGAAAGACTAAATGATAGTTGAGTATGTGGACTTGCTGAAAAGCCCTTAAATTGACTCTTTCTGATGTTATGATAAATTGCAATTGCTTCAATGACTGAGATCATAGTTTGTTAGTTTTTCAATAAAGTTTCTGATTCATACTTTACCTTGTGAATGAATTGTTACTCTAGCATAAGTAATTATATGACATTATATGTTGCTATTCTAAAGATGATCATGATGCCCTCATGTCCATATTTTTTTTATCGACACCTCTATCTCTAAACATGTGGACATGTTTTTCGATTTCGGCTTTCGCTTGAGGACAAGCGAGGTCTAAGCTTGGGGGAGTTGATACGTCCATTTTGCATCATGCCTTTATGTTGATATTTATTGCATTATGGGCTATTATTACACATTATGGCACAATACTTATGCATTTTCTCTCTTATTTTACAGGATTTACATGAAGAGGGAGAATGCCGGCAGCTGGAATTCTGGGCTGGAAAAGGAGCAAATATTAGAGACCTATTCTGCACAACTCCAAAAGTCCTGAAACTTCATGGAGAGTCATTTTGGAATTAATAAAAAATATTGGGCGAAGAAAGCACCAGAGGGGGGCCACCAGCCATCCACAAGGGTGGAGGGCGCGCCCCCTGCCTTGTGGGCCACCTGGTAGGCCCCCGATGCCCATCTACTGATATATGGTGTGTTTTGACCTAGAAAAAAATCAAGACGAAGCTTTGGGGACAAAGCGCCACCGTCTCGAGGCGGAACCTGGGCAGAACCAATATAGGGCTCAGGCGGAGCTATTCTGCCGAGGAAACATCCCTCCGGGAGGGGGAAATCATCGCCATCGTCATCACCATCGATCCTCTCATCGAGAGGGGGTCAATCTCCATCAACATCTTCACCAGCACCATCTCCTCTCAAACCCTAGTTCATCTCTTGTATCCGATCTTTGTCTCAAAACCTCAGATTGGTACCTGTGGGTTGCTAGTAGTGTTGATTACTCCTTGTAGTTGATGCTAGTTGATTTATTTGGTGGAAGATCATATGTTTAGATCCTTAATGATAATTAATACTCCTCTGATTATGAACATGAATATGCTTTCTGAGTAGTTATGTTTGTTCCTGAGGACATGGGAGAAGTCTTGTTATAAGTAATCATGTGAATTTGGTATTCGTTCGATATTTTGATGAGATGTATGTTGTCTTTCCTCTAGTGGTGTTATGTGAACATCGACTACATGACATTTCACCATGATTTGGGCCTAGGGGAAGGCATTGGGAAGTAATAAGTAGATGATGGGTTGCTAGAGTGACAGAAGCTTAAACCCTAGTTTATGCGTTGCTTCGTAAGGGGTTGATTTGGATCCATATGTTTCATGCTATGGTTAGAGTTATCTTAATTCTTCTTTCATAGTTGCGGATGCTTGAGAGAGGGGTTAATCATAAGTGGGAGGCTTGTCCAAGGAAGGGCAGCACCCAAGCACCGGTCCACCCACTGAAAGTGCGTTATATCGACTAGAGGGGGGGTGAATAGGCGATTTTTACAAATTCATCACTGAGGAATTTCAAGGTGAGGAAATTCCTAAGCGACGAACTACTTAGCAGCGGAATAAGTGCTCAGATGCAAGCATAACAGAGCAGTAGCACAGTCATCATGGTGAAATGAAAACAAGCACAGAGTACGAGTAGCGTAAACACAGGATAAGCAGGCTGAAGACAAACTGACTGAAGAAATTGAACTGAGGAAATTGAGAAAGTCTTCAGACAAAGTCTTCAAACAGTGATGATCAAATACATAGCAAGTATGCGAGGAAATGAGGGTTGAGGAAATAGAACCAGTAGCTCGGTGAAGACAATGATTTGGTAGACCAGTTCCAACTGTTGTGACAGTTGTACGTCTGGTTGGAGCGGCTAGGTATTTAAACCTGAGGACACACAGTCCTCACCGTATTCTCCTTGAGCTATGGTCACACAGACCTCGCCCAAACACTCGTGGTAAGTCTTCAGGTGACTTCCAAACCTTCACATACTCGGTCACTCGGCAATCCACAATTTCCTCTTGGATGCTCTAGACCATGACGCCTAACCGTCTGGAGGATGCACAGTCCTCAAGGGTAACAAGCGTCGGTTCCACACAGGAACAATCTCTTCAGTGATGCTCAATCACTTTGGGTTTGTAGGTTTTTGGGTTTTTCCTCACTTGATGATTTTCGCTCAAAGTCCTCGGAGGATGGGATGCTCTAAATGACAAGTGTCAATCTATCTCTCGGAGCAGTCAACCAGCTAGTGGTTGTAGGGGGCGGCTATTTATAGCTTAGGGAGCAGCCCGACATGATAAGACATAAATGCCCTTCAATGATATGACCGTTAGGTGGGTAGGATATTTGGACAGCTGGCGCGCAGCACAGCAACGGTCGGATATTTGAGTATCAAATTCCTCAGGGCTATCATGTTCCTCACTTGTAGGCAATCCGCACTGGCGAATTCCTAACTCCTCAGTCAGAACAAATTCCTCAGAGAACAGAAGAACTTCGTCTCTGTCACTAAAGAACTTGACTAAACTGTATGAGATTTCCAATGGCTTCACTCGAAAGGATTGGGTAGGTGTAGGATTTTGAGTTGAGCATCACTTGGAAACTTTTCCTTAGTTTTACCTCGACCCCCTTTAACAGTACGGTGTTTCCTATGACTCAAGAAGAAGAAAATGAAACTACAAAAACAAAAGTCTTCACGCTTCATAATCCTCGCATGAATATCAAGTCTTCAGGGTCACACCAATTTCTTCACTTTCAAAGTCTTCAAGAAAACCAAAGTCTTCAGTTGAAGACATTCATTTTTTAGGGGTCGACATTCATCGTCAATAACAAACTCCTCATAGACTTATAGACCTGTGTACACTCACAAACACATTAGTCCCTTAACCTATAAGTCTTCAATACACCAAAATCCCTAAGGGGCACTAGATGCACTTACAATCTCCCCCTTTTTGGTGATTGATGACAATATAGTTTAAGTTTTCAACGGGGATAAACATATGAAGTGTAAATACTGAAATTGAGGAATTTGATTGCAAGATATAGAAGAACTCCCCCTGAAGATGTGCATATTTGAGGAATTTGCTTTGAAATAGCAAATGCACATTGTTGAGTAATATCATGGAGATCTCCTCCTATATCTTCAAATTCATACACGCATTTAACATATGATATGAAGAATTTGAAATGCATGATGAGATATGGTGTCTGACGAAATTCAGCATGCGTGCATTAAGGTACTTGAGGAAATAGCATGCAGAAAAACAGAGCAAAAGTATCAGACCACCATAGGACTTAAGTTTACAACTCATCAGAGCAAACACCTCAGAAAAGCAAGAGTTGAAACTTAACAAAAATATAGCCCATATATAAGACCCGCTTGAAGACTAACTCAAATTTCTCCCCCTTTGTCATCGAATGACCAAAAGGGACAAAAAATGAGGACTAACGCCCCTGAAGAATATCATCATGATGTCGATGGAGGAGCGCCAGCATTGTTGGGGTCGGCCATTGAGGTAGGGCCTGCCGCAGTGTCGTTCAAGTCTTCAGCTTCATCCGTCTCGCGCGATGAAGAATATGAACTGGCAACAAGCTGAGGAACTTTGACTTTCTTGAATTTCTTCGAAGGTGGCTGGGACCAGTCAAAGTACTGTTGGAAGCCCATCTCCTTGAGTTCTTCAGCACTATGAAGATTAGACAGAATCGCCCAAGTGCGGTCAAAGACTTCATGCAAGTAGTAGTGATTCTTCTTCACAGTATTTTGAGTGACTGTCATGTTCTGAAGAATTGCACCAAACTGACGCTTGACCCACTTGTGATTTCGATCAACTTTCTAATGAAGACTAAGGAGAAGTTCATGATCAGTCATCACACGCGGAGCTGTGGCTTGAGGATGATGTTCTGAAGCTTTGGCGGCAGAATCTTGAGTTGCAGAGTCATCATTGGTGGAATAGGAAGTAGCTTTGCGAAACTGTCCATGCAATGGACGAGTACCTTCATCAATAACAGCAACCTTGCCCTTCTCGTCAGCTGAGGAAATAGTCCGTTTGAGGACTTCGATAGGGGGCAAATAGCTGAGATGATTTTGAAAATCTGCCTTATAATGAATTGAAGACCTTGATCTGATGAACTTCATGATCCAGGGAGCATAAGGCTTCAACTCAAAAGGTGACAGAGCAGCATTGGCCAAAGTCCTCATGAAGAAATCGTGGTAGTTGATAGGAATACCGTGAATGATATTGAACAGCAGATTCTTCATAATGCCAACAACTTCTTCATCATCAGAGTTGTGGCCCTTGATTGGACTGAGGGTTTTGGTCAAGATGCGATAAACTGTCCTTGGCACATAGAGCAATTCCTTGACGAGGAATTTGGTCCTTGGAGCTTGGCCTGGCTTCAAAGGCTTCATCAGCACTTGCATCAGATGATCAGACAATTCAGGTTCAACATAGAGAAGCCTTGCACCTTCAGTGGGAGGACAGACTGGAACGGCATGAAGCAATTCAGAGGCCGGTGCTTTGAAATGAGTATTATCGGTCATCCAGTCCAATACCCATGAATTGACATCATCAACATTTCCAGTAATGTGCAGCGTGGCGAAGAATTGAAGAATGAGTTCTTCATTCCAATCGCAGATGTTGGTGCAGAAATTGAGTAACCCAGCGTCATGAAGAACACTGAGGACTGGTGTGAAGCAGGGCATCGATTCCATATCTACATGAGGAATTTGCTCATGATCAAAGATCTTATCCTTATCAACCAACAATGAGGAGTAGAAGTTCCTCTGGCTTGCAGTCCAGAAGCGCTTGCGACGAAGACGAGCAGAGTCATAGGGATTGTAGTCAGTGAAGAATATGTGCTCATTGAAGAAATCCTCAGCATTAAACTTCTGCTTCTTGGAGTGAGGGTTCTGTGGCTTGGGCTGAAGATTAACAGTTGAAGAATTTACAGCCTCTTGAGGTGTAGCCACTGGAGCCACAGGCTGAGGAATTTCAGCAGCAGCCTTGGCCTCCATTTCTTCAGACATATGTACATCAGCGCTAGTGACTGGAACTTCTTCAGGAATAGAATGAAGAGAAGCTTGACGTTCATCAGAGCCCGTATGAATTTCTTCAGTTTGCACAGGGGACTGAGGAACATGATGTAGAGGGGTTGTCAGAGGTGAATTGGGGTGATGACTTTCCCAAAAGTCATCATTCAGAATAGGTGTTGTAGACCCAATATCCACATCCTCTTCTTCTTCAGTTCCTTCGACGCCTGCCTCTTCAGCTGTGAACTGAGGCATGGGCGATGATACCAGTGGGGTTGAAGGGAAAGTATCCACTTCAATTTCTTCATCCATCTGCTCTGTCGAAGCAGCAGAAGGAACTTCTTCATCAGATTTACTTGGAATTTCATATTCCTCACCAAAGGGAATGATCTCCTTTGATGGCATGCTTGATATTGGAATAGCATCAATTGGGTTTTCAGATGAACTCGTCAAAGTCTTCAATTTCTTGGGGGCTGAAGACTCTGAAGATGCAGATGCTTTCCTTTTCTTCACAGCTGCTCGCTCTGCAGCCTTGGTTTTCTTTGCTTCTGATGCAGAAGGAAGGTTGATGCTTGTCATCGGTGCAGGAGGAGCAGAGGAAATTGGTTGAATTTCTTCAGGCACAACTGATGCAGTTGCCCTGGCTTGTTCAGATTCCTCAGGCACAGTAGCAGATGCTTCAACTGGCCTGGATTGCTCTTCAGGCGCAATGTTGGAGGTTGCCCTGGCATTTTCTTCAGAGACTGGAATTTCTTCATCAGCTCTGGCGCTTTCATTTTCTTCAGCAGACTGAATAGATGTTCCAGTCTGAGGAAATTTGGGTTGCGATGAAGCTGCAACACTTGGAGTAAATCCTTTTGCCATTCTGACGAATCTGACTTTGGCACCTAGCCAATCTGCATGGAATGCATGAAATTCATCACTGAGTGCTTTGATCTCAGCCTGCATAGTCACAAGTTCTTCAGGAGACATTTTCACAACATTGTTCTTCAGAAAGCGCTCCTTCTTGTACTGAGCCTTCTTCACCTGCCTGGCCTTTTCAAATTTCCATTTCTCTTCATTTATGAAGGCCGTCAACATGTGACTTTGACCAGGAGTGAGGTTTAATTCAGGCAAAGGTGTATTTGGATCCTTGTGCCAGAGATCGATGAAATCAAGGATCTTCCTCGGATCCAGCATGAGGGGCACAACACTGCCTTTGGCTCTAGCGGCCCTTTGTTGTCGATCTCTGATGATCGCAGCTAATTCTTCATCATCAGCTTCGTCTTCGCTTGACGGAACCTGAAAGGCGACTTGCTTCTTGTGAGGACTTGGCCTTGTGCCTCGTCCAGCAGTGGCCTTTTTCTTCAGCAAGGTTAGAGTTGTTGAAGACTGAGGTGGAGCTGAAGAACTTGCAGAGACTCCTGAAGCAATTGAGATTCCAGTAGTCCTTTGGCATGTGGCAAGATGCACAGGTGCTGAAGACTTTGCAGGAGCAGCTGAGGATTTTGCAACCGAGGGAGTTGGAGCTGCTTTTGAGGAATTTGCTTCAGGAACAGGCCGTGAGGGCTTTGAAGAGCTTGGCCATGAGGGCATTGCAGCTGAGGAACTTGTCTTGACAGCTGATTTCTTCAGCATAGCCTTCTTAGGCTTGATAGCAGAGGCCTCAGCGGCGGCAGCAACAGAATCTTCATTGAATTTCTTCACTGCCTCTTTAGCCACTTTGGCCAGCTTGGCTTGACGCTTAGCCCACTCCTGAGGAAATTCCTCACCTCTTCTGATGCTAGTGGGATCAGCTTCTTGGCCAGGAGCCAATGGAGGTCTTGGACATGGAGGGTTAACAGCAAATTTCTTCATGTACTTGGGAGTGACATAGCGATATTCCCTCCATTCTCTTGCCCATCTCCTCTCAATCTTCTGAATGCGCACTTTGCGCTGATTTTTGTTCTCCTTGCCATGAGTTGCTTCATCAGGAGTACAATATTCATCATAGATGTCATCAGGGATCTCAAAAGCAGTATTTGTTTCTGGCCTTTTTCCTTCCTTCTGAGGTCTTTTACCATCAGCCATTTTCTTCACTTGAGGGTTTTGAACAATCGAATTTTCTGATGAGGTATGCAAGTTTTCTTCAAGGAACGCTGCAAATGAGTTAAGTTGATGAGAACCTAGAGATTCAGCAGCGGACATGTGTACCTGTGAACAGAATATAGGTGCGAAGAGTTTTGGAGAGGTCATATGCGTTCTCAGAAGATTTTCAAAAGTATCAAGTTTGAGGAAATTTGACCAGGGGTGTCTTGAGGAATTTCACTAAGCATTTTTGACTTAGGTTCCAGAGTTGTGTAGATTGAAATCCACACAATTGAGGAATCTTGAAGAAAAACGTTGCTTAGAGAAACTGATCAAGAACAGAAGCAAGTTGGTGTTTAAGAACATGAAAGTTGAAGAATAAACACCTTTTGAAGATTTTGTGGAAATCATTAGAATCAACAAGGGCAGTAAAAATAAATTTTATTTACCCTTGACGAAGAACACGACGAACTAAGAGTAGCAGTGGAGAAGTTCGTCCGTTCAGATCTTCCACGCCCTAACTTGGCGATGGAAAACAGCTACGGCGGCGGCGGAGTGAAGATTTCCGCGGCCGGCGTGAGTACGACGGCGACGAGGTCGAGGCAGTGAAGCTCTTCCTCATCGGCGACGATGGAGTGTAGCGGCGGCGCTAGGTCTGAGAGCTCGTGCGGGGTAAATGAGCTCTGAGGAGGGCGAGGGGATTTATAGCAGAGGTGAAAAACCGCTCGTCCGAAGAAAATGGACAAACGTGCCCCTGACCCTTCTTATCCTAACGACATGTGTCACCCACGTACTGTGAAGTGGAGATCGTGTTAGATCGTGGGTGAATAGATAAATCTTATCGAGGGATATGGAACGGTTTGAGCGGCAAAAGCCGAAAATTCAGATAAGAATATTTTAATGTTTCGTTCGCAAATTCTTCAGCTGTCAAGGACACAGTGAAGACTTTGAACGGGTTTCAAATAGAACGCACATGAAGAATTTGTGAACGGACTGGATTGAGTTTAGCACAGAGGGGGAACGGGTCCGATCACATTCACTTAGAAGGAAAAAACAACTTGAAGAATTAGCAATAAGTGAATGCTGTAGAGGACAGAAAACTCAAATATATATATATTCAATGAAGAACACAGACGGAAAGAGTGAAGATTTTGCAAAGTTGAAGAATTTGAAAATTTGAAGAATTTGCACAATGATGAAAAACTCAAATTTTGAAGATTTTCAACTTTTTGTGGTGGCGTGACCCACCGTGTAAGAATGATGATTTCAGACACCGCGTACAATTGTCGTAGGGCTCTGAGAATCAAATTCTTCATTAATTTCTTCACACTTAGAGGGTTAGTCTTCATTGATTGAAGAAAAACGTTTCTTCGTGTGTTGCACATCTAAGTCATCAATTTGCATAAGTGTTAGGATGTGTGTCCTTTTCAAAGGACATTCGAAGATTCTAAGATATTTAGCTCACACTACAACTTGCTAAATCTCTTCTCATCCAAGGGTTTTGTGAAGATATCCGCTAGCTGTTCTTCAGACTTCACGGGACCAATATAGATGTCACCCTTCAACACATGATCTCGAAGAAAATGATGACGAATCTCGATGTGCTTTGTCTTCGAGTGCTGAACTGGGTTATGAGCAATTTTGATGGCACTCTCGTTGTCGCAGTAGAGTGGCACATTCTTCACATTGATGCCGTAGTCCTTGAGGGTTTGCTTCATCCATAGCAATTGAGCACAGCAAGAACCAGCAGCAATATACTCAGCTTCAGCAGTAGAGAGTGATACGCAGTTCTGCTTCTTCGAGGACCAACATACTAAGGATCGTCCGAGGAAATGGCACGTGCCTGATGTTGACTTGCGATCCACACGATCACCAGCATAGTCAGAGTCAGAATATTCAATGAGATCAAAAGCCGAGCCATTGGGATACCATAATCCAAGTGTTGGAGTGTGAGCTAGATATCAAAGAATATGTTTCACAGCCTTATGGTGTGATTCCTTCGGTGTAGCTTGAAAACGGGCACACATGCAAACACTAAGCATAATATCCGGCCTAGATGCACATAGGTACAATAAAGAGCCAATCATGGAGCGGTATACCTTTTGATCGAAGTCTATTCCATTTTCATCAGTGCATAGATGGCCATTTGTGGGCATAGGGATTTTGACGCCTCTGCATTCTTGCATACCGAATTTCCTCAGAACGTCCTTGAGGTATTTCTCTTGAGAAATGAAGATGCCATTGCGTTGTTGACGAATTTCAAGACCTAAGAAGAATTTCAATTCTCCCATCATGGACATTTGATATTCCTCACTCATCATGTAAGCAAATTCGTCACTGTAATGTTGGTTAGTACAGCCAAAGATAATATCATCAACATATATTTGGCACACGAATAATTCATCATCATATGTTTTGGTGAACAGAGTTGGGTCGAGTGAACCGGGTTTGAAGCCTTTCTTCATGAGGAATTCCTTCAAAGTGTCATACCACGCCCGAGGGGCCTGCTTGAGTCCATAGAGGGCCTTATTGAGTCTGAAGACTTTGTCAGGATGCTTAGGATCTTCAAAACCTGGGGGTTGAGCAACATATACTTCTTCCTCAAGCTTACCATTGAGGAATGCACTTTTCACATCCATTTGATATAAGATGATATTATGATGGTTAGCATAAGCAAGCAATATGCGAATAGCCTCAAGTCTAGCAACAGGTGCAAAAGTTTCATCGAAATCAATTCCTTCAACCTGTGTGTAGCCTTGAGCCACAAGACGAGCCTTGTTCCTCACTACTAGGCCATTTTCATCTTGCTTGTTGCGGTAGATCCATTTGGTACCGATGATATTGTGCTTGCATGGGTCCGGTCGCTTGACAAGCTCCCACACATTGTTCAGCTTGAATTGATGTAATTCCTCTTGCATTGCTTGAATCCATTCAGGCTCCAGAAATGCCTCATCAACTTTGGTGGGCTCTGTGATGGACACGAAAGCAAAATGCCCACAAAAGTTAGATAAATGTGAAGCTTTTGAGCGAGTCAGAGGACCTGGTGCGTTGATGTCGTTGATGATTATCTCAATCTGTACTTCATTTGCAACGCGGGGATGAGCAGGTTGACGACTTTGATTTGGCTCAGCATTTTCTTCAGAGCCATTTTCTTCAGATGCGCCAGCATGCTGTTCTTCATGTTCTGGAATGATTTCTTCAGCAGATTCTTCAGTAGGAATGACATCCTCAGTAGTTTTGAACTTGATGGTTTCCTCAGGCGTCTTTTCATCTAGCACAGGAGGTAGGTGCTCTCTTTGCGAGCCGTTAGTTTCATCGAACCGCACATCTACAGTTTCAACAACCTTGTTGTGATAGGTGTTGAAGACCCTATAGGTGTGCGAGTCCTTTCCGTAACCAAGCATAAAACCTTCATGTGCTTTCGGTGCAAATTTAGAATTGTGATGAGGATCTCTAATCCAACATTTAGCACCGAAGACTTTGAAATAACTCACATTGGGTTTCTTGTCAGTGAGGAGTTCATATGAGGTCTTTTTGAAGAATTTGTGAAGATATACCCTGTTGATGATGTGGCATGCAGTATCAATTGCCTCAGGCCAGAAGTGACGAGGTGTCTTGTATTCATCAAGCATGGTGCGAGCCATCTCAACAAGAGTCCTGTTCTTGCGCTCCACAACGCCATTCTGCTGAGGAGTGTATGGGGCAGATAGCTCATGAGTAATACCAAGTTCATCGAGATAGTCATCAAGACCAGTATTCTTGAACTCAGTCCCATTGTCACTATGTATATGCTTGATCTTCACGCCGAAATTCGTCGAAGCCCTTGAGGAGAATCGTCTGAAGACTTCCTGCACTTCAGTTTTGTAAGTAATGACATGCACCCATGTGTAACGAGAATAGTCATCAACAATGACAAAGCCATATAGAGATGCTGCATTTGTTAGTGTGGCATAATGAGTAGGGCCAAAAAGATCCATATGAAGCAATTCAAAAGGACGAGAAGTAGTCATGATAGTCTTCGAGGGGTGCTTGGCTCTGGTCATCTTCCCAGCCTCACAAGCCCCACAAAGATGATCTTTGAGTAATTTGACACCCTCGATGCCAATGACGTGCTTTTTCTTCACGAGCGTGTGTAAGTTCCTCATGCCAGCATGACCCAGTCGTTGATGCCATAGCCAGCCTTCTGAAGCTTTAGCAAGTAGACAAGTGGCAGGCTGTGGTCCTGCAGAGAAATCAACAATATACAAGTCTCCTCTCCTAAAGCCTTCGAAGACTTTGGAATTGTCAGATTCCATGAGCACTAAGCAACGATATTTGCCAAAGACAACAACCATATCAAGATCACAAAGCATTGAGGCAGACATGAGGTTGAATCCGAGGGACTCGACAAGCATGACTTTATCCATGTGTCGATCCTTTGAGATTGCAACCCTACCTAGACCCAATACCTTGCTTTTGCCTTTGTCAGCGTAGGTGATATGCTTCAAATGTGATGGAGATAAAGGAGTGTTCAACAATAAGCTCTTGTCACCGGTCATGTGATTTGTACATCCACTATCGAGGACCCACTCAGTAGCTTTGGGTAAATCATCCTGCAGATGAATTAGTGCATCTTACGAACTCATATACTTCAGAGTGAAGAATATGACATCAAATTCATCAGACATATTTCATCAATTAAAGCAACATATGTATATATAGCAATGTGAGGACGTGAGAAATGAATAAATCATTTCTTCATGATTAGCTTGCGTCCTTTCAAGCATTTCAGGTCTCCAGCAAATTCTTCAGACGATTTAGTTTGTTTGGAGACCTGACCCTGCATAAGAGATTAGTTCTTTTTCTTCACCACCCACATCTGGAGGGGTGGCAAAGAGTTCATCATTCTGTGAGCTCCATAAGAGAAAGGTGGCAAAGACGCCAGACCACTTCGTTTCACATAAGAGGGGTTAGGGTAAGCATATGAATAAGCAGAGAAATTCTTCGAGGACTTATGAACATAATGATTTGAAGAATAATGCACATATTCATAGCCCTTAGGCTTTCCCTGCGAAACAGAGGTGTTAGCACGATGATGTTCATGTGAAGACTTGGATCCATGTGAGGAATTTGATCCATAAGAGGACTTGGATCCATATGAAGACTTTGGTTCATATGAAGAATTTGATCTGGGGTTCTTATTCTTCACAGGTGGTGTCATGAGGACATTCACCTGAAGACTTTCAAGGCACCTCTTGGGAACCCAGATTTTCTTCATAGGGGGACCATTCCTGCAGTTAGATCCAACATATCTAGCAAATACCTCACCATTCTGATTTTTGAACAGTTTATAGTTGGAATCAAATGACTCATCAGATGAATATGAGGATTCACAAGTAAAGCCAGATAAAGTGGATGGATCTACGGGAGGTCCCTTCGCAGCAACCCATGAGGTTTTGGGATACTGCTCCGGTTTTCAGTAGGTTCCATCAGCATTGAGTTTCCTCTCAAAGGCAATACCCTCTTTCCTAGGGTTCCTGTTCAAGATCTGCTTTTTGAGCACATCACAAAGAGTCTGATGCCCTTTGAGGCTTTTGTACATGCCTGTCACATACAATTCCTTCAACCCTGCATTTTCGTCAGGGATACTAGTGGTATCCTCAGATGAGGAATTCGTGGCCACAGAGATAGTTGAAGAATTTGCAGCAATAGAAGCATTTGAACATTCAGGTGAAGAATTAGCAGTTTCACGTTCAATGCATTTCAAGCATGGTGGAATAAATTCTTCCTGAGCAGAACTGATCTGTTGAGCAAGCAAAGAATCATTTTCCTTCTGAAGATCTTCATGACTCACCCTTAGCTTCTCAAGATCTTGCTTTCTTTGAAGAAATTCATAAGAAAGCTTCTCATGATCGGCTAGGAGAGTTTCATGACGACCTTGAAGGTTGTCAAACTTAGACTGTAGTTGCTGAAGATTATCAGTCAGTGTTTGAGTTCGATCCATTTCCTCACCTAACAGATCGTCGCTTTTGTCTAGCATATTTTGAACCTTTTCCAAAGCCTTTTGTTGTTTAACAGCAATATTAGCAAGTTTGGAATAGCTGGGTTTGAGGTTTTCATCAGATTCATCCTCACTTGATTCAGAGGAGGGATATTTGAATACCTTGGCACCTTTTGCCATGAAGCAATAGGTGGGAGCATAGTCATCGTTGCCGTCATCAGGAGTGTTGGGGAAGCCATTTTCCTCAGTGTTGAAGATGGACTTGCTAATATAAGCAGTAGAGAGGGCTAGGCTTGCCACACCAGAGTCTGACTCCTCAGATGCCTCCTCTTCCTCATGTTCCTCAGATTCAGCTTCAGAGTCCATTTCCTTGCCAATGAATGCCCGAGCTTTCTTGGAGCTGCTCTTCTTGTGAGATGAAGACTTTGAAGATCTTGACGATGAGGACTTTGAAGATTTCTTCTTCTTCTTAGAGTCATCTGAACTATCATCCTTGTATTTCTTCTTCTTTGATTCCTTCTCCCACTGAGGACAATCAGTAATGTAGTGACCAGGTTTCTTGCATTTATGGCAAGTTCTCTTCTTGTAATCACGGGATGAGGAATCTGATTTCATGTCATCACCTCTTGAGGATTTTCCAAATCGGCCACGTCTAGAGAACTTCTGGAATTTCCTCACGAGCACTGCTAGCTCCTGACTCAGTTCTTCAGGATCACCAAGGCTGCTACCAGAATCTTCATCTTCAGATTCAGAGACTGCCTTGGCTTTCAGTGCACAAGATCTACCATAGCTCGGTCCGTAGAGATCTCTCTTCTCAGCTAGTTGGAATTCATGAGTATTTAGCCTCTCGAGGATATCAGCAGGATCAAGTGACTTGTAGTCTCCACGTTCTTGAATCATCAGTGCCAGTGTATCGAATGAAGAATCGAGTGACCTCAGCAATTTCTTCACCACCTCATGGTCGGTGATGTCAGTGGCACCCAGTGCTTGAAGCTCGTTTGAAATGTCAGTGAGGCGATCAAAGGTTTGCTGAACATTTTCGTTGTCGAGTCTTTTGAAGCGGTTGAAGAGATTGTGAAGAACGTCAACTCGAGAGTCATGTTGAGTTGAGACTCCTTCGTTGACCTTGGACAGCCTATCCCAGATAAGCTTAGCTGTCTCCAAAGCACTCACTCTGCCATACTGCCCTTTGCTCAGATGGCCACATATGATATTCTTCGCTTGAGAGTCGAGTTGCTTGAATCTCTTCACATCAGCAGCGTTTACGGAAGGAGTGACAGAGGGAACACCCTTTTCCACAACATACCAGAGATCGTTGTCAATTGCCTCAAGATGCATGCGCATCTTGTTCTTCCAGTAGGGGTAGTCCGTCCCATCGAAGGTAGGACACCCAGCTGAGACCTTGATCATGCCTGCAGTCGACATAACTAAAACTCCAGGTGGTTAAACCAAAATCACACAGAACAAGGGAGTACCTTGCTCTGATACCAATTGAAAGTGCGTTATATCGACTAGAGGGGGGGTGAATAGGCGATTTTTACAAATTCATCACTGAGGAATTTCAAGGTGAGGAAATTCCTAAGAGACGAACTACTTAGCAGCGGAATAAGTGCTCAGATGCAAGCATAACAGAGCAGTAGCACAGTCATCATGATGAAATGAAAACAAGCACAGAGTACGAGTAGCGTAAACACAGGATAAGCAGGCTGAAGACAAACTGACTGAAGAAATTGAACTGAGGAAATTGAGAAAGTCTTCAGACAAAGTCTTCAAACAGTGATGATCAAATACATAGCAAGTATGCGAGGAAATGAAAGGGTTGAGGAAATAGAACCAGTAGCTCGGTGAAGACAATGATTTGGTAGACCAGTTCCAACTGTTGTGACAGTTGTACGTCTGGTTGGAGCGGCTAGGTATTTAAACCTGAGGACACACAGTCCCGGACACACAGTCCTCACCGTATTCTCCTTGAGCTAAGGTCACACAGACCTCGCCCAAACACTCGTGGTAAGTCTTCAGGTGACTTCCAAACCTTCACATACTCGGTCACTCGGCAATCCACAATTTCCTCTTGGATGCTCTAGACCATGACGCCTAACCGTCTGGAGGATGCACAGTCCTCAAAGGTAACAAGCGTCGGTTCCACACAGGAACAATCTCTTCAGTGATGCTCAATCACTTTGGGTTTGTAGGTGTTTGGGTTTTTGGGTTTTTGGGTTTTTCCTCACTTGATGATTTTCGCTCAAAGTCCTCGGAGGATGGGATGCTCTAAATGACAAGTGTCAATCTATCTCTCGGAGCAGCCAACCAGCTAGTGGTTGTAGGGGGCGGCTATTTATAGCCTAGGGAGCAGCCCGACATGATAAGACATAAATGCCCTTCAATGATATGACCGTTAGGTGGGTAGGATATTTGGACAGCTGGCGCGCAGCACAGCAACGGTCGGATATTTGAGTATCAAATTCCTCAGGGCTATCATGTTCCGCACTTGTAGGCAATCCGCACTGGCGAATTCATAACTCCTCAGTCAGAACAAATTCCTCAGAGAACAGAAGAACTTCGTCTCTGTCACTGAAGAACTTGACTAAACTGTATGAGATTTCCAATGGCTTCACTCGAAAGGATTGGGTAGGTGTAGGATTTTGAGTTGAGCATCACTTGGAAACTTTTCCTTAGTTTTACCTCGACCCCCTTTAACAGTACGGTGTTTCCTATGACTCAAGAAGAAGAAAATGAAACTACGAAAACAAAAGTCTTCACGCTTCATAATCCTCGCATGAATATCAAGTCTTCAGGGTCACACCAATTTCTTCACTTTCAAAGTCTTCAAGAAAACCAAAGTCTTCAGTTGAAGACATTCATTTTTTAGGGGTCGACATTCATCGTAGATAAAAAACTCCTCATAGACTTATAGACCTGTTAACACTCACAAACACATTAGTCCCTTAACCTATAAGTCTTCAATACACCAAAATCACTAAGGGGCACTAGATGCACTTACACCCACATATCAAATTATCAAAGTAACGAACGCAAATCATATGAGCATGATGAAAACTAACTTGACAATAATTCCCATGTGTCCTCGGGAGCGCTTTACTTTATATAAGAGTTCGTCCAGGCTTGTCCTTTGCTACAAAAAGGATTGGGCCACCTTGCTGCACCTTAGTTACTTTTGTTACTTGTTACCCATTACGAATTACCTTATCACACAACTATATGTTACCGATAATTTCAGTGATTGCAGAGAATACCTTGCTGAAAACCGCTTGTCATTTCTTTCTGCTCCTCGTTGGGTTCGACACTCTTACTTATCGAAAGGACTACGATAGACCCCCTATACTTGTGGGTCATCATCGTGCCATATGATGCGCGAGAAGACGCAGCCGACGAGAAGGTGGTGTAGGGTCTCGTCGTCCTGATCGCATAACTTGTAGAGGGGGTCATGTGGCAGGTTATGACATGCGCGCTGGTCGGCGGTCCAACATCGGTTGAGGGAGGCAAGCCAGAGGAAGATTTTCGCGTTGGAGGGAGCCTAGGTCTTCCAGATAGGCCGCGAGAATGGCGTGGTGGTGGCTCCAAGGAATAACGCGTGGTAGGCCAACCATGCGGAGTAGTTGCCATCGGTGGTCCACTTCCAGGAGAGCTTGTCTGGCTCATCGGAGAGTTCGACGTCTTGGAGCAGCCTCCATAGCTCAACATACTCGATGACCGCGCGGGGGTGTAGGTTTCCGTGGATGTCGGCGATCCGGTCTCTGTTGCTGAGAGCCTCGCTGACAAGACGTTGGCTCCTTCGTCGCCTCAGGGTGAGGGCGGACAGGGTAGGCGCAATCTCGGGGATGGATCGGCCATGGAGCCAATGATCCTGCCAGAACTTGCAGGTGTTGCCGTCGCCAATGGTCCAGGTAGTGGAGGCGCGGAAGAGCTCGGAGGCCTCGTGGTCCGATGGGAGATGGAGACGTTTCCAGGAGCGATCCGGATCGGTGTGCTGTAGCCACAGCCAGCGGGCGCGTAGGGCAACGCCGGTGCAGTGTAAGTCGCGGATCCCCAGCCCACCGAGCGCAAGGGGGCGGCAGACCTTTTGCCAAGATACAATGCAGCAACCAGCCTGAGTATCTTTGTTGCCATGCCAAAGGAAATCACGAATGAGCCTGTTGATCTTCTTGAGGATCGCCGAGTTTGACGCTAGCGCGAGTAGAATGTGCACCGACATAGCTGTGATGACGTGTTGGACGAGGGCAAGTCGCTGGCCACGGGATAGCAGGGAGGCCTTCTAGGTAGCCAGTTTCTTAGCGAGCCTATCGATAAGTGGAAGGAGAGCGGTGGCCGACACCTTGCGGGTTGAGAGGGGTAACCCGAGTTATTTGATGGGAAAATCCGTAGTCGGGCAAGAGAGGAAGGCCCCGATGGTAGCTATGTGGTCGTCGGTGCACCTGATAGGCAATGCGGAGCACTTGAGGAAGTTGGTTCGTATGCCGGAGGCGTTGCCAAAAGTGTCAAGCAACATTTTGATGGCGGAGAGCTCATGGGCGTCAGGGTGGAAGAAGATGACCACGTCGGCGGCGAACATGGAGATACTGGACGTGGCGTGGCGTGTAGTGAGCCTCCGGAGGATCCCTTGGTTTGTAGCGTGCTCGAGAAGTGAGTTGAGCTTGTCGATCACCAAGGTAAACAACATGGGGGAGACCGGGTCGCCTTGACGTAGTCCTTGGGCATGGGCGATCGGCGGCCCAGGGGCGCCGTTGATGAGGACGCGTGTGGATGCAGTAGATAGGAGGATCGAAATCCATTCGCACCAGCGCCGGCCAAAGCCTAGGTGTCAGAGCATCTCGAGAAGGAATGGCCATGCCACCGTGTCGAACGCCTTGGCGATGTCAAGTTTGAGAAGCACACGCGGTGCCTTGAGGTTGTGGAGGAGCCTAGCAGTCTGTTGGACGAGAAGAAAGTTGTCGTGCACGCTTCTTCCTGCGATGAAAGCGCTCTGGTTCGTTGAGACCATGTCATGGAGACGCGGCGCGAGCTGGAGGGAGAGAACCTTGGCGAAGAGCTTGGCAATGAGGTGGATTAGACTGATCGGCCGGTAGTGCACGAGTGTGGATGCGTCTTGTCTCTTGGGCAACAGAGTGAGAAGTGCTTCGTTGAGTTTGCGGAGCCTTATGCCATTCATGGTGTAGGGCTTGTCGAAAGTGGCACATATATCTTCCTTGATGATGGCCCAACAGGAGTGCAAGAATTCTACCATGAATCCATCCGGGCCCAGTGCCCTGCCAAGGGGCATCGACATGATTGCGCGCCAAATCTCGTCCTTAGAGAATGGATCGTCCAGTGGCAAGAGGTCGAAGTGGCGGGAGTCAAAAGCGCGCAGATCAAGTGTGTGCTCGCGCATGATCTGGGATCCGATGGTAGCGGAGAAGTGAGCGAATGCCGCTTGGGCCATGCCAGGAGTGTCGCTGACGAAGGAGCCATCGTGGTGCAGCCCAAGTATGTGATTCTTTTGGCTTCTGTGGGTGGCATGGATCTTGAGGAAGGCGGTGTTGGCATCCCCCTCCTTAAGCCAAGAGAAGCGAGCTCGCTCGCGTGCGATGGATCGCTCGAGGGAAGCCAGGCCTAAGTACTTGTGCTTGAGCTCCCGCCGGAGCCAGATTTCGCTGGCGGAAAGTGGGCGCGTGTCCTAGGCAACATCAAGGCGGTAGATGAGTTCGCAGGAGACAAGAAGCTGCTCTGAAATGTTGCCAAGCGAGCGTGAGCTCCAGCTCCTAAGCGCGCGTGAAGTGGCCTTGAGTCCCACATAGATCCGGCGGAACAGGTCCGGGTCGGGGTCTTCAGAGTGCCAAGCAGTCAAAACAGTCTGATGGAAGCCCTCTAGTCTGGTCCAAAACTGCTCAAAATGGAAGCGGGGCTGGCCACGTTCGCGCGGTGAGCAGTCAAGAACAAGCGGGCAGTGATCCGAGGCCGCGGAAGCAAGGAAGTGGAGTACGTGGTTGGGGTTGCTAGTCTCCCAAGATGGCGTACAGAGGACGCGGTCATTGCGTACGAGCGTGGGGTTGTCCTATTCGTTGGACCAAGTGAATCTCCTGCCATGAAGGTATATGTCTCGCAAGGCCGAGTCGGCAATGAAGCGCCGGAATTGGTTCAGGGTCCGGTGATTAACACGGCCGTTGTTCTTGTCGGTGATGGACGTCACCATGTTGAAGTTGCCGCCAATAACCCATGGCCCGGCAATAGAGTCTCGTAGGTCATGCAACTCGGAAAGGAACGCGAGTTTGTCGGGGGTGCTCTGTGGCCTGTAGACTCCGGTCAGCCACCATGTATTGCTCCCGGACAAGGAGGAGACCGTCGCGGAAACATGATAAGTCCAATGGTTGGGTTGGCGAGTGCGACCGCGTCACTACGCCAAGCAAGAAGAATGCCACCGCGTGTGACCACCGCGGGAAGGAAGTAGAAATCTGCGAAGCTGCCGCCGAGCGTCTCAAAAACCAGAGAGGGTGTGACTAGGGATAGCTTGGTTTCCTGTAGGTAGACCACAAGGGGGGAAGTAGAGGCGATTACAGTGCGGACAACAGTGCGCTTGGCTTTGCTGTTTAGACCACACACATTCCAAAAGACAACTTTATTGTGATTATCCATAAGGTTTGGGGGGCGCTAGGTGGACTAGGAGTCGTCCAGTCAAGCCGCGGTGAGAAGGGCCTGGCTACGCATGGGGCTGGCGATTAGCTCCCGTGGCACTTGCCAGCCAAAGAAATCCGCAAAGGCGAGCACCACATCTGTGGCCAGCGGGCGGTCGAAGAGCCGTGAATATTTGGTAAGGATGTCGGCGGAGAGTGGCTCATCATTCCCTAGCAGGCCAAGTTTACGGAGTAGCACACGCTTGGCTTTTGTCTCAGCGTCATATCCCTGGTCCTGCGAGGCGATCCGGCCACTACGTCGTAATGTGAAGTTGGGCTGGATTTCAACGCGTCTGCGCCTGGGAGCCGAGGTCGCTAGAAATGGTACCGTTGGTGCTTTGATCGATTCCAGGAAGCTCAGCACGTGAGGCGGGATGGCGCAGGAAGCGCTTCCGTTGGACGTGCATGGAGGAAGCTGTTCTATGGTCGTGGATGCACCACGTGGGCCGCAGTTATCATGGCTTTCATGGGCGCGGTCCCCATCAGGGGAGTTGGCGGGGTGGAGGTGGGCCAGCGCAGTGGTTTGGGGATCCGCAGCGGGCCCAGCCGAGGAAGGGGAGGGAGTGGTCGGGCAAGCCTGCATGGTGGCTTGGGGATCCGCAGCTATCTGCAGCTGCGTTTGGTTGGGTACCAAATCCAAAGCTGCCCCCTGCGGCTGGCAGTTGTTGTTGGATTAGCTGCCAAAGCGATTGGCCGGTGGTGAAGGCTGCAAAGGGGCTTCGGCTGACGTGGCGATAGGGTTATCAGCTGCGACGTCTGGCTAGGCGCAGAAGGAGTCTGGCGGTGTCCCCAGCTGAAGCGGTGGATCCGAGGCGGGCACAGCAGGAGTTGCGGTGGAGGGCGCGCCACGTGGTGAGTCCAACCCGGTCAAAAGCAGGGTTTGAACTGCTTGGTTCCCAGCCAGCACAATCGCTTGGCTTGTAGCGGCGAGTGGGTCGGCCTGTCCCGACAGGCGGAGGGTGGCAGGTGCGTCTTCTGAGCAGGTCGTCAGCCGCGTGCGGACTGGAGGGCGACGTGGCGCCGTACCAGTGGCTGGATAGGGGCCCAGCACGCCGCGCCAATCATGGCAGGTGGGAGCGGTGTGGCGGCGATGCCGCTGGCCGGTGTTGCCGTGGCGAGAGGGGCGGCCGGCATGCTGGTTTTCGGGAGCTCGCGGAAAATCATGCCTTCGTGGCCACGCATCATGGCAGGGAGGGGATCCTTGGTCGGGCGCACTATCAGGATCAGCGCCGGCCGGAGGTGGGGTCGGCGGCGGCGAGGGAAAATGGTAGTCGGCGGCGTGGCGGACATGGATGGTGACGGGGAAGCGCATGAGCGATAACACGAAGCGGTCGACATGATCAGGATCCGCGTCGGCGAGCTCATCGGGCTCCTCGAGCAGTAACTCAGAAGTTCGAGGGATGCCGTCCGGATTCGCAGTCCAAGCTTCCAGCTTGAACACGGAGAGGTTGCTTCCATCGGCGGTCTCCGGCGCGAGGCGGCCAACCATGCAGTACGGAGAAAGCAGCTGCACGGCGGACGAGATGTCCCAGCCGTGCTCCGGGATGCCGTAAATCTCAATATCGACATGGATGCGGAGCCGATGCAATTCGGCACCGGCCAGGTGGCTCCAGGGCTGCAGGAGCAGGCGAAAGTTCAGCCCACGCACGGTAGCCATGGCAGCGTGCGCCCGGGTGGCCGGGTCGATGAAGCGGAGGAGGAACTCGCCGTTGCGGGTACGATGGACGGTGAAGTCGGTTGGCGCCAGCGGCACATGAGAACAGACAGCATGCGCGATGTCGGCGGTGGACACCCCGGAGCGGTTGCCGGCCACGCTGGCCACGAGCGCGAGCCCGAGGGCGTGTTCTGCTGCGTCGATGCGCTCGGAGCGTGACACGTAGCAGACCGCACCCGCCGGACGCAGGGAAGGATGCCCCCATATCACGGTGATCTCGCGCGATGAGGAGGCGGGGGGGGGGGGGGGGGGGGGGGGGGGGGGGGGGGGGGGGGGGGGGGGGGGGGGGGGGGGGGGGGGGGGGGTGGTGGGGGGGGGGGGGGGGTTGGGGGGTGTGTGGGGTGGGTGTTGTTTTTGTATTGGGTGTTGTTGGGGGTTGGTGAGGTTGGTGGGTTGTTTTTTTTGTGTTGTTTTTTGTTTGTTTTGTTTTTTTTTTTGGTTTTTTTTTTCTTTTTTTTTATTTATTTTTTATTTTTTTTTCTTTTTTTCTTTTTCTTTTTTTTTTTTTTTTTGTTTTGGTTTTTTTTTATTTTGTCTTAGTTTTTTCTTTTTTTTTTGTTTTTATTGTTTTATTTTTTTTTGATTTTTTTCTAATACTTGCGCATGTTTTTTTTTTTTTTTTTTTTTATTTTTATTTTTTTTTGTTTTTTTTTTTTTTTTTTTTTTTTTTTTTTTTTTTTTTTTTATTTTTTTTTTTTTTTGTTTTTTTTTTTTTTTTTTTCTTTTTCTTTTTTTTTATTTTTTTTTTTTTTTTTTGTGTTTTTTTTTTTTTTTTGTTTTGTTTGTTGTTTTTTTTTTTTTTTTTTTTTTTTTTTTTTAATCTTTTCCGTTTTACTTTGCTTTCTTCTCTTCTTCTTCGGAAGCAGAGATGGGGGACGGGGAACCAGGCCTGGAGGACGCAGGCTGAATCGGTCCAGCCACGCTCGATGCCGAGGAGCTTGCGGGGAGCGGGGAGGCGGTCCGCGGTCACTTGGCCGCCTGGAGGGAGCATGGGGAGTGGGGGCGTGGCGTGGTGCAGTTCCTGGCAATGTGGCCAAAGAAACGGCACCGCCGGCAGCGGACGTCGCGCCTGCACTCGAAGCGGGGGTGGAAGCCGAGGCAGCGGGGGCACTCGCCGGGAAGGGGTGGAGGTGGCGGGTCGCGACGCATGTTGGGGCTACGGCGGCGGCGCCGGGGGTTACGCGGCGAACGCGGCCGCTTGCCGCCCGTGGTGACGCACCAACCACCGCCATGGGCATCCTCGGGCTCGCGCTCCACGAGGTGGATCTCAGAGCAGGGTATGCGGCGCTGGGCCGGCGGAGAGGGCGGAGGCGGGGGAGGAGGAGGGGCCTAGCGAGGGGGCATCGAGCGAAGCACGTCCAGGTACGATGGGGCACCAGATCCATCGGAGGAGAGACTTGACTCCATCCACCGCAGCCCACGGCTGCGGCCAGCGGGCGGGGTGGCCATCGGAGAGGTGGGCGACGGCGCCGGAGTGGCAGTCGTCGCGGGCGGGTGGGCACCTGGGCCGGAGTGGCCGGCGGCGCATGGAGAGCCTAGCGGGGAGCGGAGCCTAGAGTCTACGACCTTCTTGTAACTCGTCTGCACCTACAAGCCTCAAACTATCATGCGTGAGGGCTTGCAGGTGGAAAGCATCTGTTTGGCTCCGTTGATGGATGTTGCGGTCGATGGACCGCATGCATCATTCACTTAGTTTCATTTGGTGCAAATGACATGTACTATCTGTTTCTCAAATGAAAAATTGTGGATTGGTTTGAACAATGAAAACTAATTATCATAAATTTCATTATGATATTAGGACATCTATCATAAAGAGAGACGAGTGTATCTAAACTTTGCCAGCCGAGTTGGTTTGCCTCCGCGTGGTATAAACTATTATTATGTGTTGTGAACTTGCGCTCCTACAAATTGAGCCTCTATTTTATGCATTTAATAATCTTTCAAATGTAATTTATCATATAGTGTTTAGTAGTATAATTTATAGTTGGGGCCCGGGGCGATCGCCCCTTTTGCCCGACCTATGGGCCAGCCCTGGGCTCGTTAGCCTGCATCTGGCCCATCTCCCATTTCTCTCTGCCATCATGTCACGTGCGTGCGTGTACCATGGTGATAAAAACAATCACATTTTGTTTGTGCAATGATAGGACCTTTATGTTTTGGAGTATGTTGACATAAACAGTATGGGAATTATGTGTTTGCTAGTGCACACAGAGTAACAGGTCCCTGAAGTATAGAGGAGTTTGATGCAAACGACGAAGATAATCTCTCTGCCTGGCAGCGAAGGATATCACCGAAGATGAAGCTAACAATAGTGACCCCTAAAAATTGCTGAAGTTCAAGCAATCGGTTCGGTGTCTGTTCGAAGAAAATGACTGTGTTCGAAGAAGAATGAAGACGAAGTGAAGACGTAGCATTTGTTTCGTTACTCTTCTTATTTCTTTGAGTCATAGGACCACCGTACTATTAAGAGGGGTGTAGCATTCGAAGCTTTGATTCTCTGATGCTAAACCCAAATCTTACGAAAGATGTGAGAGAAATCCATTTGTGCTCCGAGCAAATACTTGCCAGCAAGAGACTGTGATCTTCTTCGCTGCGAGAGATTTGTCTCAGACCAAGGAGTTAGCATTACTTGTTCCTCAAGTAATGTTACCGTTGCTCCAAAATCCGACCGTTGCAAACGTGTTGTTGGCCATTGGCTGGACCCCGTGTCCAAAATGGTCATTTCCCATCTGGGAAGGCTACGGCTATAAATAGCCACCCCGCGCCGGCTTTGTCCGATGGCTGCTCCGTTTTGATTCTGAGAAGATTGTTGAGCAACCCACTCTCTGAGCGATTTGAGTTTAAAATCCACCGAGAGAAAAACCATAGAGCTGAAGAATTAGATAGTGGTTCAGCATCACTGCAATCTAAGTTAGTACGCTCCGCCTATTACTCTTGAGAGATGCAAACTCTCTAGATGGTTAGGTGTCAATTTCTTCAGAGACCAAGAGTGGTTCTTGAAGAAGAAGTCTGTAAAGGTTAGGAGATCACCTTCAAGTATCTACCACGAGTATTCGGCATCGGTTGGTGAATCAATTGTCGAGGGGAATAGGTTGAAGAGAGTTTATCTTCCGTGTTGAGTCACAGCCCCTCCAACCAGATGTAGTCCTTGTGTAGAAGGACGAACTGGTCGAAAAAATACCTTGTCGCCATCGAGCATCTTCGGTTATCTCTGTCACTCATGTTTACCTTTGATGCATTTTCATTCATATGATTTGCCTCAATGCATTGCCTAGTTTCCCTTCGGTACTCTGTTTTAGTTCGCTGTAGTTTGTTTTTCATACATTCCGCTGCTGGGTTCTGAGAGATTTAAGTTTTCCGAAGAAAATTTAAAACTCCCATTCACCCCCCTCTGGTAGACATACTTCGTTCCTACAATTGGTATCAAAGCAAGGTACTCCTTGACTCTGCTCATTTTATTCTAACAACTTTGGAGTTTAAGTATGTCTTCAGTGAACTACAAATCACATCTCAAGATTCCCATATTCGATGGGATGGACTACCCCTTCTGAAAGAGAAGATGAAGATCCGTCTTCGAGCAATAGATGATGATATGTGGAATGTGGTGCAATTCGGGCTCCATGTTGCTGTACCTCAAGCTCCTTCCGACGAAGAAAAGAAGCTTATCTAGCTGGATGCTCAGGCCAAAGATGAGATTGGTGGCCATCTCAATCGGGCGCAATTTCTTCGCTATCGCCAGTGTGAAACTGCGAAGGAATTGTGGGACGTCCTCAAGAAGATCAATGAAGGAGTTTCATCTCAGAAAGAAGCTAGAATTGATACTCTTCGAGCCAAGTTCAATCAATTCAAGCACATTGGAAATGAAAGCTGCCAACAAACCTTCGATCGCCTGAGTGATACCGCAAATGAACTTCAAGGTCTCGGTGCCAAAGACATCACTGACCATGAAGTCGGAAAGAAACTGCTTTGATCTCTTGACAGTTCTTTCGACACACTTGTTCTGATGATACGTGAACGAGCTGACTTCAAGCAGCTCGACTCTGCTGATATCATGGAGAGACTAAACACTCACGAGGAACAGGAGGAAGAGAAGAGAGATCTCTATGGTTCCAGTCAACATAAAAATCATGCTCTGAAGGTTGTAGCTGATTCCTCCTCCGATGGAAATGCCGGCGAAGATTCAAATGATCCAGAAAGACTCAGCAAAGATCTCGCACTGATCACAAAAAGATTCCAACGCTTCCACAAGAAGAGCCAGTTCCAGAAAAGAAGTTCAAGCAACTCTGAGGGTTCAAAATCTTCATCGAAACCCGCTGGAGAATACACTTGCTTCAAGTGCAAAAAGCCTAGACACTTCATTTCGGACTGTCCTCTCTGGGAAGCTGAAATCCATGCTAGTGTGAGATATGATTCGGGCAACCATCGAGACAAAAGCAAGAGCAAGAACTATGATCCCGACGATGAGAAGAAAATGAAGAAATTCTTCAAGAAGAAGGACAACTCCACTTCAAAATCCTCGTCAAGATCTTCATCAATGAACCCTTCCAAGTCCTCCTCCAACCGCAAGATCAACTCTCGCAAGGCCAAGGCGTACATCGGCAAGGAAATGGATTCTGATGAAAAAGAATAGTTTGAATCCAAAGAAGAAGAAGAATTCGATGAGGATTCTGACTCCGGCATGGCAGGCATAGCATGCGCCTCCTCCCTACGACAAACTTCTTCGGAAATCCATCAAGCGATGATGAATCTCCTGCCAACTGCTTCATGGCAAAAGCTTCGAAGGAAAAGGTATCCTCCAAAAATCACAAGATTCACTCTAGTGATCAATATTTTTCTGATGAGGATGACCGTGCTAAGTTGATCAAAATTGCTAATATTCAACAAAACTCTCTTGAGAAAATTGAGAAAACCCTCAGGAAATCTGAAGGGTTGTTGGTTGAGGAGATGGAGAAAAATCTGTCACTGACTGAAGAGTATTCCATTCTCAAGTCACAGATGGATGAACTGACAAATCATCATGAATTTCTCTCAGCAGACCACGAAAGAGGAAACAGGAACTCGAGGCGCTGAGAGAGGCTCATGAGGATTTGGTCAGAGAAAATTCTCTTCTCACCCAACAACTTAAGGAGAAACCTGAAGTGTTTGAGCCACCATGTTTAAAATGCCTTGAACGAACCAATGCATAATCAAATACTGAATCATCTGTAACCCCTCGGTCGAGGAAAATGGTTCTGTTTCTGATGAAAATGCTAGGTTGAAGGATCTTCTTCAGACAGGAATGTTCAAATCTCTCAAAGGGTATCAAACCCTCTGTGATGTTTTGAAGAAATCCATTCTTCACAAACATCCCAGGAAAAAAGGTATCAGTTTCGAAAGGAAACTGAATGAGAATGGCACCTACTGGGAACCTCATCAATACCCTCAAACTGTGTGGGTTCCTGCAAAGAGAAAAACGCTCGATCCGGCATTACTCTCGGGATATGACTCTCCTATCCCTGAATATCCTGATGATGATTCTCTGAACAACTATAAGCTGTTCAAGAATCGGCATGGTGAGGTCGTTGCTCGCTATGTTGGACCAAACAGCAGAAATGGCCCCCCAAAGAAAGCTATTTGGGTGCCTAAGAAAACTGTTGATGCCTTGCCTATTTCTGCTTGTCTAACCATGCAGGCAGAAAAAGTTCGACAGAATGAGTACATGCATACCTCATACAATCACTATACGCATGCCTCTGGAAGGAATTTCAATGCTTATTCCTTCAATTATGCTTGTACCTTATCGAACAACAATTATGCTTATCGAAAGAAATCATATCCTGCAAGGTCTACTGTTTCGAAGCCACATGAAAAGATGTGGGTGGTTAAGAAAGCCTAATTCTTCTGTAGGACTATGTCTTCGGGTGTACAGAATGGATAATGGATAGTGGATGCACTAGTCATATGACCGGAGACAAGTCATTGTTTGTCGACCCCAACTTAACTGCTTCTCCTCTGAAGTATATCACTTTTGGCGACAACAACAAAGGAAAGGTAATTGGGCTAGGTAAAATTGCTATATCCAAGGACAAGTCCATTGATGATGTTTTACTTGTCCAGTCTCTTGGATTCAATCTTATGTCAGTTGGCAAGCTATGTGATTTGGGCATGCTAATGCTATTTTCTATATCCAAATGCATTGTCTTCATGGCCTCTGACAATTCCTTCATCTTTGAGGGAATTAAAAAGGGTGATCTTTATATTGTGGATATCTCTAAGGGTCCCTCAGTCCAAACTTGTTTGCTTGCAAAAGCAACCGAAGGTTGGCTGTGGCATCGAAGACTTGGTCATGCAGGTATGAGAAATTTGCAGACCCTGGTGAAGAAAAATCATCTCCATGGGATTCCTGATGTAAAATTCGACAAGAATCGTCTCTGTGCTGCATGTGAGGCTGGTAAATTAGCCAAGAAGCATCACTCTTCCAAGACAGTTATGACCACAACAAGACCTCTGGAAATTTTTCATATGGATTTATTCGGTCCTCAAAACTATGCAAGCTTCGGTGGAAGTCATTATGGTCTGGTTATTGTTGATGATTTCTCTCGATACAGTTGGGTATTCTTTCTCGAAGACAAGACCTGCACCCAAGACATCTTCAAAAGTTTCGCTAAGAAGGCCCAGATGAATATGATGTGCGAATTAAGCATGTCAGAACCGACAATGGAACTGAGTTCAAAAATACTCATATTGCTGAATTTCTCGATGATCATGGTATTACTCATGAGTTCTCTGTTGCATACACTCCCCAACAAAATGGAGTTGTTGAACGTAAGAACAGAACTCTCATTGAAATGGCAAGAACAATGCTCAGTGAGTATGAAACTCCCATTCATTTCTGGGCTGATGCTATTAACACTGCTTGTCATGTTATAAATCATGTTTATCTTCACAAATTCCTTAAGAAAACTTTATATGAGCTTATCACTGGCAAGAAACCGAATGTTTCTTATCTACATGTTTTTGGTGCACCTTGTTACATTCTTGATATGAATCATTCTTCCAAGTTTGCACCTAAGGCACATGAAGGTTTTCTCCTTGGTTATGGCTCAAACTCGCATACGTATCGTGTCTATAACTCTCACCACATGAAAGTTATGGAAATGGTAAATGTGCGGTTTGATGAATCTAATGGCTCCCAAAAGGAGCACCTGCCAAATGTGATAGATGAACCATTGATATCGGATGCTATTCGGCAAATGGCCATTGGGAGTGTCAAGCCTGTTGAAGGAAATGCACCTGAGTCCTCTGATGATGATGCTCCTATGACTCGAAGCAGAACTCGTCAAGCCACTACCAAAGCAAATGCTCCTCCAAATGGAAATGGCAATCCAAATCAAAATGCCGATCAAAATGGCAATCCCAAAGGGAATGATGATGCAAATGCTAATGCTGATGAGAATGACAATGATCATCACGAAGAAAATGCTCATCCTCGAGTGGCTAATCGAGTTGATCCTATTGGAAATATGCCCTAGAGGCAATAATAAATTGGTTATTATCATACTTCCCTGTTCATGATAATCGTCTATTATCCATGCTAGAATTGTATTGATCGGAAACTCCGATACATGTGTGGATACATAGACAATAACGTGTCCCTAGTGAGCCTCTACTAGACTAGCTCGTTGATCAAAGATGGCTATGGTTTCCTAGCCATAGACATGAGTTGTCATTTGATAACGGGATCACATCATTAGGAGAATGATATGATGGACAAGACCCAAACTATGAATGTAGCATATGATCGTATCAAGTTTATTGCTATCGTTTTCTGCATGTCAAGTATATGTTCCTATGACCATGAGATCATGCAACTCACTAACACCTGAGGAGTACCTTGTGTGTACCAAACGTTGTTACGTAACTGGGTGACTATAAAGGTGCTCTAGAAGTATCTCCGAGGGTGTCTGTTGAGTTGGCATGGATCAAGACTGGGATTTGTCACTCCGTATGACGGAGAGGTATCTCAGGGCCCACTCGGTAATACAACATCACAAGAAGCTTGCAAGAAATGTGACTAATGAGTTAGCCACGGGATCTTGTATTACGGAATGAGTAAAGAGACTTGCCAGTAACGAGATTGAACTAGGTATGGAGATACCGATGATCGAATCTCAGGCAAGTAACATACCGACAGACAAGGGGAACTGCATACGGGATTAGCTGAATCCTTGACATCGAGGTTCGACCGATAAGATCTTCGTAGAATATGTGGGAACCAATATGGACATCCAGGTCCCGCTATTGGTTATTGACCGTAGAGGTGTCTCGGTCATGTCTGCATAGTTCTCAAACCCGCTGGGTCTACACACTTAACGTTTGGTGACGATATAAGTATAGTTGAGTCATTATGGTGGTTACTGAAGGTTGTTCGGAGTCCCGGATGAGATCCCGAACGTAATGAGGAACTCCGAAATGGTCCGGAGGTGAAGATTGATATATTGGACGAAGGGTATTGGAGTCCGGAATTGTTCCGGGGGTACCGGGTGATGACCACTACTAGGGAAAACTTTATACACAGGAGCTTACCAGTAGCGCTTTTTAAAGGGCAGCGCTGCAACTATTTAGCAGTAGCGCTTGGGCAGAAAGAGCACTGCGACTATGCATATAGCAGTAGCGCTGTAGTTGTGAAACACGCTACTACTATAATTGCCAGACCGTTGCCGGCAGGCTAGGTATACTAGTAGCGCTCATACGTGAAAAGCGCTACTGCTATTGTACTTAGCAATAGCGCTTTCCTCCAACCAGCGCTACTGCTGAATTCAGTCCCCTCCTATGACCAAAGTTTAGTCCCACCTCGCTCCGCGAACAGAATGTTTACCACCTTAAATATGGTGCTTCTCAAACTATCACAACCACTTGGTCTTCATTGTACTCTATGTGTAGGATCGATCTGTTGCAATATGAATCTTCGCCGGTTCCTAAACCGGTGAAGATTCATACTGACAATTTAGATTCTACACTAAAAGATCAATGATGACCATTGCTTTTTTTAATTTGATGCTTTTTTTACATGCTAATGATCGTAGCCTTAGTAGTAGCACTGGTTCCACAAAACGCTACTGCTAATGATCATAGCAGTAGCGCTTGTTCCCTTAAAGCGCTACTGCTATGGAGCTTAGCAGTAGCGGTGGTTACTAACCAGTGCTACTACTACGGGCACCTTATCCACTGCGGCCCGCGCGCATCCTCACTCTCCCCCTCACACTCTCACTCGCCCACTCCGCGGCGCGCCATCGCCCGCCGTCGCCGCCGTCGCCCCCAAGGTATCTGCCTCCCTCCCTCCCTCCTCCTCTCGCCGCCCTCCTCTCTCCTCCCTCCGGCGGCCCTCCTCTCTCCTCCCTCCTCGCGCCGGCGGCCCTCGCTCCTCCCTCCTCCCTTGTCCGACCGCCACCCTGCTCCCTCCTCCCACTGCCCTCCTCTGTCCTCCCTTCCCCAGCCGCCCGAAGCCCTCACTCCTCCCTCCTCCTCCCACTACCCTCCTCTCTTTGTATAAAAAATTAGGTATAATTTTTTTAGTAAAAGAATTTAGTAATAGAAATTTTTAGGTACAGAAATGTATTATGCTATATGAGATTATTTTAGTAAATGTAGGTTTTCTGAATAGAATTGAAAAAAAATAAGTAAATGTAGGTCTTTTGAATAGAATAGGAATTTTTCTAAGTTATGTGAAATTAGGGTATTTTTCTATGATTCAAGAAGTAGACAGTAGTTAAAAAACCAGGGCATTTTTCTAGGATTTATGAGGATATATAGATAGATGGATGGATGGACAGATGTTAGGGCTAGAACTAGGGTATTTTTAGTAAATGTATATAGGTCTTTTCAATTTTTAGGGTTAGAACAAGGTATTTTTAGTAAATGGTAGGGCTAGAAGTAGGATGTTTTAGACATAGGGTTTCACTAAGTCCTAAGATGAGGATAATAATATTTTTGTTTATATTTTGTTTTTGCAGAAATCAAGGAGCCCCTGCATCATCCCCGCCGTCGTCCCCGTCACCGACCACCTCCGACCTCGAGGTGAGAAAGAGCGCTATCCCCATGTCGATGATGATGTAGATGTTTTGATAGTTGTAGTAGAGTAGTAGCTACATGAGTGGCCTATGTTTGCAGGGAACACCTCATAGTGCGGCCTATGTTTTGCCGGAGTGTTGATTAATTTCCATTCCGGCAAATTTCAGGCGCTCGATATATGTCCTTTTTAGCAAAGGTCATGCCGGATTTTTCCGTGAATTTTGGCATGACTTGTGCTAGAATATGTAGGAAATATTGAGTCACCCGGATTTTGTAGAAAGATAATTAAATGACATTTTGGGTTGACTTTAAGTCTGTCGAGGCTCCATACATGACAGTCAACAAATGAGTGAGGGAGAAAGTCTGCACCATATATGAGAGAAGAAGAATCCCGACTGTTGTCGTGGGGATCGTTTCTCCTTCTTCTCCTTGTGCTAGACTTTTGTTATGCACTAGGGGAAGGAGGAGTAACGACCATCATCGACGGTCGCAAATGTCAGAGAGGAATCAGTGAGGGAGAGTCTCCACCATATATGAGAGGACGAAGAATCCCGACTGTTGTCGTGGGGGTCGCTTCTCCTTCGTTCCCGTGTGCTAGACATTTTGGTGTAATGCACTTGGGAACGAAAGGAGGAGCGACCATCACCAACGGTCGAATGTATACACCACGTGAGCTGAGAGTTTTCAAGAAAAGACTCGACAGACCGATAGTCAACCCGTGATGAATAATAATGATCGAATTTAGTTTTTGTAGTACATATATTTAATTGTACAAGTTTAATCTTTGAATTATGAACATAGGAAATGTCTGACGACGAAAGTCTCCCGGAGTGCGACTGGTGCGGCGACGACCGGGGTCTGTGCGACAGACCTCACCTGGTAGAAGGTCGGCGCTTCAGCATTAAGCTCCAGGAGACCTTCGATGTTGAAACGGTACGCAACGGCGACAAGTGTTTTTTCGTAATTAAGCAGGACTTCTCCTTCTTCAACGTGTAATTTTCATCTTTTACAATTCGACTAGCTTATCCCATGCCATGCAAGACGCTATGTCTTGGAGAGGATGGATTTTAAAGATCATGAAAATATGGAAACAAAGATAGTTCACCTAAGGACCCATCATGGTTTTGATTTTGCTGTAAATCTATACAATTCTGAGAGCGTATCCCATTTTGGTTGCCCGAATTGGGAAGCACTTCGAAAGATGTATGATTTTCATGAGGGTATGCTTGTCACCTTGGATCTTGGTGATCCTGACATCGACGAAGATAATATAGACATTTGGGTCCTTGTTGATGCGCTTCCAATTCTACCGCTATGTGAGTTTCTCAAACATAGTTATTAAGTAATTTATATTGTTTATTTCAAAATAGTTGACAGCTTATTTCCATTGATAGCTTATTTTCATTCTTCAAAGAATGTACGGAAGATGGTAGACAGAACCTACTACACCGATGGCGCAGAATTAACTTATCAGGAGAAAGATCATCTTATCTCATTTATTATTGATGTTGAGAATTACAATATCAGTTATCATACTCCTGCACATTATGGTCAATATACGTGCCACTAGTGCACATGTTGAACTACAGTAACATCTATGGAGATGGCATGGTAAGATTTTTTACTATTACGACATCCGTGCACCTTTTGCATAAATTCTTCTAAAGCTAAACTACATTGCGAACTACGACGTTATTACTATGTTTTTCAACAGAAAATCCCGAAGGATTGTGTGCCTCATCTCATGCTTCCGAAAGGTCACCTTGATGTTATTAGCTTACGGCCAGGTCTGCCTAGGCTTCACTACTGTTCATACCGGATTTCTAAAACCGATGAAGACATGACAATCAAAGCATGGAAAAAATGTATGGACAATCGTACGGAGCTACTTGGAACCAACATTGTGCGAAGCACAAGAATTGGAGACAGGATAGTCTCCATTCTCCATAATGGAGAGTCAGGGCCTATATTGTTTTATTCTATTTTACCTTAGAGAGGGTAGTTAGGTCCTAGCTAATACTCATGATCATGTGCTAAGAACAATTAAGTAGGGTTGGTTAGATGACTATGATGATGATGAGTATGACTTGTTATTATGATAACGAGTAGAAGTTGTATGATGATGATGAGTAGGACTTGTTATTATGATACCAATGATGAGTTATTTATTATTATGATGATGCATAATACTAAGTTGTTATATGAGCATGATGAGTTATTATATATATCAGTGGGTGAAATGAACATGGATTAGATTCAAGTGGAGGCAACATGTGGTGCACATCGAAAGTACTACTAATCCAAACTAGATCAAGTTTGGATTAGTAGTACTTTCGACCTGCACCACATGTTGCCTCCACTTGATTCTAATCCACATTCATTTCACCCACTGTTATATATAATAACTAATCATGGTCATAAAATCATATGATGAAACTACTGTATATAAAACCTATACAAATACAGCGACAATAAGCTGCATTTTCCAAAATACAGGAAAATTTAGCAGTAGCGCTTTTCAAAAGAAACGCTACTGCTACTTACTGTTATCAGTAGCGCTTTTCCCTACAAAGGGCTACTGCTAACTAGGTATAGCAGTAGCTACTGCTACCAGTTAGCTGTAGCGCCTTACTGGTAGCGCTTGTACAAGCGCTACTACTAGCTATAAAACAAGCGCTACTACTAGGGTTATCCCTAGTAGTGGACCAGCATGACCAAAAGGGGTTTCGGGGGCCCCGGCAAGTGTTGGGGGGCCTCATGGGCCAAGGGGAGGGGGCAAACCAGCCCACTAAGGGGTTGTGCGCCCCCTCACCCCATCTCACGCAACCAGGAGAGGTGGGGCGCCCCCTCTAGGGTTCCCTCCACCTAGCTTGGGGGGCAAGCCACCCTAGGGTTTCCCTAGGGGGTGCCCCATCTGCCTTGTGGCTGCCGCCCCCTTAGATGGGATCTAGGGCGCCCCTCATCCCCTTCCCCCTATATATAGAGAGGTAGAGAGAGGGCAGCCGCACCCTCATACGCCACGGCGCTGCCCCTCCTCTCCCTCGTAGCCTTCTTCCTCTCCGTAGTGCTTAGCGAAGCTCTGCTGAGATTCCGCCACCACCACCGCCACCACGCCGTCGTGCTGCCGGAGGACTCGAGCTACTACTTCACCATCACTCGCTGGATCGAGGAGGTGAAGGCATCATCAAGTCGTACGTGTGTTGAACGCGGAGGTGCCGTCCGTTCGATACTTGGATCGGGAGCTCGCGGGATGGATCATGATTGGATCGCGAAGACGTTCGACTACATCAACCACGTTGCTTAACGCTTCCGCTTAGTGATCTACAAGGGTATGTAGATCCAATCTCTCCTCTCGTAGATGGTCATCTCCTAGATTGGATCTTGGTGAGCGTAGGAAATTTTTTGTTTCCCATGCAACATTCCCGAAGAGATCCCTCATTAATTCTCGATGAAATTGATAATCCAAGTTATCGACCCACAACTCGTTCACGCACTCGTTTGGCTAACTGTTGTGGTAGTTTCTCCTTTGTTTCATTGGCAGAACCTACCAAGTATGAAGAAGCCATGAATGATCCAGATTGGATGAATGCCATACAAGAGGAGTTGGTGCAATTCGAATTAAATGATGTATGGGAATTGGTTGACAAACCAAATCCCAAGAAGCACAATATCATCGGCACAAAATGGATTTTCCGCAATAAGCAAGATGAGAATGGCATCATGGTGAGAAACAAAGCACGACTTGTTACTCAAGGGTACACACAGGTAGAAGGTATTTATTTCGATGAAACATATGCTCCTGTTGCACGCCTTGAGGCAATTCGCATTCTTCTCGCTTATGCAAATTACAATAATATCCTGCTTTTTCAAATGGATGTGAAAAGTGCTTTCCTCAATGGTGAAATTGATGAGAAAGTTTATGTTAGACATCCACCTGGCTTTGAACACCCTGAGTTTCCTAACAAAGTTTTCAGGTTGAAGAAAGCTTTATATGGGCTAAAGCAAGCCCCTCGAGCTTGGTATGACACCCTGAAGAAGCTTCTGCTCGATAAAGGGTTCAAGCCAGGATCCACTGATCCCACACTTTTCACTCATGCTGTTGATAATGATCTATTCGTATGTCAAATCTATGTGGATGATATATCTTCGGCTGTACTAACAATGCTTGCAGCTTAGAGTTCGAGAAAATGATGTCCAATAAATATCAAATGTCTATGATGGGTGAACTCAAGTTCTTTCTCGGACTGCAAATTCGTCAACAGGAAAATTGAATTTTCATATCTCAGGAGAAATATCTGAAAGAATGCCTGAAGAAGTTCAAAGTGCAAGATTCTAAAATGAAGGGCTATAAAACCCCTATGCCCACGAATGGTAAGCTGGATGCAGATGTGTATGGTAAGGATTACGACTAGAAGGCCTATCGTTCTATGATTGGTTCTCTTCTCTATCTATGTGCATCCAGACCTGAAATTATGTTGAGTGTTTGCATGTGTGCCTGCTATCAAGCTGCACCGAAAGAATCGCATCACCAAGCGGTCAAGCGCATTCTGAGATATTTGGCTCACACCTCCACCTTAGTTTTATGGTATCCTAAGGGAGCACAGTTTGATCTTGTTGGTTATTCGGACTCAGATTGGGCTGGTGACTTGGTTGATAGGAAATCTACTTCGGGGACATGTCATTTCCTCGGTAGATCTTTGGTTTGTTGGTCATCGAGGAAGCAGAATTGTGTATCTCTTTCCACGGCTGAGGCCGAATATATTGCTGCTGGCGCTTGTTGCACTAAGTTATTGTGGATGAAGCAGACACTGAAGGATTATGGCATCAAGGTCAAGCATATTCCTCTGTATTGTGACAATGAGAGTGCCATCAAAATTGCACATAATCCTGTGCAGCATTCTCGCACGAAGCATATTGCCATCAGACATCATTTTATTCGCGATCATGTTGCTCGAGAGGATATTGTCATCAATCACGTCAAGACCGAAGACAATCTTGCTGATATATTCACCAAGCCTCTCGATGAGAAAAGATTCTATGCATTACGGTGTGAGCTAAATATCCTGGACTTCATAAATGTGCAGTAAGCTGGACTCGGCACCCGTGCTAACACTTCCACATCTTTGAAGGAATGGGTGCATAACACTCGAAGAGTTTGAAATTTTTGACAAAGTGAAATATTCTTTCTGAGAGTGAATACATTAATGAAGAACTAGACTAACCGGGTGCCACGATAATTGTGCGACGCTCGGGGTCACACAGTTCTTATACGGTGGGTCACGCCACCACAATATTCTTTCTTCGATCGATGCTTTTTGTTTGTCCGAATGCATTTCTCTCATAGCTATTTTCTCAAGTGTTTGTGTTTATCTGCCTGAGTGAAATGCCTAGGACCCTGTTTTCCCTTTGCTCTATCTCTTCCAGTCTATGCTGATCCGTTGCAAATGCTCAAATTTTATCTGGAACGAAACTTATCCGGTGTCCTTGACCACGATTAAGATTCGGTCCAAACATTAATCTGTTTTGGCGAAAGCTGTCCAAAATTTGGGGTTTCCCGCCCAAGTCAGGACCACGATCTTTTATTACGGTCGCCACGTGCAATACATCAACTGCCAGGCCATCCCGACCTTTGAATCGCAATTGTCTCTTCTTAGAGGCCATTCGATCAAAATCCTCTACGAGTGGTCATTTCCATTCATCTATATAAACTGCACCGCTCCGTTCTACCACTTTACTCTCTTTCTCCTCGCCCCTCTCCGCCGAAACCCTCGCCGCAGTGCTTCACCTTGAGCTCGACGCCGACGACCCCTTCGCCGCTTAACTGCCGGAAAGAGGTCACCAGAGTCATTCCACGTCGCCGCGGGACATCTTCCTCCCTCGCCGCCGTAGCTGCTGCACGTCACCAAGCTAGGGTACGTGTGGTTCGAACTCGGACCTCCATCCCTCATGATTTGAGTTCATCCGTGGTTAATTATCTCCGATTTTACCGCATATCTTAGATCTAGATTTTTACCCTTATAGTGCGGATGTGGTTTGTAGTTGTTCCTCGCATCCGAATCTTTCAGATCTATGGTTTGTGTTATGATTCGCTTGAATGAAATGCCTAGCACGCTGTCTAGTATATTCTTCGAAGCTACTAGCTCGTTCTATACGTTTTCTTCATTTGAAACATATCTCAAAGTCTGAATCTATTTCTTTCTCAAATGATTTTGTTCGGAAAAATATTTGCTGTGAGCATTTGTAACCCTTTCCCCATTTTCCCTTGTACCTATTCTGATTCACAGGTGTATGCATTCTTTTGAGGATTCGGCTAGACCGCACAATATGGCCGATGAAGAAGAGGTATTCATGGGAACAGCTGATGAATCCAAAGCTCCAAATGCAAAGGGCCCAACAGTCGGCCCTTCTGCCAGCAAAAGAAAAAGATCTGAACCAAGTGTAAACGAGCAAGAAGCAGATGCTCCGAAGAAAAGGAAAGGTGGCAGGCAACCTTATACAAATTCAGCTCAATATATCTCTCATGATGACTATAACACTGTTCCAGGAGAAGATTCATCATAGAGAAGAAAGCGTCTGCAAAGGATTCGACGCCACAGGGTGCGAAAGTGGCTTCACTACAAAATGATTCATCCTCGGTTTGCCAAGAACTTTGCTTTCCATCCTCCGTGGGGTGACTGTCGTGAAATTGGTCTTGTCCGTGCAAGTGATCCTTAGGAAAGACCACCATCTCCACCGAATGCACATGAGTCGTCTCTTAAGACTCCCGAATCTTATCCTGATGAATTGGCCAAGCACCTGAAGAACGCCGAAAAGAAAGCAAAGAGGGCTGAGAAAGAACAAGCTAGAGAAGAAGAAAATCGTCGTCTCATCAAATCAGACGTCGAGAAGAAAAAGGGTGATGGAAAAGCAGAACGCCGTTCAAAGAACAAACATGATCCCAGATCTGCTACTCTGAAGAAAAAGAGCGCACCGAAGAAAAGGCCAGCTAAACCAATTGCTAGGAATGATGAAAGTGATTCCTCTGATCAAGATGATCCTCCTCTCACAAGGGAAAAGTTGAAGCTACTCTTTCTGAACAAGTGAACATCATTACATCCACTGTTCTGCCTGATCTGCGAGCAAGTGTTGTCCCAACAGCACCCCCGAAGAAGAACCCATTGAAGAGAAAGACTCCTCCTACCACTGTTACAATGGTGTTGTTTCATCCAAATGGGTAAAAGATCATAGTCGCACTTAAAAGCCGAGTACTCTACCATTGAGTTAGCAACCCAGATAAAAAAAAGGATCTTAGATACGATCGAAATCCAAAAATCAGGTTGATGAAGTAAACACAACTCCTCATCCTGAGGCTATTGATTTGCAAGATTTGGTTGTTGAAGCTCCAGTTAGCACAACCAAGCCAGGGGAGAAAGTTTCGAAGCCCAAGGTGACGCAAATCAAAGCTCCTACTGACGAGCTGAATGCTTCAAGAGCAAATGTTGTGAAGGACACGGCTGCTAAATTTGCTCCGAAAATGACTCAACCATTAGCTTACATGCCTCCTACCAAGCAAAATGCAACACGAACTGCTCCTGTTGCACAGCTTCCCGATGACTCTGTTGCACCACATTATTTCAATCAAGTGTTCATCATGGAACAGCTTGACAGATTTGTGGAGAACCTGTTTGATGGAGAAGTGGCATCTTTGCCCATTCCCTCTGAAGTAATACTCAAGCTTCTGCTTTGGTCCAGGACATGAGAAATGATTCTATTGAGATAAATGACCTCACGGCCCAGCTCAAGGAGTTTGACAACCCTATGAAAGATACGAAATTCAAGTTTTTCATCAAGCAACTTGTAGAATCCTATGTGGATGTCAATAAGGCTTTGACTTTCCTTCAGAACAGAAGACTAGGACTTCATTCTGACGTAGATCAAATTGGTCGCAACGTCTGCCTCGATCACCAAGCCCAAGTTACTAGCTACAATGATCTTGTCAAAGGGCACATTGATCCATCGAAACAAAAGAAGAAGAAGAAGAAAATTGCAACAAGGAATGCTCCTCCTCCTGCGAAAGAAAAGTCTCCAGACGCTGTGACACAGAAGGAAAACTCTCCGGAGCCTTCTATTCCCCCTCAAGCTAATGAACCAGTTATCAATGCTCATACATCGCCAAGATCAACTGAACTAGTGCCTGTGGCCTCTCTTGTTCATGAAGCAAATCCTTCTCAGCAAAATGTATCAGAAGAAGGTGAAATCCATCAGTCTAAGCACCAAGCCTCTCTAGTTCGTGTTGAGACAAATAACTTTGTTAATCCTAAGGAACCTCAACTGACTGCCGAAGAACATCCTCCCCAGTCTTCAGTGCCTGATAAATTTCAGTGCCTGATAAAGTAACTACTCCCTCTCCACTTTGAATTTCACTCGACACCACGAAGAGAACTTCAGATGTTGGTCCCTCTGCAGTAAAGTCAATTTCTGCTCATCACTCAGATTCAGTTATTTATGGTGATGTAGTGATTTCCGTTGAAGCTGAGCTCAAATATCCATATCCTCGCGAGCAACTGCCGTTATTCTCCATCGGCATTGGCATCAAAGGACCACTTTTCAATCAGAACACACATCATCAGTTCTATTAAGAGAGTCCATACAACAAGCCTTGAACTTCTGAATTGCCTCGGTTCTGGACTCAAGAACAGGCTATTTATTATTCTCGGATCCTTTATGACAGCCGGAAATTTTTTCCTCATGAGTTCCCGGATATCGCTGCGATGAAGAACATTGGCTGCTTTAATAAAGTTTTGCAAGACATCGAAGATTTTGGCCTCACACATGTCTTTGCATATGAGCATCCCTGGAACAGAGAGATAATCCTTCAATTTTATGCCACACTATATATCTCCGGTGATGAATCTGATAGCACAAAGTGGATCATTGATATGTCTCCAACGTATCTATAATTTTTGGTTGTTCCATGTTGTTATATTATCATTCTTGGATGTTTTACAATCATTTTATAGCAACTTTATATCATTTTTTGGGACTAACCTATTGACATAGTGCCCAGTGCTAGTTGCTGTTTTTTGCTTGTTTTTTACTTCGCAGAAAATCAAAACCAAAGTGAGTCCAAACGCAGCAAAACTTTTTGGAGATGTTTTCTGGATCAGAAGACACCTGTTGGGCCAAAGAAGTACCAGAGGGGGGCTCCGAGGGGAGCACAACCCACCAGGGCACGCCTGGGGGCCCAGGCATGCCCAGGTGGGTTGTGCCCACCTCGGCCGCCTCCCACACCGCCTCTTTGCTCTATAAATACCCCGAAAATCCAAAAACCCTAGGGGGAGTCGACGAAACACAATTCCAGCCGCCGCAAGTTCCAGAACCACCAGATCCAATCTAGACACCATCACGGAGGGGTTCATCATCCCCATTGGTGCCTCTCCGATGATGCGTGAGTAGTTCATTGTAGACCTGCGGGTCCGTAGTTAGTAGGTAGATGGCTTCCTCTCTCTCTTTTGATTCTCAATACAATGGTCTCTTGGAGATCTATTTGATGTAACTCTTTTTGCGGTGTGTTTGTTGGGATCCGATAAACTTTGAGTTTATGATCGAATCTATTTTATCCATGAAAGTTATTTGAGTTTTCTTTTGATCTCTTATATGCGTGATTACTTATAGCCTCGTATCTCTTCTTTGAATCTTTGGTTTAGTTAGGCCAACTAGATCGATTTTTCTTGCCATGGGAAGAGGTGCTTTGTGATGGGTTCGGTCGTGCGGTGTTCTTTCCCAGTGACAGAAGGGGCAGCAAGACACGTATTGATCATTGCCATTAAGGATAACAAGATGGGGTCTATTCCTACATGAATAGATCTTGTCTACATCATGTCATCGTTCTTATTGCATTACTCCATTTCTCCATGAACTTAATACACTAGATGCATGCTGGATAGCGGTCGATGTGTGGAGTAATAGTAGTAGATACAGGCATGAGTCGGTCTACTAATCTTGGACGTGATGCCTATATAATGATAATTGCCTGGATATCATCATAATTATTTGAAGTTCAATCAATTGCCCGACAGTAATTTGTTTACCCGCCGTATGCTATCTTCCTTGAGAGAAGCCACTAGTGAAATCTACGGCCCTCGGGTCTATTCTTCATCATATTTGCTTTCCGATCTATTATTTGCCACTTTTATTTTCAGATCTATATTTCCAAAAAACCAAAAATACCTTGCTTCACTTTTTATTTGCATATTTTATTTCACGTTTTATCGAGATCTATTTATCCAATCTATCACAAATTTATCCCGTCCACTCGCCAATTTCTGGCACCGTTACTCGAAAGGGATTGACAACCCCTTTAACACGTCGGGTTGCAAGTATTTGTTCTTTGTGTGCAGGTACCGTTTACATAGTGTTACATCAATCATGGAATGGATGACTGAAGGGAAAAGAATAAAGTGCCCTACTATGGACTTTGTGTCTCATTTTCATTTCCCTCGGTTCGAACATGGCAAGATGGAAATTCGAGTTCACAACATTGATGCAATTTCCGATGAAGATTTCCGGTGCACAATGGATCAAGATAAAATTCATGATTACACTGGTCCTCCCTTACCCGAGCATTTGACCTTCTATAATCAAATTCTATATCATATGCTCACTTATACCATCTGTCCTCTGGCTGGGATGAACACTGACAACGCTATTTCTGATGTTCTTTGGAACACCATCCATGCCATCTCCCAAGGATTCATCTTTGATGTCGAAGACTTGTTTCTGCGCATCCTGATGGATTCGGCTCAGCATCCGAAAACTCTCAAATTCTTTGGGCCTTGGATTCAAAAGGTGGTTGACTATACAATGAAAACCGAATATTTGGCCAAAGTCAGTCACAAAAGCTTCATTCCTCCTGTACGTGATACTCTGAAAGAAATGGAAGATTTCTCTTCGGGGAAAGTACCAGTGTCAAGCCCTCCAGATTATCATAACACTTTCAATGGGCCACGGTGTGGCACCCCAGCTCAGAGAAGACCGGAACGCCCTGTATTCTAGCCCAGGGACACGTCCTCTGGAATACGGCACTGTTGGCATAGAACAAATCAGCTCTTTATTACAATGGATATGGTTACAAAGGGTACAAGGATTACATCGGCACGGCGACACTACGCCTGCCCGGGGTAGCTCTATGCTAATAGCGGAGTAACTCTCTCGGTAGCGGAACAGCGACGACGGTGATGGACTCCACTCCGCAGGGACTCTGGCTAGAACGCGTATCCTAGGTATCAAACTCGGGATCCTCGACAAGCAAGCAATCATGGCATGACCTGCAAACTGGCATGACACGCCAGGTGAGTACTTTGAATGTACTCGCAAGCTCACAACGAACATCAGCATTAAGGCAAGACAACAGAAAATAGCTACTCAAATAGATGCAGTAAGGTAGAGCATATTTAATCCATACTCCGAATAATCTTAGGATCCAATCCGAACCCGTGCCAAGTCCAATCCCCATCATGTGGTCATCCGACCACTCATCTCATAGCCATCCCATGGCTGACATATCATATTCCTGATACCATCTGCACTGCAAGTCTGACAAACTTACTCTCCTCCGGGTTGCCTCACAACCTTCAGAATACTCACGATCCACCGAGTACTTCTGATCTTATGATGAGTTCTTCCATCATTATCACTACTATTGTTGACCACCTAAAGAGGTCTGGATGGACTGTCCAATACCGTGGACACGGCTATTCGAATAGATTTTACACTCTGCAGAGGTTGCGCACTTTACCCACACCATGGAGCACCTAACCTCATGATCCCATTCGGGTGGACCAGCGTTGCTCCAACGAAACCTGCCTGACCCGTGACTCTCCCATTGTACCACCGGCAATCATCCTCCCCCGGAGTCCTGCCCTGGGTGGCCCCTGTGTCACCGCGTGACACCTACCACCGTCGTGGCTAACAAACTGTCCCAAACGGGGACCTGGTACCATATAACTCAACTGGGCTCACAAGGTTAATGCCGCCTACCGGGCCAGGGTAGCGCGCACGCATAACCTTCCCTGTCGGGTGGTACCGGTGAAAGAGCACGCGATCAGACCAAGTCAAGGCCGTCCCATACCGGCAAATGTGGCTGCACGGATAAGTCTGGACAGGTGACTCTGGATTAACCATGAAGTATCTAATCTCCAAACAATCTCTGTCATGGCTGACACTCCGATATCATAGCAATCCAAGTCAAAAAGATATCTGGCTAGAAATCCGGTAACCAGTATGCTTAAGCCACTGCTACTAACTCATCTCCATGAACTGCCGGATGAAATCCAGAATAATCATAGACGGTAATCTCAACATCATGGCATCAACGAGTGGGTAAACTACTAGTCACTACAATCCGGTACTCAACATGGTAGTCACCTATCCAAGAATTTACTCAAGCATTGTATAATCCAATTCATTACACAAATAACTCATACTTGCCGTTAAAGTAAATGGTTAAACTATGATATTGCAATGCAATTATGCAGATGAGAGTTGTGGCTTGCCTGGGGATGAAGGAACCATCGGGAAGGAGTGCGGAGAGTCCGCGGAAGTGATTGCCGAAAACAGTTCTCTCTCGGAGGGGGCTGTTTACGGGCAAGGGCAGAATGGTCATTTTCACAGTGTCAAAACATTATGAAAATGATACCAACATGACGGGCTCGAAGAGACGAAGACGTGGGCTTTGGAATCACCTCGATCGGAGTTACGGTTAGAAAGATGCGACTCGACGAAGATCAGGGACCAATCTGTTGAAATGCATTCTACAAATAGGTCCCTGGCTGCAAAAACAGATTGCACATTTCGGAGAATACGCTATCAAACAGAGAAAACATATTCCCAACTAGAACCACGCCAGAGTACGCTTTCGTATTCGGAAAGCATCTTTCGAGGAGGGCGTCTCCACTTAATCCAGCTGGCCCGCCTCCTCTCGCCGACAGGTGGGGTCAGTGCCCACCTGTCGGGTCCCTCTCTCTCCTCGCGCCTGCCCCTTCCTCCTCCCGATCGAGAGCAGAGGAGGAACAGAGGAGGGCCTCGGCCGGCGACGAGTGGGCGGCTCCGGTGAGCTGCTCCGGCCGGCGAGCGGTCGGGCGCACCCTCCGGCGAGCGCCGCGTCCAAGGAACAACTTAGGTGGGAGGGGGAGAGCTAGTCAAGGCGGCGGGGTAGCTTCGGGTCGGGCACGGCCGTCGGCGGCTACGGTGGCTCCCGGCCGTCTCCGGCGATGGTATGGGCACCGACACGCTCAGGGAAGGGAGGCGCGGCTGTCTGGCTAGGTCTGGGGCGCCGGGGAGAGATGCAGCCGCGGCGGCTCGCGGTGGCCGAGGATACGGGCGGCGGCAAACATGGGGGCCGCAGCCACGGGCACTCCGGCGAGGAGTGGAGGAGATGGGGAGGGTCGCCGGCGTTCGGAGAACCTCATGGTGGTGGTAGAACGGAGGAAGGGGCTCGGGGTCGCCAGAATTTAGGCGAGGCCGAGCCGCGGCCGTGGCGGCAGTTGAGGGCAAAGAGGGCGGCTCAAGCTCTGGGGTGAGGTTTGGGAGGGTTTTGGGAGGTGGAGGCGAAGGTTGAGATGCTCAGGGAGGCTCGGGCCGCGGCTATATATAGCCAGGGCGGCCGAGGCGATCGGGACAGCTGCCGTGGCGGCCTTATCGCCTTACTGGCATTTGGGGACATGCGGAGGGAGTTGGCGATGTCGGCAAGAGCTCCGGGAGGGTGGAGGAGCTCGTAGGAGCTTCGGGAGGGCTCGAGGAGGAGGGGACATAGGAAAACGATGATGGTGTCATGTGCACTCACTGTTCCTCGACGAGGACGGCTCGCCGGGGAAGAATCCGAAGGGGGAGATGGGTCTAGAGCGAGGGCGACGACAAGACGAAGCTCCTGGACATGGCTAGGTGGCGAGGGCGCGAGGAAACGGACGAGACAGAGAGCCCCAATGCACAGAGCGCGTGCATTGGCATGCCGGCCGCGTGGTCACCGCGTTCACTGACGCACGTGGTGTACCCTGGTGTGCCAAGTCATGTCCAAAGTGTTGTCTTTCCAAGTAATAGTTCCAGAGAGGTGATGGCTCAAAGAAACACACTGTGGTTGGATGTGAATGATCCTCTGAAGTTTACTGCATCCAACTGTTGCATGAGACTATGATCAACAGGAAAGGGATAAGAGCCAAGTTTGATGTCTGGGAGGTTTAAGGTAGGAAGGACTACAATCCTGTGTAATTTGGAAAGAAATGGACCAAGATTTAATATAGTTGCTTTGCAACTGACCAATCTGGTCCAGAAGCTCAATCTTGAGGTGCCACTCACATGGAGTAGCCAATTGGGCTAAAATTTGGTATAGCATGATGATTTGGTCATATGAGAGTGCCATAAAAATTTCATGCCATTTGGACAAGCCAAATGGTACTTCCTTCACAAGGAACCTCTCTGACCAGAATCTTAGAAAAATTCTAGGGAATTATTGGGGAGATGAAATGAGCCCAAATTTTGTGGAGATAGGTTATATGGGTAGGAGAATGCTTTGGTAAATTTTTATTAATTATGGAGCAGTATAAAATATAGTTGCTTCACAATGTGAAAATCTGACTAGAAACCAAGATTTGAGGCTGTGCTCACATAGAGGATTGGATAGGGTTGAAAGTTGGTGGAGAGTCATGATTTGAGCATAAGAACATGCTTGCAAAATTTCAACTCATTTGGATCATCCTAGATATCACTTGCTTCACAAAGCTTCCCGTTGACCAGAAACTTTGGAAATTAGCCAAGGGAGATTTAACAGCCAAATGAAGTTGAATTTTGGCATGTGGAAATGATATGGATATGAAAGAATGCCCAAAATTTTTGAGACCAAGCAAGCAAATATAAAGGGTACTTGCTTCTCAACTTGACAGCTGGGGTAGAATCAGAAAAGGAATATTTGTGAAATATTTTTGAACATGTCAAGGAAGGGTTTGACATACTTGTGGAATATATGACCCAAACAATTTATGAGAATTATTTGGGAATCTTGGGAATGATGGAAATGTGGGTTGCTGCGCAACCCAGGACAGACAGGATTATTCCTTTAATAGAAAAAAAAGGAATATTCCCAAGAAAAAAAATATTGGGATTGGTCTAAGATGGAAATGACATGGTCTTGGGATGGTTTTGAAGTTGGCAAGCCACTTGGGAAGAGGAATGAAGAGTGATCCCTCAGGTTGCGAGATTACTAAGCCACAAACAAGCAAATCCAAACCAAAATCAAAAGAAAAAAAAATGGGCAAAATCCAGGGTGTTACAAACCTACCCCCCTTAAAGAAATCTCGTCCTCGAGATTTGGTTGCTCAGGGATCAAACATGAATATTTCCACTTGAGGAAACCGTTTCCAACTCGGGTTTCCTTTTTACCTTTGTATAATGCTCCCACTGAGTTTCATATGACTGACTGCCTTGCTTCGGGGTGGTTTGCTTTACTGGACCCTTTTCTGGCAAATCTTACCTCATATGCTACTCTGACTCCAATTCTTTTGTGTCTGCTGACCTGTCCGGGGCAATAAATTATCCGGACCGAACTATGTGCCCTGCTCGTAAGTCCGAGGGTGGTTCCTCATGGACGTGTTGTGACGAGGTCCAATACGAACGATCATTCACTGGGTTGTGACCAGATTCTCTTGGTGGACACGAAATCTTTAACTCATTGCATTGGGTGACTTCAAATGACTGTGTGTCCTCCAGGTTCAAAACAGTACTGTGAATCATACCGTTCTCCTGTCGGAATCTGATTTTCGCACGGATTGCTGGGTCATCTTGGTATCTTCACTGTTTTGGGTATAAGGCTCCTACCAAATATTTGACTGTCACCTGTTGTGACCAGCATAAAGGTGTACGATCTTATTGTGATATTATCCATAGACTTGCCTGACAGTGGTCCTGGCAGCAGAATCTTGTTCACGGCAGGTTAGTCTTTAACTGATTCCCATCTGTGAGGACACATGCTTCGAGACTATTGTTCATCCTTCTGTTTACTCAGTCTATCGGTATCTCTATATGGATGGTAGGCCTTGTAATGCTTTAACATGGTTGCTGAATTTGAACTGCTGAGTTATTCTTTCAGCTGACCTGACCAGCTTGGTTGCCCTCTTCTGACGATTCTGAGCATATCTGGTTGACTGGACGGGTTGTCTCGATATGGGGTCCTTGCAAATGGAATAGACCCCGTGGGTGTGTACCCATGGTGGTCGGTATCGAACCAGACTGTCCGGAGTATTTGTACCATTACCATACCTGTATGGACAACCTTGCTTTTTTTCATTATAGTTCTCTTTGCCTGGACCCTTTGCTGAAAGAACTTGGCCTTATGTGTTCTTGATTCTCCATGTGACCATAGGTGTTGTCAGGTGCAATATTCCGGCAGGCATATTACTTTACAAGTTGTAGCTATAGGGTAACAATCGTCTGAACCCTTGGATAAAACTGGCAAATAAACTAGTAGCCACTAGAACGGTCTTTACAACTCAGATCTGGGACATTACTGGAGTAACTCAACCCCGACTCAAGACAGCTGAAAAGCAGCTCAGAGCATGAGACAGTGTCGATAAGAAGAAAGTAGCAGTTCCCTAAGACGGCCGAAGAACAGCTCAGAGCATAGGGTCACTGCTACGGAAAGAAATTCAACAGCTGCCCGAGACGGCCGAAAAGCAGCTCAGAACACGGGACAGTTGCTGACAAGAGAAATAAAAGTCGGCATCCACCCCGGACGGCCTGAAACAGCTCAGAACACAGGCGTGGTGCCATCACCAAAGAAAGACGGGCAAGGGTTCATCCGCGTCCCAAACAGCTCACTATTATGCAGACAGGGTATTCGGCTATCCTTCTTGCTGAACACTAAGTTCATAGCACATTCTAGCTTGCTTTCAAGACATAGCAGGGTTCAAATTGTACTCATAGCAGACTCAAACCTTGTATATGAATCATACCTTTGAATCGAAATGTACTGTTGATCATGCACACATCTTTGCCTTCTTGCTGGTGCGATCATTACTACTGTGAAAGTTGCACTGATGTATACTTGATGCTGATGACCAATCCAGCCAGGATATCATTTGTATTCAGGCCCGATATTCCCGATATAACACAGTCTGCTGAAAATTTCATATTGCTGAGCTGAGCTTCCAAATGGCTGTCTCTTTACTGACTCTTTGGGTTCAGGGTCGGTGAGCAACTTCCATAAGGGGAAAATAAGGTAACACCAAGGGCCCAAATAAAGAAGCAAAAGAAACGACTAAAACAAAAGCACACAAAGCAGCAAGATCACACACACAAGCAATATCACATTCTACAACTATTCACAACAATAATATGCATTCCTACTTAAGCACCCAAATCTCGCAAGAACTCCGGTGTTACGGTTTAACATGTTGTGGCGATGTGCACGAAAGTGAATCATTGTGTGGAAGAAAATTGGTGTAAACAAGGCTACACCAAATACAGGCTTAACACCGGTTCCATCTGGACACGATGGCGAGGACGAACTTGGTGATCAGGGTCGGAACACAGAAGTTACGACCACATCATCATCAAGCGTACGGAAGAAAACCGTACACGTCCAAAGAATAGGTGGCGGAATGAGATAGTGGTGGAGAGAAAGGCTTGCAGGCATTGCCCCTTTTCTGATAACAAGGATCAGTAAGGGTTGCCGAAGTGGCTAGTGGAATGGCACGATCCGGAATAGAGCTTGTCTATCACCGAAACAATAGGGGTAGCTAAAGAGAATATATTGGTGTGGTACCGGTGCATCAATCTTGCTAGTGATCGACACCCCTAAGCACCTTGGCATCACTCCGCTGGGACGGAGATAACACCACACCAAGGAACAAATATGCAAACTGGAGAGCGCAGGTAGTGAATCGAAACTGATGCCACCTACACTCACCAGATCCATCGTTAGTGATAAGATATCTAGTCTATATGTATGCTATGCAACAGACAGATGCAACAAACAAGTGCAGCAAACCAACTGGATCCTATACTACCGGTTACTAACGCTCGCGCGATCTAGGGCCTAGGACGTCCTATAGCCAGACCTGTTCTGATACCAACGCTTGTGGCACCCCAGCTTAGAGAAGACCGGAACACCCCATATACCAGCCCAGGGACACGTCCTCTGGAATACGGCACTGTTGGCATAGAACAAATCAACTCTTTATTACAATGGATATGGTTACAAAGGGTACAAGGATTACATCGGCACGGCGACACTATGCCTGCCCAGGGTAGCTCTATGCTAACAGCGGAGTAACTCTCTCGGCAGCGGAACAGCGACGGCAGTGATGGACTCCACTCCGCAGGGACTCTGGCTAGAACGCATATCCTAGGTCGCAAACTCGGGATCCTCGACAAGCAAGCAACCATGGCATGACCTGCAAACTAGCATGACACGCCAGGTGAGTACTTTGAATGTACTCGCAAGCTCACAACAAACATCAGCATTAAGGCAAGACAACATCATAGCAAATAGCTACTCAAATAGATGCAGTAAGGTAGAGCATATTTAATCCATACTCCGAATAATCTTAGGATCCAATCCGAACCCATGCTAATTCCAATCCCCATCATGTGGTCATCCAACCACTCATCTCATAGCCATCCCATGGCTGACATATCATATTCCTGATACCATCTGCACTGCAAGTCTGACAAACTTACTCTCTTCCGGGTTGCCTCACAACCTTCAGAATACTCACGATCCACCGAGTACTTCTGATCTTACGACGAGTTCTTCCATCATTATCACTACTATGGTTGACCACCTAAAGAGGTCTGGACAGACTATCCAATACCGTGGACACGGCTATTCGAATAGATTTTACACTCTGCAGAGGTTGCGCACTTTACCCACACCATGGAGCACCTAACCTCGTGATCCCATTCGGGTGGACCAGCGTGCTCCAACGAAACCCACCTAACCCGTGACTCTCCCATCGTACCACCGGCAATCATCCTCCCCCGGAGTCCTGCCCTGGGTGGCTCTTGTGTCACCGCATGACACCTGCCACCGTCGTGGCTAACAAACTATCCCAAACTGGGACCTGGTACCATATAACTCAACTGGGCTCACAAGGTTATCGCCGCCTACCGGGCCAGGGTAGCGCGCACGCATAACCTTCCTTGTCGGGCGGTACCGATGAAAGAGCACACGATCAGACCAAGTCAAGGCCATCCCATACCAGCAAATGCGGCTGCACGGATAAGTCCGGACAGGTGACTCTGGATCAACCATGAAGTATCTAATCTCCAAACAATCTCTGTCATGGCTGACACTCCGATATCATAGCAATCCAAGTCAAAACGATATCTGGCTAGAAATTCGGTAACCAGTATGCTTAAGCCACTGCTACTAAATCATCTCCACAAACTGCCAGATGAAATCCAGAATAATCATAGACGGTAATCTCAACATCATGGCATCAACGAGTGGGTAAATTACTAGTCACTACAATCCGGTACTCAACATGGTAGTCACCTATCCAAGAATTTACTCAAGCATTGTATAATCCAATTCATTACACAAAAAACTCATACTTGCTGTTAAAGTAAATGGTTAAACTATGATATTGCAATGCAATTATGCAGATGAGAGTTGTGGCTTGCCTGGGGATGAAGGAACCATCGGGAAGGAGTGCGGAGAGTCCGCGGAAGTGATTGCCGAAAACAGTTCTCTCTCGGAGGGGGCTATTTACGGGCAAGGGCAGAATGGTCATTTTCACAGTGTCAAAACATTATGAAAATAATACCAACATGACGGGCTCGAAGAGATGAAGACGTGGGCTTTGGAATCACCTCGATCGGAGTTACGGTTAGAAAGATGCGACTCAACGAAGATCAGGGACCAATATGTAAAAATACATTCTGCAAATAGGTCCCTGGCTGCAAAAACAGATTGCGCATTTCGGAGAATACGCTTTCAAACAGAGAAAACGTATTCCCGACTAGAACCGCGCCAGAGTACGTTTTCATATTCGGAAAGCGTCTTTCGAGGAGGGCGTCTCCACTTAATCCAGCTGGCCCGCCTCCTCTCGCCGACAGGTGGGGTCGGGGCCCACCTGTCGGGTCCCTCTCTCTCCTCACGCCTGCCCCTTCTTCCTCCCGATCGAGTGCAGAGGAGGAACAGAGGAGGGCCTCGGCCGGCGACGAGTGGGCGGCTCCGGTGAGCTGCTCCGACCGGCGAGCGGTCAGGCACACCCTCCGGCGAGCGCCGCGTCCAGGGAACATCTCAGGTGGGAGGGGGAGAGCTGGTCAAGGCGGCGGGGTAGCTTCGGGTCGGGCACGGCCGTCGGCGGCTACGGCGGCTCCCGGCCGTCTCCGGCGATGGTATGGGCACCGGCGCGCTCAGGGAAGGGAGGCGCGGCCGTCTGGCTAGGTCTGGGGCGCCGGGGAGAGATGCAGCCGCGGCGGCTCGCGGTAGCCGAGGACACGGGCGGCGGCAAACATGGGTGCCGTAGCCACGGGCACTCCGGCGAGGAGTGGAGGAGATGGGGAGGGTCGCCAGCGTTCGGAGAACCTCATGGTGGTGGTAGAACGGAGGAAGGGGCTCGGGGTCGCCAGAATTTTGGCGAGGCCGAGCCGCGGCCGTGGTGGCAGTTGAGGGCGAAGAGGGCAGCTTGAGCTCCGGGGAGAGGTTTGGGAGGGTTCTAGGAGGTGGAGGCGAAGGTTGAGATGCTCAGGGAGGCTCGGGCCACGGCTATATATAGCCAGGACGGCCGAGGCGATCGGGACAGCCGCCGTGGCGGCCTTATCGCCTTACTGGCGTTCGGGGACACGCGGAGGGAGTTGGCGATGTCGGCAAGAGCTCCGGGAGGGTGGAGGAGCTCGTAGGAGCTTCGGGAGGGCTCGAGGAGGAGGGGACAGAGGAAAACGATGACAGTGTCACGTGCGCTCACTGTTCCTCGACGGGGACGGCTCGCTGGGGAAGAATCCGGAGGGGGAGATGGGTCTAGAGCGAGGGCGACGACGAGACGAAGCTCCTGGACATAGCTAGGTGGCGAGGGCGCGAGGAAATGGACGAGACCGAGAGCCCCAATGCACAGAGCGCGTGCATTTGCATGCCGGCCGTGTGGTCACCGCGTGGACTGACGCACGCATTGTACCCTGGTGTGCCAAGTCATGTCCAAAGTGTTGTCCTTCCAAGTAATAGTTCCAGAGAGGTGATGGCTCAAAGAAACACACTGTGGTTGGATGTGAATGATCCTGTGAAGTTTACTGCATCCAACTGTTGCATGAGACTGTGACCAACAGGAAAGGGATAAGAGCCAAGTGTGATGTCTGGGAGGTTTAAGGTAGGAAGGACTACAATCCTGTGAAATTTGGAAAGAAATGGACCAAGATTTAATATAGTTGCTTTGCAACTGACCAATCTGGTCCAGAAGCTCAATCTTGATGTGCCACTCACATGGAGTAGCCAATTGGGCTAAAATTTGGTATAGCATGATGATTTGGTCATATGAGAGTGCCATAAAAATTTCATTCCATTTGGACAAGCCAACTGGTACTTCCTTCACAAGGAACCTCTCTGACCAGAATCTTAGAAAAATTCTAGGGAATTATTGGGGAGATGAAATGAGCCCAAATTTTTTGGAGATAGGTTATATGGGTAGGAGAATGCTCTGGTAAATTTTTAGCAATTATGGAGCAGTATAAAATATAGTTGCTTCACAATGTGAAAATCAGACCAGAAACCAAGATTTGAGGCTATGCTCACATAGAGGATTGGATAGGGTTGAAAGTTGGTGGAGAGTCATGATTTGAGCATAAGAACATGCTTGCAAAATTTCAACTCATTTGGATCATCCTAGCTAGCACTTGCTTCACAAAGCTTCCAGTTGACCAAAAACTTTGGAAGTTAGCCAAGGGAGATTTAACAGCCAAATGAAGTTGAATTTTGGCATGTGGAAATGATATGGATGGGAAAGAATGCCCAAAAAGTTTGAGACCAAGCAAGCAAATATAAAGGGTACTTGCTTCTCAACTTGACAGTTGGGGCAGAATCAGAAAAGGAATATTTGTGAAATATTTTTGAACATGTCAAGGAAGGGTTTGACATATTTGTGGAATATATGACATAAACAATTTATGAGAATTATTTGGGAATCTTGGGAATGATGGAAATGTGGGTTGCTTCACAACCCGGGACAGACAGGGTTATTCCTTTAATAGAAAAAAAAGGAATATTTCCAAGAAAAAGAATATTGGGATTGGTCCAAGATGGAAATGACATGGTCTTGGGATGGTTTTTAAGTTGGCTAGCCACTTGGGAAGAGGAATGAAGAGTAATCCCTCAGGTTGCGAGATTACTAAGCCACAAACAAGCAAATCCAAACCAAAATCAAAAGAAAAAAATGGGCAAAATCCAGGGTGTTACACACGGCTACATCAGCGTGATAGACAACTGAATACACAACCTCCTTCACATCTTGAAGTGAGCTTGCGCACCCAACAGATGCTGCTGAAGCATATGGCTGAGGATCATCAAGAGAAAGAACACCTAGCTGCCGAACTAAATGCAATCAACAACCGTACAAAAGTTGTGCACATGATCACGGCTGAAAACAAGAAGCACCTATGGAAATTGCTTCGGAAGTTCTTCTCCAAGAAGCAATTGAGCAACTCTCATCTCAAAGACCTTTATGAGTATATTGATCAAGGGTTTTCAGCTGAAGATTTTCAAGATCGTATTACTCCGCCTCTGTCAGCTCGTGAACCTACAACCAATTTACTTCGGTTACAGCTGCGTAAAATACTCGACGAATCAGAAGCAACATCACCCACGGAAAAACCTGCTGAAGGAAATGTGCTGTCTCGCAAAGATCAACACGCTAATCCCAATGTGCCTTCATCCTCACAGCCACAAGCCAGTCTTGAAGGAGCTTCTGCTGCTGCTGACGATGAAGATGTACCAGCCACCTCCGAATCAGAAACATCTTCGGGCAGTTCTTCGGGCGATGCCTCAGAGTGAATCAAGTTCACCTCTTTTTCACTCATGTCATTCGTCACCTTTTTGACACTAGTTGACAAAAAGGGGGAGAATTACATCGAGAGTTTCGATATATTTGCTCTGTTGGATTTGATCTCCGCATTTATTTGCTCTGGTTTATGAGACTTTTGAGCCCTATGCCTCAAAGGTTTTGTGTGCCACTTTATGTGCTTTGATGTAAAACTTCTGATATGTGTTGTAATATTAGTAACCCCGCCTGCTGCACCATTTTTTTTGAAGCAATTATTTTGCAGGTGGAATTATTGTCAGAAGTCATGAATGATTGCACTATCACTCGATGGATTACATATCATCAGTGCCAATCATTACCTCGAATGATTGAAAAATCCTCCACATATTTAAATCAATTGCAAGGAATTTCATTGTACATCATTGACCCTGCATACATCTAGGGGGAGTATATTTCATCATCGAGTCAAGTAACGCAAGTTAACTCTTGTTCGATTTACATTTCACCTATCTATCTTCACTTCGATGATTATCTGTTTTGTCAACAACCGTCCAAAAAGGGGGAGATTGTTTGTGCAATGATAGGCCCCTTATGTTTTGGAGTTTGTTGACATAAATAGTATGGGACTTATGTGTTTGCTAGTGCACACAGAGTAATAGGTCCCTGAAGTATCGAGGAGTTTGATGCAAACGATGAAGATAATCTCTCTACGTGGCAGCGAAGGATATCACCGAAGATGAAGCTAACAAGAGTGACCCCTAAAAATTACTGAAGTTCAAGCAATCGGTTCGGTGTCTGTTCGAAGAAAATGACTGCGTTCGAGGAAGAATGAAGACGAAGTGAAGACATAGCATTTGTTTCGTAACTCTTCTTCTTTCTTTGAGTCATAGGACCACCGTACTATTAAGAGGGGTGTAGCGTTCGAATCTTTGATTCTTTGATGCTAAACCCAAATCCTATGAAAGATGTGAGATAAATCTCTTTGTGCTCCGAGCAAATACTTGCCAGCAATAGAATGTGATCTTCTTCACTGCGTGAGATTTGTCTCGGACCGAGGAGTTAGCATTAGTTGTTCCTCAATTAGATGTTACCGTTGCTCCAAAATCCGTCCATTGCAATGATAGAAATATGCCCTAGAGGCAATAATAAAATGGTTATTATTATATTTCCTTAATCATGATAAAGGTTTATTATTCATGCTAGAATTGTATTGACCGGAAACTTAAATACATGTGTGGATACATAAACAAATACCGTGTCCCTAGTGAGCCTCTACTAGACTAGCTCATTGATCAAAGATGGTTAAGGTTTCCTAACCATAGACATGAGTTGTCATTTGATAACGGGATCACGTCATTAGGAGAATGATGTGATGGACAAGACCCAACCGTTAGCATAGCATATGATCGTTCAGATTATTGCTACTGCTTTCTTAATGTCAAATACATGTTCCTTCGACCATGAGATCATGCAACTCCCGGATACCGGAGGAATACCTTGTGTGCTATCAAACGTCACAATGTAACTGGGTGATCATAAAGATGCTCTACAGGTATCTCCGAGGGTGTCTGTTGAGTTAGCGTGAATCGAGATTGGGATTCGTCACTCCGTGTATCGGAGAGGTATCTCTGGGCCCTCTCGGTAATACACATCACAAGAAGCTTGCAAGCAAAGTGACTAAGGAGTTAGTTGCAAGATGATGTATTACGGAACGAGTAAAGAGACTTGCCGGTAATGAGATTGAACTAGGTATAGAGATACCGACGATCGAATCTTGGGCAAGTAACATACCGACAGACAAAGGGAATTACGTATGTTGTCATAAATGTTCAACCGATAAAAGATCTTCGTGGAATATGTAGGAATCAATATGGGCATCCAGGTCCCGCTATTGGTTATTCACCGGGGAGGTGTCTTGGTCATGACTACATAATTCCCGAACCCGTAGGGTCGCACGCTTAACGTTCTTTGACGCTAGATTAGTATTGGGATATTTGATGAGTGGTAACAAAATGTTGTTTGGAGTCCCGGATGAGATCCCGGACGTCACGAGAAGTCTCATAATGGTCGAGAGGTAAAGATTTATATATGGGAAGTCATATTTTGGGTTCCGAAAAAATGTGCAGTTTTTTCAGAATTGTACCAGGAAGCTTCCAGAAGGTTCCGGAGGATTCCGGAGGGGTCCGGAAGTCCACAAGTGGGTTCACTACGACCCAAGGGCTAGCATGGGCTGCGGGGAGGCGCCCTGGACTTATTGGGCTAGGCGGACCAAGTCCTCAAAAGCCCATGTGGCTAAGGAAGGCAAAAAAGGAAGGAGTCCTAGTAGGAATAAGATTGGACTTGGAGTCCAAGTCCTCTCCCCTTAGCTGTGCCCTAGGGCTTGGAGGGGCTGTTTCCCATGCCCCTCCACCTATATATATAGAGGGGAGGGGGCGCCCCAAGAGGATACACCAAGCCCTTGGCGCCCCTCTCTCTCATGTTACTCCGTAGTTCCACCGCCTCGTCCCGGCGACGCTTAGCGAAGCGCTGTCGGTGCTCCACCACCACCATCACCACCACGCCGTCGTGTTGGTTGTGACCCCATCTACTTCTCCTCTCCTGCTTGCTGGATCAAGAAGGAGGAGACATCATCGAGCCGCACGTGTGCTAAACTCGGAGGTACCATCTGTTCGGCACTAGATCGGTTGGATCGTGATCGGATCGTGAAGAGTACGACTACATCAACCGCATGATAAACGCTTCCGCTTAACGATCTACAAGGGTACATAGATGCTCTTCCCCTCTCGTGGCTATGCATCTCCATGGATAGATCTTGCGTGTGCCTAGAAATTTTTTGTTTTCCATTCAACGTTCCCCAACAGTGGCATCATGAGCAAGGTCTATGCCTAGATGATATGCACGAGTAGAACACAAAGGAGTTGTGGGCGGTTATGTTCATACTGCTTACCACTAACGTCTTATTTTGATTCGGCGCCATTGTGGGACGAAGCGGCCCGGACCAACCTTACATGTCCACGTACATGAGAACGGTTCCATCGACTAACATGCAACTTGTTTTGCATAAAGGTGGCTGGCGGGTGTCTGTTTCTCTTACTTTAGTTGAATCAAATTTGACTACGGTCGGTCCTTGAAGAATGTTAAAATAGCAAACTTGATAATCACCATTGTGGTTTTGCGTAGGTAAGAACGGTTCTTGCTAGTTGCCCGTAGCAGCCACATAAAACTTGCAACAACAAAGTAGAGGACGTCTAACTTGCTTTTGCAGGGTATGTTGTGATGTGATATGGTCAAGACGTGATGTGATATACGTTGTTGTATGAGATGATCATGTTTTGTAATATCGACTACTGGCAGGAGCCTTAGGGTTGTCTTTTAATTATTGTATGACCTACGTGTCAATCATTAAGCGCCATGTAATTGCTTTACTTTATCGCTATGCGTTAGCGATAGTTGTAGTAGCAATAGTTGGCGAGACGACCCCGACGCAACGATGGAGATCAAGGTGTCAAGTCGGTGACGATGGAGATCATGCTGATGCTTTGGAGATGGAGATCAAAAGCACAAGATGATGGCCATATGATGTCACATATTTTGATTGCATGTGATGTTTATCCTTAATGCATCTTATTTTGCTTAGAACGACGGTAGCATTATAAGATGATCCCTTCACTTAATTTCAAGATAAAAGTGTTCTCCCTGAGTATGCACCGTTGCCAAAGTTCGTCGTTTCGAAGCACCACGTGAAGATCGGGTGTGATAGACTCTACGTTCACATACAACGGGTGTAAGCCAGTTTTGCACACACAGAATACTTGGATTAAACTTGACGAGCCTAGCATGTAAAAACATGGTCTCGGAACACTAAAGACCGAAAGGTCGAACATGAGTCATATAGTAGATATGATCAACATAAAGATGTTCACCATTGAAGACTACTCCATCTCACGTGATGATCGTACATGGTTTAGTTGATTTGGATCATGTATCACTTAGACAACCCGAGGGATGTTGATTTAAGTGGGAGTTCATTAGTAATTTGATTAAATGAACTAAGATTTATCATGAACAGAGTCAAAATGTCTTTGCAAATTATGTTGTAGATCAATAGCTCGCAATATAGCTTCCCCAATTTTTGATATGTTACTAGAGAAAACTTGAAAGATGATGGTAGCAATAATGCAGACTAGGTCCGTGATCCGAGGATTATCCTCATTGCCGCACAGAAGAATTATGTCCTTGATGCACCGCTAGGTGATAGACCTGCTGCAGGAGCTGATGCAGACGTTATGAACGTTTGACAAGCTCGATATGATGACTACTTGATAGTTTAGTGCGCCATGCTTTACGGCTTAGAATCGGGGCTCCAAAGACGTTTTGAACACCATGGAACATATGAGATGTTCCAAGAGCTGAAGTTGGTATTTCAAGCTCATGCCCGTGTTGAGAGGTATGAGACCTCTGACAAGTACTTTGCCTACAAGATGGAGGAGAATAGCTCAGCCAGTGAGCATGTGCTCAGACTGTCTGGGTACTACAATCGATTGAATGAAGTGGGAGTTAATCTTCCAAATAAGATAGTGATTGACAGAGTTCTCCAGTCACTATCACCAAGCTACTAGAGCTTCGTGATGAACTATAATATGCAAGGGATGACGAAAATGATTCCCAAGCTCTTCGCGATGCTGAAATCGGCGGAGGTAGAAATCAAGAAAAAGCATCAAGTGTTGATAGTTAACAAGACCACCAGTTTTAAGAAAGGGCAAGGGAAAGAAAGGGAACTTCAAAAAGGACAGCAAAGAAGTTGTCGCTCCTGTGAAGAAGCCCAAAAGCTAGACCCAAGCCTGAGACTGAGTGCTTCTACTGCAAGGGTAATGGTCACTGGAAGCGGAACTGCCCAAATATTTGGCGGATAAGAAGGATGGCAAAGTGAACAAAGGTATATTTGATATACATGTTATTGATGTGTTCCTTACTAGTGCTTGTAGTTGCGCCTGGGTATTTGATACTGGTTCGGTTACTCATATTTGTAACTCGAAACAGGAGTTGCAGAATAAGCTGAGACTAGTCAAGGGCGAGGTGACAATGTGTGTTGGAAGTGTTTCCAAGATTGATATGATCACCATCGCACACTCCCTCTACCTTCGGGATTAGTGTTGAGCCTAAATAAATGATATTTGGTGTTTGCGTTGAGCATGAAAATGATTAGATCATGTTTATTGCAATACGATTATTCATTTAAGTCAGAGAATAATTGTTGTTCTGTTTACACGAATAAAACCTTCTATGGTCATACACCCAATGTAAATGGTTTATTGAATCTCGATCATAGTGATACACATATTCATAATATTGATGCCAAAAGATGCAACATTGATAATGATAGTGCAACATACTTGTGGCACTGCAGTTTAAGTCATATTGGTGTAAAGCACATGAAGAAACTCCATGCGGATGGACTTTTGAAATCAATTGATTATGAATCATTTGATACTTGTGAACCATGCCTCATGGGCAAGCTCACTAAAACTCCGTTCTACGGAACAATGGAGCGAGCTAATGACTTATTGGAAATAATACATACCGATGTATGCGGTCCGATGAGTGTTGAAGCACGTGATGGGTAACGTTATTTTATCACCTTCACAGATGATTTGAGTAGGTATGGGTATATCTACTTGATGAAACACAAGTCTGAAATGTTTGAAAAGTTCAAAGAATTTCAGAGTGAAGTGGAGAATTATCGTAACAAGAAAATAAAGTTTCTACGATCTGATCGCGGAGGCGAATATTTGATTTACGAGTTTGGCCTTCATTTAAAACAAAGTGGAATAGTTTCACAACTCATGCCACCTGGAACACCACAGCATAATGGTGTGTCCGAACGTCGTAACTGTACTTTATTAGATATGGTGCATTCTATGACGTCTCTTACCAATTTGCCACTATCATTTTGGGGTTATGCATTAGAGACAGTCGCATTCACGTTAAATAGGGCACCGTCTAAATCCGTAACCGTATGAACTGTGGTTTGGCAAGAAACCTAAGCTGTCGTTTCTTAAAAGTTTGGGATATGACGCTTATGTCAAAAGGCTTCATCCTGATAAGCTCGAAGCCAAAGCGGATAAGTGCGTCTTCATAGGATACCCTAAAGAAACTATTGGGTACACCTTCTACCATAGATCCGAAGGCAAGATCTTTGTTGCTAAGAATGGGTCATTTCTAGAGAAGGAGTTTCTCTCGAAAGAAGTGAGTGGGAGGAAAGTAGAACTTGATGAGGTAATTGTACCTTCTCTCAAATTGGGAAGTAGCACATCAGAGAAAACCATTCCCGTGATGCCTACACCAACTAGAGAGGAAGCTAATGATGATGATCCTGAAACTTCGGATCAAGTTACTAATGAACCTCGTAGGTCGACCAGAATGCGTACTGCACCAGAGTGGTACGGTAACCCTGTCCTGGAAGTCATGATGTTAGACAACGGCGAACCTACGAACTATGAAGAAACTATGATGAGCCCAGATTCCGAAAAATGGCTTGAGGCCGTGAAATCTGAGATAGGATCCATGTATGAGAACAAAGTGTGGACTTTGGTGGATTTGCCCGATGATCGGCAAGCCATTAAGAATAAATGGATCTTTAAGAGGAAGACGGACGCTGACGGTAATATCACTATCTACAAAGCTCAACTTGTTGCAAAAGGTTTTCGACAAGTTCAAGGGGTTGACTACGATGAGACTTTCTCACCCGTAGCGATGCTTAAGTCAGTCCGGATCATGTTAGCAATTGCCGCATTTTATAATTATGAAATCTGGTAGATGGATGTCAAAAACTGCATTCCTTAACGGGTTTCTTAAGGAAGAGTTGTATATGATGCAATCAGAAGGTTTTGTCGACCCTAAAGGAGCTAACAAAATGTGCAAGCTCTAGCGATCTATTTATGGACTGGTGCAAGCATCTCGGAGTTGGAATATACGCTTTGATGATGTGATCAAAGCATATGGTTTTATATAGACTTACGGAGAAGCCTGTATTTACAAGAAAGTGAGTGGGAGCTCTGTAGCATTTCTGGTGTTATATGTGGATGACATATTACTGATTGGAAATGATATAGAATTTCTGGATAGCATAAAAGGATACTTGAATAAGAATTTTTCAATGAAAGACCTCGGTGAAGCTGCTTATATATTGGGCATCAAGATCTATAGAGATAGATCAAGACGCTTAATAGGACTTTCACAAAGCACATACCTTGACAAAGTTTTGAAGAATTTCAAAATGGATCAGTCAAAGAAAGGGTACTTGCCTGTGTTGCAAGGTATGAAGTTGAGTAAGACTCAAAACCCGACCACGGCAGAAGACAGAGAGAGAATGAAAGTCATTCCCTATGCCTCAGCCATAGGTTCTATAAAGTATGCCATGCTGTGTACCAGACCTATTGTGTGCCCTGCCATGAGTCTGGCAAGGGGATACAATAGTGATCCAGGAGTGGATCACTGGACAACGGTCAAAATTATCCTTAGGTACCTAAGATGACTAAGGAAATGTTTCTCAGTTATGCAGGTGATAAAGAGTTCGTCGTAAAGGGTTACGTCGATGCAAGCTTTGACACCGATCCGGATGACTCTGAGTATCAATCTAGATACATATTGAAAGTGGGAGCAATCAACTAGAGTAGCTCCATGCAGAGCATTGTAGACAAAGAAATTTGCAAAATACATACGGATCTGAATGTGGTAGGCCCGTTGACTAAACTTCTCTCACAAGCAAAACATGATCACACCTTAGAACTCTTTGGGTGTTAATCACATGACGATGTGAACTAGATTATTGACTCTAGTGAACTCTTAGGGAGTTAATCACATGGCGATGTGAACTAGATTATTGACTCTAGTGCAAGTGGGAGACTGATGGAAATATGCCCTAGAGGCAATAATAAAATGGTTATTATTATATTTCCTTAATCATGATAAAGGTTTATTATTCATGCTAGAATTGTATTGACCGGAAACTTAAATAAATGTGTGGATACATAAACAAATACCGTGTCCCTAGTGAGCCTATACTAGACTAGCTCGTTGATCAAAGATGGTTAAGGTTTCCTAACCATAGACATGAGTTGTCATTTGATAACGGGATCACATCATTAGGAGAATGATGTGATGGACAAGACCCAACCGTTGGCATAGCATATGATCATTCAGTTTATTGCTACTGCTTTCTTAGTGTCAAATACATGTTCCTTCGACCATGAGATCATGCAACTCCCGGATACCGGAGGAATACCTTGTGTGCTATCAAACGTCACAACATAACTGGGTGATCATAAAGATGCTCTACAGGTATCTCCGAAGGTGTCTGTTGAGTTGGCGTGAATCAAGATTGGGATTTGTCAATCCGTGTATCGGAGAGGTATCTCTGGGCCCTCTCGGTAATACACATCACAAGAAACTTGCAAGCAAAGTGACTAAGGAGTTAGTTGCAAAATAATGTATTATGGAACGAGTAAAGAGACTTGCCGGTAACGAGATTGAACTAGGTATAGAGATACCGACGATCGAATCTCGGGCAAGTAACATACCGACAGACAAAGGCAATTACGTATGTTGTCATAAATGTTCAATCGATAAAAGATCTTCGTGGAATATGTAGGAATCAATATGGGCATCCAGGTCCCGCTATTGGTTATTGACCAGAGAGGTGTCTTGGTCATGACTACATAATTCCCGAACCCGTAGGGTCGCACGCTTAACGTTCGTTGAGGCTAGAGTAGTATTGGGATATTTGATAAGTCATAACAAAATGTTGTTCGGAGTCCCAGAAGAGATCCCGGACGTTACGAGGAGTCTCGGAATGGTCGAGAGGTAAAGATTTATATATGGGAAGTCATATTTTGGGTTCCGGAAAAAGGTGCAATTTTTTCGGTATTGTACCGGGAAGCTTCCACAAGGTTCCGGAGGGGTCCGGAAGTCCACAAGTGGGTTCACCACGACCAAAGGGCTAGCATGGGCTGTGGGGAGGCGCCCTGGCCTTATTGGGCTAGGTGCACCAAGTCCTCAAAAGCCCATGTTGTTAGGGAAGGCAAAAAAGGAAGGAGTCCTAGTAGGAATAGGATTGGACTTGGAGTCCAAGTCCTCTCCCCCTTAGCTGCGCCCTAGGGCTTGGAGGGGCTGTTTCCCATGCCCCTCCACCTATATATAGAGGGGAGAGGGTGCCCCAAGAGGATACACCAAGCCCTTGGCGCCTCTCTCTCTCCCGTTACTCCGTAGTTCCACCGCCTCGTCCCGGCGACGCTTAGCGAAGCGCTGTCGGTGCTCCACCACCACCATCACCTAACACGCCGTCGTGTTGGTTGTGATCCCATCTACTTCTCCTCTCCCGCTTGCTGGATCAAGAAGGAGGAGATATCATCGAGCCGCACGTGTGCTAAACTCGGAGGTGCCGTCCGTTCGGCACTAGATCAGTTGGATCGTGATCGAATCGCGAAGAGTACGACTACATCAACCGCGTGATAAACGCTTCCGCTTAGTGATCTACAAGGGTACGTAGATGCTCTTCCCCTCTCGTAGCTATGCACCTCCATGGATAGATCTTGCGTGCGCGTAGAAAATTTTTGTTTTCCATGCAACGTTCCCCAACATGCAAACGTGTCGGTTGGCCATTGGCTGGACCCCATGCCCAAAATGGTCATTTCCCATCTGGGAAGGCTGCGGCTATAAATAGCCACCCCACGCTGGCTTTGTCCGGTGGCTGCTCCGTTTGATTCTGAGAAGATTGTTGAGCAACCCACTCTCTGAGCGATTTGAGTTTAAAATCCAACGAGAGAAAAACCATAGAGCCGAAGAATTAGATAGTGGTTCATCATCACTGCAATCAAAGTTTAGTACGCTCCGCCTATTACTCTTGAGAGCTGCAAACTCACTAGACGGTTAGGTGTCAATTTCTTCAGAGACCAAGAGTGATTGTGGTTCTCGAAGAAGAAGTCTGTAAAGGTTAGGAGATCGCCTTCAAGTATCTACCACGAGTAATCGACATTGGTTGACGAATCCATTGTCGAGGAGAATAGGGTGAAGAAAGTTTATCTTCCGTGTTGAGTCACAACCCCTTCAACCAGACGTAGTCCTTGTGCAGAAGGACGAACTGGTCGAACAAATACCTTGTCTCCATCGAGCATCTTCGGTAATCTCTGTCACCCATGTTTACCTTCGATGCATTTTCATTCGTATGATTTGCCTCAATGCATTGCCTAGTTTCCCTACGGTACTCTGTTTTAGTTCGTTGTAGTTTATTTTTCTTTCATTTCGCTGCTGGGTTCTGAGAGATTTAAGTTTTCCGAAGAAAATTTAAAAATCCCATGCACCCCCCCCCCCCCCCCCCCCCCCCCCCCCATCGCCCCCCCCCCCCCCCCCCCCCCCCCCCCCCCCCCCCCCCCCCCCCCCCCCCGTGGTAGACATACTTCGTTCCTACACATTTTGGTATTCCATGCACTGTTTTCAATTTTTTTGCGGGCTTTTGGCCGCCAGCAGGATGGCATGATTTTTCTGAAGAAAACCATATACGTATATCACACTAGAAGGAGAGGCTTGTCTTGTATATATGCGCCAATCTCCCATGCAAAAAAAAGCGCCAACCTTCTTTCTGGGATCCAATTTATTTTCATTTATTGTTGGCCGGCTATTGATATTTGTTTTTCTTTCTTTTGGGGGCTTCCGTGTCACATCCCTAGCTTTTGGTAATGACCTAGGCTAGCTAAGTACTTGTGTGCATCATGTTTAATTTCAAATTAAATTGAAATGGGGATTGATCAAACCCTAGCACCATATAATATAACTAGGTTCAACTAAAATATTTTCAATGAACTCAAAATGCCCTTTAAAAATGTTCATCATTTCTGAACTAAGGTGGAAGCATCTACCAAAAATGGTTCAGATTTTTGCAGGACATATTTGGCTTTGAATCAATTCATATTGTATTTTAATTGGGGCTATTAATTCCTATAAAATATTTACTAGCTCCAATAATTCTGAATTTTGGTGAGGGGATTTGGAATAATCCAACTAGTTCCTACAAAAATTAACATGAGAAAGAAAAATGATTTAGTGCCTAAACTAAATTAAAACATAGAAAACAAAATAGAAAACAGAAGAAAAAAAGAAGGAAGAAGGGGCTTACCTGGCGTTCACCTGGCGGCCAAGCCCACCAGGCACAGCGCCAGTCATCTCCCTCCTCTCACCAGTGGACAGGGCGCGTGTGCTCGACGCGCGCACGCTCACCTCGCGCCACGCCACATGCCTGCCCTCTCCCCGCCAATGCGACGCCACAGATGGCCTCGCCACAGCCGTCTGGATCAAGCCGACCGCCTCTCCACTCTCCCCCTAGTCTCCGTCTCGTTTTTCCTCCATGGCCGAAGCAACCGTGATCGCACCGTCGTGAACCACCGCGGCCACAGCAACCCCCTCGCCTCTCCGTCGTGACCAAGAGCTCAGCGCTATCGTCCTCGTCCTCTCCACCGAGCCTAGCAACACGGGAAGCTCTGCTCCGCCGCCAATGAGCTCGTCTTCCTCCTCGACCGTCGCCGATCATCACCGTCGATTCACGGGAACCGACGTGGCCCCGACCTCTCCTTCACCTCCATCCGACTCCTCGTGAGCCCCTGACTGCTTCCCCCTGTCTTCTCAGTCGCTCCCATTCCGTAGCCGTGCTAGCCGCCGTGCTCGAAGACCGTCGCCACCGTCCATTGCGCCACTGTGGCAACCGTAGCCACAGCTCGCACCCGAGCACTGCCGCGAGCTCAGCAGGTCCCCGCGAACCCAACGCCACCACCCACGCTTCCTATTGTGCTCTGTGGGCTCGGTTTCGTCGAGCCGTAGCTCCGCCCGTCGCGGGTGTGCTCGACGGCGTCAACCTTTTTTTAATACATGGTCAACATTTTTTAAACATTTTTCATAAACAAATTTAATTTTTTTAATACATGATCAAATTTGTTCTAATGCACATTTTTTACATTTTTCAAATGCTTGATTAACAGTTTTCAGATACAATATTAACATTTTTGAATACTAGGTCAACATTTCCCTATACACACTTTTAAACCTTTTCAAATGCCCGATTGATAGTTTTCGGATAAAAACATAACGTTTTTTGAATACATGGTCAACATTCTTTCTATACACATTTAACATTTTCCAAATGCTTGATTAACATTATTCAAACACTTGTTCAACAATTTTCAAATGCTTTGATTAATATTTTTATATACATGATAAAAAACTTTCATCATTTTTTAATACATGGTCAACTTTTTTTTCTATACACATTTAACATTTCCCAAATGCTTGACTAACATTTTTCAAATTCTTGATTAATTATTTTTATAGATGATCAAAAAATCATAATTTTTTAATACATGATAAAAAACTTTTCTACACATGTTAAATAGTTTCCAAATGATTGATGAACATTTTTCAAATACTTGTTGAACATGTTTCAAATACTTTTTCAACACTTTTCAAATAATTGTTCAATATTTTCCAAATTCTTGATTACCATTTTTCCAATACTTGTTCAACATTTTTCCAATACTTGTTCAATATTCTTCAGATACTTGATCAACATTTTTCTTATATTCATTCAACATTTTTCGAATACTTATTCAACATTTTTCAAAAAAAAATTGTAGAGTGTTTTTCTGTAATATATATATTTAGAATATTTTAAAGTATAAAGAAAAGTTCAAAAATAAAGCAAAAAATGAAAACAGAAAACGTAAAGGAAAACTAGAAAAAGGAGGTTGTGGCCTCCCGCGATTCTGGGCCGGCCCATCTCGGTCTCCCGTTCAGCGAGGGTTCCTCCCCTCTCACTAAACCCGAGATATAGGGGCGCCCATCTAGCACAGCATGAGCGCTCATCTCCTCTAGTTTTTTCAGCGGTTTTTTTATTTCCTTGGATTTTTTGTATGTTTTCTTTCGTTTTCCAATCTTTTTTAACATATGACACCAATAATTTAAAAAATATATTCACCAATCTAAATCTTTTACGATATGAATAATTCTCACAATTTTGAAAATATTCATGTATTTAATTTTTTTTGTGATTTTCTGATAAAATTATGTTTATTGAAAAAACACAAATTTAAGAAAATGTTCATGAATTAAAAAAAGTTAATTCTTTCTTCGTTGTTTTTATTTGTTTCTTTTCTCTTCTTCATTGGTTTTATGTTTTTGTTTCTTTCTTTGGTTTTTATTTATTCTTTCTGGGTTGTCATCGGTTTTCTTCCTGGTTTTCACCGGTTTTCTTGTTTTTTCTTTGTTTTCTTTGTTTCTTTTCTTGGTTTTCATTGGTTCTTTTTTGCTTATCTTTCTTTCTTTGGTTTTTATTTATTTATTTCTTTGTTTTCATCGAGGTTCATTATTTTTTTATTCTTTTTGCATTTGTTTCTTCATGATATTTCAGTTTTTTATTTGGTTTACTTGGTTCCTTTTTCATTTTTCATTTCTTGATTTTCTTTGTTTCATTTGGTCTACATTCTACATTTCTTGTATATGTCAACAACATTTTTTAAAGCACTTTTAACATTTTCCTAAAACAAATGTAACATTTTCTAATACATGGTCAACATTTATATAATACGCATTTTTTATTTTTTTTTTCAATAAAAAGATTAACATTTTTTAATCTTGGTCAACATTTCGCTATACACACTTTAAACCTTTTCAAATGCTCGATAAATAGTTTTCAAATAAAAAAAATTAACTTTTATAATACATGGTCAACATTTTTTCTATACACATTAACATTCCAATGCTTGACTAACATTATTAAAAACTTGTTCAACAATTTTCAAATGCTTTAGTTAATATTTTTATATACATGATCAAAAAATTTCATCATTTTTTAATACATGGTCAACATTTTTTTCCATACCCATTTAACATTTCCCAAATGGTTGACTAACATTTTTCAAATACTTGTTCAATATTTTTAAAATTCTTGATTATTTTTTTATAGATGATCATAAAAATCCATCATTTTTTTAATACATGATCAAAAACTTTTCTATACATGTTAAATATTTTCCAAATGCTTGATTAACATTTTTCAAATACTTGTTCAACATTTTTCAAATACTTGATTAAAATTTTTCCAATACTTGTTCAACATTTTTCCAATACTTTTTCAACATTTTTCAAATACTTGTTCAGGTTTTTTCCAAATGGTTGATCAACATTTTTCTAATACTCGTTCAACATTTTTCAAATACTTGTTCAATATTTTTCAAAAAATTTGTAGAGTGTTTTTTTGTAATATTTATATTTATAATATTTTAAAGTATAAACAAAAGTTCAAAAATAAAGCAAAAAAGAAATCAGAAAACATAAAGAAAAAACAGAAAAAGGAGGTTGTGGCCTTCCGCACATCTGGGCCGGCCCATCTCGGTCTCCCGTTCAGCGAGGGTTCCTCCGCTCTCGCTGAACCTGAGATATAGGGGCGCCCGTCTAGCACAGCCTTAGCGCTCATCTCCTCTCGTTTTTCCAGCGGGTTTTTTTTCGATTTCCTTGGACTTTTTTGTTTGCTTTCTTTCGTTTTCCAATCTTTTTTAACATAAAACACCAATAATTTTAAAAATATATTCACTAATCTAAATGTTTTAAGATATGAATAATTCTCACACTTTCAAACATTCATGTATTTAAAAAATATTTGTGATTTTCTGAAGAAAAAATATGTTTTTTGAACAAAAAACACAAATTTAAGAAAATGTTCATGATCTAAAAGAAGTTAAAAGAAAGGAAAATGAACAACAAAAACTGAAAAGAATAGTGTTGGAAATTGAACCTAGGAAGAAAACCTGTCTTTGTGTCATGCGTTTAGGAGATGCACTCAAACATATAAATTTGTGAGGGTAGTCAGCCATGTAGTAGTGTGTATTCGTGTGTACCTCTAAAAAAAGTTTCATGCACAATGTTCTCAAGCACCTAGCCAGTTAGGAAGATGAAGCCGGCATCTAAGTATTTCGGCTTTGGATGTCTGCCACGGAATTCAGTTTGTCACAGGGAACACATGATGTGTCTTGAAACCATCACATATGCATTTCTATGACGCTTTTTAGTGATTGTGGCTGCTTAGAATCGTCATGGATCAATAGATATTTTGTCGTGTATCACTTATGCAATTTTGTATTGCTACCAGATATCTTGTAGTGTCTCACCCACGGTGTCATTGAAATGAAGTGAGAAGTCAGAAGACCCTACGACATAGTTAAACATTAGAGGATAAAATCACACGCATCCACATATTAATTTGTGACACTTGCAAAAAATATACTTGACAAAATATTTGCATGTGTGATTTACAACATCCTTAAATACAATTTTATAAGGTATCCTTTAATATCACGGTATAGATATTTGTGCGTAGGGTCTACTAGATATCTTGATAGAGAAATGCAATGTATGTTTTTTTTGAGGCCCAGGAGCAGATGCTCTATGGTGTGGTTACATATTCAGAAACCATCAGCTGGTGAAGGTTGCTCGGGACACTCGTAACTTGCATGAAGTCTCCTGATCTTCTAGCAAGAGCTGCCAGTTCGTGGGCCAAGACGTTTTGCTTCCTTCCGGTGCGGACGATGCGATGCTCCGAGAACTCATCAAGGTATGTGTTAATGTCCGCAACCAAAGGGAAACAAGCCGACCGATTTTGGACCCTGGTGTTCAGGTGGCTCACTACCTCCGCGCAATCCATTTCCAGGATCAGAGTCCCCCTGTAAACCTTGTGTAATTCTTTAAGCCCCATCAGTGCGGCAGCTGCCTCAGCCTCCTCTGCACCTGAGCATATGCTGATATGTTTTCCGACAGAAATACAAACCATCCCACGACTGTCTCTCGCGACCGCACTTGCCCAGCTCTCTCCAGAGTTCGGCAAGAAGGACGCATCAGTGTTCATTTTAACTGTCCCGACAGCCGGTGCACTCCAGTGGTCAGTATCCAAATTCGTGATCATACTGTGCACATCAGAGGAGGCATGTCTGCTACCCTTGTTTGATCCCGAAGCTGGCCCATTCAGAGCATCAGTTAACTCCTCATATCTCAACAGGAAACGCACTGAATCTGAGACAGTCTCTCTCCCGTCTTCGTGGATCACATTGTTTCTCAGGTGCCATGCTCGCCATAGTAGTAGCATAATTTTCTTTCTGACGTTCTCAGGTTGCGAGCTCAGGAGCAGCTATAGCCAGTCCTCTCCGGTGTATAGGAAGGATTCTTCCTTTGGCAATCCCCAAGCAGCTCTCAAAGCCTGCCTGAGAGCCCTACTTCTGGTGCATGTAATCACTGCATGATGTTCATCTTCCTTCCCATTCCCGCAGATCTCACACACATTCTCATGAGTGATTGTACGTCTAAACACATTGTGTTTTGTTGCGAGGGAGTTAGTGGCAACACGCCATCCGATTTTTTTTATTTTCTCTAGGATACCCGATTTCCAAATTAAATCCCATATACTCCGGTCGCCCACCTCTCTGGAAGAACTTGATGCAGCTTCTTTGGAGTTTCTCTTCAGCGTATCAGCAAGTTTATAAGCACTCTTTACAGTGAAGCATCCTGACTTCTCATGATGCCATGCCACACAATCCTCCACATCAGCCGTTGGGATTTTTATCTTGCAAATTTCTTTAGCATCAAAGTCATGGAATATATGATATATTAGTGCTGTGTTCCACTCCTTTGTTCCTGCCAACATGAGCTGGTTCACCCATCTGAGCCTTGAGTTTTTGATAAAACTCGTGGCTTTGAGTCCATCCTTTCTTGGGATCCATGGGCCTCTTTGGATCTGAATGTTCTTCCCATTCCCTACTCTCCAGACCAGGCCCTTTTTAAGGAGTTCCAAACCGAATTTGATCCCTCTCCATGAAGGTGATGCATCCGACGAAAAAATAGCGTCCAGAAGATTACCGCGAGGGTAGTATTTAGATTTGAGTACTTTGCCGCAAAGGCTATCTGGATTTTGTATCAAGCGCCAAGCTTGCCTTGCCAACAAAGCTTGGTTAAATAAATGCATATCCCGAAAGCCGATGCCCCCATCTCTTTTTGGTTTTGTCATATTTTCCCATGACATCCAGTGCACTTTCCGGCAGTCATCCTTTTCGCCCCACCAGAAGTCTCTGATAACCTTCTCATACTTGTCACAAAAACTTTGGTTTAATTTGAAAACACCCATTACATAGGTTGGTAGGGCTTGGACCACTGATTTAACATGCACTTCTTTAGCTGCCCGTGACATGAATCTCTCATTCCAATCATTGCACCTTTTTCCGAATCTGTCCATAATGGGCTGGAAGTTCTCATTTGTCATCCTCCCTTCCGGTGTAGGCAATCCGAGGTATTTACTCTCAAAAACCAACGCCTCCACTCCCAATACTTGTTTGATCTCCTCTCTGATTTGTGTAGGGCAACACTCGCTGAAAAGGAGTGAGCATTTACCTTGGCTTAGCAATTGTCCCGTGCTCTTTTGGAATAGATCGAGGGTTTCTTTGACTCTCACTGCTTGATTTACCGAGGCTTTGAAAAAGAGGAGACTATCATCTGCGAATAATAGGTTTGCAATGCCGGGGCTCTCACGGGCAACCTTTATTGGAGTGATGCCTCCCCTTGCAATCTCTTTGTTAAGCGCACATGTGAGCCCATCTGCCACAAAAAGGAAGAGATAAGGGCTTAACGGATCTCCCTGTCATAGTCCTCTGGTTGGAGTGAAAGGTTCAAGCAGCTCCCCATTGCACCTAACAGAATATCTGACCGACCTCACACATGTCATCACCCACTTAATCCACTTTCGGTCAAAACCCAACTTTCTGAGAGTGCCTTCCAAAAACTCCCAATCTACCCGGTCGTAAGCCTTTGCCAAGTCAAGCTTATATGCACAGTAAGTGTCTCTCGGGTTCCTGCAATGTTGTATCTTGTGGAAACATTCAAACGCTATAATTTCATTGTCCGTGATCATTCGTCCCGGGATGAATGCGCTTTGGGATTTCGAGATTATTCCATCTAGGAAAGGTCTGAGTCGGTTCGCAATTATTTTTTAGATGACTTTATAGATTATATTGCAGAGGCTTATGGGTCGATAGTCCTTGATGCTCCGTGGGTTATTACCCTTGGGGATTAAGACAATTACAGTCTCATTTATGCCCTCTGGCATGATGCCATCCTCAAAAAATTTGATCACAGCATTGGTCACCTCCTCCTTCACCACACCCCAATTTCTTTGGAAAAACCTTGCCGGAAATCCATCAGGTCCCGGTGCCTTAAGCGGGCCAATCTGGAAAAGAGCGTCGCTCACCTCCTCTGGGGTGACTTGCTTCGTGAGGGCGTTGTTCATGTTTTCGTCCACTCTCTCAGTCATAAGATCTATTACCTCGTTTGGTGACACTTCATCATCTTTCTAGTAAAGATCCTTAAAGAAGGCATTTACTTGCTCTTGTATTTCTTCTTTCTTTTCTAGCCATCCACCGTCAGATTTTTGCAGCCTAGTAATTCTATTCTTTTTCCTTCTCCAAGTGGCTTTACGGTGGAAAAAATAAGTGTTTTTGTCTCCTTCTCTCAGCTATGTCGCACGAGAGCATTGTCTCCACATCACCTCTTCGTGCAGTAGCATTTCATCCAACTCTTTTTCAGTTTGCTTGATCATCTTTTCCATTTCTTTTGATGGAGCGAGAGACCAGAACCGTTTCAGTTTGTTCCGGAGGTTACAGATTTTGTTTTGGAGAGAACAGAAGTCCCTCAAGGCCCATTTTTGCAGTGCCCCTTGCATGTGCTGCAGCTTGCTTGCTACCCCCTCCAGAGAATTAGTATGATCAGCTGTATTCCAAGTGTCATTTACACCATCCGTTAGAGAGTCCACCCTCTCCCACATGGCTTCGTACATGAAGGATTTTTTAACAGGTCTCCACTCTTTCCTTGCCCCCAAAACGCAGAAGCAGTGGCACATGATCAGACCTAGCTGACACAATGTGCTCAATTTCGGCTTCTCTGAACATTCTGCTCCTGTCTGGGCTTGCAACCCCCCTATCTAGTCGTGCCTTAACGTTTTTGCTCCCCATTTGCTTATTATTGTAAGTCCAGTCAGTACCCTTGTACCCAAGATCATAATCAATAAATAATCAAAGAGTATGTAAGGTGTTTATGAGGAACTTGTCATTGAATCACTGGCATCCATCGTTACTAATCTGTAGTTACTTTTAAAAAGTTAGAAGATCATGTGCAATTTGGGTTCATGCATCAATTCATTAACAATATGAAAACAATAACTTAATTTCTTCGGGGCAAATATAACATAACTCAACTGAGGTCTGCTTTTCATTAGCAATAGAGCGTGACTGGTTGATAAGATAGCAAGACTTGGAAGGCCCAAAACCGCCTATGCAAACCTGCATTTGTCAGCATGCAGAGCTCAGCATAATGGTCATGTTGATATGGTCAGCTACACCATTTTATTGTGGAGCATGAGTCAAGCTCAACAAAAACATTGAATGGCTAGAAGCTCAGACCTTGCAAACCATGTCAAAGCCGGCAGATGGGGCACAGACAGGAAAATGAACAGGTATGGGAAACAACAACCGCTATGAATGCGAGCATATAAGAACCCAACGTTTGAAGCACCTTATCCTATGGGCCGCTCCAGTTAGGCGCGACGGTTTTTAGCTGTTTCTTTTTGTAGTTTCTCTTTTTTTGCTAGTTTCATTTTTTGTTTTGGATTTTCTATTTTCTTTTTGTTTTTTCTCTTCTTTTGTTTTTCGTTTTTTGTTTGTTCACAACACCAATTTTCTGAAATATATAATTGTCGTATGTAGTGGACAGTTTGTAATTATGAGATGAACACATTTTAATACATGAACATTCTTATTGAATTACATGATTTTTATTATTTTATTATAAATATGCTCTACTTTGAACAGGTAGTTTGAAAATATTTAGAACTTTATTAAATAAAATATATATTTAATATTATGTTTTAAAATAATAAATTAACATATGCATTAGTTTGTGCTTCTTTTTGAACAACCACTTCTCCACAGTTACTCCAACATGTGACCCGCAACACAAACCAAACATAGTCTTCTATTTTTGCAAGTAAACCAAACACAGTCTTGTTCTCGCACACTATTAATTTGTGGAAACTATTCTTATCTGGAGATCTCTATTCTGGCATTGTGCATGATTCTTGGGGCTTGTTGATGTGAACACAAAATGATGAGATGCTGAGAAATTTTGTGCGGTCGTGAGTGCCCGTATGTGATGCTGAACATTCTCCCACTCATGTGCATTGTGTGGTGCTTTCCATGTCGTCTACGCATTGTTGTGCAAGCTGGTTCCTTAGAGCATCTTCAGCCGCGCCCCAACAGGCCCCCTCAAGGCCATTTTTTAGCGCCGGCGGTGAAAAAACGGCCCAGTCACACCCCCAGGAGCCCAATTTTCACCGGTTAGGCCCGAAACTGGTGCCGGCGTACCCAGACCGAACCCGGCGCGCTGGGGGGGCGCCCGGGGCGCCGGGGCAATAGTTTTGGCGTGAAAAAATGGCGGGCCCGCCGAGTTAGCGACCCCTGCGCCTCGTCGTCCTCATCGCCTCGGTTTCCCGCGGGGAATCAATGCCAAGGCTGCCGCCGGTCAGCCTTCCATTGATTCCTCACGGGCGGCGCGGTGAGGTGACGCGCCCCCTCCCGCCACGCGTACACACGACGCCGCTCCCCGGCCACTACATAAGCCGCCCCTCCCTCGCCGGTGGACGCACCCCGCCTGCCGCCCCTCCCCCCCCCCCCTCTCTCTACCCGTGCACGCACAGCCGCCGCCGCCGAGTTCCTCTTTCCCCGTGCACGCACAGACGATGGGCGAAAGGTTCCCCGGCAATGGGGCGGCAGCCAATGGCTTCGGCCGCCGCTCTCTGCACGAGTGGGAAGCCCATCTCCTCCACGAAGCAAACTACCCGGCGCCTCCCGACATGCGCGCGCCGAGGCGGTGGAGGCTCAGCGCCGGGGGCGTCCCCGTCCCCCCGCTGCCCGACGTCGAGCACCCCGACTACTTCCAGGTCGAGATCGACCGTGTGCGGGTGTCTCTGTCGGAGGAGGAGCGAGCCCTCTCGGAGTACGACGCCGGCAACCATGAGGCGTGGGCGGCGTACTTCGAACGCCGGCAGGCGGAGTGGCTGGCCTCCACCAACAACGCGCCAGTGGTGCGGGGGCGCAACAACAGCGACGGCCGCCGCCTGTGGTGGGGCGCCCCCGGCCGCACGCTCCACGCCGTCCTCGAGTACCTCGAGGGCGGCAACGATCCGCCACTGCCGTACCCGGCCGCCCCGGTCCCCCGCCAGAGTTGCGGCCCATGGCTGCCGAGGAGGATGCTGGGCGGGTCCTCCTCCTTCTCCTCCTCCTCCCGCTCCTCCTCCCACTCCATGACGACGACGAGGCCGCCTTCGACGACGAGGCCGCCATGAAGTGGGCGCGGGAGGACTGAGCGCGGATGGAGATGGAGCGCCAGCGCCGCGCCCTGTAGGAGATCGCCGCTCGGCGCCGTGGCCGCGACGAGGGAGGCATCGTCGTTCTCGACGACAGCGTCGACGAGGCACCGTCGCCGGCCAAACCAGTCCGCCAGGGCGACCCCGGGCAGGGGTCCAGCAGGGACGGCCATGTGAAGGAGGAGAAGGAGGACGACGACGGCGGCGACTTCGGCGTATTCAGCGAGTTCTTCGGCCTGTAGGAGCGGCCATTTTTTTCTTCTTTTTAGTAGACTTATTATTATGTTTCTATATGTAAAAAACTGTGAACCGCCTAAATATCGTCGAATGTATGTCGTGTTTGCCGAAATTTACCCAATTATGTTTTTTTAAATTTTTTAAAAAGAGCGTCTGGGGCTGACCTGGGGGCGGCGGCTGGGAAGCCGATCGCCCCCACACCAAAAATATCGCCGGTTCGTCCCCAAGCGGCGCTTTTTTCTAGCCGGGGGGGACGAACGGCTGGAGATGCTCTTAGGTGTTGTCTCGGTTGAGTTTTGCTCTGTTTGATCCCACCTTCCATTTGTTCCGGTTGTCTTTGTGGCGGAGCTTCCAATCAAGGTTCGTGCTCATTGATGGTCTCATGGTGTGCATTACTCCAGTATCATGTCACCTCATGTGGTGAAGCTTGCGGCCATGCCCGTGGCACTCGTTGACTGCATTTGGCTCTTGTCTCATGCCGTGCGGGTACCGGCCAGGCGACAGGGGGGTTGTTCCCGGCAACGACCGCACATTTACTTGTGACTATAAATCTGATGATCACTCTGTATGCTAGCTAGGCAGTGCTTTGTCTATTTGTTTTTGCGCCTGTGTGGGTTTTCCGCCTGATTTCCCTTATAAATAGGGAAATTATGTTTATCTTTTTGGTCCATCTTTTCTAATAAACTGAATTAAACTTTTGTTAAATAACCATATTTTATGTGGGGATTCCCCTCTTGGCTTTTACAAAAATGCCGAAATGATGACACATGATCACGCCAGGCATGCATGCTGCTTCTCGATCCTCCATGAAATGAATCACCAAAGTTTTCTTCATTAATCCCCGCAAAAAAAGTTTTCTTCGTTAATCGCCGCCCAAAATGATTACCGTGAGCACCGACGCGCACGCGCCAACTACCTGTAACTCATCCCTGCACATAGCCGAAACTTTCTCTTGTCACCCACTGAGATCTTGAAAAATGAAAAGGCTTGTCCCGTTCACACGTCCAAAGCGCAACACGTCACCATGGTCCGTACCGTCCGGTGCGCCACCCTGCCGTCCCGATCATTGGTCGTCAGTGGGACTGTACATGTGTCCGCGCGCCGCGCATGGCGTACGTAGTGCGCCCATGCTTGACGCTCCCGCATTGCACACCGTGTCGCGCGCTTCACCTACTACGTGCTGCACGGGGCCTATATATACACCGTCGATCGCTCTCCATTTCCCGCAACACACTCGGACAAACACTTTGCGTCTCCTAGGAGCTCAGTCTGTCAGCTACTAGCCGTTTTCTCTCCTCCGCTTCCTAAGAACCCAAGCAGGTATGGCTGCCAAGGCGACCCTCGTCTGCTTCATGATCGTGGCCGTCGCAGCGGCGCTGCTGGCGGCGCCGGGCGCGGTGGAGGCGGCGACGTGCAGCCCGACGCAGCTGACCCCGTGCGCACCGGCGATCATCGGGAACGCGGCGCCGAGCGCGGCGTGCTGCGGGAAGCTGAAGGCGCACCCGGCGAGCTGCCTCTGCAAGTACAAGAAGGACCCCAACCTGCAGCGCTACGTCAACTCGCCAAACGGCAAGAAGGTCTTCGCCGCGTGCAAAGTGCGCCTGCCAAGGTGCTGAGCGGTCGACCCATTAGCTCCATCCATCCATGATCCATCTCCCTCGCGTTTTGCACGTACGCTACGTGCGGTGTGGGTGTGTGGCATGGCATGGCTTTGTGATGTCACTTGAGGACGTGAGGTAATAATAAATCGTACGAGAGTGCTATATTACATATAAAGAGAGAGAATTATACGGTGAGTGGAAATAAATCACGCTGATCGATCGATCGATCGTGTACTCTGTGTGGTATGTAGCGAGTTGCCTGGACTTATGTTATGTCAATGTGACGATCATGTACTCTGTGTGGCACCATATGATTGTTCCAGCTATAAATATCCTCTTCTGATGTCTTGCATACTTTAGCCGGGCTGGGTGGCAGCCGATCCATTTGTCGTTGTTTTCGTCAAAATGGAATATGGGTCTGGAAAAAATGAGTGACGAACAAATCGAGCTGTCAGATAATATAGGTGCTCCCTCATCGCTTGTTTGGGCGACACGGGCGACTCCCCGATCTACTACCTGCTAGTCTCCTCTCACTTGAAACCCTCTCGCCTCTGCCAGAACAGAATAAACCCAGGGGAAGAGAAGCCGCCACCACCACGTCTAGAACGGAAGAGGAAGGGATCCGAAGAACCATTGAAGATCTTCTTAGTTTTGGTCTTTTCATCTCCATCATCATCACCCCCTTCACCTTTGTAAGAGGAATTCCAAGTTGTGAGAACAATTGTACTCTATTCAATCTCATCTGACTATTTGAATTGTTCATTTCATCTTATTGTGGATCTTCACGGTATTATCGATATGGATTTGATCGGTTCCAGAGAAGCAAGATGAGATCGAAAGAATACCTCAGTACACTAAGAATCCTAAGAAGCAAGATGAGATCGAAAGAAGATATTTAATTAACTAGATGACCTTACAGGCTAAAAGAACGCTTTCAAGATATATTTACTACAATTACGGAACAAAATGGGTGACAAGTTCATGAGTAATTGCCTGATTTGGTATGTGGAAAAGATATATTTTCTATGATTACAAATAATATTGTGATTGATCTATTTAAGAAGATGAAAGATCGAGAAGAGAAGTTATAAAACGTGAGTATCACGATCACTTATTTTTGCTTAATAATATTTATTTTCTGCATTATTTTTTTCATATCATTGTGTGAATATAATATGTTATTTTGTTCATCATTTTCAGAAAGTCACAAATGAATGCTATGAAGTCATCTTTTTGCTTATTATTTCTTGAATATGTAAACAAGTGTGGTTTTATGACTTCACTCGGCGAATACTCGGTATGACAATTCTTTTGATGTAATAATAATATCACTGGCTCTTGCATATTTTCACTCTTTATTTCGTCCTCGGGTATTATCTATGTTGCACTGCTATAGTTCGTGCTTGTCTGCTACAGTGGGCAGCGGTTGATACCCGTGCCCATTTTTTCCAGCTTCGTCCTGATGGAAATATGCCCTAGAGGCAATAATAAAATGGTTATTATTATATTTTCTTAATCATGATAAAGGTTTATTATTCATGCTAGAATTGTATTGACCGGAATCTTAAATACATGTGTGGATACATAAACAAATACCGTGTCCCTAGTGAGCCTCTAGTAGACTAGCTCGTTGAACAAAGATGGTTCAGGTTTCCTAAACATAGACATGAGTTGTCATTTGATAACGGGATCACATCATTAGGAGAATGATGTGATGGACAAGACCCATCCGTTAGCTTAGCATATTATCGTTCAGTTTATTGCTATTGCTTTCTTAATATCAAATACATGTTCCTTCGACCATTAGATCATGCAACTCCCGAATACCGGAGGAATACCTTGTGTGCTATCAAACGTCACAACGTAACTAGGTGATCATAAAGATACTCTACAGGTATCTCCGAAGGTGACTGTTGAGTTGGTGTGAATCGAGATTGGGATTTGTCACTCCGTGTATCAGAGAGGTATCTCTGGGCCCTCTCGGTAATACACATCACAAGAAGCTTGCAAGCAAAGTGACTAAGGAGTTAGGTGCAAGATGATGTATTACGGAACGAGTAAAGAGACACGCCGGTAGCCGAGATTGAACTAGGTAAAGAGATACCGACGATCGAATCTCGGGCAAGTAACATACCGACAGACAAAGGGAATTACGTATGTTGTCATAAAGGTTCAGCCGATAAAAGATCTTCGTGAAATATGTAGGAATCAATATGGCATCCAGGTCCCGCTATTGGTTATTGACCGGAGAGGTGTCTCGTTCATGACTACATAATTCCCGAACCCGCAGGGTCGCACGCTTAACGTTCGTTGATGCTAGAGTAGTATCGGCATATTTGATGAGTGGTAATCAAATGTTGTTCGGAGTCCCGGATGAGATCCCGGACGTCACGAGGAGTCTTGGAATTGTAGAGAGGTAAAGATTTATATATGGGAAGTCATATTTTGGGTTCCGAAAAAAGGTGCAGTTTTTTCGGTATTGTACCGGAAAGCTTCCAGAAGGTTCCGGAGCATTCCGGACGGGTCCGGAAGTCCACAAGTGGGTCCACCACGACCCAAGAGCTAGCATGGGCTGCGGGGAGGCGCCCTGGCCTTATTGGGCTAGGCGCACCAAGTTCTCAAAAGCTCATGTGGCTAGAGAAGGCAAAAAAGGAAGGAGTCCTATTAGGAATAGGATTGGACTTGGAGTCCAAGTCCTCTCCCCCTTAGCTGCGCCCTAGGGCTTGGAGGGGCTGTTTCCCACGCCCCTCCACCTATATATAGAGGGGAGGGGTGCCCCAAGAGGACAAACCAAGCCCTTGGCGCCCCTCTCTCTCCTGTTACTCCGTAGTTCCACCGCCTCGTCCCGGCGATGTTTAGCGAAGCGCTGTCGGTGCTCCACCACCACCATCACCACCACGCCGTTGTGTTGGTTATGATCCCATCTACTTCTCCTCTTCCGTTTGCTGGATCAAGAAGGAGGAGACTTCATCGAGCCGCACGTGTGCTAAACTCGGAGGTGCCGTCCGCTCGGCACTAGATCGGTTGGAGCGTGATCGGATCGCGAAGAGTACGACTACATCAACCGCGTGATAAACACTTCCACTTAGCGATCTACAAGGGTATGTAGATGCTCTCCCTCTCTCGTAGCTATGCATCTCCATGGATAGATCTTGCGTGTGCGTAGAATTTTTTTTTGTTTTCCATGCAACGTTCCCCAACAGTGGCATCATGAGCCAGGTCTATGCATAGATGATATGCACGAGTAGAACACAAAGGAGTTGTGGGCGGTGATGTTCATACTGCTTACCACCAACGTCTTATTTTGATTCGGCGGTATTGTGGGATGAAGCGGCCCGGACAAACCTTACATGTCCACATACATGAGACCGGTTCCACCGACTGACATGCAACTTGTTTTGCATAAAGGTGGCTGGCGGGTGTCTGTTTCTCCTACTTTAGTTGAATGGAATTTGATTACGGCCGGTCCTTGAAGAAGGTTAAAACAGCAATCTTGATAATTACCGTTGTGTTTTTGCGTAGGTAAGAATGGTTCTTGCTAGTTGCCCGTAGGAGCCACGTAAAACTTGCAACAACAAATTAGAGGACGTCTAACTTGTTTTTGCAGGGTATGTTGTGATATGATATGGTCAAGACGTGATGTGATATACGTTATTGTATGAGATGATCATGTTTTGTAATATCGACTACCGGCAAGAGCCTTAGGGTTGTCTCTTAATTATTGTATGAATTGCAAGAGCCATGTAATTGCTTTACTTTATCGCTATGCGTTAGCAATAGTTGTAGAAGCAATAGTTGGCAAGACGACCCCGACGCAACGATGGAGATCAAGGTGTCGAGCCGGTGACGATGGAGATCATGACGTTGCTTTGGAGATGGAGATCAAAAGCACAAGATGATGATGGCCATATCATGTCACATATTTTGATTGCATGTGATGTTTATCCTTTATGCATCTTATTTTTCTTAGAACGACGGTAGCATTATAAGATGATCCCTTCACTTAATTTCAAGATAAACAGTGTTCTCCCTGAGTATGCACCATTGCTAAAGTTCGTCGTTTCGAAACATCTCGTGATGATCGGGTATGATAGACTCTATGTTCACATACAACGGGCGTAAGCCAGATTTACACACGCGGAATACTTGGGTTAAACTTGACGAGCCTAGCATGTACATACATGGTCTCGGAACACTGGAGACCGAAAGGTCGAACATGAGTCATATAGTAGATATGATCAACATGAAGATGTTCACCATTGATGACTACCCCATCTCACATAATGATCGGACATGGGTTAGTTGATTTGGATCATGTATCACTTAGACAACTTGAGGGATATTGATTTAAGTGGGAGTTCATTAGTAATTTGATTAATTGAACTAAGATTTATCATGAACATAGTCAAAATGTCTTTGCAAATTATGTTGTAGTTCAATAGCTCGCGATATAGCTTCCCTGTTTTTTGATACGTTCCTAGAGAAAACTAAGTTGAAAGTTGATGGTAGCAATAATGCAGACTGAGTCCGTGATCTAAGGATTATCCTCATTGCTGCACAGAAGAATTATGTCCTTAATGCACCGCTAGGTGACAGACCTGTTGGAGGAGCTGAAGCAGACGTTATGAACGTTTGGCAAAGCTTGATCTGATGACTACTTGATAGTTTAGTGCGCCATGCTTTACGGCTTAGAATCGGGGCTCCAAAGACGTTTTGAACGCCATGGAACATATGAGATGTTCCAAGAGCTGAAATTGGTATTTCAGGCTCATGCCCGTGTTGAGAGGTATGAGACCTCTGACAAGTACTTTGCCTACAAGATGGACGAGAATAGCTCAGCCAGTAAGCATGTGCTCAGAATGTCTGGGTACTACAATCGCTTGAATCAATTTGGAGTTAATCTTCCAGATAAGATAGTGATTGACAGAATTCTCCAATCACTATCACCAATATACTAGAGCTTCGTGATGAACTATAATATGCAAGGGATGACGAAAACGATTCCCGAGCTCTTCACGATGCTAAATCAGCGGAGGTAGAAATCAAGAAGGAGCATCAAGTATTGATGGTTAACAAGACCACTAGTTTCAAGAAAAAGGGCAAGGGAAAGAAAGGGAACTTCAAGAAGAATGGCCAGCAAGTTGCCGCTCCCGTGAAGAAGCCCAAAGCTCGACCCAATCTTGAAACTGAGTGCTTCTACTGCAAGGGAAATGGTCACTGGAAGCGGAACTGCCCCAAATACTTGGAGGATAAGAAGGATGTCAAAGTAAACAAAGGTATATTTGATATACATGTTATTGATGTGTACCTTACTGGTGCTCATAGTAGCCCCTGGGTATTTGATACCGGTTAAGTTGCTAAGATTAGTAACTCGAAACAGGAGTTGCAGAATAAATAGAGACTAGTTAAGGGCGAGGTGACGATGTGTGTTGGAAGTGTTTCCAAGATTGACATGATCACCATCGCACACTCCCTCTACCTTCGGGATTAATGTTGAGCCTGAGTAAATGTTATTTGGTGTTTGCGTTGAGCATGAACAAGATTAGATCATGTTTATTGCAATACGGTTATTCATTTAAATCAGAGAATAATTGTTGTTCTATTTACATGAATAAAAACTTCTATGGTCATACACCCAATGTGAATTGTTTATTGAATCTCGATCGTAGTGATACATATATTCATAGTATTGATGCCAAAAGATGCGAAGTTGATAATGATAGTGCAACATACTTGTGGCACTGCCGTTTAGGTCATATTGGTGTAAAGCGCATGAAGAAACTCCATGCGGATGGGCTTTTGGAATCACTTGATTATGAATCATTTGATACTTGTGAACCATGCCTCATGGGCAAGATGACTAAAACTCCATTCTCCAGAACAATGGAGCGAGCTAATGACTTATTGGAAATAATACATACCGGTGTATGCGGTCTGATGAGTGTTGAGGCATGCGGTGGGTATCGTTATTTTCTAACCTTTACAGATGAATTGAGTAGATATGGGTATATCTACTTAATGAAACACAAATATGAAACATTTGAAAAGTTCAAAGAATTTTAGAGTGAAGTAGAGAATCATCGTAACAAGAAAATAAAGTTTATACGATCTAATCGTGGAGGTGAATATTTGAGTTACGAGTTTGGCCTTTGTGACGACCCCGGCTTAATCGTGCACTAACCATACACGCAAATGCACACGATCAAGCCTAAGGACTCACTTGAAGATATCACAACACAACTCTAAATCATAAATAAAGTCATACAAGCTTTATATTACAAGCCAGGGCCACGAGGGCTCGAATACATAGCTTGATAGCATACAAGCGTCAGCGGAAGCATCAGATATCTGGGTACAGATATAACAGAGTTACAGATAGGCCTTTAGAAAGGCGGGGCAAAACAAAACACTACGATCGAAAGGCGTAGGCCTCCTGCCTAGGACCCTCCAAACCTACTCCTAGTCGTCGGTCGGCTCCTCGTAGTAATACTCGCCGGGAGGGTAGTAGTAGTAGCCGTAGTCGTCGACAAGGGCAGCTATCTCAAGGGCTCCGTCATCTGGCGGCGACATATGGATATGGGGAGAAAAATAAAGTAAAGCAAACGTGAGTACTCATCCGAAGTACTCAGCAAGCAAGGATCTACACTACATATGCAACATTTTCAAAGAAGGGCTGTATATGTGGACTGGGCTGCAGAAATGCCAGAATAGAGGGGAGAGCCCAGTCTTATCGAAGACTAGCATCTTCAAGCATCTTCATCAGTCTTGCAGCATTAGAAGAGTGCAGATTAACATAATGTAAAGTAGTAGTAGTTTATCAATCTCGCCGAGAGATTCTTCCTCGACTCCCTGCGAGAAAGCAATCCCAGAGCCATACTATCCAGTATCATCTCAAGTCACTAGTTCTAGTTGTACCGATCGGGATACAACTCCGAGTGTCCGTTACCGTAGGACAGGCTATCGATAGATTAGTTCTTCCCTGCAGGGGTGCACCAACTTACCCACCACGCTCGCTTAACTCCGACCGGACACACTTTTCTGGGTCATGCCCGGCCTCGGCCAAACGATACGCCGCAACCCGACCAAATACTTAACAGAGAGGTCAGCACGCCGGACTAACCTATGCCCCCAGGGGTCTTGGGCCATCGCCCCGGACGCTCCTGCACGTTGCGTACACCGTCGGTGAGCAGACCTAGCAACCCCTTAATACAAGCGCGGTTGCATTACTAGTCCAACCCAGCGTGTGCCGCTCAGTTGCTGACGTCTATTAAGCTTCGGCTGAAGTATACGACGCAGAACGCCCATACTATGCCCACGTGATGGTTAGTGATATCAGGCCAGAGGCCCCTCGGATCAAATATCCAAACCGTTAGTGTGTTGGTAGTTGCGGTAACGAGCAGAGACTCACGAAAGATGTGACCCCGTCGCCCCGCCTCGAGGACTTGCGGCAAGGGCTAAGAATGCCCGGCCACGCCTCGTATTCATTACTCGGGCACCGTCCAGGTCCACCCGACTCCATATCACTCTCATCATAATCTCGTGCGGGTACCCCTCAGGGCCGACCCGTCTTTATCCGAAATAAACAATGTCAACAATAATGTAAAGGCATCCGTGTGGCTACCATATCAAGAAGGAATCCGAGGCATCATCCTCGTTGGATTCCCACCTGACGTAAATATCAAGGTGAACGGAGGAGGAATCACCCTCGAGGTCCACTCTTGAGGAGTTGCATGACAATGTCGTTATCGGGGGTGGTGTAGGAGGAATCACCCTCGCTTACCACGACCGAATAACTAACCTACAAGGTTATCATCAGAAGTGCTGACGAGGTATCACCCTCGGCACTCGATAGTAACCCAGTAGTGTCGAGCAACTAAGGGAAAGTGACGTGCGGTGCCGGGGCCTGGTCTTCGATCCCGTTGCTCGGGTCTTCTGTTAATCCAGCGGGGCAGTTGGGATATAGTGGGGTCTCTACCCAAACTATACTAAACAGTTTAGGATAAGCAGGCAGGTAACAAAAGCAGGTTACAATAAATAGGCTATGTAGCAGAATTAGGATAACAGCAGCAGCAGTAACTTCTAATGCAAGCATAAGAGAGAAGAGAGTGGGCGATATCGGAATGCTCAAAAAGGGGTGCTTGCCTGGTTGCTCGACGGCAATGGTCTGATCGTCAGGAGCGTAGTCGACCACTGGAGCTGCGTCGGTCTCAGGAGCTACGTCGATGTCGGGGTCTACCGAGAGAGAAGAGGGGGAAGAAACATATAAATACACAACAAACAATGCAATACAGGGCATGCCATGCCTAGGATGCAGTGCAGGGTTGACTAAAGATGCACCTAAGTCATTTTAGTTATTTTAGGATTAACACGGGATTTATTATCCGGTATGTATGCACTATTCATCTACCGGAATCGGGCGGAAAGTTATGGGTTCAACTATGTAGGGGGGTTCCAACATGGAAACAGACGACACGATCAAAATCGTCTCGTCGTTCTGATCAACTTTCATGTTTTAAGTTTTTCAATCTGAGCTACGGTTTAAAAGTTATGAATTTTCAAAGATTTAAACATTTCTGGAATTTATTTATTTTAACAGAATTAACCAGAAAAGGGAAATGACGTCAGCATAACGTGGCCTGGCATCAGCGTCGGCTGACCAGTTGACTGGTCAACTGGGCCCACCAGTCAGTGACTGGGGCTGCCCAGTCAGCTGGTTGACCAGTCAACCAGGCCCAAGGGGACCCACAAGTCAGCCAGCCACAGTCACAGACATGTGGGGCCGGTCAACGCTGATGTGGCAAGTTCAAAACTGACACGTGGGCCTGCTGTGTTTAGTTTAATACTAACCAGAGACTTAAACACGTTTAAGTAACAGCGGGGCCCGCCTGTCATATTCTCAAGGAGTAAACAAATCGCGTCATTAGTGACTAACGACGCCTGACACGTCAGCGACGCCGGAGCTTCGCCGGCGACGACTGTACCGACGACAGAAGTTCACCGTCCGGGCGATTTAGGGCATCGTTCTTCACGCGGTTTGCGGCTATGAGCTGCTGGTGCTCGCGCGCATCCATTCGTGGTCTCAGCCGGGGCTGGGGGTGGACTGGACTCGCCGGAACCGAGCTCGCGGCGGCGGCCGGAGTTCGGGCAACGATGAAATCATGGTTTCAGCTCGTTTGCGCGATCTAAAGGAATAGGAAGCACCAGGAGGCAGCTGCGAGCACGTTGACGTGCTCATTTGGCCTTGGCAGTGACGGTAGTCGAATGAATCCTGACAATCGCAACGTTACTGGACCTATCAAGGAGAAGCGCAACCGGAAAGAAGCAAACAACATGGTAAACAACCATCACATAAACATGGCATGATGCGCAACCAAATATGATGCATGTCCGGTTTAATGAATCATGGCATGGCAAAGTGCAACAAACAATACTACAAGTTAAGTGGAGCTCAATATGCAACGAGTTGCATATTGCAGAAACACCACATTCAATCATTTAGTTCGCTCTCGTTTATGTACCCAACAATATTAAATGTTGGTTAACATGGCAAGAGGTGAAGCATAAGTAAACTAACTATTTAGGCAAGTTTAAATGAGGCCGGAAACAACAAACAACAATTCCGGAAAATCCTCATATGCAATTTACGAATTTGGTAATGTTCTTCCCTAAACACAATTTTAGAGTTGTTAAACATGCGAAGTAATGCCACCATGTAAAACTATGCATTTTCCACCCTATTTACATATAAAGTTTATTTAATTCGGAGCTACAGTTTTTTAGTTACGAAATAAACCATATTAGTATGTTATTTGGCAAATTAAATGCAAACAGCATTTTAAACATTTTTAACATGGATGAAAGGTTGATATTATGAAACTAGATGAAATTCTAAGCATTTTACATATATAAAACATTTTAATCCGATGCACGGTTGTGAAGTTATTAAATGCATGAAGTTTGAGGGGTTTTCTGCAAAAACTGCAGCTCCTGGATGATTAGATAATTCGTCCCGTGGGTAAAAAACATGTGTCAGGCCGAAACTGGAGGGGCTGTGGTGCTGCTCACATTGGGCCAGGGCCCAGTCGGTCCAGCAGGCCGGCTTGGGCTCGGTGGTGCTGGGCTGCAAAGGTGGCTCGGGTCAACGCGCGATGCAGCGTGCGTTCGTTCCTGCTCGAACGAGGACGAGGTCGGAGGCAGGGGTCGAGGCGGCACAGGGCGGCGACCCTGGGGCTCCGGCCAGGCGACGGGGAAGCCAGCAGGAGGCGCGAAGGAAGGCGGCAGCTTGGCGCGAAGACGGACTTGGCGCGGGCGAGCAGGGCAGCAGCGGTGGCTCGCCGGGAACGAAGACGACGGGCAGTGCGGCGGAGAGGAATGGCATGAGGCTAGGATGGCAGGGGATGGACGGATCGGCCTTGGGGCACCAGATCCGGCCGGTGGCGAGATCCAGGCGCGGGTGGCTCGGGGACGGAGCTGCTTGAAGTTCCCCCATGGCGGGCTCCTGCGAGGAAACCAGAGAGGGAGCCAGATGTGAGAGGAGAAGGAAGAAACGGGAGGAAGGAAGGGAAGGGAGTGGTGGTGCGACGGGGCGACGGCTGCTTTCCGGTTGCCTGCTCCGGCGAGGAGCTGCAGGCACGGGCGACGACCAGGGACAGAGGACCCGGATGAGGACGATGCTGCGGAGCTTGACGGCCATGGGTTCCTGCTAAGAGATGCAGCGAGACCAGAGATTAGTGAAGAAAGGGGCATGAAACAGAGAGGGAAGGAGGGCGACACAGGACCTCCAGGCGGCGGCTTGCTTGCTTCGGCGAGGCTCGAGCAGGAGGCGTGCTAGGGGCTGAGGAGGCGCTCGGGGCCGAGGGGTCCGGGTGGCTGCGGGAAACACGGGAGGTGGTCGGAGGCCGCGGGCTTGAGGGAGGTGGATCTGAGATGGATGGTGGTTGGCTCGGTGAGGATGCCGAGGAGGAGACCAGGTGGGCTAGCGGCGGCGGGCGGAATGGACGGATGGGACATCCTAGGACTAGGGGTTGGTTCGGTTAAATAGGTAGGTGGGTTAGAAGGGGGACTGATTTTGGATCCTCCGAGAAAATTATGCTAGGGGAGTTCAAACAAAGAACCAAAGATATTTTAGAGATGTTTGGAGATGATCCGAATCCAATGGTGATGACTGCTCGGGTCGGGTTCGGGACAGCTTTCGGACGCGCACGAGGGGTTTGACGAAAGAGAGGGGAGTTTGGTGAGCTCAGAGAAGAGAGAGAAAAGAGCAGTCAGTTGATCCGGAATAAGGTAACAGAGACAAGGAAGAAGTGACAGCTGCGGACGGTCCACGAGTTTTATGAAAACATGCGGATGCAATGCACATGATGCCATGATGAAATGCAACACACAAATAAAACACACGGCGACAACGAAATACATGGGAGGCTTCTGGAGCATCGGTCTCGGGTCATCACAACACTCCCCCACTTACAAGAGATCTCGTCCCGAGATCTAAGGATGGCACCGGAGAGAAGCGGAAGAGGAAGAGGTAACACAAGTTGCTTCTTTGACAAACGAGTGAAACCACGAACCTTGAGAGGTTGAACAAATTGAAAGAAAGAATACAATAGAGATGAACGAGATTGCAAACACCCCATTAGCAAAGAGGAACAAGGAACATCATGAGAACCTGTAGGTTGAAAGACATGAAATAAGAGCTTCACGAACCAAAAGAATATGACCACACCGGTATAATGAGATAGCCAAGGAACAAGAATGACAGAATTTGGACAACACTCCGGTAGAAAAGAGAAGGAAAACTTGATAAGATGAAAGAACTTGAATGAGAACACAACACTCCGGTTAAATGGATAAGCAAGAAAATAACATGATCTTGAGAAAACGAGGTGATGGGTGAAGAGAGCAACATCACAATGGCTCCGGAATGAAAGACTAGAAGCTAGATTGTTGGGATAAATGGACGGAGAAGAAAATGACAACTTCTGCCACAAACGACCTTGCAAAGAAGGATTGAACAGAGTTGTTGGAAAATCAACAACGAAAAGCACAAGCTTGTTGTGGGCTTATGGAAAATATCTCAAAATTATGAGGTGACAACCGGCCACTAACGGAAATGGTTAATTGGATTGAGATCAACAAGGAGATGAAAACTCCTTTTACCGAGAGAATAGGAGGAAACTTGGCTTATCGATAGGCACCACAATTAGCAACATTCCTTAGGGAAGGCCTTAGGTGAAATCTTTACCAAGATAACTCCAACGAAGAGATTGATGGATTTGAATATCTCATTCTTGACAAGTTGTGAATCATGAACACAAAGGGAAATTGTCAAGAATGATATAAGACCACCCCAAAAGATAAGGTAGAAGGAATTGCACTTCGGAATGCACAATGAAGAATACTTGAGCTCCTCCAACAAGGATCTTGATGAACACTCCGAGAATGAATTAAATCTTTAACAAACCACCATGAAGAAACTTTGGAAGAACTCCGGATAAAAAAGGATGATGGAAAAGAAGCAAAGATTGCAAGAACAAGAATTGAACGCTTGCAATGATTTAGATGGACCTTTGGGACGAGATAATTGAGAGAGCTTGGAACTCCGAAAAGAAAAGATGAAGCATCTCGAACCGAGAATTACTTCATCATGAACAAACTCCGAAGGAAGGGATTAAATCACCTCGATGAAATAAGAATAAGAATTATGATATGCCTATCCTTCACCAAATGAACTTGATGAAAGCAATGGATTTGCATACAACTTATTCTCATTGAAAAGGATTAAAGAGAGATATAGCGCAAACTTGGGAAAATCTTCAACGAATCGCCGGTAGGTCTTGGAAGGAACAACTAAATTAATATGATAACAAAGGAAGATGAATTTTGAATGAACCACCGGTAGGATTATGAGAGAACAAATGAATTGATACGATACCAATCGAAGAGGAATCTTAAACAAACCATCGTAAGAATTTGAAAACGGTAAAGAAAGAGAACGAATCATAGGGAAGAATTACAAATGAACGAAGATACTTGAGGGAATTTAGATGCAAGAGAACGAAGAGATCATGAGCTGACTAGAGAATACTTGAACGATGCGCCGAAAGAATTTGAGCACGAGAGATGACGTTGAGAATGAATAAATCTTCTGAAATGATGGCCTTCGGAGAATCCAAATGGAAAGAACTCATGAAATGCTTTGGATGAGGAATGAAAAAGAATTTCTGACGATTGGAACAATTTGAGGGGATAGCATCAAGCTTGAACTACGCATCTTTGGAAGAACGGGTAAGGATTTAAGAGGAACTCATCTTCGATCTTCAAAATCCGAGAATGACGACGAGAAACACCACCATGAGGAATTGAGAGATGCTCCGGAACAATGAATACCAGAAATGTCGAGCCAAAGATGAAATGAATTGAAAGAAATCTCGGAGAAGGCAATTGAATGATGAAAATTCATTCTTACGTCAAACTTTGAAAAGATTGAAGAATAACTCCGGAAAATTAGAAGAGTCTGGTAAGATCCTGGAAAAAGACCTGTGGGTTAGGGCCCACTCAAAAGAAACACCGTTGGAAATGGTTGCTTGGAAGAGAGATTACACCGGTTGAATTAAATGGCTTGAATGAGATAACAACCTCGAAATAGCTTGAATGGATTAAGAATGGAACACAAGACTTCTCAGATATCTTCCACACTCCGGATATGAATATAGAGAGGTGAGTAAATAAGAGAGCCTTGGATAAGAACTTCCAACATGATAAAGCATTTAACAAAAGAAAGGGATATGATCAACACTGAAAATTTGAATTGAATCCACTGGAGAAGAAAAGGGAACGAAGAATGATAAACTTGTAGCTCCTAAGCATCTTCACGAGGAACCACCGGATGAAACTTGGAAGAAAAGGATGAAGAAACTTCACATCAATAAAATGGATATTGGATTAAGAAATCCGAGTCCTTGAAGAAAAGGGTGGGACGGTGGGAAAAACAAAGGCAACTTGGGACGGATGGAAAGGACAAATCCTCAGGCTTCTCAACGGCGCCCGTATAGAATAACTTGAAGAGAAGTGCACCGATTGGAAAAGAATTTACATGACAATCTCTATAAACAAGAAGGATTACCACTCCCATAGAAATATGAGAACACCGCTTAGGAAAAGGTATGGAATCAACACTTGACTTCGAAGCAATTCGAATACCACAAATAAAACAAAACAAAGGATTGGCTTGCGGAATCAGCCGGAACAAACATATGATAGAGATTTCGTCCGAAATTTTCGTGGTGGGGCCCACACAGGCTTGATCTTACAGCACCATCATGTACAAGGCAGTGCACATGACATACGAAGCGTCCCCGAGTCAGCATAGCCAAGGACTCTTTAAGACACAACGAGACCACTGTAAAAACGACCGTGGACAGGCGGACCACTAGCCGTCGAACCCCAATCTCATATCATGCATTTGTCGGAAAGATATCCTATGTAACTACTTGAATTCCCACCTAAGAACTCCCAAAACTTTCTGGTTATGCAATCTGGTGTTGGGGATACAGGGAGGCACAAATATCTCACACAACTAACAAATGCTACACTCCAACTGTATCCATCCGTCAACACATAACCAAGAAAATCCTCGGAAATCGTGTACCTCAGACCTTCGAAAACATCTGATATACTAGCTGTGGCAATACATCTGATCGCTCTCCCCAGTACTGGGTGTCGTCAAACTACTCTCACCACAAAGAGTATAGAAGCGTTTTCGATGTCGGCGTCCTCTGGTATTCCGAAACTGAAGCGATAAGCACTGTGACAAAAACACCTTGGAGCTCAACTCCCGGGACACTGCCACAACCCCTAAATGTCAGGAGGCACCAAGATAGAATTCCCGTCACAATGATATTGGATCGATTCCACAATACCCGCTTGATCCTAAAAAAAAATTGAGTGAAAAAGGAGAGTGATGGAAACAAAAATACCTACGTCACGAGTCACCAGAGCGACGAAGGGGATGAGGAGTAAAAAGAATTCCTACTCTCCGATATATAACTAGAATCAAAATATTTGTTTTTCTAGACTCAACAACGGCAGCGGTTCGATCAATCAAGGGGGCTCCTACGGTTGGTAAGGCTCTGATACCAACTTGTAGCGCCCAAGATGCGATTCTATCCCAATCACGTGATGAACTCATGATTGGGGCACAACCGTATTTCGAGCTAATAGCAAGGTGGATATCATTACAACATACCATGTACTGAATAGATGAGAATACAAGATAAAGGCTTACACTCGCCACAAGCTACAACATGAATACAACAGTTCATCAATACATAGCAATCATCATACAGAAGAGCAGGATCCGACTACGGATGAAACCAAACAAAAAAGAAGAACAACATCCACCCTGCTAATCCCAGGCTCCCGACCCGGAACCTATCCCTTGATCGAAGAAAAAGAAGCAGAAGAACTCCAAACAAGCAAGCATCGCTCTCACGTCATAGCATCTCTTTACCTGTACCTGCAACTATTGTTGTAGTAATCTGTGAGCCACGAGGACTCAGCAATTCCATTACCATGGGTATCAAGACCAGTAAAGCTTAATGGGTATGGAATGGATAAGTGGTGAGGTTGCAGCAGCACTAAGCATTGTATGGTGGCTAACTTATGAGTGCAGGAGTAAGAAGAGTAACTACGCATAACGGTCGCAACTAGTAATGATCAATAAGTGATCCTGAACTACTTACGAGTCAAACATAACCCCACCGTGTTCTCTTCTCGAACTCACTCGAAAAGAGACGGTCATGGTTACACACGGGGTTGGTGTATTTTATTTCGGATTTAGTGTCAAGTTCTTTACAACCGGATATTAAAAAGTCCCATCTGCCACATAACCATGGGCACGGCTTTGAAAGATGAAACCCTGCAGGGGTGTCCCAACTTAGTCCATGACAAACTCTCACGATCAGCGGAGGAAAATCCTCCATCTCGGAACAATCCGATCAAACTCGGAATCCCGGTTCACAAGACATTTCGACAATGGTAAAACAAGTCCAGCAAGACCTCCCGACATGCCGACACCCTGATAGTAGCCGCGCGTATCTGTCTCAGGCCACGACGGATGAGCTATGGTTACAGCGACCAAATACCCCAAGTTGCCAAGGAGCGGCGCCGCAAGCTGCTCTAGTTTGGACCAACACTCATGAGGAGCACTGGCCCGGGTTGTTAATTAAGTCCTCGGGGCCCGGGAAGTCCCTATGCAAGTTTTAGTTGTTATGAGGTAAATGGTAAAACCAAAGTTGGGCCTTGCTGGAAGAGTTTTATTCAAAACAAACTGTCAAGGGGGGCCCATAAACCCCGACCGTGTTAGGAATGCAAAATAATGGAACATAACACTCGTATGACGGAAACTAGGGCGGCAAGAGTGGAACAAAACACCAAGCAAAAGGCCAAGCCTTCCACCCTTTACCAAGTATATATGTGCATTAATTAAATAAGAGATATTGTGATATCCCATGATAATCATGTCCCAACATGGAACAACCTGTGGCTGCACCTGCAACTAGCAACACTATAAGAGGGGCTGAGCAAAGTGGTAACATAGCCAAACAACGGTTTGCTAGGAAGGTGGAAAAAGTTAGAGGTTTATCATGGCAATTTGGGAGGCTTGATAAACAAGTGGTAGGTAGCGCGACATAGCGATAGCATCGAGACAACTAGCAAAGCAAAGATGGTAGTGGTACCTAGGATAATGATCATCTTGCCTGAAATCCCGCTAGGAAGAAGACCGAATCCATGAAGAAGATGAACGGGCGTAGTCGAACGAATCCTCACAATCGCAATGTTACCAGAACTATCAAGGAGAAGCGCAACCGGAAAGAAGCAAACAACATGGTAAACAACCATCACATAAACATGGCATGATGCGCAACCAAGTATGATGCATGTCCGGTTTAATGAATCATGGCATGGCAAAGTGCAACAAACAATACTACAAGTTAAGTGGAGCTCAATATACAACGAGTTGCACATTGACGAAACACCATATTCAATCATTTAGTTCGCTCTCGTTTATGTACCCAACAATATTAAATGTTGGTTAACATGGCAAGAGGTGAAGCATAAGTAAACTAACTATTTAGGCAAGCTTAAATGAGGCCGAAAACAACAAACAACAATTCGGGAAAATCCTCATATGCAATTTACAAATTTGGTACTGTTCTGCCCTAAACACAATTTTAGAGTTGTTAAACATGCAAAGTAATGCCACCATGTAAAACTATGCATTTTTCCACCCCATTTAAATATAAAGTTTATTTAATTCGGAGCTACGGTTATTTAGTTATGAAATAAACCATACTAGCATGTTATTTGTAAAATTAAATGCAAACAACATTTAATTTTTTTTTAACATGGATGAAAGTTAGATATTATGAAACTAGATGAAATTCTAAGCATTTTACATATATAAAACATTTTAATCCGATGCACGGTTGTGAAGTTATTAAATGCATGAAGTTTGAGGGGTTTTCTGCAAAAACTGCAGCTCCTGGATGATTAGATAATTCGTCCCGTGGGAAAAAAACATGTGTCAGGCCGAAACTGGAGGGGCTGGGGTGCTGCTCACACCGAAACATGAGCCAGAGCCTAAGCCGGACATCTACACCGACATCATCGAGCCAGCTCGGTGTGCACGACCCGCCAAGGTTCAACCTGGCCGAAAGCGTGTCTTCGTTGGATTTGCACATGGCACAGACCTTGCAGAGGATTCTGTGTCTGGAGGAGAGACGGAGTCAATCTACCAACTTCAAGACGGCGGGCTTGGGGTCTACTCCGATGGCAACAGTATTCCGGACCCCTATGAGCTGCCCTCCAGGGCTGCGATCTTCATGGCCGGCACTGGGATGGCTCTCAACTCGTCAACATTAGTGGCTATGACATCTGGATCGACTGCTGTTGCGACAGCTGGGGCCGGCGGCTCAGTTCGGCCACCGGCTCAAGTTTTATCTGAACTCTTGGGCACTTTGACGACCCTGTTGGCAACAGAGGTCACTACGGCAAATCAAGCACAACATAACGCAGAGGTTGCAAAGGTCCGTGATGAGGTAGCCAAGGCTTAGGAGGATCTTAATGCAGAGAACGCTAGGATGGCACAGGAGTGAGCCCAGATGGATGCTGAGTCACAGCATATCAGGGCAGAGGCTTTTCTCTTAAGTTTGGATCAAAACGCTTCTAATGCTGTTTTTCAAAGGAGGTACCAAACCCGCCTGCCTTCAAAGTATGAGGCGCGGAGCATTTTTAACACGCCCGGTGCGGGGCCAGGTAACCCGCCGGGCACATCCTGGGCGGCTGAAATCCCAGGAAGCGGGGCAGCGGCTCAGCCTCGATTACCAGACCCGCCCCATATGGATCGGACCCCACCCCGACCTTTTCCAACGCCATCTGGTCATTATTCTAACCCGGTGGATAACATGATAGCGGCGGCTACCCGGCTCAGTGCAATCCTTATTATGGATGAGACGCCTTTTGCAGCCGAGGCGCAGAACGCAATTGAGCTCTTACAGACAGCGGTTGCGTAGCAGGAAAAGTATACACATAGTCGTGAGAGGGTGCACTTGACCCCCCTCCCCAGCCGTAGTTACAGTTAGCGTGTTGAGTCGCCGGCGGTTTCCAGTAGTGAGTGACGTCGTCGAGTGAATCAAGATGACCCGCCCCGTGAGAATAACCCGCCCCTTACTCAGGCTCAGGCGATTGTGGACGATGCCAGAGCTCGCCGAGAGGCGGAGGCTGCAGCAGTGGCTCAACTGGGGACATATCAGCAGCCTCCGGTGACCCCTTCGGCGTCAGTAGGGGCTGGCATAATTTCCAGGTCTGTTGGTGTGCCTTGTTTAGTACCAGCGTTACATAATGAACGTCTGCCTAAAGATTTCAAGGGTCCTTGCAAGGTGGCTAATTAGACGGATTGAGAGTTATGAGTTAGCCATGGAGATGCTGGATGTCAATGATGTTGTATGTGCTAAATATTTTACTATGATGTTGGATGGGCCAGCTCGGACATGGTCAAAAGGATTACCCGCCAACTCCATCAATTCATGGGCAGAGTTGAAAGCATGGTTCATTCAGAATTTTAATGGAACATGCAACTGTGTGCAGCGTGAGGATGAATCGGCTCATCATTGGGTCCGGCGGGTCTCGGCTATTCTCCACTCTTCAAACAGTATTGTGGCGGGTCAAGCGGTTCTGGTCTTGGAAAAGAACTGTCAGTTTACCAACCTTAAGCAGAAGCTTGGGCGGCTTAAACGTCATTGTAATGATATGGGTGAACTTATGGCGGCTCTCATTAAGTATGCCGACTCTGATACCACAAAGGACCCTGGATCTGATGATGAGAAATCCAATAAGGGAAAGAAAGGTGGTAATGGTAAGGGTCACTAGCAGAATATGGTAGGGCACAATGGAAACAACCAGGGTAATGGTGGTAAGCACAGACAACCCGATGGCGGGTCAGATCTTGTAGCTAACACCAACACTGGATATAAAAACCAGCGTCGTAATGGTAATGGTAAGTGTCGGTGTCAAAACCGGCAGACCTTGGGGTAGGGGGTCCCGAGCTGTGGATCTAGCATCTATGGGTAACAAGGGACGATGAACACAGTGTTTACCTAGGTTTGGGCCCTCTCGAAGAGGTAAAACCCTACGTCCTGCTTGATTGTATTGAATGTATAATGCGGTTTACAGAGTAGATCTAACTCGAGATCAGCATGAGCTAAACCCTAAGGCTATGAGGTGATGAATGTAGCTCTAACCCTAATGACTACAACCCTTGGTTTATATAGACACCGATAGGGTTAGGATTACCAGAGATAGATTACAACAAGAGGGAAAGAGATCTTGTCCATCCTTGACTTGGAGGGCACACCACGGCTTCATAGATCTCCGGTCACCATACGGCTCCAGCAGTCCGGCCCATGTACAATGGGCCGTCGCCCCGAGGACCCTTAGTCCATGACTCCCTCAGTAGCCCCCGAACTTGCCTCCAACGCCAAGACTTGTATCCAACATCCACTCGTCCGACCTATATTCGGCTTGCGAGGTGAGTTCTTCCATGTTCGGAACCAGGTGATGTCCGGAATCTGAAACGGTAGTTTTACTTAACACCGAAGGCAATAAAAACATCACTCAAGCACAAATAGTGCCTTTATCTGACAACTTTTTCTCTCTCAATGAAGACTCGCTTCCGGCCATAACACCAAGCAGTTACTATTTCTTGAAGCGCGGCTCGAGGCTGACGCCACGTTTGACACGTCCCCTCAAGGTGAAGATCGTGTCCCATTTTTCGGGGGATATGGTTAATGATTTTGACTCCCTCCCCGCTCATAATGTTGCAGAAATATCGGGAAGTGGAGGAGCCAACGGCGTGGAAAAAGGAATCCCTGTCCTGCCCACAGTCTATAAAGGGGTGCTGCTATAGTCTGCATCCCACACCCTCTTCCACCTTTCGCTCACGCAGACCTTCAGAGCTCCAGAGCCCTTTCTCCCTGCTTCCACAGCGAATCCCACTTCACCTCCTTCGACCATGGCCAGATCTGGCGCCAATGGGAAGTGGGAGGCCTCCTTCATCACCGACGGGGACATTCTGAAGCTGAAGAGGCCGGCTACTTGCCGGCCAATGTCGCCCATTGGGCCCCTGAAGAGGGCCAGATCATCCCTATGCCCGAGCAGGGCAAAAGGGTAGTTTTTCTCCCCCATTTCCTTAGGGGGCTCGGATTTACCCTGCATCCCTTTGTGCGGGGGCTGATGTTCTTCTACGGGCTGGATTTTCACGATATAGCCCCCAACTCCCTCCTCCGCATCTCAACCTTCATCGTCGTCTGTGAAGCACTCCTTCAGGTCCAGCCGCACTTCGGTTTATGGCTGAAGGTGTTCAATGTCAAGCCCAAGGTGGTCGGCGGCGAGCATGCGGACTGTGGAGGGGCCATTATTAGTAAGTTGACACGGGTTCAGTGGCCGGACGGCCACTTCATCGACACCTTCCGGATGTGGCAGAAGGAGTGGTTTTATATCACTGAGCCGAGGGAGGCCGCCTGGGGAGCGGCCCCCGCATTCAGGTCCGGACCCCCTACCAGATTGGCCTCTTGGACCACCAAGAGCCCGAACTGGGGGTGTTTTGCCGATACGAAAGCGTTGCAGAAGTGCGTCGACAGCATAATAGAGACCGGCGCGAAGCTGGTCGACGTGGTCCAGATCATGCTCCAGCGCCGGCTCCTCCCTTGCCAGGAGAGGGCCAAGCCTATGTGGGAGCATGAGCCCGAGGATCCGACCATCGTGCGACACCTCTACGGCATGACTCCTGACAAGATATGGGGCCAACTATTCCAGCCCCAGAAGGCGTGGCCAGTCGAGTGGAAGGACATCAGCCTCGACGCTGCGAACCCCCCAAGGGAGGTGAGCAGCATTTTTCTTCGAGGAGTGTTGGAATATTCACACCACGTTTGATTCGGTCTAACCCTGATATGTGGATTTTGTAGGGCTAGCTTGCCAAGGCCAAGAAGATCCGCGGCCCGGCGCCTCTGCCGGAAGGGCCCCGATCAGAGCTGCTGGAAAAGCTACTGGTCGTGGTGCCTTATAAGGCGCCCACCAAAAAGGGAATGAAGAAAGAAGCGCTGGAGGCCAGGGAGGGCCTCCGCCGCAGGGTTCGTCCGGGCAATCGGTCCGAAGACGCTGCGGCCTCATCCGTGCAGGATGGGGGCGAGGATGAGGACGACGAGGAGAGTGCCTCCTCGCACTCCAAGTAGAGGGCGGTGTCTGAGGATGTCGAGGAGGTCCAACCTTCTCCGGCCCCGAAGAGACGATGCCGGCCCAAGCTGGTTCTGTCCGATAGTTAGGACTCCGACAAGGATTCCGAAGTGTCCGAGAAGGTTCCGAAGAAGGAACCAGAGTCAAGCCCCTGGCCAGCAGGTAAGGCGTTGGCATTTTTAGCTATCTCGTTTTCAGTAATTTGGTTTTGGTGAAGGTTAACCCCTCCGAGTTGCAGTCCCCCACATGAATGCCCCACCGAGTAGATTTCGAAGGGGACGTATCCGCCCGCCGAACTGGCACACAGTGGGTCTATGGCGCACTCTGCGCCTCCTCTGATCCCCAAAGAGGTTGAGGAGGTGTGGTCCCAAAGGACTCCTCCTCCCCCGAACACAAAAGGGGAGGCGGATGCCGTAATGACCGAGATTAACACCTTGGTCACCGAAGACTAGGAGGGAGCGTCCCTCCTGGCTGACGAGGGAAAAGAGTCTGGACTAGCCGGACCTCATCCGTCAATCGCTCCCGAGCCCCCAAGGCCTTCGACGACACAGGCTCCTCCCAGCGGGGAAGGGGCCGGGGAGCCAACGCCAGCGCCGAACACCTCTACACAGGCGGCGACTGGCTGGCCAGACGTGCTGGAGGAGCTGGTGAACAACTCCGTCATCATTGATGGGCACTGCACTCTAATGAGTGCGGTCATGCAGAGTGTTCGTTCCGTCCAATCCGGACTGAACGATGTTGTCCAAGGCATTCTAACAAGCTTTGAGGTAAGTCAAGTAATGCTCTTTCCTCATAATGCGGTTGTAATTGTTAGTTTGGGTAGGCCGTATACATAGCAGCCCCTGAGTCTGTGCCAGGACCTCAGGGAGACCTGCAGAGGATCAAATTCGGTAGGCCGAATAATAATGTCGACACTTCTTTTGCTGACGCAGGCATCTTCCATGGCCACGGCTGCTAATGCCGTGGCGTTAGAGGAGATGGATCGGAAGCTCAAGCTATCCGATAAAGAGCTTGACCTTGTCAACAAACAGCTTGACGAGGTGCAAGGTAAGCCTTGTGAGAAGATGTGTACTTGCTTGACGCCGGATATTAACGATCCGGACTGTGTGCTAATTCCTTATCTTGATGATCCTGTAGCTGGTGCCGTCAAGGTCGAGGGCTTGAAGGAGGCCTTGAAGAAAGCCGAGACCGAGGCGGCCACGAAGAAGACGGCCGCTGAGAAGGCGGTGGCCGAGCTTGAGAAGGCCAAGCTTGCTGCTGATCAGCACGAGGCTCGAGTGACCGAATTCCAAGTGGAGCTCCAGGATGCCGCCAAGAAGCTGGAGGCCCTTGATAAGGGGTAGGAGGAGCATTCCTCCCAGCTATCCAAGGTGGAGAAGGAGCTTCAGGAGGCGAGGAGTGACGCGCGAGGTGTCCGGGAGGAGCTCCGCCAAGCCGCGCAAATTGCAAATGGTAAGAAATACTTATTGCAGAGTGTGTTCGGAGGCAACAGGTTCGCCCTGCTGACGCGGGTCTGGCGCTCTGCAGGCATCTTCACCGAACTTCCAAAGAATGCGGCGGCCGCGGCGAGGCACTATGCCACCCTCGAGGAGGACTCCATGCAACGGCTCTTCTGGTCACAGTTTCCGGATTCCGAGCGCCCCCCCCTTCTAAGCGATCAAATGAAGCAGCTGATGGAGATGCATCGGATGTCGGAGCTGGCCGTGAAGGACCTCTGTGTCAGCCTGTGGCCGGCCGAGCCCATTCCGGACACCTACTTCGACCTTGTGCAGAAGCTGTGGGAGGCGCCGCTCCGGATTAACGCCGTAAAGCGGTCAGCGTGCCTTGCGGGGGCGAGGCTCGCGTTTGCGAAGACCATGGTGCATTGGCCGAAGATTAATCCAATGGAGATGGCCACTGGTCCTCCGCCCAAGGGGAAGGAGCATCGCCGCCCCGAGCAGTACTTCGCGTAGATGATAACCAGAGCGCGGGCGATAGAGGGCCAGTGTTCGAAAGATGTAATGTTTGAGTAGTTGTATTAAGTTTGTGTCAAGTGGGACTTATGCTTTATTATGCGCTCGGCGGACTTATTTGATATTGTAATGATTAAAATTTGACTCCTGTGTGGCCGTATGTTTATTCTGAACGCTACCAGTTGTCGGCTTCAGCCCCCAAGTGAATATCACGAGGGGTGTTTCGTCTCTGCACTGTTACCCTTAGCCATTGTCTTGGCGCCCGGAGGCGGTAGTGCGGGAGCGAAACCAGGCGATCAGACTATTCTATTTTACTGCTTTCACTTAGACTTAGGAGCTTGACGGTGGGGACTAGGGACTAGCCCCCGGTGTATTGTGATGTACTTGGGGATCAAAACCTACCCCTTCCGATCACATGGTTTGTGTTAAGACGAACCATTCATGTGACACGGCAAAATCGCCAACGATTTTTAGAGTCGAACCTCGTCATCGGATCGCGGACCCGTTCGCACTTACTATGACGGTCAGTTTTCGGCTTTTTCCACCTGAGGTACTTGACTGGGCAAATCAGAAGTACAATCACAGGGGTTCTACCTTTGCCCTCTTAGCCGAACATGCGGAACATAAGAGGCAATCACAGGAGCCGGGCAACACAACTATTGACCCAAGACATAGTTCGAAACATATGCATATAGTGCAATATCCAAGACATCGAACACCTAACAGAAAGCAGTGCCAGACTTGGAGATATTGAGCTGATATATAAATCAAACTCTTGAGTTTTTAATATTTTCATGCCGGGCTATTCGAAGAGCGATGAGAGAATCAGAAAGGGGATAGACATGTCGTAGAATGCGGATATCCAAACACCATAAAGGGTATTTTTATTACTTCTCGTAAGCTCGGGACGTTTATCCGTACAATTCGAAATGCAAAGGTAGTACTTGTAAGAGAAAATAGAAAGAAAGTTTTACAGAGTAAAGGTTGACGCAGGGCCTTGATGCGTGAGTTGAAGCCTTCACTGCGCCCTGCTTCACGTCTATGCCTTCGCTTCTGATAGGTAGGGGTTGTGACCTTCGATGAGACCTTGATGGGCGAGGACCCTGCCGATGGAGCTTTATGCTTGGGGGTATCCGGAATTGGTCCCCAAGTCGTCCAAAGACGAGGTAATTCCGAAGTTCGGTTTAACTGAACATGTACTTCGGATTAATGTATGCCTCACGGCTGCCCATGGTATTTTGAGTGTGAAGTTGTGCTGACGAGGCACGTGGAGCGTGAAGAATGTGGGCGTGCCGTGGGGCGCGTATCCATATTTGCGGTGAACACATGCGGGTTCCCATGACGGGGAACGGGTTCGAAACCGTTTACTACTATCGTCGGCCTTCACGGCGGGTCGGCACCCGAGCCTATATGGGCCAGTGTGGTCTTCGGCTACTAGAGCCGCAGTGTGCTCTTCGGTTCGAAGTGAGCATTCTGTGTTACCATTGATAGTTATGACGCCTGAGGGACCAGGCATTTTCATCTTGAGGTACGCGTAATATGGAACGGCATTGAATTTGGCGAATGCTATTCGGCTGAGGAGGGTGTGATATCCACTTCGAAAAGGTGCAATATCAAAGATCAAGTCCTCACTTCGGAAGTTATCCGGAGATCCGAACACTACTTCAAGCGTCACGGTGCCCGTGCAGCGGGCCTCCACTCCCGGTATGACCCCCTTAAAGGTGGTGTTACTGTGTTTAATCCTTGATGGGTTGATCCCCACTTTCCTCACTGTGTCTTCATATATCAGATTGAGGCTGCTACCTCCGTCCATTAGGACTCTAGTGAGGTGGAATCCATCGATGATGGGGTCTAGCACTAAGGCTGCGGACCCTCCATGGCGTATGCTGGTGGGATGGTCCCTGCGATCGAACGTGATCGGGCAAGCTGACCATGGGTTGAACTTCGGCGCTACTGGCTCAATGGAGTATACATCTCGTAGTGCTCGTTTCCTCTCCTTCTTCGGTATATGGGTTGCGTAAATCATGTTTACCATCTTGACCTCGGAAGGCAAGGGTTTCTGGCCTCCACTATTTGGCCTGCGGGGCTCATCATCGCCCTCGCTTCGTGGGCTTTTGCCTGAGTCTTCAGCTGTGACTTTGCCGGCCTGTTTGATCACCCAACAATTTCGGTTGGAGTGGTTGGCGGGCTTCTCTGTTGTGCCGTGGATCTGACAAGGCCTGCCAGAATTGTGTCTAGTCTGGATGGGCCGTCATTGTTGCCTTTAGGGGCTTTCTTTCAGGGTCTGGACTTTTGGTTTCGGAATCCGGCGTTTACTGGTGTATCCTCGCCCTTGCCGTCATTGTGGCGACATTTCTTGCTGTGTCGGGGCTTTCCATTTCCGTCCCGAACCTCGGAGGTACCGGGTGTGTCTGGGTTGGTGTTCTTGCGAGCAAGCCAACTGTCCTCACCCGCGCAAAAGCGGGTCATGAGGGAAGTAAGGGCTACCATAGTTCTTGGTTTGTCCTGGCCGAGCTGTCAGACGAGCCATTCGTCCTTGACACTATGCTTGAAGGCAGCCAAGGCTTCGGCTTCCGGACAGTCAACTATCTGGTTTTTCTTGGTCAGGAATCGGTTCCAAAATTGTCGGGCAGACTCTTCGGGTTGTTCTGTGATGCGATTTAGGTCGTCAGTGTCCGGAGGCCGGACATAGGTGCCCTGAAAGTTTGCTCGAAAAGCGTCCTCAAGCTCTTCCCAGCAGCCCATAGAGTCTTCGGGAAGGCTGTTCAACCAGTGTTGAGCTGGACCTTTAAGCTTTAGCGGCAGATATTTAATGGCGTGGAGGTCATCTCCTCGCGCCATGTGTATGTTTAGGAGGAAATCCTCTATCCATACGGCTGGATCTATGGTTCCGTCATATGATTCGATGTTCATGGGCTTGAAGCCTTCCGGGAATTGGTGTTGCATCACCTTCTCTGTAAAACACAGGGGGGTGTGCGGTGCCCCAAATTCGGAGGTCCTCGGCCCTCCGAGCCTGCTGTTGCTCCCAGATTCTATCATTTCGGTTTAGCCGATCGTAGTATCCTTCCCGGTAAGTGGGCGGGTCCTCTCTGTGTCCGTAGATGGACCTGGTACGGCCTCCATGAGCGTCTAGATGATGGCGAAGGTCGTACTCATAAGTGGGCCGCACTTGATCCTTGCCGTGACGGCGAGGTGGGGCGGCTTGGTGTTTGGCCTCATCAGCTTCCCTGTCCCGCCCTCTATGGGGGCGGTCTGGCTATTCAGCATTTGTATACGTCGGGCGTGTTGGCTCTACGGCCTCGTCGTCGAACTGGGGCAATAGCCTTCCCTTGGGATAACTCCTGGTTGGCTGTTCGCGGCCATACTCCTCCTCGGCAGCTAGGACTTTAGTCCATCGGTCGTTGAGGGTGTCCCGTTCGGCTTTGATTTTGCGTTTTTGTTTCTTTAGGCTGCAGGCGGTGGCTAGAAACCTCCACTTGAACCGTTCCTGCTCCAGAGGGTCTTCGGGGATGATGAAATTGTCCTCCCCATGACTGGCCTCCTCTTCAGAGAGTAGGAGGTAGTTGCTATCCTCGGAGTTGTCGGGGTTTTCTGAATTGAGCGGGTCCTCCTCCCCGTGGGGTCATCCTGATGATGTTCGAAGGTTGCTTCTCCGGCGAGGTCATCTGTATTATTTACGGTGTCATTCTCCGTAGAGTCCATGTTGCTCGCATGGCTTCGACGTGGCTTTGATTGACGGCGCTGTTTTCGGTGTTTTGGTGGCTCATCTCTGGGCTTGCCTCTGTCCTGATTGGGAGTGCCGTCGCCGTCTCTGGGGGTGTCCACCATGTAAATGTCGTTGGTGGAAGTGGCTGCCCAGCGGCCGGTGACGGGAGGGGGGAGGGACATCGGCATTGGCCGTGGCTCCGTCCCCCTCGTCCATGTATTCGGTATTCTCTGAATTATAGTCTAACATATCGGTTAAATCATCGACAGTGGTTACCAAGTGGGTGGTGGGTGGGACGAAAAATTCCCTATAGTACGCCTCGACGGGTTGATGACCGTGAGCGGGGGAGAGGTCCACCTAGATAGTCATTTTCTGAATTTGGTCCAGCGCCTCGTTTATCATAGCGAGGGTCGCCGAACTCGAGGGCTCTGGGCCAGATTCCGTTGTAACGGGGGCAGTCACTGCCCTAGCCAGTCCTTGATTTCTACAGGCCGAGCTTAGCTCGGGGTGCGGAACCGGATCCTTGATCGGGTCCGGACAGTCATCGGATGTCAAGGACGTATTTTGATCCCTGCGTGTGGATTCCACGCCGGGGCTTGAGATCGAGTTGCTTCGGGCCGGGGGTAATTCCTGGACATCGACCGCCACTTCGTCGTGGGAGCTTAAGGCTGGGTGAGCATTGTGGAGGAATGGTTCGGCCGAGATTGACTCTTGGCTTCTGCCTCCAGATCCTGCCTCGAAGGTCGGGGATATGTCCTCCGCCAACATGACGGGTTCAGGCGAAGGTGGAGTCTGGCCGCCGCTCGAAGCGGAGCTCTCCTAGCTCAAAGCTGCTAGGGCTGATCCATAGATCAGATCGGAGGGAGACTCCGGGGCGGGCACAACGAGGCCTGCGTGGGTGCGGGAAGGGGTAGTGAGTCTGGCGAAGACCAGATCGCCCTGTGAGTCCGCCACATATTCTAGGTTGCCGAATCGAATTCGATGTTCGGGGGCGAAGTTGTCGATCTGATCCAAACAACCAGTCGGGTCAGCATGCAGGACGATGCTGCCGAACACGAAGAGTTGACCGGGGATGAAGAAGACCCCGGATCCGGCGCCTTCTCCTATGATCAGGCGAGCCATCGATCCTTTGAGCGACCCCACAGTGGAACTCTCAATGAAAGCACCAATGTCAGTGTCAAAATCGGCAGACCTCGGGGTAGGGGGTCCCGAGCTGTGGATCTAGGGTCGATGGGTAACAAGGGACGATGAACACAATGTTTACCCAGGTTTGGGCCCTCTCGAAGAGGTAAAACCCTACGTCCTGCTTGATTGTATTGAATGTATAACGTGGTTTACAGAGTAGATCTACCTCGAGATCATCATGAGCTAAACCCTAAGGCTATGAAGTGATGAATGTAGCTCCAACCCTAATGACTACAACCCTCGGTTTATATAGACATCGATAGGGTTAGGGTTACCGGAGATAGATTACAACAAGAGGGAAAGAGATCTCGTCCATCCTTGACTTGGAGGGCACACCACGGCTTCATAGATCTCCGGTCACCATACGGCTCCACCAGTCCGGCCCATGTACAATGGCCGTCGCCCCGAGGACCCCTTAGTCCATGACTCCCTCAGTAAGCCATCTTTCGGAGGGAAGAACTTTAATATTGAGGCAATGATGAATGAGCCTTGCCCAAAACACAGTCTGCCTAATAAGCCGGTGACTCATGCTTGGAAGGACTGTTTTATCATGCGAGAGTACAGGAATTCCAATTTCAATTAGAATCATGGTAACAATACTGGCCCACCAGGCGGGTCAGGATTCGGGTCACAAGGGCCTGGCTTTGGTGGTGGCAGTTCAAATTCTGGTTATCAAGGACAGGGCAATTAGGGTGGTTATAACCAACAATCTGGGTAGGGTAACCAGCAGCATCAGTCAGAATATCAGAGTAATCCAAAACAGCACAACAGTGGCCAGTATCATGTTTGCACCACAAGTCTTTGCAAGCGAGATCAGAAGGTTCATAAACGCGTGGTCTGTGCAATTGAGCCGGCGGTGCCTCAATACTTGCGGTGGTCAGAATATCCAATCACATGGAGACGAGAAGATCACCCGCCCCGGGTTGACAATCCGGGTTAACTAGCATTGGTGGTAGCCCCTCAGGTCGGGGGTTATAAGTTCACTAAAGTACTCATGGATGGTGGCAACAGTATCAATATCCTTTATTATGACACCTTTCGCCGGATGAACTTAATTGATAAAAATCTTAAGCCGTCTTCTACAGTTTTTCATGGGGTGCTGCCTGGTAAGTCGGCATATCCTGTTGGAAAGATTGCCCTGGAAGTGGCTTTTGGTGATGACTATGACTACAGAACAGAGACGTTATGGTTTGAAGTGGTCAAGATCAAGAGCCCTTATCATGCCTTGTTTGGATGGCCGGCTTATGCCAAATTTATGGCTTGACCTTGTTATGTTTATTTACAGCTTAAGATGCCGGGCGTAAGGGCACTATTATGGTCCATGGTGATCGGAAAATTGCCTTGGAATGTGAGGAAGGAGATGGTGCTTCTGCTGAGTCGACCTGTGCCACGGAGGAGCTTAAATTCTATAAAGATAATGCTGACCCGACAGATATGACCCCTTTGAAGAAGGCTGTTACAGAGCAAGACCCTTTGTTGAAGTTTAAGTCGGCTGATGACACTAAGCTGGTTGACTTTGTCCCTGGCGACTCATCTCAGTAGTTCACAGTAGGGGCCAACATGGATCCTAAATAGGAAAGCGCGCTCGTCGAGTTCATCCATGAGAATCGGGACATCTTTGCATGGAAACCTTCTGACATGCCAGGTGTACCGAGAGAATTCGCTGAGCACACTCTTAATGTGGATCCTAAGTTTAAACTGGTCAAGCAATTCCTTCGTCGTTTCAATGAAGAACGACATAAGGCGATTGGAGAAGAGGTAGTCCGGCTCTTAGCAGCTGGGTTTATTGTGGAAGTCTTTCATCCTGAGTGGTTGGCTAACCCTGTGCTTGTACTCAAGAATAATGGCACATGGCGTATGTGTGTTGATTACACAAATCTTAATAAGGCTTGTCCAGCTGATCCATTTGCTCTCCCTTGTATCGACCAGATTATTGATGCCACGGCGGGTTGAGAGCTTATGCTTCCTGGATGCTTATTCTGGTTATCATCAGATCAAGATGGCAGTCAAGGACCAAGAGAAGACGTCTTTTATCACCCCTTTTGGAACCTTCTGCTATGTGTCTATGCCTTTTGGGCTTAAGAGTGCTCAGGCGACTTATCAACACAGTGTTCAGAATTGTTTTCACAGTTAGATTGGGCGCAATGTGCATGCTTATGTGGATGATATTGTGGTCAAGTCTAGAAAGAAGGAGACTCTCTTGGATGATCTGAAGGAAACTTTTGACAATCTCCGGGTCTACAAAATGATGCTTAACCCAGCCAAGTGTGTTTTTGGTGTACCTACAGGGAAGCTATTGGGTTTTCTGGTCTCAGAGAGGGGCATTGAGGCTAACCTGGAGAAGATTAAGGCCATCACTTCACTGGCTAAGCCAGCATGTGTCGATGACGTCCAGCGCCTGGCGGGTCATATCGCGGCTCTGAGCTGGTTCATAAGCCGCCTGGGAGAGAAGGCAATTCCTTTATACAACATGATGAAGAATATAGATCACTTTGTCTGGAGTGATGCTGCTGATAAGGCGGGTAAGGAGTACCCAGTCCAGCGGCCGGCTTATTATGTCAGTGAGGTGTTGATTGAGTCTAAGCAACGATATCCACATTGGCAGAAACTGGTATATGGGGTGTTCATGGCAAGTCGCAAGCTGAAGCATTATTTTCTTGGTCATCCTATTACTGTTGTCAGCTCTGCTCCCTTAGGAGACATTATTCAAAACAGGGAGGCCACAGGCCGGGTTGCGAAGTGGGCAATAGAACTTGGACCTCATGGTTTGAAATATGTGCCAAGAACGGCCATCAAATCTCAGGCTCTGGTGGATTTCATCAATGACTGGACAGAGTTGCAGACACCCAAGGAGAAACCTGATAACACATATTGGACGATCCATTTTGATGGGTCTAGGCAGTTGGAAGGCTCGGTGGCTGGAGTTATTTTGACTTCCCCACGAGGTGACAAATTTTGTTATGTTTTAAGGCTAATGTTTCCTTGTACTAACAATGCAGCTGAATATGAGGCTTTACTCCATGGTCTGCGTATGGCCAAGGAGATGAATTTAAGCTAGGTCAGGTGTCTGGGCGACTCAGATCTTGTGGCTTAGCAAGTCTCAGGCTAGTGGGATTCCAAAGACCCGCTCATGGCGGCTTATCGCTGGGAGATTGACAATATTGCTGGTCACTTCAAGGGTTATCAGGTGGATCACCTTGATCGAAGGAAGAATGAGGTGGCTGATGCCTTAAGCCGGCTTGGATCTCAGCGTAAGCCGGTGCCCCCTAATGTATTTATTGATGTATTGCATAATCCTTCGGTCAAGTTACCATCTGAAGAAGACCTTGCTGTCCCTGACCCGAAGGTGCAGTTGGTGGCGGCTCTCCATGCTATTCCTGATTGGATGCTTCCCTACTTGGCCTATATGACCCGGGGCGAGTTACCTGAGGATGAAACTTTGGCAAGGCAAATAATCAGGAGCTCTAAGTCTATGACTATTGTCAACGGCGAGTTACACCGATGTGGTGTGACAGGCGTGTTTCAATGTTGCGTTTCTCCTGAAGAGGGCCGTGAGATCTTACGAGAGGTTCATGAAGGTGATTGTGGTCATCATGCTGGCTCTAAGTCTTTCGTGGCTAAAGCTTTTCGTCATGGATTTTACTGGTTGACGGCTCATGCTGATGCAGAGGATATTGTTAGCAAATGTGATGGATGTCAGAAGTTTGCAAGGTGAGCTCATGTGCCGGCTCAAGAATTGCGGATGATTCCCATAACTTGGCCGTTTGCGGTTTGGGGGCTTGACATGGTTGGGCCGTTCAAGAGGTCCAAGGATAAGAAGACCCATCTTTTGGTGGCGGTTGACAAATTTATCAAGTGGATTGAGGTTGAGCAAGTCAGCAAGTGTGATGCAGCGACTGCAGTTCAGTTTGTTAAAAGGCTGATCTTCCGCTTTGGTTATCCTCGTAGTATCATAACAGATAATGGTACTAATATGTCCAAAGGGGCTATGAAAGAGTTCTGTCAAAGAGAGCATATTCGGCTCGATGTTTCCTCAGTGGCTCATCCACAGTCTAATGGGCAAGCTGAACGAGCTAATCAGGAAATCTTGCAAGGTATTAAGCCTCGACTTATGGTTCCCTTGGAGCGAACGCCGCGTTGTTGGGTGGAGGAGTTACCTTCAGTGGTTTGGAGTATTAATACCACCCCAATAGGTCAATAGGCTATATGCCTTTCTTCATGGTCTGTGGTGCAGAGGCGGTTCTCCCAAGTGATATACGTGATGACTCGCCCAGGGTGGAGGCTTATGTTGAAGCCGATAATGAGACGACACGTCAGAACACGCTTGATGTTTTGGATGAAGAGCGTGACCATGCGGTGGCCCGGTCGGCGATTTATCAACAAGACATGCGTCGCTAAAATAGCCGCAGAGTTAAGACTCGGGCGTTTCAAGAGGGCGACTTAGTGCTCCAGTTGATTCAAGATCAAACTGACATGCATAAGCTGTCCCCGCCCTGGGAAGGACCTTTTGTGATTAGCAAAAATCTCAACAATGGTTCGTATTATCTTATTGATATACGTGAGCGCAAGGAGTCACGCACCTCTGAGCAGGAGACCAACATGCCTTGGAACATTCCTCATCTTCTGCCTTACTACACCTGTGCCACCGGCTCTTATCATTGTACATACTTTTGATAATGTGTATATATCTTTTTATGGTCAAATATAATAAAGCCAGCATCCCTGAAAATTTTTGGGGCCTGTGTCGTTTCATTTCTGTGTATCTGAGTCTTTATTAATTGATCATAAGGTCACTTGGGGGCTTCCAACCCACCGGGTTTAGCTTTCATACCCTTTTGACCAGGCATGAGATGCCAAATTATGGGTTTACCTGCCTGTTTGCAACTTGCTACTCCACCAGGTGACCCGCCGAACTGTTAACAGTCAATCTTTTTTAAGACCCTGAACTGATTAAGGTTAAAACGGCGGCTTGTGTCACATGAGGGCCGACTTACAGTGAGCTAGGATAAACTCAATGGCTATGCAGGCTTGAAAGCAAAAGGCCTGTGAGCCAACTTGTTTGTCGTGTCTTGAAAGCCGCCCTAACAACAATTTGGGATTTTTTGTATCTCTTTTTTGGATTTTTTGGATGTCTTTATGCTAAGTTTTTGCTTTTGTGCAAATTTTGACTACCCGGGTCATGAGGCTCCGGGTTATGTTGCTCATGTTTGAGTATTTTTTGGGTTGTAACCCACCCTGGCTTTTGACTTTAAGCCAGTATGTTTTGGTTTGAACAGAGCCATGGTTATGAGGCTACAAGTTTTTGGGTTGTCACCCGCCCTCGCTTTTGGTTTTTAAGCCGCCAGCATGATCTAGCTCTATAGCCATGTTAATCATGTTTTCAACAATTATATGAGACTACGAGTCTTCGGGTTTGGTAACCCGCCCTGGTTTTCGACTTTACGTTGCCAGTATATATGTTGATGAGTCTTCTGAAAAATATACAAGACCAATGGTGAAGAGCATAGTCATTGCAAAAGCTCATATACATATATGGTCAGATCAAGCATGCCACAAAGTTCAACTACTGGATCGAAAGTGGAGATAAACATGTGCGACGGCATGACAAGGTGGATCAATGTTTTCAACTACCCTATTACACGGCTTCAACTGAGCCCAAAAAAGTTTTTTAATCAAGAGTTTTTGGAGCTGCACTCCCGTAACCCGGCCTGAGAGCCGCCTGGTTCGTCATTGCTATGATCAATTTTCTTCTTGACGCCTTGACGACTCCGGGTCAACCCGCGCCGGCTCTTCTTCGTCGGCCATCTGGAGGTCAGCCGATGTCCAGTCGATGCCGGTTAAAGCCTTGAAAGTGGCTTCATCATTAACAATAACGGAAGAGTCGAGGTCAGGGGCAAAGATGTGCTTACGCCTAGGAGGAACAAGATCCATCACTTCATACGTGGGCGGCTTAATCTTGTTGTTGTCTTCATCATAAGCCGGTGTGTAATGGTTCAAGTTCAGCTCCTCTATAAGCTTGCATGCTATGGGCCACATCTCCCTGACACTTTTGTTGAAGTCTTGTTCTTCAAAGACGGACCCGTCATCCTTGAACTCTGGGCATCAGGTGGCTATCTCCTCCGGGTCAAGCTTGGATTGCCACGCTTTTGCCCGGCCTAGAGCAACGATGGCTCCGGATCGGGCGGCTGATAATTTAATCTCTTCAATTTGAGCCAGTGCGGTTGACAGTTGCTCTATGTCCGTCTTGATCAGAGTTGGAGGTTTCTTTCCACCTGATAAGGCTGCAAGGCTGCGTTGCATCCAACATATAACTGTTCGGCCAATGAATACACTGCTTTAAGTTTAAGCAACATGTTCTGGTCAAGATTGGTGCTTCTGAGGCCTGTTCAAGAGCCGCGAGGCGGGTTAAATATTCTCTATTATGAATCACCAGGCGGTTCAAAGAAGTATTAAAACAAATGATGAAGTGTAAGTGTTTAAACATACCGAAGATGGTGGTTGTCATGTGGGTTATGTTTTGCTTTAAGCTGGCAAGCTCGTCAGTCACCGGCTTAAGTTGATTTTCAGCCTCTTCGGCTCTTTTCAATAGGGCGGCTTTGTCCGACTCCCAGGCAGTTCTTTCAGCATCAAAGCCTGCTTTTATTTTCTCAATTTCTTCCAGGGAAGATTTCAGCTTTAACTCGGCCTTGGAAGTTTGAGCTTGTTGCAACTCAATATTCTTCTCTAAGTCGCTGAGATGCGACTTTTGCACGTTCAGCTCCTCCTAAAATACAGTATTGAAGCAATAATTACAACACAAGGAGCAAGTGATATAATTAACTTAAGTCCCAAGCACATTGCCAGCAATATACTTGGCACTTGGGGGCTAATGTAGGTCATTTTAATTCTAATTATGACCCAACTCATCTTGTTAAGTTAAGCCGGCCCTTGGGGGCTACATATTTGGATTTCTCAAGTGACTATAAGTCCCGGCTCATCTTGTTAAGTTAAGCCGGCCCTTGGGGGCTACATAGTTGGATTTCTCAAGTGACTATAAGTCCCGGCTCATCTTGTTAAGTTAACCCGGCCCTTGGGGGCTACATATTTGGATTTCTTAAGTGATTATAAGTCCCGGTTCAACTTGTTAAGCCAGCCCTTGGGGGCTACACTTCAGAAAAAGTTTACATGTCTACATCATACTCATTATTGTCCTATGCTCTATACTTGGGGGCTACTATGAATATAAGTATGTCAGTAAGGCTAAAAAGGAAAGGGTTGGTTTCATACCTCATATTTCTGCTTCATGAGTAGAACAAGCCCAGCTTCCAAATCTCGACTTATGTTAAGGCGGCTCAAATAGCTCGCATATACGTCGCCTGCACTGAAAGATGAGTAGCTCTCTAGATCCAACTTGGCCTTGCCTTTTTCTAAGGAAGGAGATTCTTCCTTAGTACTATGCTTGGCTAGCACAGTTGAGGCTCCTGGCGCTGTTTAAGTCGTCCTAGTGACAGTCACGTCATCAGAATTCTTATTAAGGGGAAGTTCCTCAATCAGTTTGACAGGGCTAGGTGGTTTAGGGCTTGGGGGGTCATGGCTAATAGCTGGATTTATTTCAGCGTCCATTGCTTCAGAGACGGTAGTGTCAGCAAGTGGCGGCGGGTCATTGGCAAGATCTTCAGGGGATTAAATTAAAGCCTCCGGGGCATCAGGCGCCTGCTTCTCCGGCTCAGTGGTCTTCGGGTCTTTGGAAGAGCTGCCCACCTTTTGCTTTTTACCCGCCTTTGCCACGCCTCTGTGACAACGATACAAGAATTTATGAGTATATCCTTACAAGATTATTTATGAAAAAATGAGAATACTTACCCCTGGGCAATCTTGAAGGTAGGCATTTGAGTTCCAGTAGAGTCGCCGGATGATGGAGGTGTGCCCTGATAATTTGAGTCGGAGGAATTAAGAGGTTGACGTGTAAGGCCGACTAATGGATAGAGAGGATCCAGGTCATGTGGCACCTCATTTCGACGCTTGCGAGGGGCAGGGGTATTGGGTAAGCTGGAGACGAGATCTTTAGTACCCTTGCTCCAAGTCTTATGTCTTAATTCATGTGGCTATTTCTTAAAAAGAAAATTGGGATCCAAATAAGTGAGAGGATGTGAAAATCTTACTTTCCGGCTGACCTGCCGAGTTTTCTGTATTGGCAAGGGTTCTGAGTTGGAGGAAATTATAGTTACCTCTGCTGCATCGGCATTGCTGGTCTGTGCCTCTTCCTGAGAGAGATCAGTATCACTAACTTGCATGAAAAGAAAGCCAAGGGAATCAAGTTCTACCTCCGACTCATCGTCAAGCTTGAGCAATTCTTCGGCTGACGGCTTCTTGCGATGACCTGGGCCTTGAGTCTTTGTTTCAGGTTTCTTGGTTGGGGCGGAGTAGGCAGTTTCTTCTTCCAAAAGGAGGAGCCGGCCTGGTTAAATATGGACAGAAAAAATAAAGAATATGATGTACAAGAGATAGACAAACAAAATGAAGGATTGGTTACAATACTTACAACCGGAGATGGGTTGAGTTTGCAGAAAGGATTCAGTCCTACTTTGCGGCAATTGTCCATGGTTTCCCTGAGCAGTGATTTGACTATATCAGTAGCATCCTTGGTATCTCCAGTGTAATCACACATTAAACCGCTGCGCCGGCTTAAAGGTAGTATCCTCCAAGCAACCCAGTAGCTGGTCAGATCTACTCCAGTTACACCATTGGCCACCAATACCCTTATTTTTGAGAAGGTGTGAGCATATTTAACGCGCTCTGCGGCGGTTAATCGGTCTGGAAGTTTACAATGGGTGTTGAGCCGGAAGGGGCGGTAATCCAGCAAGCGATTTTCATCAGCCGGAGAAGTATCTTTGTAGTAAAACCAAGTTAAACTCCAATCTTTGGGGTGGCTAGGTAGTCTGGCTTCAGGAAAAATTATGTCTCTCCGCCATTGGATGGAAACCCCTCCAAGTTCCAGGCTGGGTCCATCAGACATTTCGGTTTGACGATTGATATAAAAATACTCTCTGAAAAGATCAACAGTGGGCTCCTCTTCAAGGTATACTTTGCAGAATGTTTGAAAATTGCATAGGTTGGAGACAGAGTTGGGACCAATATCTTGAGGAAGAAGTTGATAAAAGTTCAGGGCGTCACGGAAAAACTTCGACCTGGGCGGTGAAAAACCACGGAGAAGGTGATCTGCAAAGATCACAACTTCACCCTCTTGGGGTTGTGGAGTTGACTCAGTACCAGGGACCCGCCAGTGTATGATCTCCTTGGATGGTAAAACCCCCATGTCTACATACTCATTTAATGAATGTCCAAAGATTTGGGAGGCGACCCAGTCGCAAGAAGTAGGAGCCTTTGCCATTACTGGCGGGTTAAAAAAGCTGCAGTCTGGAAATTTAAGGTATAGCAGGTTAAAATTACAGTGATAAACCGTTTGAGTATTTGTAAAAATAAATCAGTGGCAGTGAGGTGATTATGGATAAGAGATGAATATGAAGGAATTTTAAGCCGCCCTGATTAGGAGGGAGCGGCGACTCTCAGGTTAAAAGTTAAAGTATGATAAGTCAAGTTATATCGGCTAAGCCGGCCAGGTTCTGGCGGGTTACAAACTTATTGTTAGGCCGCCCGAAAGGTGAAAAGCGAAATACTTATATACAAATCTGAGATTGAGGAATTCTGCTAAGAATGGGGCAAACAAGTTCCACAGATTGTGCCTATGATTTTGGATCTAGGGCAGTTCAAGAAATGAAAAACAATTGCTGAAAATAAAGTATGAAACCGGAAGATCTAATGAACTGGGTACTGATTTGTGACAAGATGGATCTATCCAGGATCTGAGTAATGGGGCGAAAACTGCCACTGCGATATTTCAACCTAGCTTTGGATTGAACTATGTTTTCTAAGCGACAGATGAATAAGCTTGGATGAACTATGACAAACTATGACAAACTATGATGAACTCTGTGAACTAGGGCATCCTAATGTGGATCTGAACCGAGAAAGGAGCATTACCTGATGAAGCTAAAGAAGAGCGGGGGTGCGCCGTAGTTATCTGGTCCGGTCAGGTTGATGCAGTGGCCTTTGTTGGAGTCCCTGATGAAGAACGGGCGGAGCGACGGAGCTCTTGTGCGACGGAAGTCGCGAGGAGGAATAAGAAGTGGATGTGAAGGGGGTAAAAGTGAAAAAGGAAACCCCTCGTGCTTATTTATAAGGGAAAAGGTGAAACAGTAAAATGGCAGGCGCGGAAATCAAGGAGACATCATGATTATCTCAAACACTGGAGGCACCTCGATTCTCGAACGACCAATTAATGTGAAAAGATCCGTTGTGATGTCATAGGTTTTTTCTGAATTTATTTCTCATGACGTCATGGCGGGTTACAACGATTCATTAAAGGTTAAGCATGGGAAAGGAAGATTCGCCAACCCGAAGCAGTGAAGATTGACATGAACAAGTTCAAATCAATCTGGGGCCTAATGTTGGGAATGTAACCCCGAGGTGTGATCCGCCCAGGAGGGGCCGGGTTATACTGTTGGTGACTCAATATGAAGAAAGCCCAAGTAGGTCCAAGATGATGAAATATGAAGACTGGTGGCGGCTTACGAGGTGAGCCTGCTGAAGGCCCAAGACCTGGCGGTAGAATCATGACCCGGAAGGTGTGAGCCGTCATGATGGCGACTTGACTAAGAACACAGGGTGGCTTAGAAACCGAGTGGGTCACGTTGTGTGATCCGACTTGAACTCTTGTAAGCCCAGGGCCTCGACCTGTGTATACAAAGGCGAGACCCTACGGCGGGTTAACTCAAGAAACAATTCATCGAGAGCTAGGTCAAGTGATTTCCGCTCCCTTGTAATCGATATTCAAGCAATAGTCAATAAAAGCAGGAGTAGGATTTTACCTCGTTGTGAGGGGCCGAACCTGCGTAAACCTTGTGTCCTTTGTCCCGTTCAACCCCTTCAAGGTAACCTATGTCGCGATGGCTCCACACCTAAGTCCTTTCACAAGGGCCCCTGCCGTGACAAAACCACGACATGAGTTGAATGCCGTCTTGCTCGGGCCCCTCTCTTACTCGTCGTTCTTGCGTGGCCGGCCATGTCCAACAGCTCCCCCGTGCCATCGCCATCGCTCTGGAACCCTCTCCCCCTCCGGATTCTTCCTCTACGCGCCGTCCCCGTCGAGGAACAGAGCGTGCCCGTGACCTCCGTCATCTTCCTCTCCCCTGGCTTCTTCCTCCCGAGCCATCACCTCCCTCTGCCTCTCGTCAGGTCGGCAAACATCTTGGAGCCGAGCTAGCTGCCACCGACCCGAGTCTGCGCACTGGAGCTCTGGTGACGCATCACCGTGGCCATGCTCCCTCCCCACACTACAAAAAAAATACACTTCCGTGATGATACGTGTTTGTCACAGTAGGTCACATTTTCTGTCATGCATGTACATCCATGACGATTTTATGACAGAATCAAGATAGTCATACCTGTGCTGTCGTAGAAGTGTTCCATGACAATACCAAAATTATCATCACGGAAGTGTTCACTTCCATGACGATAAATGACGCGTCATGGAAGTGCTTTCGTCAAGGGTAACCGACACGTGGCATCCACCGTAACGGGTCACCATTAAGCTATTGGGTCCGGTTTTGGATCCGATAACCCGTTAACAGCCCGGACCAATGGGGATTTTCCACGTGTAATATTCTCATTGGCCGAAGGAAACACGTGTCAGCTCGTCATTGGGTTAGATAGGCGCCTATGATATGTCGACACGTGCGACGGCCCAACACTGGCCCATTTAGCTTACAAAGGCCGGCCCGTTTGACTTGGTCAAAAGCTAGCGGGCCGGCCCATGAAAAGCCTGTTAATGGTCTGTTCGCATATAGCCCATTTTACGGCCCAGTAACTCACGGCCCGTTAGGACCTTCCTAAAATTGGCCCAACAGCGTCATGTGGGCCGTCGAATATAACACCAGCCTGTTTCACTTTCGGTCCATGTATGGCGACGAGGTCTTTCGGCCCATATGAGGCCTTTCGTATCTTTGGGCCCTTTAGTGGCCCATGGTGACTCTGGCCCATAATGAATAGTAAATTTCTTTGTACCCATTAACAGCCCATGATTCACATGGGCCATTTCCAGCCCGTGTTAGCTTTCGGCCTACTGATGGCCCATATGTTCTTGGGCTCCTTTCCGGCCCTCGATTACTTCTGGCCCATTACTGGCCTGTTCCCCTAATGGGCCAAATTCGGCCCGTGGTTAGAATCGGCTCGTTTGTGGCCTGTTAACCCGTTGCGCCGTTTCCAGTCCGTCCTATATTCTGGCCCATTAACAACCCGTTATGCATATGACAGAATTAAGCCTTTGCTGTCTTCTGGCCTGTTAAAGGCCCGTTACCGTGCTGGCCCGATACCAATTACGCCCGTTTTCTGCCCATGTGGACCCATTTAACCGATGGCCCGAGGCCCCCTGATTCTACGGCCCATTGGAGGCCCATTTATCCGACGGCCCGTAGGAGGCCCATGGATCCTACGGCCTGTAGCAGGCTCAAGGTTACCACGGTCCGTATATGGCCCATGGTTTTTGCGGCCACTAGCAAACCAAGGAAAAAGAAGACTAGGAAATAAATAAGCCAGAAACTAACTCTAGGCTATTAAGGCGATTGCATAGATTACATCCACTCGGCATCAAAGTTCGCCACCAGTGCAAATATAGGGAACACCCTACACTATACAAAAATGGCTTGTTGTTTTCTTGAGCCGGTGGCTGCATGTTAAGAACAAATTTTGTATCGCAACAAAACAAATTACAACCATAAAACAAAAGGAAGGTTGGCATAAAAGTTAACAGTCTGGTAGATAAATGCACCACCAGAAGTTCAGAAGCTCAGTTCATTTGACCTGACTGTTACGTTTTCAAGTTGTACTGTCCGATGGAGCACCATAACCTTGGCCTTCATTTCTCCTAGGCTCCTGAACAACATAGCAAATGTCTGATAGTCTGGTTTCAAAACCATGCATATCTTGACGACATCGAACAATGGCTGTCCTTGTTTCACAAAGGGTCTCTGTTAGGGAATGGACTTGTATTTGGAGCGCAGATATAACATTGTTTTGAGCTTGCCTCTCTTGATCATGAGGCAGTTTGGACGAGATTGCCTTAACAACCAACCCAGTATTACGCAGGAACATGCTTTTGGCACTGTAAGTGGACAGGTACTGACCCACTGCAGCAAGAGGTGACATTGCGGTTATAGTTGCCTCGTCACCTTCAGAAGGTGGCGGTTCCACCATTTGTTCCATAGCTTGCTGAAAAGTTGAGTTTTTTACATTAGTACTACCAGAACAGAAGATATTAAGGAGGCAGCAAAACCAAACAAAATAGCTTTGGTCTATATACAGAACTTATTCTGGTGAACTCGTGTAAAATATTAGTTGTATTTTACTGCAAAGTACATAATAAAACCAGGTTCCAAACATATGACCATGTACCATGGCTAATGTATTGTCTATTTCTTCACATTTTATTGACAGCTAAGGATAAAGAGACAAAGTTTATAATACGGTAAGCATAGTATGACATCATTCATATCATCAAACAACTGAGAATAGACAAACAGGCAATTGTAACGTTGTGTGGGCAAGTCCAGCACAGAACTAGATTACAGATCAAGATCAAAGGAACTTCACTCCTCTCTTTTAAACCTTGTAAGGTGCAATGATACACTAAGACAATTGTGTATAAAATTGAAAAGAGTAATAGACATTGGCTGCAAACCGTGCAGTTCAATGCACAAGTCAGAGTAAGTAGTAGTTAAAAGGCATGAGGATTAAGGACTTACAACAGCGGCTTTGACTGGTGTAGTCATGCCCTTCGTCTTGCTGGTGTGACAGTCCTTGAAGATTTCCACAGCATTTGGTTCAGGTACTTTTTGGTCCTTGCGGGCTTTCCTCTGCATTTGGAACAAGTCAATATAGATCTGATAATATGGCAGAACGAAAAGAGTGAAATAGCAGCTAATTACAAGAGCCTCGCAGTGTGCAATATAGCTACGAGATCCTGTCGTCTGTTGGAATTTCAATTTCGTACGGTTGGCCTTATTCTTTGAACAGTTCACCAAGATTTGTGAGGCACATGCGTAAATAGGAGTTCAACATGTGATCTGATCACACATATATAATGTACCTGATACTTTGGATCAGACCAGTGTTTAACAAGGCCTCTCCAGTCTTCATCCGATATATTTTCCACTGGAGATGTTTGGGCAAGTTCACTGTTAGCCTTGCCTTCAAAGTGAGTTTTCCTCAAGTTATACCGATACTGTCGTAGAGCAGACTTGAAAACATGGGTGCAAGCTTGTTTGGTTGCATCATCTTGGCTATCCAACTTGAACCTCATCTGTTGAAAATTATGGGAGTCTCATTATCAGCAACCTAGAAAGTATGGGACAGAGCAAGACGATATTACTAGTTTCCATACATAACCATACTTACAGATAAATGGTCGAGGAAGGTGTTGAATTGGGTTTCGTCTTTGTCATTCCTGTACTGAATCCATGTTGGGAGGATACGTGCATGACACCTAACGGCAACCGTTGCCTCTGATACTAACTTGGCTGACTCTGTAGCATCCCGTGGCCTTTTTAAACCTGCCTCAAAACGGATCTCCATTCTTCCTCCTCTAGATTTAGTTAACCTATCGAGCATTATCCCTGATGTCTGTTTCCTCTTGCGCCTAGGTGCTAGTCAAACAACGAACATAGGAAGCGTTAGTATACATCAAACTGTGAGACTACATATAAAGAAGCATGCGACTGTAACTTGACTCCAGCAACTACCTTCTTGCTGTTGAAGCTCACAAGGTTCATCTGATCTTGCCAACTCGTCTTGTGTCAAGAGTGCTTCGGAAGTAGTGTCAGGTGGCAAGGGAGCTTGGGAACGTGCTGCTAGCTGAGTTGACAAATGAGTAACTCGTGCAGTTGGTAGTACTGTGGAAGGTGTTGCAACAACTAGGGCTATCGCTGCTTGTTTGGTGGCAGCTATTAGATTCTGTTTGGCTTGTTTTGCAGCTCGTGTAGCACGGGATACCACGTTTGTACAATTTTCCGGTGGACTTTGACCTTGTATTTGCACCATCAGTACCAGCAGAATCTGCATAATTCTTCCGCTTCCGTTTCCGTGTGTCCTGAGTACTAACACCATCCCCTGCCATTCTGTGTTCCTTCCTCTTTCTCTGTGCCATGTCAAGTCAAGCCGACAAGAAAAAGAAATAAAAATTTAGTTCTTCAGAACAAATTGATGTGTGATACAGATGAACTGAACTTTGATGTTAGACAACCACATGATAGGAGGATGTAATATGTACGAAAAACAGGACGTCATGAGATAATCAGAACTATGATATGTAAACTAAGCAGAAGGCATTTCAATAAATTAGAAGCAATGCAATGGAAGGTAGACACCATATGAAAGATGCTACAAATATCGCTTTGCAAAGTTAACAGTGTCTCGTCATAACTGGCATTTAAACAAATGTGAAGCAGTACAAGAAATAAATCATATGCAAGATGCAAACAACATCACACTACCAAGTTAAAGGTCTCTCGTCATTAGTGCCATTGCATATTCATAGCTTATGATGTGTAAATGAAGCAGAAGGCATTTCAACAAATTAGAAGCAATGAAAGCTAGACACCATATGTAAGACGCAACGAATATCACTCTACCAAGTTAAAATTGTCTCGTCATTAGTGCCATTTCAACAAATTAGTAGTACAAGTTAGAAAATAATGCGAGATGTAAACTATATCAGACTCCCAAGTTAAACGTGTCTTGTGAAAAGTGATTGTTGCAGGTTACACAACAGTAGTACTTTGATGTAAGAACATGGTGTGATAGACAGATATTGTATGTTCTAGAAACAGGAACACGTGTCTTATTCACAAGTATAATGTGTAAAGTAAGCAGATGGAATTCAACAAAATCATATGGAACATGCAATACAATATCACACTTCCAAGCTAGAGAAAGCACCTGGGATGCCGGTTTCACCGGGAGACCGCCATCAGTCCCTGCCTTATTTTTTTTCCTTCCTCTTTCTTAATTGTATTGCCTTGTCAAGTCAAACCCACAAGAAAAATGAATAAAAAATTTGCTTTTCAGAACTCATTGATGCAGGATGCTGATGAGCACTACTTTAATGTAAGGCGACCGCATGATAGGACGATTGAATGTGTAAGAAAAAAGGACAGCATTGCATATTCACAGCTATGATGTGTAAACTAAGCAGAAGGCATTTCAACAAATTAGAAGCAATGAAAGCTAGACACCATATGAAAGATGCAACGAATATCACTCTACCAAGTTAAAACTGTCTCTTCATAAGTGCCATTTCAACAAATTAGAAGTAGTACAAGCTAGAAAAGAATGCGAGATGTAACCTATATCACACTCCCAAGTTAAACATGTCTTATTTTAAGTGATTGTTGCAGGTTACACAACAGTAGTACTTTGATGTAAGAACATGGTGTGATAGACAGATATTGTATGTTCTAGAAACAGGAACACGTGTCTTATTCACAAGTATAATGTGTAAAGTAAGCAGATGGAATTCAACAAAATTAGAAGCAATACAAGCTAGACATCATACATAACATGCAACCACATATAACAGTGCCAAGTTAGAGGGAGCACCTGTGATGATGGACTAGGGGAGACGTGTTCATCATCAACACAGCTATGTTGAGTGTCTATGCATGTGTTGTCATGCAAATCTTCTTGGGGGGTGGCGGAGTAGAATCTGTAGAGGCCCTCCATTTGGAAGGAGCACCTTTATCCATTGCCTTGCTAATTTCCTTCCGCTTTATTGATTTTGAATTGTCAAATAAAACCGACAAGAAAAAGCAATAAAATTCACTCTTCGGAACTCATTCATGCATGATACAGACAATCACTACTTTGATGTAAGGCAAACACCTGATACCAGGATGGAATATGTACGAAAAACAGGACGGCATGGCATATTCAAAACTATTTGTGTAAACTAAGCAGAAGCCATTTCAACAAATAAGAAGCAATGCAAGCTAGACACCACATGAAAGATGGAACGAATATGACTTTGCCAAGTTAAAAGCGTCCCATCATAAATGGCGTTTCAACAAATTAGAAGCAGCGCATGCTATAAATCATATGAAAGATGCAACCAATATCACACTGCATATACTAAAGGTGTCTCGTCATATTGATTGATGCGGGATACAAAAAAAAGTAGTTTTATGTAAGGACATGCTTAATAGACAGATGTACTATGTACCAAAAACAGGAAGGCATGTCACATTAATAGGTATAATGTATAAACTAAGCAGAATAGCACATGCAATTTAACCAGATTGGAAGAATTACAATCTAGACACTATATGCAACATGGAACCACATATCACGCTGCCAAGTTAGAGCAAGCACCTGCGATGGTGGTGTAGGGGAAATGCGGTCATCAACTACGGAGCTACGTTGACTATCTTCATCTAGCATTGTTGTTTCTTGAGAATCATGTGGGGAGGCTGACACTGGATTCTTTAAAAGAGGATCTTTTCTTACAGCAGTCCATGAGCCTGACTGTCTTATCATAAGTGATTGATGAGGGAGAGACAAGAAATTAGTTTGATGTAAGAACATGGTTAATAGACATATGTAGTAGTATGTACCAAAAACAGGAAGGCATGTCATATTCAAAGGTATAATGTGTAAGCTAAGCAGATGCAATTTAACCAAATTGGAAGCAGTACAAGCTAGACACCCGACTGGAGTGGTGAGCATGATCATCGAGGACCTGAGAGCCTGGTGGGAGGCGGGCTGCTTCGCAACCACCGTGGCTTTTTAGTTGGCTTGCAGGTGATGCCTGTCTGTGCTCGGCTTGTCACTGGCTTGGCCAGTGCCCTGACTAGCTATTTGGCTTCTGGTGCTCCCGGGATGGTGGTTCATGTAAAAAATATCTTTCCTTATCTTAATAAAGACTGACTTCGGCCTTTTGAATACAAGCTAGACACCATATGCAACATGCAACCACATATGACACCGCGAAGTTAAAGCAAGCACCTCGGATGGTGGTTCATGGCGAGCGAGATCATCAACTCCAGAGCTACGTTTACCGTCTCCATCTGCTGACACTGCACCCTTTATAGCGCTGAAACATGTCTTGCCTAAGCCCGAAGAAAGCTGGAGCTGCTTCTCTCTTTTATTTCGTCCTTCTATCAACCGGTTGGCAGAGGCTGAAATACCCATTCATAAAAAAACAATAGTGAGAGTATGGGTGAAGTGTGTGTAGAACTAGTGCACTGTAAAAGTAGCAGATAGCAGGTGGCTGAAAAATAAATGACAGGAGACATATGATAGCACTACAACATTGCATGGCAAACAAAATTAGATTCTACTCCGTATGATTTTGTAATATATGAGAAGAGGGATGGCTGGGAAATGCAGGTACTCCTCTAGCACACCACCACATGTGGTCCTATTAAAATAATAGTCGACTGAAAATAAGTAGGTTAGTCGATTTTTTTATGAACCGTCCGATCTACAAGGAACGGGCAGATGGCCTTCGTCTACCTCCCGCCAGTCACTGTTGATGATCTTTCTTGAACCGGCAACGACCACCGGTCCAGACCCCTGCCTCTGCCACCCCGCCCTCCCCTCGACCTCACACCACCGCCGTGCTTGGCAGCGCCCCCCAGCCATCGCTTTAAGCCCGGTCGACCTCCAGATCGGGCGCCAGCAGCTCCTAGGCCCCACACACCCCTAAGATAAACACCGAGGCGCTGCTTCCCCAACGTAATAGGCGGACTAGCGCCTGTTATGCCGGGGAATGCTTCCTTTAATTGGGAATCAACTAGCCAGGAATTGAAATCCAGGGGGGCGATGGACCTCTAGCTAAGGTGAAATAGTATATGAGGAGAAACCTTGTGCATCGCGAGTTATTATGAACATCTAGTATCAGGAAGAAGGTGTAGGAAGAAGCGGTCAACTAGTGTCTTCTGTGGGATGAATACCATGCAAGCAGACACGTAAGATTTGTATGAATAATGGATGAGGAGTACCATTTCTGGTTCCCAGTGTTGTGTCCTCCTGATATTGCGGCGATGTTCTTCTTTTTACCGGGGGAACCAATGTTTTGGAGGAGGGTGGAGCCTTGGACGAACCCATGGCCAAATTGTTGACTGTGACGGCATAGCGGGAATAGCTCCGGTGCGGTGGACGGTGGCGACGTTGGAGTGGCAGCGGTGAGGCGCAGGACGGCGTGGTTGAACTGACTCGGGTAAGGCGCACGTCAGCGTCCTGGAGGCAGCTCGGCCTCGGCTTCAACTACTAGCCGTGGAGGGCGTTGCGGTTGCGGTTGCGGTGGATGACGACGTTGGGGTATCGACTCCGGCGTGATGGAGGAGGGCGGCGGTTGATGGGTGGGATGGGGAGGCGGACAGAGGACGCCGGGGTTTCACGGCTGGTGGAGAGGTAGTTTTGGCGCCCACGGAGTACGAATGGGGGAATCGGACGGGGGGCGGGTGTGGCGGGGTGAGCTAAGGGGGAACCATGTTTCGGTCTAGGACGCGCTTGTTTTTTTTTTGAACAAATGGGATGCGCTTGTTTGAAATTTGGGGAAAGTACAAACTTTTCCCCCCTCTTAAATTTCGGACCTACTGTGGGTCGGGGGTAGGACGGTAATCCCAGGTGTCCCAAATAGTGGGCGGGAGCGATTTCGGCTGAGCGAATGTGTGTTTAGGCGGCCACGGTATATGAATGTTTTTCGGAGGCGGTTGCGTGGCGTCTAGATGAAGTTACAAACCTACCCCAGTTTAGACCTATAGACGTCGGGCCGGTAGGCTTCACAGGTCGGAGTTAGAAAAGTAATTTCCTTCTACCAAACATTAATCTCACGCGGTTTCGGGCGAGTAGAGGCTCTTTTGGCGCTTCGTTCGAAATTTTGAAACAGAAGCATTCACGTTTAGAGTACTCTTGAACTTTGAGGATTGACCTAAATAGACAACGTTAAATTTGACCTTGTATGTTTGAAAGCCTCATTAAATTATGCGCTTCTTTTTGAAATTTTGATACTTGAAAATCCTATAACTACGATTATTTTGGAATGGAGGAGGTAAATTTGAATCTATTTTGTACACGACTATATATGCTATTATATACAAAAGTAGAGCAAAGATTGGTGCCCCCATAATTTAGGTATGATTTACAAATGCCATGATCTCGAATTCAAATAATTGAATGGACTTCATGTTGAATTCAAATTTTTTAAACCACCTTAAGTTGAATTCAAATGTATGCTAGTTCATAGCTAGCTATTTATAATGTTCATTGTGTAACTTTTGTATGTATAATGTGCTTTACACACACAACATGAACTGTACTCACGTTTATATTCGATTGCTAAAGCGATGCATTGTCCGGAGTTCAAAATACTAACTCTGTGGATCAATTATGTCGAATAATAACATAGACATGCTCAAATTCGATAGAATATAGATGTCTGATGGATCAATGACCGTTCCTTACGCGAATTGCAAATATCATGATTCCATCCTAATATTTGGATACAATTTATATTTTTAATCATTGTGTACATCAGTATTTTACGTGTAGTTTCACTCTCCATAGGCCCCTCCTCACACACGCACTGACTTTGTCTCTCACACATACATGCACACGGTGTATATCCATCGGTGGTCTCTCACACATGCTCACACACTCTCTCCCGAGGAATCTTTCTCGCAGACATGCTCTCGATATAACCCTCCCTCCCTCTCGCAACCATTTACGTCTGTTTTCACTAACCTTTATCACAAGCACTCTTCCTCTCACAAGCATACACACGCACAATCCCCATCGACCCTTTCTATATACATAGACCTGCCTGCGTGTCTCCCGCACGCATATTATCTTTAGGCCTGTCTCGCACGCATTGTCTCCACCTCTCTTCCTAATTGATGAGTATGATTCTAGCAGAGCATTCTGTAGGATGCCCCTTAAAGTTAGGTTGGATGAATGGTAATATCAGAGATAAGGGGTTACCTTAGTCCGAGGACCTAGGGTTACAAATCCTAGCCGGCTTTGTCAGTGGACACAGAGTCCTTCACGACTCTAGTATCTTTGTCTTGTACGACTAGTCCTCCATGGGTCTCCCTAAATGCGTCACGGGTCGACAAATGTGGCGCAGGACAGAACCGAACCAAGGGCCTCTCCTCGGCCCACCGGACCTCATGCGGTGACACACCCTCTGCCCCCAGGTCCCGTTATCTTCTCACACCCACACATACCAACACAGACACCACACAAAATATTTTCTTCTCGTGCCTCTATCCCCTCCCGCTTGTATATACACACTCAAGGGCATCTCTTGCCATGACATCCTATTCGTCTCTCTCCCTCTAGACCTCTCTCATTTCTCGTGCTATCTCTCCCACGCCCCGCCCCCCGCCGGCCCCTCTATCCATGCCTCTCTCAAATAAGTAATACATAATACATACACATACCTCTCTAGGCCCTGCCAAATACGTCAACTACACATTCACACATGTTACATCACGTACCCCATTGATCTAGAAAGCCCTCTCTTCACGTTTATTTCGCATACAACATTCCTTTTGAATAAAACCACACAAAGTGTGGCCAAAAAATTATTTTAGAATTTCTACATATATACAACATTACAAAGTTATATGGAGGAGTATGAACGTTAATTTGCATTGCATGGTGAATTTTTATATTTTTATACTATATATAAAGTTAGTCATAATGAAGAGTATCTCTCTCTCCATCGCATACACCCCCTCTACGCCCTTTCACGTACGCACACAAACTATCTCCAGGTCCTCTAAAAGTACGCCCCAGCACATTCACCCATGTTTCATCTTTCTCTCGCGATATATACAGTGACGATCATTCTATTTGAAGCGAAAGCACAATACGTACATTGGACTTTAGAATCCACTCATTACGGTCACCATTTACGTTTTGTGGTTATTATACAGTCACGGGCTCACCGTACTGCTCTGTATTTGTTCAAGACATGACTAGTTGACCAGTTAAACGCTCCACGTGGCACCTCTAGTGTTGCATCACATTATCTCACTACCATTGGGCCCACCTGTCGGCGTGTATAAGAATGAAAACAAACGATAAAAAAATATTGGACGGTGGTTCGAAGTCATGACCGCGAGCACAGCGGACAAGGTGGCCTTGTATTGGTATGTTGAGCCGTCTGTTTTAACACACAGGAGTTGGTGTGGTGATTATACACACACGCACGCATGCAAACGAATTGCATGCACGCAACACTCACATGAACACACGCAGCCACGCACGCATGCAACACTCACACGTACACACACAGCCACACATGCACGCAACACTCACACGCATGCATGCACACACCACACGACAAACACACACTCTCACGCTCAAGTGCTCAACCTACACGTGCATGCGCACACATCAGGCCCTGACAGACACATACACAACCAGGTGGTTCCCACGCACGGGTTGGAGTCTTGTCGCGCCTGCGTAAATTTGTGTTTATCTCACCTTTTTCCTATGCGAACTGACATGTGGGAACCACATGGAACGTGGTCAATTTAACCAGTTAACATAGTGCCACGCAGACTATTTGGCCGGTCAACAAAGTGCAATCCGATGATGAACGGTGAGCAAGTGACCATATAATCACCGCAAAACATATATAGTGACCGTTATGAGTGTATTCTAAAGTTTGGTGACCATATTACGCTTTTCACTTGAAATACACTGACCGCCCGTGTATTTATCTCTTCTCTCGCTCTCTCTGTGGAGCCGAGTCTCGCTCTCTCTGTGGAGCCGAGTAGGCCAACATGCCATTGCCTAAATTGGCGCACGCCACCCCATTATTGTTGTACTGGTTTCGTAAGAGCGAACAAGCATTCACGTCTATTGTACAAACTGTAGATATGTGTTACAAATGCTATGAAGACGAATACAAATATTTGAATCCACTTTATGCCCAATTTCTCTCTGTAGGCCCTCCAAAAGTAGATCTCTACACGTTCTCGCATGTTACATCTATCAACTATGCAATACAGCACTACTACTACACTCTAACACAATAAATCATATGTGTTTTTAGTTTTACTAGATCTCATATTGTTAATTAATTATTCAGTTTGCATACATTAAAATTGCCTTTGAAATGTATGACTAGTATCATCTACCGCGCGGGAAAAATCCAGCCCTTGCCTGTTTAATCGGGTTTGTATCGATGGATCGTGCGAAACAGCAAAACTATAGTAGTACTACAGTACAAGTAGCAGTTCACTGGGCCACCGTGTCGTGTACTCCTCCATCGTAAGAGTGGAGCGCTCGCTTTCATAAATGTTCTAGTCCCTTTCGCAAACATGTGGGACATCAAGCAACCGGGCCCATGTGCCATACCGAAATAACAGTGCAGAGCAGCAGGGGTGAAGCACCCCAGTCATGGCCCCGGCGTAGTAATGAGCAGTGAGGCGTCAAATCACAAAGCTGCACCTTTCCCGCAGTTAAGTTGGAGGGACGAAGTAATGATAAAAAGAAGAAGTTGGAGGGACGAAGCAACCATCATTTCACTCGTTGCTGAATCCGCTTCGCCCTCATCTTCTTCAAGTTAACCACATGTTGCTTCTGCCGTTGTTCTGCCTCATGTGGGACGCGGATCGGCTTGGTAAAGCACTGACATGTGGGACCGCATGTTAGCAAACCGCCAGGCCAACGTCCTCTAAAAATAAGAAACCTCCCCCGCCTTCCGCGCGGCAAAATCACCTCCTTTTTACTAATCTTGATACTATAATTTTTTAGATCAATATAATCGAGATTTGTATAGATAGCACACAGGAGCAAAACCAAGTGGTACGGTTAAGGGCATCCATAATGTGTAGCCAAATGTGAAAATAGCTTTTGGCATCGATGGGAACCATTGTGGACGGTGCTGCCAAAGGCAAAAAGATGGAACCGAAGCTCCCTAATTGATTGATTAAAGGAATAGAAAAATGCAACCTCTCTCCTCTTTCTCCCGTGCTTGGACGCATGTACAGTATAGAGCATAGAGTCTACTCCCCTGTCCCTTCTATCACAAATCACAAAGCAGTGAGGCGTCAAATCACAAAGCACGGACGAAGCAACCATCATTTCACTCTTCGCTGACTCCACTTCTCCATCGTCTTCTTCAAGAAACCACCTTACCGCACTAAGCTGGACGGACAATGCTATTGTGTAGTACTAGTACATTTACGCGTCCTTTGGTTCAACGCACTTCCTGGATGCAAAGAAGGCGGTTATCTCGGCTTGCAGGCGGCACTTGCGAATGACTTACCATGGTCTCCCTCAATGGTGTGCTCTGTCGAACGCACTTCGCCAAACCACAGCGGTCGAGATATCGTCGACATCACCGCAATGGGGAAGGAAGTCAAATAGTTACTACCTCCATTTTTTTGTATACAAGGCCAGTATCAAAATTACAATTTACAGAAGGCCACTAACACTAATCGAGGCAAAATTGATGGGGTTTGCCTTGTACTAGCAACCAAGGACATTAAATATACCCTTGCATGCATGCGGAAGTGAGAAGGTTGGTTTGCATGGCGCTACATTAATCAAGCAATGAGGAGTGAGATGGTTAGCTTTTTACGCGTTGGAGAAAAAAATACACATTAATTGACACGTTAAACGAGGATTTGTATCGATCAATCCCGCGAAGGAAAACCCCGCCTTTCTTTTTTAACACAAGTAGTATGTACGTACTTGTATCCTGTTTGGGTCTAGGCCTTGCATTGCCATACTTCGCCACACATTTTTGCCAAGCTTGCCTAAAGTTTTTAAAATGAAAAGGAGGTACACTTGCGCACGGCTGTCGCGGTCGCACCGCACCCTCACACAGTCGCTCCTGCACGCCGCAAACCCAACCAAGGGAACGCAGCCTCACTGACACGTGCTACCGCATGTGATCAAACCAAACTCAGCCATCCTACCGCAGACACATAATTTTCGTTCATACAGTATGTTTATCCAACCGCATGTTGGGGAAGATCCGTACGGCCCGTGTAGTGGTCTGTTAGGGAAGAAGAAGAGGTGAGGAAGAAGAAGGGTTAGGAGACGTGGGATATTCATGCAACCGCCTAAAATGGTCAACTGACCCAAATGATGAAAGTCAGGCAACTTGCATCAATATATGTTTTTACACAGCAAAAGATCCCTAAAAACAACAACATAAAGAAAAACTATCACTGCTCGTAGAACGAGACGGCTTCGTCATCTTTGGCTGCCGACGCGAACCAGCCGTAGCTGCCGACGTGTGTCTCCGCACCGTGGTTGTCCTCGGCCTCCAGCTACTCATTCACGCGGAGCGTGCGGGCGCTCTGCATTGACGCGAGCACTGCCCAGTTCAAGTCCAGGACATCCAGTTCCGCCTGCAGGAGGGCCTCGAGGGCAGTGGCATCCATGCGCTCCATGTCGAGTTGAGCCTCCACCGCCCGGTTCAAGTCCAAGACATCCGGTTCCGCCTGCAGGAGGGCCTCGATGACAGCGGCATCCGCGCGCTCCGTGTCAAGTTGAGCCTCCGCTGCCCGGTTCACATCCACCACATCCGGTTCCGCCTGCAGGAGGTCCTCGATGGCAGCGGCATCCGCGTGCTCCGCGTCGAGTTGAGCCTCCGCCTCCCGGTCCTCCTTTAGGATCGCCAGGTTGAACCGCTGGTCCGCCTGCACCATGGGGGACCCAGACGCCGACACAAAGTCGACGTCCATCATCTCATACGCTTCGGGGGCCTTCTGCGCCACGACCTCCGCCATGAACATTGGATCGGCTTCCTCCTCCTCGGAGCTTGGCTCCAGAGAACTCGGGGATTGGCCCGTCGCAAAGCGAGCTTGGGAACGGAGGTCTGTGGCGTAGACCACCGCCGCGATTTCTACGCGGCGCTTCGGCGTTAGCATCTTGTAGTACGTGATCTTGTGGCGCACCATGGCTTTCTGGCGAACTAGGGGACGGTGGATGCAGGCTAGGGGATTGAAAGGTGGGGGAATGGGCTGGAGCAGAGGTGTGGTTTTGGGGCAGTGGTGACCGGCCGGCAAGTTGCTGGCGTAGGCCGAGTAGCGAAGGTTCTGGTGCGAATAGTGGTTTCGGTGATGACCGGTCAATCGGTTTTGACTGTGCGGAGTTTGCAAAGCCGGACGGCTGGAGCCTGGAGAGTTGTGGGGTGGGATGGGACCAAAGTTTCGGAGTTTCACGTGGCAGACGTCCGGACCTCCCCACCGTTCCTGTCGATGACGAGGCGGTGACTTCGTAAATCTCAACATGACTAGCAAGATGCCCATGCATTGCACGGAACATCATGATGCATTTTTTTATGATATCTCGAGAATTTCATCGAAAAATGGTATCTGGAGAATTTCATCGAAAAATGATATCTCGAGAAAGATGAGATAAGGTGACGAGGAGTGGGGCGCGGTGGTGATTGGTGGTCGGACTTAGCGGAGGCATGGGATGGATGACGCCGGCAGCAGCCACCATGCCAGATTGTTCTAGAGGCTTCCTCTTTTAATTACTCAACAATGAAGTTGTGGGAGATAAGGATGAACGATAGAGGTGCGGGTATCCTTTTGCAAAATTGCCATAGTTTGCTTTCTATCCGTCAGATATAGATCGGACGGTCTATATTGCAAGATGGCAGGCACACCATCATCACCGAGAGTGGAGATAAGAGTAGAGATAGAGGTATGACGGCTCAGTCTCGCAAAGGTTCTCATAGGGGTAGGGTGTGCGTGTGTGCGTTCATAGGGGTGAGTGTATGCGCGCATGTATGAGCGCTTGTGTCTGTACTGTGTTAAAAAAAGGAGTACTCGAAGTATGCAAGTTCATAAGGAACGGACGGTGTACATCACTCTTGTCACGTTTGCGTTGCACCCCGGCACGCTGGACCCTCCACGTCGCTCACCGAATGGAACGCGCTTCGTCTTGCATTTTCGCTCACTTGTGGGACTGCAGTTGAGAGCAAACTGACGTCCCTCCCCCTCCCCCGCCCGCGTCATTTATACTACTAGAGGAGAGAGAGGTCGGCTGAGTGTTTCCCTCCGTTTTATGCGGAGTAAATAAAAATAGAGGGAGTATACTACTAGTACTATGAGCACTGCATACTCTGCAGATGTTGTCAGTACTCCACTAGTACTACTACTTCTACTACTATTGGACAGGGAGCTTAAAAAAAGTTACTATTGGACTGGCTATACGTGGCGAAATCGTAGTAGGAAGAGCATGCGCGAGAACAAGCACATTCACATGTTTGAAAACAAATTGGGAACCATCTCTGTTTGAATACAAATCTAGCAGTACGTATGAATCTAACAATATTGATTGGGCGTTGTTGAATGTTGATACTTTTTTCTGTAAGTTTGGTCAAAGTAGAGATACTTTGACGACACATAAAACTTATATGTAAACTAGAAACGATCGGAGGGAGTATATTGTATGTTCAAAAGCGAAACGAACATTGAATACCCCTTATATATGATTTGCTGATGCTATGATCACCGGTTCAAAATTTTGAGTCCGCCTTAGGTATCACACATGCACCCACTCGTTCTCTCTCGGTTTCATCTCGGGGTCCGGAGATCGATTGAAAGAGGACTAGGGTGGGTACAGTATGTTCGTTTCGCTTTTGAACGTACAATATACTCCCTCCGATCCACACAGACCCCCCTGGGTCATTTCTATCATAGAAACACACCAAACCTTTATCTTCTTGCACGACACGCACTTGATCTCTCAACATCAATCGATCTTGTCAAGATGTGTCGGGGCATGAACCAAATGGGATGTCAAAACTAAGATGGGAAGCGACACGTTGTGGAGGCAAAGTGAAACTTTAAACAAACTGTTTGTATGTATGCATGTCGGACAAATTACAACATTGGAAATACAAGCATGGTCTAGGCCCACATGCAAATGATACTCGGCGGAATGTTCAAATGAGGCATGCGGGAGGATGGACTTGACCGAGGGCGGCATGATCAATGGAGAAGAGGGTTGGAGAGGAATGAGAAATAAGCAACGCCACATGATTATACTTTAACGGCTCAAATAAACATAAAGTTGTCTCGTTTTCCTTCTGTCTTGGTCATGGAGTAAGATACTCCCTCCGATTTTATTTACTCTGCATATTGGGTTTGACTGAAGTCAAACTTCATAAAATTTGACCAAATTTATAGAAAAAATATGAACATTTACAATAGCAAATCTATATGATGTGAAAGTATATTCAATAATGAATCTAATGGTATTGATTTGTTATTGTATATGTTATTATTTCTGTCTATAAACTTTGTCAAAGTTTACAAAGTTTGACTTTGAGCAAAGCTAAATTGTGGAGTAAATAAAAATAGAGGTAGTACGCAGGGACTAGTATATAGTTACTACTGGCGGAACATGGTAAGTTGGACCCCTAAATGCGGGCACGGACCGGGCACACCTCAATTATTCCTTCAAACAGTCGAACACCTACATTAGCACACCATCCGGCTACTTAATCAAGTGTTACGCTTCACTAGTTGAAAAGGAAAAGGGTGGTACCGTACCCAAAACCACCACACTTGGGGCTAGGGTAACAACTTGGTACTGTACCACATTTGAATCAGGGCACAAAAACCACTTGTTCTGCGCCTAATGCGGAACGCGGAGCACTGACGCTCGAATTTGGCCAGGAAAACAGGGAAACCGACATGTGGGGCACACATGTCGGGATGACGTGGCGTAGACTAGTCCAATGGAGGAGCTGGCCCATGACCTCCTCGCCACCGGCAACCGCTCATGTGGGTCATGGGGGCCAGCAACATGGCGCAACTCCCGCACCACCTCTGGACACGGCGACCGCGGTGAGCGACATGCTTATCGTCGGTAGACACGCTCGGCTTCAGGGTGCCGAGGGTGGCATTAGCGCTGTGGCACGACCAGCAGATCAACACCTGGCTCGTCGAGAATGTACGGGGCACCGAAGTTCACGCGCGCCGCGACGTGTCCGCCGAGTGTTCTAGCGCGGCCAACTGCATCCCCAGGACCTGAGACCATGCCGGGTCGTCTTGCTTTTTCAATGACATGTGGGGATCGCATGTGAGCAATGGGCATCTCCAACGTTGCCACGACCACAGCTGACTACCCTGGCACACCAAAAACCCTCGTCCCTCGCACCGTCGCGCGGTGCGTTCCCAGCCGGCACCAGCTGCCCGCATTCATGACGTCCATCCGTATGCCGTCATTAAGAGGCTCGGTGCCCAACGAACCAACTCCGGCGACTTAATGACGCACCCGGATGCTTGGCCTCACCAGAATGCGCTACTTAACGCGACAACGCCCAGCTAAACTCCACACCATAGCGCATCCTCCTGCTACCTGGCACGGTGGCACCACATCCACCATGACCACGAGTGCGAACACTCTACGGGAGAGCTTGTCTTTGGGGATGAAGCTCGAGGTCGCCGCCCTCGCTCAAGTCACCGCTCGCAATGGAATAGCGGCGCAGCCGGACGCGGACGCGACCGAACAAGCGGTGGCCACGCTGGCGGCCAATGATGGGAGCACCGTCAGCTACGCGTCCTACTTGCCGCCGTCCAACGTTGGGTGGCGCATGTGGCAAGTGAAGCGATGGACCGTCCACGTCCATCATCATCGACCTCACATCCACCGGCACCGCCGAGGTTGGGGACTCCTTCGAGGATGAGTAGGGCATGGAAGGCGGCAGGGCATGGCGTGCCAACTAGCCGGTCCGTCTCCCGTGTTCTACTCTTCCTCACCGGAGACCGCACCTTCACTTCACGGGTCTTGAACCCCGCCCCCGTACATGGAGATGGCAGATGGAGGATGTCGGTCACCGCCGTAGAAAAGGTTTAGGGTCGGGTTTCTTTTATTTTTCTGTCCTATAAAAGTTTGAAATGTAATGAAAATCTACCGTGTTTGCATGAATCTCGTCCGGTGTATATGAACTTTCACAATAATAGTAAGATATATTGTAGGAGTATGAAAATATATGGAATGACGATTCGTTTTTGTGTGTATAAACTTAGAAGGTTTGACCCGAGACAAAGCTAACATGCGAAGTAAATAAACACATAGGGTCTACATACACAATTTATCTTAGGCACTCCAATAGTACGTCCACCACACATTCACGCATTTCGCATCTTTCAACATCTACGGGAACCTATGAAAGGGTTAACATAATTTGCCTCTCTCTCTCCCCCCTGATTTTCGTGATGGTGGGCCCCTCCCTCCCCCCAATCTCCAATCAACAGCCCACACATTTCCCATTATGTTAATAACGTAACTGGGATTACGTAGGTGTAGCATTACTCGTCCTAAAAAACCAACTAAGCCAACCTCCCAGCATATCGTGCGGGAAAAGACCCGGCCACGCCGTTTTAGTCGGGATTACCGGATTACTAGTAGTAGTATCGATGGATCACGCGAAGCACCAAGTTTAAAAGGAAAAAAGGCGGTACACTCACAGCACGCCTATCGCGGTCGCATTGCACCCCTCACACGGTCGGTCCTGCACACGGCTCACGCAAACGGAACACGCTTCGGCTTGCCTCTTAACTGACACATGGGACCGCACTTTGAGAAACCGACCATGCGCCAAACTCCCCCGCCCACCACGCGAAAATTCCCCCCAAATCCCAAATTCAACCGCCCTTCGGCCAACTAGCCAATAATATTCCCCAAACCCCCTTCCCCCCGGCCCCCTCCACTCCATTCGCTCCGCCAAAGCCGCCCTCCCTGCCACGCTGATACGTCGGCGCCGCGGTTCATCGAGGGGATGCACGGCAATCCTCTCGCTCCCACAGTACCCTCTCATAGACTGCCGTCCTCTAGCCACGCCGCCACCGCTGGCGACGTTCTTGTGGAGACGCATGTCGGTCAGCTTCTCCCACGGTGCGCGCATTCTAGACTGAGGCCCCGTGCATGTCGGAGTAGCGCTGAATGTTAGCTGATAGACGCTGTTAATCTCACTGTTTGCCAAAATAGTTTACAGTCAATATGCTCTGCTTAAGAAGCTTCCTTGCCCTGTTCTACACTCAATCTGCTTAGCTGAGATGGCATGCCACGCCCGATTAGTTGCTAAAATGTCCTGCCATATATTTATTGTGACGTAGATTGCCATGGTCTAGTAGCCAATCCGTTAGGTGAAATAGCTCTACACCGTTTTATACTCGATCTTTGTTGTTGAGATGGGCTTCGATGGATGTGTGCTCAGCCTCATTGGCTGCTGAAACAGCCTGCCATAATTTAGCACTCAAATCTATTTGCTGAATTAGCTTTACATATATATTTCGTTACTTAGATCTGCTTGTCCAAATATCTTGCCATAGCTTTAGACATCGACCTAGGTATTTTTTTCTGGACTTCATAAAAAAGCATACATGTTTTTCCTGTAATATCTAGTAGAAGAACTAATTTGTATCTCTAACAGATGGACATGAATTGGATAACTTCTGCTCGAAGATTCTCCGCTGCATATGTCGAGGGGGTTGAAAACTTCATGAACTTTACCAGATATGAGTACGGTGGTCCGAAATCAGATGTGCTCTGCCCATGTAGCAGTTGTATGAATTCAGTAACAAGACCCCAGTCAACTGTGTAAAATCATCTACACTTGTATGGAATGTCGGTCACATATACTAGGTGGGTTCATCATGGTGAAGCTGTGAACGTCAATGTTACTGACTATGTGGAAGCAACAGATCACCATCTTGATCTGCCTGATGCTCAGGTGGAAGAGGAGGAGGAGGTGGTGGTGGCGGAGCCAGTGAGTTTGACCAACATTGAAACAATGCTACGAAATGCTCGCGCATTTCATGAACTTTCACCTGCAGAAGAAAAACGGTGGGCCCGCATGTTGGAACAATGCAACGTGGCTGTCACCCTAGGAAATAAGCTGTCAGTATTCTTAGCTATGGTCACCTTTCTACAGGTGAAGACATCTGAGCGGATGACCAACAAATCATTCGATGTGATGTTTGCTGCTTTCCGCAAATCTTTCCCAGATGCGTCTGAGCTGCCACACACCTACAGTGAAATGAAGAATTTCCTTCGTGCAGTTGGAACTGGATATGATATGATCCATGTTTGTAAGAATAATTGTGTTCTGTTCTGGAAGGATTATGCCAACTTAAGTGAATGCCCAAAATGCAAATCATCAAGATGGAAAGATGGCGATGTTGTGAAGAGGATTCCTCATAATGTTCTGAGACATTTTCCAATTATACCAAGATTGCAGAGGTTGTTTCATGATGCTGAAACAAGAGAGGATGTACTGTGGCATTCTAGGAACCAGGAGTACAGAGATCAGAATGTAATGAGCCATCCATCTCATGGTAGTGACTGGAAAAGCTTCAATCAGAAACACCAAAAGTTTGTTGCTGACCTGAGAAACATTAGACTTGGCTTAGCTACAGATGGATTTAACCCATTTGGCCACCAGAGCGCCACATATAGCATGTGGCCAGTGCTTGTTATCCCTTAAAACATGCCTCCAAATGTCTGCACCAAAGAATCAAACTACTTGATGGCCTTGCTCATCCCAGGTCCAAAAAGTCCTGGAAAGGATTTTGATTTATTCATGGAGCCTCTTGTGGAGGAACTTCAACAGCTATGGAGGGGTGTTCTCACTCGAGACCTATATAGCAGCCCACCAGTTGATTTCTTTCTGTGTGCTGTTATAATTTGGTGCATCCATGATTATCCGGCTTTGGGCACTATGTCAGGGCGAACGACGCTTCGTTACAATGCATGTGTTCGCTGTGATAAGAATCCGCTGTCATACACAATACTTAGCAAGATCTGTTACATTGGACTCCGCCGTTTCCTTGCCAAGGACAAGCCATGTCCTACAAAATACCAAATACACGTGTTCAGTGCAAAGCATGAAAACCGTGATGCGCCAAAGAGGCTCACCGGTGATGAGTTGCAAGTGGAATTAGAGAAGGTCAGGCATATTACACCAGGAAACCATCCTGATAATGGTAGCGAGAAAAGGAAGCGTGGAAGGGCAGAAGAGAGATTATTGTTTACCTGCAGGTCCACTTTGTGGGACTTGGAGTACTGAAAAGATTTGGATCTGCGGCATAATCTTGATGTGATGCACATCGAGAAAAGTATATGTGACAACATTATCGGCACACTTCTTAATATTGAAGGCAAGACGAAAGATACCTTAAAATCTAGGATTGATTTGACACACCTAGGTATCAGAAAGGATTTGCAGGTGGAAGATGAAGGTAAACCACGGGATATGGCACCAGCTGTGTACGTCTTGGGCAAGGTAAAAAGAAAAGAATTCTGCAAGGTCCTGTCACGTGTGAGATTCCCACATGGATTTGCTTCCAACCCTGAAAGGAGAGTCAGTGCAGATGGAAACAAGGTACAAGGGTTGAAAACTCATGACTGCCACGTCCTACTTCAAAGGGTTTTACCTGTTATCCTTAGAGGATTGGGCCGCCATGACTTATACAGAGCACTTGCAGAGTTGGGACAATTCTTCAGGGAACTCTGCAGTAGAAATATCAGGATAGATGCTTTGGAGCGTCTTAGAGACAAGATACCAACTATCCTATGCGACCTTGAGAAGATATATCCTCCAGCCTTCTTTGATGTGTTGGTGCATTTGGATGTTCATCTACCTGATGAGGCACTACTTAGAGGTCCAGTACAGTATGGATGGATATACCCTATTGAAAGGCGGCTAGGCACTTTCAAGGGCTATGTTAGGAACAGAGCTAGACCTGAGGGTTCCATTGTAGAGGCCTACATTGCTACAGAAGCATTGACATTCTGCTCAAAATACATTGAAACAGCTGATGAGCTTAGTAAAGAGGTGGGTGAAGACAATCCCGAGCTCAATGTTTTCGATTGTTCTGTTCAAGTTACAGGGAAGAGTCGACAAGACGACAAACCTAAAGATTTGGACAAAATGGTTTGGTATTTGTTGAATAACTGTCCTGAGATTCTACCTTATATCGAGTAAGTGCTAAGTACTGCAGCTTATACATCGTAATCTACTAAACTTGCAGCACATTCTTATGTATTTAGATGTTTGACGCGATCACTATGTTGTGCAGCATCTACAAAAAGGTGTTACTGCTGCAAAATCCAAGAAACATTGACAAACTGGTAATGGCAGGATTTACGAAAATGGTTCAAGAGCCATGTAAGCTTTTGAATTGCACTGTCAGGTTTTTTAATATATTGAGTACATAAGATGATCAGCTTGTCTATTTTCTAACCATAGGTTAAGAAGATGCGGGAGGATGGGCAGGCAGTTAATGATGCCCTTTATGCATTAGCAATGGGTCCTGATACTCGGGTAAGACATTATGAATCTTGCGTTGTTGGAGATGTGCGCTACAACACCCTTGCACGCGACGAAGGCAGGAAGACACAAAACAGTACCATCATGAGCACAGATAAGTACGGCGAAGAGACAACTGAAATGTACGCTAACATAACAGACATTTTTCAGTTGCAGTATATCTCCAGTTTCGAGGTTCATCGATGTGTGGATCTGTTGTGCTGTCGTTGGTATAACCTGTTTTCCAGGATCGCAAAACCCAGAGCTGATGATTATTTCAAATCCATTAATGTCAAGGCGGCGTACCAGACCTACGAGCCTTTTATTTTGGCAAATCAAGCAACACAGATATTTTTCTTGGAAGACACATTTGCACATAGCGATGACTGGAGAGTATTGCAAAGGTTTGAGTAGAGGAATTCGTTTAATGAGGTTGCACAACAAGATGATGCTTACATTGCTCCTGATGTAGAAGATTCCATAGATGTTCCTAATATCTTTGAGAACCATCACATCAATGACGCTAGCGAAAAGATTGCCTGTCAGGCTGTGGACATACGAGAGTTGATCAATAAGACGCCAATGTTCGAGGGCATTGAGGATGAAGAAGAAGATGACACTGGGGGGAATTACGATTCAGACTGATACAAATGGCGAAGATGTTGACGCTGCTGCTGCGGATGATGATTAGATTGCTTTTGTTGTATTTGCCTGTCAGAAGACGTTTTTTTATCTACTATGTGAAATTGTGTTTGCTATGACTACTGAAACCTGATGAAGTTGTTGTTTAGTATTTTGCTGTGAGAACATCACTTATTATGTACGTTGATTTGTGTTTGGTGATTGTATGACGACTAAAACATGATGACATTGTTGTTTAGTTGTACTCATATTTGGCTGTGAAACTTGTATTTGATGACATAGTTTGCTGTTGGACTGCAATTTGCTTGACGTCTTCGAATGGGAACAAAGCTGACCCGACAGGGCCTCTGCTAATTTATTTATTTATTAGCAAAAGGGCCTTAGCTATTTATTTATTTATGAGCAAAAGGGGATACCCCCTGATTTCCGTTAATAGAAATCATTAGATGTTCACAACACTACGCCCAGCCTGCTAAACAAGTTTCATTCATTACTAGTTTCAGCAAAGTGCTCATGTCATAGCCACTGAATACATCACGAGTGCTACATACACTGAAAATAAAGAGACAATCATCCTACAGAGCACATCGATTTTGCCCATTATCTTCACAAGCTCTTTCATCTCCTCATTGCTGTCAAGGCCGTTCAGTAGTTGTTGCTTGGCCTTGATCATAGGAACTGCATCTTTAACCTTCTGCTCTCCATCTTCCTGTTCTGCCATTCCTTCAGTTACTTGTCCAACACCCCAACCTGCTGGTATTGGGATTCCTCGGCTAACCAAATAATCAGTGTAGTTGCATTCCCCCACATCAGCAACTTCCCAGAAATACAAATCACATGAATCTTTCCTTTTCTGCACGAATCAAATTGGAAGATCATCAACCAAACTATTAAAAAATTCGGCAACTGAAAGCAACGGATCAACACTTAAACATATTATTACCCCATGATTCGGGCATTTGTAGAAGACTCGGCCAGGGTTGAGCATTGTGGTTGAGACACGACGGATGACTCTGCGTGATTTGCAGCAGTGGCACCACACCAACGGCGGCGGGTTGCGATGAGAAACCGGTTGCGGTGCGTGTGCCGGCGGGGGTGTGATGAGACCCATAGGCGATGGTACGGGTGGCAACTTGGCGCATATCTGGTTGTTGCCTGCTGAAGAGCAGGTGGATGAGCAGCCAGCGGACATGGTTGCTGTGGCCAGAGCTTCTGATGCTAGGCAGAGTAAGTAGAGAAGAGGAGAAGCGAACGTTGGATTTGCCAGTTTCATTACTTGCAGAGTAGCATAGCACCATAAATAGTCATAGTCTAGGTTTGGATTCGAACCAGCTACAGGAGCACGTCTTTCTTTTTTCTAAAACTCAGCAACGTCTCTTTACTGGTACACTAGCTTGTTCTGTACGCCTTCTCAAGTCTTTGATTTTCTTTTCTTTTTTTTCCGAAGAAGGAAGGAGGAGAAAATTGAGGGTTCCTGGGACTCGAACCCAAGACCTCTTGGTTGAAAACCAAGGGTGCTAGTCACTTATGTGGCGAACGTTCCCTGGGAGGAGGACAGCAAAAGAACACATTTTTCTCGCAGTTTTAGTTGCGACGCAAGATCAAACGGTCGCAGTTTCGGGAATGTTATCTGGCGAACGAGCCTAGTTTTTCTTTTCTTCCTATATATAAAAAAGTATGCTACTTGATGTCGGCTTAGTTAACAAACAATTGTGCCAACCTTGACCGTTGGATTGACATTCAACGTCTATCGTGTTTCTTCAGTCTCTTCTTCCTCCAGCCACCAAACCCAAACCAGCGCTGGCGGGACCGCCTGCTCACGCCTCCCACGGCTGGCTGTGCTGCCGCGCACGCATCATGGCCACATCACACCATAAAACTCTGCGCATCTTCCCCGCCTCCTGTTCGTTCCCATCTGAGGCCTCACCATCGTCCTCCGCCTTGGTTCGCTCGCCGCGGCACTGCCCTCCGGTGTTGTCAACATGGTCAACAACTGAGAGGAATAAGGAGATGACTGTACATGGAAAGGATGACAGTAGGGACCCACCAGGATCATTGCAGTAGGCAAGCAAGTGCCTCCATTATTACAAGAAAAAAAAAAGGGTTCCTCTTGATGGTTTCCTGACATCTGGTCGCACGCCACTGTCAACGTAGTCAATAAGCAAGATAACTGCACAAGGAGCGGCAAACACCCGGGACCCAGCAGCGCGCGCAGTAATTTTTTTTTCGGGACGGAGAAGGGTATCAACTGGGTTGTGCGGGAGCTGTGGCCCATCTAACCCAGGCTTTTATTTCATATGTTTACCACATGACCAGCCCAGTTTTTTTTCTTTTCTAAAAATGGCTAGCCCAGCTATTTTGATTTTTTGCAAAATAACCAACGTAGGCCTACTTGCTTTTCTACGCCCTGCTGGGCCGGAAATCTTTCAAGACGAGGAGGGATGCATCCGGGCTTGCCCAGAAAATGGGCTATAAGTAATAAGAAATGGGCTATAAAATGAAAAAATACAGCAAACAGGCAATTAGTTCCAAAACACTTTTTTCTTTCGGATTTTGATATTTTAAATTTCATTGTTTTTGTGCGGGCAAAATTTCATTGGATTTAAATTAAGGTATGTTTAGTTTTTAAATTAATTTGAATCTGGCTAGAAATTTCGGGCTGTATGCTATTTGAGACAGATTTGGAGGCTGACTTGTGGGTCTACTAGGTTGACGTGTACGATAGGCATTGTCAACTTAGTCCACAAACGATTCTAGCAGCAGTGACCGTTGGATGTCAATCCAACGGCCGTGCTGCTTCTTCAATATCTGATCTTCTTGCTCCAGCCGCCCAAACCAGCGCCGGTGGGACTGCCTGCTCCCACCTCCTGTGGTTGGTTGTGCTGCCGCACCGCCCCACCCTACTCCATCGTTGGCCAGGCCATTCCTCTACACACCCACACCTCCTGTTATTTTCCTGCGACGGTAGGCGAACCAGTAAACCCTCGTACTCCCCACCGCGTGGGAAACCACTGCCGAGTCTTCCCCGGCTCCGGGTCATTCCCTTCCTAGGCCTCACCGTCGTCCACCGCCCTGGTGCTCTCGGCGCGGCGTGGTTAACATGGTCAACGAACGACATCCATCGGAAGAGGACGGTACGTGGAGAGGCAGACAACTGGGTCCACGGCCGCACGCAAGGAAGTGCCTCCTTATTACGCGCAAAATAATGATTCCTCCACCTGACAGCAGGGACCCACCGGATGGGCCTCTGTATTTCACGAAAAAAACATTCCTCCCGCTGACAGCTCGGACCCACCAGCTATATCTTCACACGCAACGAAGTGCCTCCTTATTACGCACAAAAAAATGAATACACCCCCTGCTATCTAGGACCCACCATAGTTGGAGGCTGACTTGTGGGCCTACTAAGTTGACGCGGACGGAGGGCTTTGTCAACTTAGTCAATATGAACGATTCTAGCTCCAGTGACCGTACGATGTCCATCCAATGGTCGTAGTGCTTCTTCAACCTCTGGTCTTCTTGCTCCAGCCGCCCAAACCACTGCCTGTCGTGCCGCCTGCTCCTGCCTCCCGTGGCCGGCTCTGCTGCTGTTGGGGGGTTGAGCCCCGCGTACCCCAAAGACAGCAGTCGGACGGGGTGCCCGCCCGCCCGGGCCACCTGCTCCCCCGGCCGGCTGCCCCAGCCAGCCGGCTGGCCGAAGTCAACTGCCGCATCGACCCGACACGGATGAGACGGCCGTACCGCGACATCATCTACAGTGTACCTTGTCCCCTGGGCATTGATTTATAAAATGACCCAGGGACGATACATAGCCTAGCTCTCAAGCAAGCATAACTTGAGATGTAAGCTACTCACTGTAGCTTACATCTCAAGCCACTCACACCCATGCCCACTATATAAAGGCACACATCCATCCATCCATCCAGGGGGATGGACAAGCTCCACCACGCCACAAGCCATTCGGCCACAAGGCACCAGGGCCACTCACGCCACACACATACATGAAGCTAGTAGCATATAGCATTCATCCGGATACAGCTCCAGGAGCGACTCTGTACTGCCAGATATATACCACATATATACAGACATGCAGGAGTAGGGGTATTATCTCTCCGGAGAGCACCGAACCTGGGTAAACCACCGCGTGCAGTTTGCCCAATCCCGTCCCCGGATATTCCACCGCAGTCTTGCCCTCACCTCAAGCCACCCCGTGGCATCTGCCGTGACGCGGTGCCCCTTGGCCACTGACGCGAAAATACCACGACAGTTGGCGCCCACCGTGGAGCAAGCTGCTGCCGGAACCGCGGTCCGGGCGGGACCATCTTCATCATCTCTGCCGCGACGTCGCCGCCGTCTCTCCGGCCGCGCTCGAAGGCTCGACATCAACTCGCCCCCAGGGCGGCCGCGCGGAGCAGCGCGTCCTCGTCGTTGGCCTCGCCATCTTCGTCATCACCGTCGCGGCATCGCTGCTGTCCCTCCGGTAGCGCTCGGGCGCTCGACATCAACACGCCTCCGGGGCGCCCGCACGGGACGGCGCATCTTCGTCGTTGGCCTTGCCCTCTTCGTCACCACCACCGCGACATTGCCGTCGTCCATGCGCTACATCTTGCTCTGACCGTTCCGGGTGCGCGTCGTCGCTCCTTCGCGCCCCCCCGACGCACACGATCCTGTGCCTCGCGTTGTTCCGTACGCCCGCAGGTGCCTCGACGCCCGGCTGCGCTTCCGCCCTCTTCCTGCTGCTCCGCCCCTGAGGGTCGGCCGCTCTTTCGCCCAGTCCCCTCACCGGCGTTCGAAACCTCCTGCAACCTGAGCGCCCATCTTGCTCTTTTCTCCAACACCTGTACACTAATCAGACTATAGTCAGATACTCCTCGTCCACTTGGGAGATGCAAGTTGAATATTGTGTGTATATTAGTCAGATACTGGACAGATGCTAGCTCCACCTCTGCTCCGCACAGCGTTGCTGCATGCCGCTTCCTCTGCCCCTGCCTCACTGCGCCCCCCCCCCGCCTCTACGTGCACCCGTGGCCGCGCCCCTCTGCCTGCGTGCCCGCTCGCCTAGGCCAGCTTGCCGCCCGCGCCGGCTTCTGCCGCGTTCGCCCGCTGGCTCGCCGGCCTCTGCCACGTCCGCATGTCCCGTCGGCACGCCGCCCCCCGACAGTCAGTGCCCCGCCCGCCTGCTTCGTCTCCGACCCGGCCTCGTCCGACCCCACGCCAGCTGGCCAGGTCGCCGTCTCGAGCGCCGGGTCCGGCTCCTCCCGCATCGCCGCCTTTGGCCCTGCGTCGACTCCCCCGGCCGGCTCCGCTTCCGCCCGGCTGCGCCGTCCGCCTGCGCCCGAGCCCCACCTGTCGTGCGTTCGTCGTCTGGCACGGCCTTCTCTTCGTCTGTAGCATCGGCACCGCCATCGTCCGCGGCCGCGCCCGCCTGCCAGCCCGGTCGCCTCTCCGCCAACCGCATGGCGCCGGCCACGCTCGCCGGCTCCGGCTCCCCCACTTGCCGGCTCCGGGTCGCCACCCGAGCCCGGCCGCACCCGGCCCTGTGCGCCGTTTCCGCCTTCTCCGCGCCCAGCTCGTCTCGCGCGCGCCTGCCGGGTCCGGCTCTGCCCCGCCTCGCCCTCCGGCTCGCGCCCGCAGGCCGGACCTACGCCGCCGCTCGTCCACCATGCCGGCTGCCCGCCCGCGCCCCGGCCGCACCCGGCCTCCCGAAGCTGCTTCCCCGGCCACTCCTGCGTGCCACTCGCACCATCGTCCGCGGTCGTGCCCGCCCGCCAGCCCGGCCGCCTCTCCGCCAACTGCCTGGCACCGGCCACGTTCGCCGGCTCCGGCTCCCCCACTCGCCGGCTCTGGGTCGCCACCCGAGCCCAGCCGTGCCCGGCCCCGCTCCTGGCCGGGTCCCGCTCCATCCGCCTGCTGACCTGAAGAAAGCGAAGAAAGAAAGAAAATAGAAAGGGTCGGCTGCTTGCGTGATCCATCCGGCTGCCGGGTCAAAAAAAAAGACGTCCGGCTGCCCACAGCCGGCCAAGTAGAAGAAAAGAAAAAGATGTCCGCCTCCGCCTGCTTTGCCACTCAGACGGCCAGACGTGACCCGGCCTGCCTACCCGCTTCAGCACCATGCCGGCTGGATAGCCGGCTCGACCGCCTCCTGCTCCGACGCCTAGCCGGCAGGTGAGCCGGCCCGGCCGCCTGTCCGCCTCGACGCCCGTTCGGTCGGACTCGACCGGCCGGGCCCCCCTTCGAGCACCCGAAGGCTCAAAGGCTACACCCAGCGGGTGTGCTGGCATGCTCCGCGAGCGCCAAGCCGCGCCGGCTGTCTTCGTCAACCTCCGCCTTGTCCGCGTCAAAGCAATGTGAGCTCCTCACCCGCATACTTTCGCACCACATGCAAACACGGATAACCCCGAGCGACACTCGGGGACCACCTCCGCCTTTATTACAGTTGCATTACTGTTCGCCCCGGCGCCAGCTAGTCTCGGCCCGGAGGCTGGCCGCTCGGCCCCATTCGTTCATTCCCGCAGACGGCTTAGTAGTGTGTACGGTACCAAAGGCCCACTCTTCTTCTCAGCTACAGACCACAGCGCGGCTGTCCGGCTAGCAAGAGCAAAAGCTGAAGGTCACCCTACGTGAAAAACGTCCGGGAAGAAAAATGGTTCGGGCGACCCGGCCGCTTGCTTTATGAGTATCTGCTCGGTCGAATCTGCTCCCAGAGTCTGAGTATTGTACGCTTCACTCCAAGGCCCACTCTCAGCCACAGACCGTCACGCGGCTGTCCGGCTAGCGAGAGAACATGCCAAAGAGCGGAGGGAACATGAAAAAGATTGAAGGGGGCTCAGACGAAACCGAGTCGGCACCCTCCGCATAAAAATTGCACTGCAAAAAACAAAGGATTTGATATATCTGCACTGGCTAACTTTGCCTTTTGCATGATCATTTCCGTGGGGAACCCCCCTCCTCGCCCGGTGGATCGGAGGCTACACCCAGCGGGTGCGCCGGGTGCGCCGGCACGCCTCGGTGGGAAAGCGCCATGCCGGCTACAGGCTCGCAACCGGCTACCTCTGCCATATCGAGTGCAAAAACCCTCCTCCCGACTCTTCGAGTCGCCCGGAGGCTCGGAAGCTACACCCAGTGGGTGCGCTGGTGCGCCCCCACTGGAAGCAAGCTGCGCCGGCTGCAGCCCGCAGCCGGCTGTCATCGACAACATCAGTCGGCGGACTCCGCATCCGTGCCCGACAGCATCAGCGGGCGGACTCCGCGTTCGCGCCCGGCAGGGCGCCGTGCCCAACTGCCGGCGGACCCCGCGTCCGCGCTCGGCAGGGCCCCGTGCCCAGTAGCCGGTGGACCCCGCGTCCGCGCCTGGCAGCACCACACGCCCACCAGTAGGCATCCGCGCCTGGCAGTTTTCCACAACCGTCAGGCGGCACGGACTTCACGGGACAAGACAAAGCAGCGAAAACCCTTCGCTGGAAGCAAGCCACTCCGGCTGCACGCCTACAGCCAGTTCTCATCAATAACTTCTTCAACAACAAGACCCTCTGCCCAACTCTTCCAAGTTGCCCGGAGGCTCGGAGGCTACACCCAGCGGGTGCGCTTGCGCCCCCCCCCCCACTAGGAACATGCTGCGCCTGTTGCACGCCCGCCGGTGGCTGCAACCGGCACCCTCGATGCCATCATCTGCACCAACAATCGTGACAACCCTCCGCCCAACTTTTCCAAAGTTGCCCGGAGGCTCGGAGGCTACACCCAGCGGGTGCGCTCGCGCGCCCCCGCCGGAAGCAAGCCGCGCTGGCTGCGGTCCGTATCCGGCCGTCATCAACATCTTCTACATCGACGACCGCTAAAAAACCTCCACTCAACTTTTCCAAGTTGCCCGGAGGCTCGGAGGCTACTATCGGGGGGATGACCCCCGGGTACCCCAAAGACGGCAGTCGGACGGGGTGCCCGCCTGCCCGGGCCACCTGCTCCCCGGCCGGCTGCCCCAGCCAGCCGGCTGGCCGAAGTCAACCGCTGCATCGACCCGACACGGACGAGACGGCCGTACCGTGACATCATCTACAGTGTACCTTGTCCCCTGGGCATTGATTTATAAAATGACCCAGGGACAATACATAGCCTAGCTCTCGAGCAAGCATAGCTTGAGATGTAAGCTACTCACTGTAGCTTACATCTCAAGCCACTCACACCCATGCCCACTATATAAAGGCACACATCCATCCATCGAGGGGGATGGACAAGCTCCACCACGCCACAAGCCATTCGGCCACAAGGCACCAGGGCCACTCATGCCACACACATATATGAAGCAAGTAGCATATAGCATTCATCCGGATACAGCTCCAGGAGCGACTCTGTACTGCCAGATATATACCACTTATATAGAGACATGCAGGAGTAGGGGTATTATCGCTCCGGAGAGCCCCGGACCTGGGTAAACCACCGCGTGCAGTTTGCCCAATCCAGTCCCTGGATATTCCACCGCAGTCTTGCCCTCACCTCAAGCCACCCCATGGCATCTGCCGTGTCACGGTGCCCCTTGGCTACTGACGCGAAAATACCACGACAGCTGCCGCGCAGGCCTCACCGCCCACCCTACTCCCATCGCTGGCCTGGCCATCCCTGTACTCACCCAGACCTGCTGTTATTCTCCGGCGATGGCAGCCTCACACTACAGCCCAACCAGTAAACCCTCGTACGCCCCTCCGCATGGGAAACAACTGCCGAGTCTTCCCCTGCTCCGGGTCATTCCCTTCCTAGGCCTCACCGTCGTCCACCGCCTTGGTGCTCTCGGCGCGGCGTGGTCAACGTGGTCAAAGAACGACTTACATCAGAAGAGGATTATACGTGGAGAGGCTGACAGCTGGGTCCACGGCCGCAGCAAGGAAGTGCCTCCTTATTACGTGCAAAATAATGATTCCTCCACCTGACAGCAGGGACCTACCGGAAGGGCCTCTGTATTTTGGCTTAACTGTATTTTAAGAAAAAAACTTTTTCCCCCCTGACAGCTGGGACCCACGAGCTATATCTTCGGACACAAGGAAAGTGCCTCCATATTAGGCCCGAAAAAAATGAATCCTCCCCCTGACAGCTCGAACCCACCATCAATAACTTCGCACGCAAGGAAGTGCGTCCTTATCCTCCCTAACAGCGGGGACCCACCTGGTTGAAGCGTACGTAGCGTTGTTGCGAACGTGTACGTACATACTGGTCGATAGGTCTCTCCGCAATGATGAACCATGGCCGAGCAAGCAGCGGCACGTGTAGTAGTAGAGCCCCCGACGTAGCAGCTCAGGTAGTCCCTTCTAAACCGCGTACACGTACGTACAGCCACATGCCAAAAAATACGGCCACGTACATACATACGGGCGGGGTCTCGAACGCCTACTCACGCATACGTACGGCCAGGGCTCATGTACATGGAGAGGCAACGGACGGCAGCAATGGTGTCCTGTTCATCAGGCAGCCAACCGGCTGGGTCGGAATGGAGAAACAGCGTCTTGTTCATCAGGAGGCAACAGACTGGGTCGGAATGCATTCTGTTCAACGGGAGCCAACCGGCTTGGACGGAAAAGCCGAAACGGTGTCTGGCGTACCGTAGTACGAAGAAAATGGCCTTCTGTTCGACCAGCTACGATCGAAATGGGGGTCCTGTTCATCGGGAGGGGTGTGGCATACCGCAAAACGGAGGAAACGGACTTGTGTTGGAGCGCTACGGTCAAAACGGGGGTCCTGTTCATCGGGAGGGGTGTGGCGTAGCACAAAACGGAGGAAACGGACTTGTGTTGGAGCACTACAGTCGAAACGGGGGTCCTGTTCATCGGAAGGGTGTGGCGTACTGCAAAACGGGACTCCATGGGCTACTGTTCACCCACCGTCGACTCCCTTCAACCTCCACCTGCCTGTTCATCCACCACTTCTTCCTCCTGCCTCCACCAGCTACTGTTTATCCACGGGCTACTGTTCATCCAGCCCTCCACTGGCTACTGTTCAACCAGCCCTCCACGGGGTCCTGTTCATCCACCCCCAACCAGCTCGGCTGTGGCGGCCTCCTCTTGGGGTCCTGTTCATCCAGCGGCAATGGCCTACTACTACTACCATGGGGTCCTGTTCATCCAACCCCCACCGGGAACTGTTCATCCAACCCCAACCACGTACGTCTCGACTCGTTCAACCGACCCCCATTTTCACTGTTCACCAAGAGGCAGCAGGTTCGATCGGCTTCAGTTAGCAGCAGTAGCGAAGGAATCCCTCGATCGGGTTCAGTTAATAGCCAGGGATCGATCGATCACTCAGGTTCAGTAATGTAGCTAGTGCAATCACTAGTGGAGAAAAGCCTAGCTATGGCATGCCAAAAAGTGTCTTGCTGGCATAGGAGCCCGACGCCACCAATATGGCGCCAGTGTTAAAATATAGCGGTGGCGTTGGTTCGTACGCCAGTACAGTTTCTGTTATCTATGGCGTTGGATAAAGTGACACGCCGGCAATTTCAAACATACCTACGACGTAGGTGTTTCTCCACACGCCATAGATATGGAGAAACATTAGAGGCGTTGCATATACTTCCGACGCCATTACTTAGTTTGAAAGCATAATAGGAAAAACGCTACCACGTCAGCCAAAAAATGGTGCCGTGGCAGTGTTTTTTAAGATCAATAATATTTCTAGCCATGTAACATTAATTAAAATACATCCACCATAATTCTGTGTAGCACTTAACATTAAGATAGCTAGGCAAAGTGTACGTACCTGATCGAATAGTTCAGAACCACAGCATAGCTAGCTTTCACTATCCTATTGCATCAATAAAAAGGATCATCAATGTATTTCTTCGTCGGATCCGCAAGAGACACCGGTCCGTCAGCATCGTGACCCTGATTATTAAGATGAGCTTTTATCTCCTCCGAGCTGTCAGGTGCGCCGCCGTTGAAAACGCCGGCATGCTGGATGACATCCTTGTTGAGGATGGTAGCAAACTTGAGCTGGACGCGTCTTAACTCATCTCTAGTATCTCCCGGGCTAATTTCCTCCATTTTCTTCCCCCATGCGAGGAGGTCAGAGTTCTTTTTAAGGTGTTGTCCCTGCCGTATGTAGTCCTCCATGTGGTGGACGACGTAGTAGCCGTCTGTATCATTGTTTTCTGGCTGCTGCAAGCAACAAAAGTCATTTTTGTGGGCAAAGCGTACCGCTTTAAATTTGTCAAACTTGCGATACCCCTCTCTGATCACTCCTTCCCGGCTAGTATAATCAACCAGTACTTCATCGAGAACCTTCTTGATGCCTCTATAGTCTTTCTTCACTTTCCTCGTCGAATCCAAGAAATAAGTTTCAGCGAACTTCGGGGAAATAACGATGAGGACACAATGTTCTCTGCATAAAAAGTAGAGAAATACCAGTTATGCTCGAGTATATAATGTTTTGACGTGGAAGCAGAATGAGATTGTACAAAAGAATAGTGTGTACCGAGTACCGAATGACTTACTTCGGATAGTACGACACTAGAAGGCAATTTTTTTCCATGTTGGCAAGCATGAAGTCTGTCAGGTAGTTCCTCATAGCTTGACGGCGATCAGGGAGGTTGACGTTGCTCTCGTGCATGAGGTAGGGTCCGCTACCGCGACAACCTTGTTCAGCTCACATATTGTAGTGTAAGTGGTATTGATTGCCCATAGGCGTATTAAGGAAGGACCAAGCTTGTATAGGTAGATAGGTTGAAGATGTCTTCGAATGGCACATAGAACTTCTCCGCGGGGAAACTATCGCAGAAACCAATATTAGATGGCACCATCACTGTGAAAACGGGGCGATGTCCACCTGCATGAGAAAATGCGTACTTCTCCCTACAGAGAACTACGACATGTAGAAGTCTCATTTCTGTCTGCAAAAGATCAGAGAGCTCCTTTGGAAGGATGGGTTCACCCGGGGAATGGTAAGTCCGCCATGCAACACGACGACGTACTTCTTTATTATTCTGAACCAGCTGGCTGGCGGCGGCAGTGGCCTTCTTATTATCATTTCCTGGGCGCCTCCTCTTCTTGCGTGACATGTTAGGCTGGCTGGCTGCACCGCCCGGCAGTGCATTTGCTAGCGTCACATTGAGTGTGTTTGGACCTAGCAACGCTCCCCTGGATGGTGGCACTTGTGTGTCTGGTGTTGGGAAACGTAGTAATAATTCAAAATTTTCCTAAGTGTCACCAAGATCAATCTAGGAGATGCTAGCAACAAGTGAGAGGGAGTGCATCTTCATACCCTTGAAAATCGCTAAGCGGAAGCATTACAAGAACGCGGTTGATGGAGTCCTACTCGCGGCGATTCAAATCGCGGAAGATCCGATCCAAGCGCCGAACGGACGGCTCCTCCGCGTTCAACACACGTATAGCCCGGGGACGTATCCTCCTTCTTGATCCAGCAAGGGGAGAGGAGAAGTTGAGGGAGAACTCTGGCAGCACGACGGCATGGTGGTGGAGCTTGCGGTTCTCCGGCAGGGCTTCTCCAAGTACTACGGAGGAGGAGAAGGTGTTGGAGGGGGAAGGGCTGCGCCAGGGGAAGGGTTGCAGCTCCCATGCACCTCCCCACTATATATAGGGGTGGAGGGGGCTGGTTTCTTGCCCTCCAAGTCCATTGGGGTGTTGGCAAAGGTGGGAGGAAAGAAATCCCATCCTTTCCCTTCCCCACCAATTGTTATCCCCCTTTCTAGGGATCTTGATCTTATCCCTTCGGGATATGATCTTATTCCTTCTAAGGGGGGATCTTGGTGTGCCTTGACCAGGGGTGTGGGGCCTTGCCCCCACTACCCACGTTCATGTGGGTCCCCCCATGCAGGTGGGCCCCACTCCAGAACCTTCTAGAACCTTCCCGGTACAATACCGAAAACTCCCGAACATTTTCTGGTGGCAAAAATAGGACTTCCCATATATAAATCTTTACCTCCGGACCATTTCGGAACTCCTCGTAATGTCCGGGATCTCATCTAAGACTCCGAACAACTTTCGGTAACCACATACAATTCCCATTACAACTCTAGCGTCACCGAACCTTAAGTGTGTAGACCCTACGGGTTCGGGAACCATGCAGACATGACCGAGACACCTCTCCGACCAATAACCAATAGCGGGATCTGGATACCCATATTGGCTCCCACATGTTCCACGATGATCTCATCGGATGAACCACGATGTTGGGGATCCAATTAATCCCGTATACAATTCCCTTTGTCCATCGGTATGTTACTTGCCCGAGATTCGATCGTCGGTATCCCTATACCTTGTTCAATCTCGTTACCGGCAAGTCTCTTTACTCGTTCCATAACGCATGATCCCATGGATAACTCCTTAGTCACATTGAGCTCTTTATGATGATGCATTACCGAGTGGGCCCAGAGATACCTCTCCGTCATACAGAGTGACAAATCTCAGTCTCGATTCGTGCCAACCCAACAGACACTTTCGGAGATACCTGTACTGCACCTTTATGGTCACCCAGTTATGTTGTGACGTTTGATACACCCAAAGCATTCCTACGGTATCCGGGAGTTGCACAATCTCATGGTCTAAGGAAATGATACTTGACATTAGAAAAGCTCTAGCAAACGAACTACACGATCTTGTGCTATGCTTAGGATTGGGTCTTGTCCATCACATCATTCTCCTAATGATGTGATCCCGTTATCAACGACATCCAATGTCCATGGTCAGGAAACCACAACCATCTATTGATCAACGAGCTAGTCAACTAGAGGCTCACTAGGGACATGCTGTGGTCTATGTATTCACACATGTATTACGGTTTCCGGTTTATACAATTATAGCATGAACAATAGACAATTATCATGAACAAGGAAATATAATAATAACTATTTTATTATTGCCTCTAGGGCATATTTCCAACAGTCTCCCACTTGCACTAGAGTCAATAATCTAGTTACATTGTGATGAATCGAACACCCATAGAGTTCTGGTGCTGATCATGTTTTGCTCGTGCAAGAGGTTTAGTCAACGGATCTGCGACATTCAGATCCGTATGTACTTTACAAATATCTATGTCTCCATCTTGAATATATTCATGAATGGAGTTGAAGCGGCACTTGATGTGCTTAGTCTTCCTGTGAAACCTGGGCTCCTTGGCAATGGCAATAGCGCCAGTGTTGTCACAGAAGGGAGTCATCGGGCCCGATGCATTGGGAATCACTCCTAGGTCGGTGATAAACTCCTTCATCCAGACTCCTGGCTGACCGTTTTATTGTTGTTGTTGCCATTGTTCCACACAGGCTTGTATTCAGAGGGACCCGTTGGCCAAATGTGTGGCTTCTGCGCAAATTGCTCCCGGTTGTCCTTCTTGGGTTCAAACTTCCGCTTGCGATCGTCATAGCCGGACTTGTGTTCTCGCTCTGCTATCAAAGCCTTGTTCACCAAAGTCTGGAAGTCCAAAAAGTCCAGCATACAGAGCTGACAACGGAGGGCATGATTCAGTCCTCCTTGAAATCGGTCTATCTTCCTTTCTTCAGTGGATACGTCATGGGCAGAGTACCGTACCAGATTATTGAACTTGTTCAGATACTCTCCCACGGACATATTTCCTTGCATGAGAGCAAGAAATTCCCTTTGCTTCACCTTCATTATGCCAGTAGGGATATGATATTTGCGGAATGCTTCCTTGAACTTCTCCCAGGAAATATCTTCTCCAGAAGGCCATGCCATCTTGGTATTGTCTCACCATATAGCTGCTGGCCCTTCAAGGTAATGAGTGACAAAAGGAACCTTATCTGCCTCTTCACAGCGAGCTATATCCAGCTTGTTTTCCATAGTCCTTAGCCAATCATCAGCCTCCATCGGGTCCACAGCTTGACCAAAACTGGGTGGCTTAGTGCATTGAAAGTCAGACAACTTGGAGTGTGTCCCATTGTTATTATTCTGGCCCACCATAGTCTGCATACTCTTCAAAATTCCATGAGATCCTGGTTTCTTTTCTCTTCAAACATCCTCATGATCTGTTCAAGGGTCGGTGCCTGAGGCGGTGGTGGTGGTAAATCTTTTGGTGGTTGTCCTGCTTGTCTGGCGGATCGATGAATGGGGGTTCCATCGCCGCCTTGGCTACTACTTCTCTTCATCCTAAATTTGTTCCCATTGCAAAATACCGAATCGATGAGCAACATCCATTGGGGAAACATAGTAATATGACACCAAAAGAGAGTTTATGAAAAAGAGATGAACAAAACAAACAACATAATTATACAAGATAACCTAACATCATACATGGCAAGCTAGTAGGGGTAATATCATGGCTAGACTGCTCATACGGCAGTTGACATATGCAAAGATGCATGCACTAAGCCTCCACACTAGTGGCGCGGGTAGCACGATCACTGCCAAATGGAAGACTCCTCGTCATCTGATCCTGAGTCGGAATCAGAACTGATGATGTGGATCGCATCCTCCGGATCAAAGGAAACACGACGACACTGCTGAGACAGTTCTTCTTTCGGGGAAGTAGGGGCACGACGCCTCAGCATCAGAGCAGCTGGAGTGGCTAGGAGTGAGGCCCACTCTGCTGGGGTCTCACGTCGGCTACCAGACGAAAGGCCTGGTGGGATGGTGGAGCTAGAGGGAGTATCAAACGTACGTGGAGGTGGAACGGGTGGTGCATGCACAGGTGGAAATGTAGGATGAGGCAGAGATGATGCTGTAGTCACAGCTGCAAGTGCCCCTGGGACACGAGACAGCTCCTCAGCTAAGGAAAAGATCATACGGTAGCTGGCGTTCAGATAATGAGATAGAACACCAGTGGCACGATCACTCGCTGGATCAACAGGTGCGAAAATGACTCGCCCTATCACAGGCGACAGGGTGGGGTAGTGAAAGAAACCTGGATGAGTCTGCATCTCGACCTCATGGAAGCGCAAGTCAGTGAGAGCCTCCATCGCAGCAAACTGGATCGCCAGCTCCGGAGTTGAAGCCGTTCCGCCCTTGGAAGAGCGAGAATAGCTACCAATGTCCGAGCTCGCGGTCAGAAAGGCCTCCGCGTGATACTCATACACTGACTTGGCAAGCTGCTCTCGAAACACCTTGTACACTGGATCTTCGCCGTTGGGATACAGCCAAAGCCAGACGCTACGGAGCAATACAGGAAAAGTGAACGGTGCTGGCTCATGATGGTAGTGGTATGGAACTGGTGCCATCTACACTCACAGTGCCAATGGTTAGTAAAACAATGAATCATGATGCATGCCATGCAACAATCAAATGCAGCAAGCAATGTGCATACTCAAGTCCTTCACTAATCGCGGTTTCTAGCGCCGGCTAACTAGGGTGTCCTACAGTCAGCACGGCTCTGATACCAAGTGTTGTGGCACCCCGGCTCAAAGAACCGGCTTACCAGTGTTTCCAACCAAGAGATCATGTCTTCTGGAAACACTCAACAACTTGGAACAGAACAGAACTGAACTTTATTGATAATCTTGGGGTACAAGCTCATATTTTACATCGAAAGCGAGGCCGAGGGCACACTCGGTGCTATGACAGTATCTACATAATTTATGAAACATAACAGGGCCTCGGTACTACTGGATACTTCTATGGCGTAGCGGAACATAGCGGGATTCCAACCACGGGGATGTTGGGGAACGTAGTAATAATTCAAAAATTTCCTACGTGTCACCAAGATCAATCTAGGAGATGCTAGAAATAAAGTGAGAGGGAGTGATCTTCATACCCTTGAAGATCGCTAAGCGGAAGCGTTACAAGAACGCGGTTGATGGAGTCGTACTCGCGGAGATTCAAATCGCGGAAGATCCGATTCAAGCGCCGAACGGACGGTGCCTCCGCGTTCAACACACGTACAGCACGGGGACATCTCCTCCTTCTTGATCCAGCAAGGGGAGAGGAGAAGTTGAGGGAGAGCTCCGGTAGCACGACGGCGTGGTGGTGGAGCTTGCAGTTCTCCGGTAGGGCTTCGCCAAGCACTATGGAGGAGGAGGAGGAGTTGGAGGGGGAAGGGCTGCGCCAGGGGAAGGGGTGCAGCTCCCATGCACCTCCCCACTATATATAGGGGTGGAGGGCGCTGGTTTCTTGCCCTCCAAGTCCATTGGGGCGTTGGCAAAGGTGGGAGGAAAGAAATCCCATCATTTCCCTTCCCCACCGATTGTTCTCCCCCCTTTTTAGGGATCTTGATCTTATCCCTTCGGGATATGATCTTATTCCTTCTAAGGGGGGATCTTGGTGCACCTTGACCAGGGGTGTGGGGCCTTGCCCCAACTACCCACGTTCATGTGGGTCCCCCCATGCAGGTGGGCCCTGTTGACACCTGATTTTGGCACAATGCAGAATGCAATAGAGATGGCCTCAAATGACAAGATATTCTACATGAGAAACTTCACATTGCTGAGTGGAACGACTTTGATGTTTGGACCATAATCATTCGGCATCATATCAAAGACCAAAACTACACTCGGATTGTCATGTTTAGGTGTTCTGAGTGATTTTTGGTCGATTACGCCTCCAAGACAATCTCGGATGAAGGAATGCTCTATATGAGTTGTCTTCGTCTCGTCGAATCGGTTGATTTTCATATACAAATCGTCTCAATCTGAGTTCGTATGTAAAAGTTAGAGCTATCTGAATGCAGCCCTGTCAAGAGGCAAAATATGGCGCGCCTCATCAGACACATGTCTGATGGGTGTCTGATGCAATGCGTGAGTAATTAGCCCTTCAAGATGGCCTCGAATTGAAAAATGTTCAACATAAAAGTTGTTCGTCTCATCGAAACGGTCAAGTTTTCTTTTGGGTATATATTCATCCGAGGTCGTTTGCTGCCTCAAAAAAGACCCGCAAGGTGCAGCCAGAAAACTTGCCGGGATGGAAACCTTGCCGGAGAAATCTTGCCGGGAACAGTAACCTTGCCGGTGTGAGAAAACTTGACGGGATGGAAACCTTACCGGGAAAATCTTGCCAGGAACAGTAACCTTGTCGGGGTGAGAAAACTGCCAGGATGGAAACCTTGCCGGGAACAGTAGAAACTGTCAAGGCCAATCCGACCAGATGCTGAAGATGGGCTTAATTACTTATCTATCTGGCCTCGGATGAAAAAGTGTTCAACATGAAAGTTGTTCGTAACGTCAAAATGGTCAACTTTGATTTTGGAGTCATCATCATCCGACATAGTATACGACCTGCAGAGACGCTACAAGGGTCAGGCGGTCCAGTCAGCTACATGAACGAGTTCGACCCAAAATTAAAGATGACCCCGTGGAGTATTCAAGATGGCTTTATTTGGGAAAGTGATCAACATACGGATTGTCGGCCTCGTCGAAACGCACAAAATTGATATTTGTACTGTCTCCATCGGAAGTCATATGCAGATTCTATGGCCCACGCAAGGAAGACAGAAGATTGGACCAGATTCGGGATGGATCCGAGTGGGACCAGAACTAGGACTCTAGGACGTGAATTGATGTAATTTTCTTGTAAGGAAAGCCTAGATTGAATCCTTTGCTTGTACGGGAAGTCCAGCCGCCTCTTATATATGTTGGGGGTGACGGCCGATTGAACAACACACAATCGAACAAATCAATAGACTACTTTTTATCTACGTTTTATCTCTCCATCGTTTTTCTTCCTCGTTCTTCGTTGTTCCTCGAGTTTGAGAGTTGCGAATCGCGAGGCTCTAGGGGCGAGCAAATCGACCTAGGGCAGCCCATTGCCATCGCGCGCCCTGACGGGGTCCCTCCCGGGCGTGTGGGGTTTCGGGTCTCCAAAAGCGCCCGCCGACTGTCCTGCGTATCGGGCTGTCGGTCGGGTCTCCTTCGACGTGAGCTGCGGTGCATCACCCCTGGCGTCGAGGGTACACGTGACGTGTTCGTGTGTCAACAGGCCCCACTTCGAAACCTTCTAGAACCTTCCTGGTATAATACCGAAAAATCCCGAACATTTTCCGGTGGCCAAAATAGGACTTCCCATATATAAATCTTTACCTCCAAACCATTCTGGAACTCCTCGTGATGTCCGGGATCTCATTCGGGACTCCAAAAAACTTTCCCATAACAACTCTAGCATCACGGAACCTTAAGTGTGTAGACCCTACGGGTTCGGGAACCATGTAGACATGACCGAGGCACCTCTCCGGCCAATAACCAATAGCGGGATCTGGATACCCATATTAGCTCCCACATGTTCCACGATGATCTCATCGGATGAACCACGTTGTCGGGGATTCAATCAATCCCGTATACAATTCCCTTTGTCCATCGGTATGTTACTTACCCGAGATTCGATCGTCGGTATCCCTATACCTTGTTCAATCTCGTTACCGGCAAGTCTCTTTACTCGTTCTGTAACGCATGATCCCGTGGCTAAATCCTTAGTCACATTGAGCTTATTATGATGATGCTTTACCGAGTGGGCCCAGAGATACCTCTCCATCATACGGAGTGACAAATCCCAGTCTCGATTCGTGCCAACCCAACAGACACTTTCGGAGATACCTGTAGTTTGAGAGCTGCGTATCCCGAGGCTCTAGGGGCGAGCAAATCGACCTAGGGCAGCCCATTGCCGTCGCGCGCCCTGACAGGGTCCCTCCCGGGCGTGTGGGGTTTCGGGTCTCCAAAAGCGCCCGCCGACTGTCCTGCGTATCGCGCTGTCGGTCGGGTCTCCTTCGAAGTGAGCTGCGATGCATCACCCCCGGCGTCGAGGGTACACGTGACGTGTTCGTGTGTCAACACACTTTTTGGCGACTCCGCTGGGGACGAAGATCAATCATCATCATCCACCATGTCCGATCTTCCCAAGCCATCTGAGGTAGACGCCGATAACATCATTAAGCCCAGTCTTGATGAGATATCGGCCGATCATCGCCAAGTCTATGAGGAGTACAAGAAGGCACGCGAGGAGAAGGACTTGCAGGAATTCCTTGCAAAGTTCAAGAAGGATCGCTAAGGCAACATCACTCCGATTGAAGAAGTCAAGTTCCCTCCTCTTCATGCCGAGCAGGTTAAATCCTCTGTAAGTACTGCCTTTTCTCCTGAGCAGTGGGCTGAGATTTAGAGTCGTATTGCTGATGGTAACAATCTGGTTTATCAAACTTTCCTAGAAAATACTAATGCTCAGAAGAATATATTTCAATCGTCTAGTGGTAATGGTGGTATAGCTGCTAATGTGCAAAACCCTAATCTGGCTTTACCTATTTCATCGGCGCCTCCCGTGCCGATGACTTATTATCCTACCCAAACCAATCAGATTGTGGCTGCACCCATTAATCCTATTATGAACATGCCAGGTTCGGTGGCAACGCCGAACCAAACCCTACCTACAGGTACAACCACTCGGCCACTACCGAACTATGGTTCGGCGTACATGCCACAATTCCTACCTACAGCTAGTAGTCATACTGCTCCTATGCCACTGCAACAAGCTTCATCGTCTACTACAGACGATGCTCTAGCTAATCTTAGAGAGGAGATGGCTAAGATGCTCCGAGAGAATTTTGGAGTTGAGTTGCCAAGGAACCGTATTTACCAAAAGCCATATCCAGAATACTTTGATGCCATTCAATGCCCTCCGGGATATAAAATTCCAGATTTCGTTAAGTTTAATGGAGAGGGTACAAAAACCACATGGGAGCATGTTAGTCAATACTTGGCACAATTAGGTGAAGCAGGCTCACTAAATGAATTGAAAGTGCGTTTATTTCCTTTATCATTAACTGGTACCGCATTTTCATGGTTTTCTTCTTTACCACATGGTTCCATTCGAGTTTGGTCGCAGCTAGAGCAGAAGTTTCATGATCACTTTTATAGCGGCGATAACGAGCTTAAGTTATCACATCTTACATCAGTTAGACAAAAGCATGATGAATCGGTCTCCGATTATGTCAAAAGATTTAGAGATACAAAAAACCGGTGCTATAGTTTGGTGATAACCGAGAGAGATTTGGCTGATCTTGTGCTTAGTGGTTTGAAAATTCCCATTAGAGAAAAGCTAGAGGGATATGATTTTTTTAAATGTCAACCAAGTCTTACAAAGGGCTTTGGCTCAAGAAAGCCGAAGCAAAGAGCTCAAAGAAGTGCATAGATATAAAGCTGATCGTCCTAAGATGAACATGGTTGAATATGATAGTGATCACTCGGACGATGAGGGTGATATTTATGCTACTGAATTTTTTTGGCCATCTAAGGCCAAACCCTTCACTTGCAATGATCTGAAACCGATTCATAAGAATCGTGATGAAGAGATGAAGTTTACTTTTAACATTGCCAAGTGTGATAAAATATTTGATGCTTTGCTGCAAGCCAAAATTATTAGAATATCTCATACTTTACCGCCGTTTGAAGAGCTGAAACGGTGCGCTTATTGCAAGTATCATAATTCTTTTTCTCATGCTACTAACAATTGCAATGTTTTTCGACGACAGATACAATCGGCCATTAATGATGGACAATTGAACTTTTCTGAGATGCAAGTTGATAAACAGCCCTTTCCAATGAATACCATGGATTTGGAAGGGAAGAAGCTGCTCATTCGGCCGGAGGTAGCCGAATCTGCTAATAAAGCTAATGTCATTGTTGGTCAGCCCAGGAAAGATAAGGAGAGCGACAAGGTCTTGGGGAGACAAGTCGTGCTTGACAAGCAACCCGGTGGCAAGGAAATAATCAAGATCACCATCAAGAGTCATGCACTCGGGGGGCAACCGCAAGTGCAAGAAAATACTCGTGTTAAATTTGTTAAGCCCAAGAGTCCAGAGGTTGGCAAGTGGAAGACGAATGAAGCTAAAGTGCAGCGCAAGAAGATCAAGCCAACTTTTGATATGTTGTTGTCCAAATATGCCTGTCAAGCGGCCGGTTCTAGCTCTAACCGGTCATCAAATTTGAAGCGCTCAAGGTCACCTCCTCGGGAAGAATTTCAGCATCATACAAGGCCATATGGGTCGTTGGCACCGGGACCATGGATGCCGCCACCCCCCTATGCACCATACTACATGGGAGACTTCAATGGAGGATGGTGGCAGCCCCCAATGGCCCCTTATGCTTTTCATCCGGGTTGGGCAGAACCAAGGAGGCCCGTTCATGAGAGACTTTCTTATCCCACACGAGGCCGTTTGAACAATGCTGTCAATCGGCCAATGCAAGATAATCAAAAAAGGGTTGGCAAGCAAGTGTGGCGTGCTAAATCACCAATTGCAGAAATTTCAGAGCCTAGCAAGCAAAAGGAGGAGAATACTAGTGCTGAAACTATTATGATAGGCACTAAAGAATTGACAATCAAAGAGCCGATTATTGTTGAAAAACCGGCTGGTTCCAGTAAAGATGTGGTTGTTGTCCAGCAGGGTCCCATGGCTAATGATCATGAAGCTAGCACAAGCAAGGCCAAGTCGAGGGATCCAAAATATACTCAGCCTAAGTGGTGTCCTTCCGGTCTGACCAAGGCACAAAAAAGGTGACTGCAGTGCATGAGGAGTCAAGAGATGGCAGAACAGGAGGCCGAGAAGGAAAGAGATAAAATTTTCAAAGACATTCGGCCCATGGTACCCCCAAAACAAGTGTGGAGGCCAAAGCAAAAGGAAAACATAGCAGCTTCTGCATTGATCATAGCAACACCTACACCACCAACGGAGGACGATGCAGCTACTATTACATCGTCCACTTTGCCTGCTGCTTCCTCTTCCCTTGGAGATATTTCGGAGTCAGTGGACATGCTTGCGGAAGGAGATGAAATGCTTGATTATGAGTCTACACCGGTTCATGAAGGTATGGATATTAATATGGTGTACTACTTACCCGCTAAATTTCGTGCTATAGATGAAGAAGGGGAAGTGGCTCAGCTAGATTTTGGTCCTAAAAATGCTATATTCGAAAAGCCAAAAGAACCGGTGACGCACTTGAAGCCATTGTTCCTTAAAGGTCATATTAATGGATTGCCGGTGGCTAGAATGCTTGTCGACGGTGGTGCTATGGTGAATCTTATGCCATATTCGGTTTTCAAAAAATTGGGGCTGCGTGATGAAGAGTTAATAAAGACCAACATGGTGCTTAATGGATTTGAAGGCAAAGAGAAAACTGAAGCCAAAGGTGTAATGTATGTGGAGCTTACGGTGGGAAGCAAAACTTTGGCTACCGCATTCTTTGTCGCCGAGGTGCAAGGTAACTACAATGTGATATTAGGCCGTGATTGGGTTCATGCAAACCAATGCGTGCCATCTACTATGCACCAGTTTTTAATTCAATGGGTTGATGATGAAGTAGAAGTCATTCATGCGGATAATTCGGCTTGTGTTGCTTTGGCCGATGCATCAGTGGATTGGCAACATCCCAATGCTACTTGCTTGACGGGGCACGACTTATCAGAATTTGATTTTCTTAGCGCCACAAAAAGTGGTTTCGTGCCCGTTTCTTTAAAGCCGGTTGGTGGTAATCGGCTCCAAGGTATGATGTATTTAAATGGATTCTAACTCAGATTGGTTGCAAAAGCGTCTTGTTGAATATCGGTCCAATGAGAACGACATGTATGAGTCTATAGAGGAGTTAGATGATATGGATAAATTAGGACAAGGTTTTACGTCGGCCGATCCATTAGAAGAGATAGACATAGGAGATGGTTCAATTCCTAGGCCGACATTTGTAAACAAAAATTTAAGAGCCGATCATAAAGCTAAGTTGATCGATCTATTGAAAGAATATGTTTGTTGCTTTGCATGGGAATATCATGAGATGCCAGGTTTAAACCAAGAGCTAGTGGACCATCGGTTACCTATAAAGGCTGGTTTTAGACCGTACAAACAATCGGCCAGAAAGTTTAACCCAAAAACATATGACCGGATCAAGGAAGAGATCGGTCGTTTGCTTAAAGCTAATTTTATTAGACCTTGCAGGTATGCCGAGTGGATTTCTAACATTGTACCAGTAGAGAAGAAAGGCTCCGGCAAGTTGAGGGTGTGCATTGATTTTAGAGATTTGAATAGAGCTACACCTAAAGATGAGTATCCCATGCCAATAGCTGATATGCTTATTAATGATGCTTCTGGACATAAGTTCATTAGCTTTCTTGATGGTAATGCGGGGTATAACCTGATTTTTATGGCCGAAGAGGACATGTCCAAAACAGCTTTTCGATGTTCTGGTTTCCTTGGTTTATTTGAGTGGACAGTGATGACCTTTGGATTAAAGAATGCCGGTGCCACGTATCAAAGGGCTATGAATTTAATTTTTCATGATTTACTTGGTGTTATACTTGAGGTTTATATTGATGATATTGTTGTCAAATCGGATGCTTTCGAATCTCATCTAGCTGATTTGCGCTTAGCTTTTGAAAGAATGAAAAAATATGGACTGAAGATGAATCCTTTGAAGTGTGCATTTGGCGTGTCGGCTGGGAAGTTTTTGAGTTTCATTATTAATGAAGATGGCATAGAGATTGATCCCAAAAAGATAGAGGCTATACAGAAAGTGGAGGCTCCAACATGCAAGAGAGATATGCAAAAGTTCCTTGGCAAGGTCAATTATTTGAGAAGGTTCATAGCTAATCTGTCAGGGAAAGTTGATGCATTTACTCCTATCCTTCGGTTAAAGAATGATGTTGATTTCACTTGGGGGGCAAAACAGCAAGAAGCATTTGATATGATCAAGAACTATTTGTGCACGCCTCCAGTGATGAAAGCGCCCAAGCATAGGGAACCCTTTAAGCTTTAAATTGCAGCAGAAGAAGGTGTTATTGGTGCTGTTTTGACTCAAGAAACCGAAGGAAAAGAGCATGCTATTACATATTTGAGCAGGCGTTTATTGGACGCCGAGACAAGGTATGCATTTATTGAAAAACTATGCCTATGCTTATATTATGCTTGCACAAAATTGAGACATTATTTGGTGCCGAGTGAATGCATAGTAGCTTGTCAAACTGATGTCATTAAATACATGTTGCATAGGCCAATTCTTAGTGGTAGAATTGGCAAGTGGGCTTATGCTTTGATTGAATATGATTTGGCTTATGAATCTCTAAAATCCATGAAAGGCCAAATCGTTGCTAATTTTATTGTTGAGCATCGGATTAATGACAAGCATGATGTTGATATAAACCTTGTCTCATTAGTACCATGGAGATTATATTTTGATGGTTCAGTTTGTAGCAGTGGCCAAGGTGTTGGTATTGTTTATATATCTCCTCATGGTGCTGTTTTTGAAGCCTCATGCCGCTTAGAATATTTTTGCACAAACAATCAAGCCGAATATGAGGCATTGTTATTCGGCCTGGAGATGTTTCTTGCCATAGGTGCTACACATATTGAGGCTTTTGGTGATTCGTTATTAGTAGTGCAACAAATATCCAAAGTCTTTCAATGTTTTGACGAATCACTTAATGTTTATCTTGATAAATGTCTAGATATAATTTCTACTTTGGATTATTTTAGCATTGCTCATATATCTAGATATGACAATTGGAGAGCAAATGAGTTGGCACAACAAGCATCCAGCTATCATGTTGATCATGGCATGTTTCATATTTCTCAGACGTCGATGTCTTGTCTTCCAAATATGGGAGAGGCCGAACCAGAGCCCACTGATTCGGCCACTAACAAAAAATCTAGTGTAGGTGAAAATCATGACTGGAGGAAGCCCATTATGGATTACTTGCACGATCCGAGTGAAAGGGTGGACAGGACAATTCAGCGTATGGCTTTCAAATATACAATAAGAGATGGTGGTCTTTATCGCCGAACGGTTGAAGATGTTCTTTTGAAGTGCTTCGACGAGGACCAAGCAAGAGTTGCTATGGGAGAAGTACATGAAGGCATTTGTGGTACTCATCAGTCGGCTCCCAAGATGAAGTGGTTATTGCGACGTGCTGGATTTTATTGGCCGACTATGATCAATGATTGCTTCAGGTTCTATAAAGGGTGTGAAGCTTGTCAAAAATTTGGTGATATTCAATTGGCTCCTGCTGCTATGTTACATCCTATTATCAAGCCGTGGCCTTTTAGAGGATGGGGTTTAGATTTCATTGGGCAAATTCATCCATCTGCCTCGAAGGGGCATCGGTTCGTGTTGGTGGCAACCGATTATTTCACCAAGTGGTCTGAAGCAGTACCTCTCAAGAACATGACACATACGGAGGTAATTCAATTCATGACAGAGCACATTATTTATAGATTCGGTGTTCCTCAGACATTGACTACAGATCAAGGTTCGTCTTTCATGTCACATCAAGTTAGAGAATTTGCCAAATCATATAACATAAAGTTGCTCAATTCACCTCCGTATTATGCCCAAGCTAATGGACAAGCTGAGTATAGCAATACGATATTGATCAAGCTCATCAAAAAGAAGATTAAGGATAATCCAAGAAAATGGCATGAGTTATTGTCTGAAGCTTTATGGGCACATAGAATCTCAAGGCATGGTGCTACCAAGGTAACTCCATATGAGCTAGTATACGGTCAAGAGGCTGTTTTACCAGTGGAAGTGAATTTGAGTGCTTTGAGAATAGCCAAACAAAATGATTTATCGGCAGTAGACTTTTATAATTTGATGATGGATAACATTGATGAAGTTGTCGATAAACGTTTGGCTGCTTTGAAGGCCATAGAGAGGGACAAGCTGAGGGTAGCAAGAGCTTACAATAAAAAGGTCAAGTTGAAGAATTTTCAGGTTGGCAATCTTGTGTGGAAAGTGATTCTGCCGATTGGTTCTAGAGATAGAAAATTTGGGAAGTGGTCTCCAAACTAGGAAGGTCCTTTTAGGATTGCAAGGATAGTTCCTGGAAATTCATATTTGGTGGAATCCATGCAAGGAGTATTATTACCTCGAGCTCTCAATGGCAGATATCTGAAGAAGTACCACCCGAGTGTGTGGCAAGAAGCCTGATTAGGCAATGGACGATACATGAGTATCGCCCTTAGCATAAACATGGCCGATACATAATTATCTCCCTGAGAAATATAGATGGTCGATGGAGTGTTGACATCGTCCTTAGAACAAGCATGGTGCAAATTATTTTTCGGCATGCAAGCTTTGCCGAAAAACAGGGGGGCATGTGTTGACACCTGATTTTGGCACAATGCAGAATGCAATAGAGATGGCCTCAAATGACAAGATATTCTACATGAGCAACTTCACATTGCTGAGTGGAAGGACTTTGATGTTTGGACCATAATCATTCGGCATCATATCAAAGACCAAAACTACACTCGGATTGTCATGTTTAGGTGTTCTGAGTGCTTTTTGGTCGATTACGCCTCCAATACAATCTCGGGTGAAGGAATGCTCTACATGAGTTGTCTTCGTCTCGTCGAATCGGTTGATTTTTATATAAAAATCGTCTCAATCCGAGTTCGTATGTAAAAGTTAGAGCTATCTGAATGCAGCCCTATCAAGAGGCAAAATATGGCGCGCCCCATCAGACACATGTCTGATGGGTGTCTGATGCAATGCGTGAGTAATTAGCCCTTCAAGCTGGCCTCGAATCGAAAAACATTCAACATAAAAGTTGCCTCGAATCGAAAAACATTCTCGTCGAAACAGTCAACTTTTCTTTTGGGCACATTTTCATCCGAGGTCGTTTACTGCCTCAAAAAAGACCCGCAAGGTGCAGCCAGAAAACTTGCCGGGATGGAAACCTTGCCGGAGAAATCTTGCCGGGAACAGTAACCTTGCCGGGGTGAGAAAATTTGACGGGATGGAAATCTTGCCGGGGAAATCTTGCCGGGAACAGTAACCTTGTTGGGGTGAGAAAACTGCCAGGATGGAAACCTTGCCGGAGAAATCTTGCCGGGAACAGTAGAAACTGTCAAGGCCAATCCGACCAGATGCTGAAGATGGGCTTAAATACTTATCTAGATGGCCTCGTATGAAAAAGTGTTCAACATAAAAGTTGTTCGTAACGTCGAAAAGGTCAACTTTGCGTTAGGAGTCATCATCATCCGACGTATTATACGACCTGCAGAGACGCTACAAGAGTCAGGCGGTCCAGTCAGCTACATAAACGAGTCCGACCCAAAATTAAAGATGACCCCGTGGAGTATTCAACATGGCCTTATTTGGGAAAGTGATCAACATGCGGATTGTGGGCCTCGTCGAAACGCACAAAATTGATATTTGGACCGTCTCCATCGGAAGTCATATGCAGATTTCACAGCCCACGCAAGGAAGACAGAAGATTGGACCAGATTCGGGATGGATCCGAGTGGGACCAGAACTAGGACTCTAGGACGTGAATTGATGTAATTTTCTTGTAAGGAAAGCCTAGATTGAATCCTTTGCTTGTACGGGAAGTCCAGCCGCCTCTTATATATGTTGGGGGTGACAGCCGATTGAACAACACACAATCGAACAAATCAATAGACTACTTTTTATCTACGTTTTATCTCTCCATCGTTTTTCTTCCTCGTTCTTCGTTGTTCCTCGAGTTTGAGACCTGCGAATCCCGAGGCTCTAGGGGCGAGCGAATCGACCTAGGGCAGCCCATTGCCATCGCGCGCCCTGACGGGGTCCCTCCCGGGCGTGTGGGGTTTCGGGTCTTCAAAAGCGCCCGCCGACTGTCCTGCGTATCGGGCTGTCGGTCGGGTCTCCTTCGACGTGAGCTGCGGTGCATCACCCCTGGCGTCGAGGGTACACGTGACGTGTTCGTGTGTCAACAGGCCCCACTTCGAAACCTTCTAGAACCTTCCTGGTATAATACCGAAAAATCCCGAACATTTTCCGGTGGCCAAAATAGGACTTCCCATATATAAATCTTTACCTCCAAACCATTCTGGAACTCCTCGTGATGTCCGGGATCTCATTCGGGACTCCAAAAAACTTTCCCATAACAACTCTAGCGTCACGGAACCTTAAGTGTGTAGACCCTACAGGTTCGGGAACCATGCAGACATGACCGAGGCACCTCTCCGGCCAATAACCAATAGCGGGATCTGGATACCCATATTAGCTCCCACATGTTCCACGATGATCTCATCGGATGAACCACGATGTCGGGGATTCAATCAATCCCGTATACAATTCCCTTTGTCCATCGGTATGTTACTTACCCGAGATTCGATCGTCGGTATCCCTATACCTTGTTCAATCTCGTTACCGGCAAGTCTTTTTACTCGTTCTGTAACGCATGATCCCGTGGCTAAATCCTTAGTCACATTGAGCTTATTATGATGATGCTTTACCGAGTGGGCCCAGAGATACCTCTCCATCATACGGAGTGACAAATCCCAGTCTCGATTCATGCCAACCCAACAGACACTTTCGGAGATACCTGTAGTGCACCTTTATGGTCACCTAGTTACGTTGAGACGTTTGATACACCCAAAGAATTCCTATGGTATCCGGGAGTTGCACAATCTCATGGTCTAAGGAAAATGATACTTGACATTAGAAAAGCTCTAGCAGACAAACTGCACAATCTAGTGCCATGCTTAGGATTGGGTCTTGTCCATCGCGTCATTCTCCTAATGATGTGATCCCGTTATCAACGACCAATGTGCATGGTCAGGAAACCACAACTATCTATTGATCAACGAGCTAGTCAACTAGAGACTCACTAGGGACATGCTGTGGTGTATGTATTCACACATGTATTACGGTTTCCGGTTAATACAATTATAGAATGAACAATAGACAATTATCATGAACAAGGAAATATAATAATAACCATTTTATTATTGCCTCTAGGGCATATTTACAACAGTCTCCCACTTGCACTAGAGTCAATAATCTAGTTACATTGTGATGAATCGAACACCCATAGAGTTCTGGTGCTGATCATGTTTTGCTCATGGAAGAGGTTTAGTCAACGAATCTGCGACATTCAGATCCGTATGTACTTTACAAATATCTATGTCTCCATCTTGAATATATTCACGAATGGAGTTGAAGCGGCGCTTGATGTGCTTGGTCTTCCTGTGAAACCTGGGCTCCTTGGCAATGGCAATAGCTCCAGTGTTGTCACAGAGGAGATTCATCGGGCCTGACGCATTGGGAATCACTCCTAGGTCGGGGATAAACTCCTTCATCCAGACTCCTTCCTGAGCTGGTTCCGAAGCAGCTATGTACTGCGCTTCACATGTAGATCCCGCCACGACGCTTTGCTTGCAACTGCACCAGCTGACTGCCCCACCATTCAAAATGTACACGTATCCGGTTTGTGACTTGGAGTCATCCAGATCTGTGTCAAAGCTAGCATCGACGTAACCCTTTACGATGAGCTCTTCGGCACCTCCATAAACGAGAAACATATCCTTAGTCCTTTTCAGGTACTTCAGGATATTCTTGACCGCTGTCCAGTGTTCCATTCCAGGATCACTTTGGTACCTACCTACCAAACTTATGGCAAGGTTCACATCAGGTCTGGTACACAGCATGGCATACATAATAGAGCCTATGGCTGAGGCATAGGGGATGACACTCATCTTTTCTCTTTCTTCTGCCGAGGTCGGGCATTGAGCTGCGCTCAATCTCACACCTTGCAATACAGGCAAGAACCCCTTCTTGGACTGATCCATATTGAACTTCTTCAATATCTTGTCAAGGTATGTGCTTTGTGAAAGACCAATGAGGCGTCTCGATCTATCTCTATAGATCTTGATGCCTAATATGTAAGCAGCTTCTCCAAGGTCCTTCATTGAAAAACACTTATTCAAGTAGGCCTTTATGCTTTCCAAAAGTTCTATATCATTTCCCATCAACAGTATGTCATCCACATATAATATGAGAAATGCTATAGAGCTCCCACTCACTTTCTTGTAAATACAGGCTTCTCCATAAGTCTGTATAAACCCAAATGCTTTGTTTGTTGGGGAACGTAGCATGCAATTTCAAAATTTTCTACGCTCACACAAGATCTATCTAGGAGATGCATATCAATGAGAGGGGGAGAGTGTGTCCACGTACCCTCGTAGACCGAAAGCGAAAGTGTTAGCTTAACGCGGTTGATGTAGCCGAACGTCTTCGCGATCCAACCGATCAAGCACCGAACGTACGACACCTCCGATTTCTGCACACGTTCAGCTCGATGACGTCCCTCGAACTCTTGATCCAGCAGAAGGTCGAGGGAGAGTTTCGTCAGCACGACGGCGTGGTGACGGTGATGGTGATGTGATCCGCGCAGGGCTTCGCCTAAGCACTGCGACAATATGACCGGAGGAGTAAACTGTGGAGGGGGGCACCGCACACGGCTAAGAGAATATATGATGTTTTCTAGGGTGCCCCCCTACCCCCGTATATAAAGGGGGGGAGGAGGAGGCCGGCCACCAAAGGGGGCGCGCCATGGGGGGGGAGTCCTACTAGGACTCCACTCCTAGTAGGATTCGGCCACCCCACTTTTCCTTTCTCCGGAGGTGGAAAGAGGGAAGGAGAGGGAGAGGGAGAAGGAAAGGGGGGCGCCACCCCCTTCCCTAGTCCAATTCGGCCTCCTCCCTTGTGGGGGGCGCACCAGCCCCTTGTGGGCTCGTTAGCCTCCCTCATATGGCCCATATGGCCCATATCTTCAACCGGGGGGTTCCGGTAACCCCTCCGGTACTCCGGTATGTACCCGATATACTCCGGAACCCTTCCGGTGTCCAAATACTACCTTCCAATATATCAATCTTTACCTCTCGATCATTTCGAGACTCCTCGTCATGTCTGTGATCTCATCCGGGACTCCAAACAATCTTCGGTCACCAAAACACATAACTCATAATACAAATCGTCATCGAACGTTAAGCGTGCGGACCCTACGGGTTCGAGAACTATGTAGACATGACCGAGACACATCTCCGGTCAATAACCAATAGCGGAACCTGGATTCTCATATTGGTTCCCACATATTCTATGAAGATCTTTATCGGTCAAACCGCACAACAACATACGTCATTCCCTTTGTCATCGATATGTTACTTGCCCGAGATTCGATCGTCGGTATCTTCATACCTAGTTCAATCTCGTTACCGGCAAGTCTCTTTACTCATTCCGTAATGCATCATCCTGTAACTAACTCATTAGTCATATTGCTTGCAAGTCTTATAATGATGTGCATTACCGAGAGGGCCCAGAGATATCTCTCCGATACTCGGAGTGACAAATCCTAATCTTGATCTATGCCAACCCAACAAACACCTTCGGAGACACCTGTAGAGCATCTTTATAATCACCCAGTTATGTTGTGACATTTGATAGCACACAAGGTGTTCCTCCGGTATTCGGGAGTTGCATAATCTCATAGTTAGAGGAATATGTATAAGTCATGAAGAAAGCAATAGCAATAAAACTTAACGATCATTATGCTAAGCTAACGGATTGGTCTTGTCCATCACATCATTCTCCTAATGATGTGATCCCGTTCATCAAATGACAACACATGTCTATGGTTAGGAAACTTAACCATCTTTGATTAACAAGCTAGTCTAGTAGAGGCTTACTAGGGACACTGTGTTTTGTCTATGTATTCACACGTGTATCAAGTTTCTGGTTAATACAATTCTAGCATGAATAATAAACATTTATCATGATATAAGGAAATATAAATAACAACTTTATTATTGCCTCTAGGGCATATTTCCTTCAGTCTCCCACTTGTACTAGAGTCAATAATCTAGATTACATAGTAATGATTCTAACACCCATGGAGTCTTGGTGCTGATCATGTTTTGCTCGTGGAAGAGGCTTAGTCAACGGATCTGCAACATTCAGATCCGTATGTATTTTGCAAATCTCTATGTCTCCCTCCTTGACTTGATCGCGGATGGAGTTGAAGCGTCTTTTGATGTGTTTGGGTCTTTTGTGAAATCTGGATTCCTTCGCTAAGGCAATTGCTCCAGTATTGTCACAAAAGATTTTCATTGGATCCGATGCACTAGGTATTACACCTAGATCGGACATGAACTCCTTCATTGAGACTCCTTCATTTGCTGCTTCCAAAGCAGCTATGTACTCCGCTTCACACGTAGATCCCGCCATGACGCTCTGCTTGGAACTGCACCAACTGACAGCTCCACCATTCAATATAAATACGTATCCGGTTTGTGACTTAGAGTCATCCAGATCAGTGTCAAAGCTTGCATCGACATAACCATTTACAACAAGCTCTTTGTCACCTCCATAAACGAGAAACATATCCTTAGTCCTTTTCAGGTATTTCAGGATGTTCTTGACCACTGTCCAGTGATCCACTCCTGGATTACTTTGGTACCTCCCTGCTAAACTTATAGCAAGGCACACATCAGGTCTGGTACACAGCATAGCATACATGATAGAACCTATGGCTGAGGCATAGGGAATGACTTTCATTTTCTCTCTATCTTCTGCAGTGGTCGGGCATTGAGTCTTACTCAACTTCACACCTTGCAACACAGGCAAGAACCCTTTCTTTGACTGATCCATTTTGAACTTCTTAAAAAATTTATCAAGGTATGTGCTTTGTGAAAGTCCTATTAAGCGTCTCGATCTATCTCTATAGATCTTGATGCCCAATATATAAGCAGCTTCACTGAGGTCTTTCATTGAAAAATTCTTATTCAAGTATCCTTTTATGCTATCCAGAAGTTCCGTATCATTTCCAATCAACAATATGTCATCCACATATAATATCAGAAATGCTACAGAGCTCCCACTCACTTTCTTGTAAATACAGGCTTCTCCAAAAGTCTGTATAAAACCATATGCTTTGATCACACTATCAAAGCGTATATTCCAACTCCGAGAGGCTTGCACCAGTCCATAAATGGATCGCTGGAGCTTGCACACTTTGTTAGCACGTTTAGGATCGACAAAACCTTCTGGTTGCATCATATACAACTCTTCTTTGAGAAATCCATTAAGGAATGCAGTTTTGACATCCATTTGCCAGATTTCATAATCATAAAATGCGGCAATTGCTAACATGATTCGGACAGACTTAAGCATCACTACGGGTGAGAAGGTCTCATCGTAGTCAACTCCTTGAACTTGTCGAAAACCTTTCGCATCAAGTCTAGCTTTGTAGATAGTAACATTACCGCTAGCGTCAGTCTTCTTCTTGAAGATCCATTTATTCTCTATGGCTTGCCGATCATCAGGCAAGTCAACCAAAGTCCACACTTTGTTCTCATACATGGATCCCATCTCAGATTTCATGGCCTGAAGCCATTTTGCGGAATCTCGGCTCATCATCGCTTCCTCATAGTTCGTAGGTTTGTCATGGTCTAGTAACATGACTTCCAGAACAGGATTACCGTACCACTCTGGTGCGGAACGTACTCTGGTTGACCTACGAGGTTCGGTAGTAACTTGATCCGAAGTTTCATGATCATCGTCATTAACTTCCTCACTAATTGGTGTAGGTATCACTGGAACTGATTTCTGTGAAGAATTACTTTCCAATTCGGGAGAAGGTACAATTACCTCATCAAGTTCTACTTTCCTCCCACTCACTTCTTTCGAGAGAAACTCCTTCTCTAGAAAGGATCCATTCTTAGCAACGAATATCTTGCCTTCGGATCTGTGATAGAAGGTGTACCCAACAGTCTCCTTTGGGTATCCTATGAAGACACATTTCTCCGATTTGGGTTCGAGCTTATCAGGTTGAAGCTTTTTCACATAAGCATCGCAGCCCCAAACTTTAAGAAATGACAGCTCAGGTTTCTTGCCAAACCACAGTTCATACGGTGTCGTCTCAACAGATTTAGATGGTGCCCTATTTAACGTGAATGCAGCTGTCTCTAATGCATAACCCCAAAACAATAGTGGTAAATCGGTAAGAGACATCATAGATCGCACCATATCTAATAAAGTACGGTTACGACGTTCGGACACACCATTACGCTGTGGTGTTCTAGGTGGCGTGAGTTGCGAAACTATTCCACATTGTTTTAAATGAAGGCCAAACTCGTAACTCAAATATTCGCCTCCGCGATCAGATCGTACAAACTTTATTTTCTTGTTACGATGATTCTCCACTTCATTCTGAAATTCTTTGAACTTTTCAAACGTTTCAGACTTGTGTTTCATTAAGTAAATATACCCATATCTGCTCAAATCATCTGTGAAGGTCAGAAAATAATGATACCCGCCGCGAGCCTCAACACTCATCGGACCGCATACATCGGTATGTATTATTTCCAATAAGTCTGTAGCTCGCTCCATTGTTCCGGAGAACGGAGTCTTAGTCATCTTGCCCATGAGGCATGGTTCGCAAGTATCAAATGATTCATAATCAAGTGATTCCAAAAGCCCATCAGCATGGAGTTTCTTCATGCGCTTTACACCAATATGACCTAAACGGTAGTGCCACAAATAAGTTGCACTATCATTTTTAACTTTGCATCTTTTGGCTTCAATATTATGAATATGTGTATCACTATAATTGAGATTCAAAAAAAAATAGACCACTCCTCAAGGGTGCATGACCGTAAAAGATATTACTCATATAAATAGAACAACCATTATTCTCTGATTTAAACGAATAACTGTCTCGCATTAAACAAGATCCAGATATAATGTTCATGCTCAACGCTGGCACCAAATAACAATTATTCAGGTATAATACTAATCCCATAGGTAGATGTAGAGGTAGCGTGCCGACGGCGATCACATCGACCTTGGAACCATTCCCGACGCGCATCGTCACCTCGTCCTTAGCCAATCTTCGTTTAATCCGTAGTCCCTATTTCGAGTTACAAATATGAGCAAATGAACCGGTATCAAATACCCAGGCACTACTACGAGCATTAGTAAGGTACACATCAATAACATGTATATCAAATATACCTTTGTTCACTTTGCCATCCTTCTTCTTCGCCAAATACTTGGGGCAGTTCCGCTTCCAGTGACCAGTCCCTTTGCAGTAGAAGCACTCAGTTTCAGGCTTAGGTCCAGACTTGGGCTTCTTCCCGAGAGTAGCAACTTGCTTGCTATTCTTCTTGAAGTTCCCCTCTTCCCTTTGCTCTTTTTCTTGAAACTAGTGGTCTTGTTAACCATCAACACTTGATGCTCCTTCTTGATTTCTACCTCCGCAGCCTTTAGCATCGCGAAGAGCTCGGGAATTGTCTTTTCCATCCCTTGCATATTATAGTTCATCACGACGCCTTTATAGCTTGGTGGCAGTGATTGAAGAACTCTGTCAATGACACTATCATCAGGAAGATTAACTCCCAGCTGAGTCAAGTGGTTATGGTACCCAGACATTCTGAGTATATGTTCACTAACAGAACTGTTCTCCTCCATCTTGCAGCTATAGAACTTGTTGGAGACTTCATATCTCTCAACTCGGGCATTTGCTTGAAATATTAACTTCGATTCCTGGAACATCTCATACGCTCCGTGACGTTCAAAACGTCTTTGAAGTCCCGATTCTAAGCCGTAAAGCATGGCACATTGAACTATCGAGTAGTCATCAGATCGAGCTTGCCAGACGTTCATAACATCAGCATCTGCTCCTACAGCAGGCCTTTCACCTAGCGGTGCATCAAGGACATAATTCTTCTGTGCAGCAATGAGGATAATCCTCAAGTTATGGACCCAGTCCGTGTAGTTGCTACCATCATCTTTCAACTTAGCTTTCTCTAGGAACGCATTAAAATTCAAGGGAACGGTAGCACGGGCCATTAATCTACAACATAGATATGCAAATACTATCAGGACTAAGTTCATGATAAATTAAGTTCAATTAATCATATTACATAAGAACTCCCACTTAGATAGACATCCCTCTAGTCATCTAAATGATCACGTGATCCATATCAACTAAACCATGTCCGATCATCACGTGAGATGCAGTAGTTTTCAATGGTGAACATCTCTATGTTGATCATATCTACTATATGATTCACGTTCGACCTTTCGGTCTCATTGTTCCGAGGCCATATCTGCATATGCTAGGCTCGTCAAGTTTAACCCGAGTATTCTGCACGTGCAAAACTGGCTTGCACCCGTTCTATGTGAACGTAGAGCTTATCACACCCGATCATCACGTGGTGTCTCGGCATGACGAACTGTCGCAACGGTGCATACTCAGGGAGAACACTTATGCCTTGAAATTTAGTGAGGGATCATCTTATAATGCTACTGCCGTACTAAGCAAAATAAGATGCATAAAAGATAAACATCACATGCAATCAAAAATATGTGACATGATATGGCCATCATCATCTTGTGCCTTTGATCTCCATCTCCAAAGCACCGTCAGGATCTCCATCGTCACCGGCTTGACACATTGATCTCCATCGTAGCGTCGTTGTCGTCTCGCCAACTATTGCTTCTACGACTATCGCTACCGCATAGTGATAAAGTAAAGCAATTACATGGCGATTGCATTTCATACAATAAAGCGACAACCATAAGGCTCCTGCCAGTTGCCGATAACTTTTACAAAACATGATCATCTCATACAATAACGTGTATCACATCATGTCTTGACCATATCACATCACAGCATGCCCTGCAAAAACAAGTTAGACGTCCTCTACTTTGTAATTGCAAGTTTTACGTGGCTGCTACGGGCTTCTAGCAAGAAACGTTCTTACCTATGCATCAAAACCACAACGATTTTTCGTCAAGTGTGCTGTTTTAACCTTCAAAAAGGACCGGCCGTAGTCAAACTCGATTCAACTAAAGTTGGAGAAACAGACACCCGCCAGCCACCTGTGTGCAAAGCACGTCGGTAGAACCAGTCTCATGAACGCGGTCATGTAATGTCGGTCCGGGCTGCTTCATCCAACAATACCGCCGAATCAAAGTAAAACGTTGGTGGTAAGCAGTATGACTATTATCGCCCACAACTCTTTGTGTTCTACTCATGCATATTATCTACGCATAGACCTGGCTCTGATACCACTGTTGGGGAACGTAGCATGCAATTTCAAAATTTTCTACGCTCACGCAAGATCTATCTAGGAGATGCATAGCAATGAGAGGGGGAGAGTGTGTCCATGTACCCTCGTAGACTGAAAGCGGAAGCGTTAGCTTAATGCGGTTGATGTAGTCGAACGTCTTCGCGATCCAACCGATCAAGCACCGAACGTACGGCACCTCCGAGTTCTGCACACGTTCAGCTCGATGACGTCCCTCAAACTCTTGATCCAGCAGAAGGTCGAGGGAGAGTTTCGTGAGCATGACGGCGTGGTGACGGTGATGGTGATGTGATCCGCGCAGGGCTTCGCCTAAGTACTACGACAATATGACCGGAGGAGTAAACTGTGGAGGGGGGCACCGCACACGGCTAAGAGAATATATGATGTTTTCTAGGGTGCCCCCTGCCCCCGTATATAAAGGAGGGGAGGAGGAGGCCGGCCACCAAAGGGGGCGCGCCATGGGGGGGAGTCCTACTAGGACTCCACTCCTAGTAGGATTCGCCCCCCCCCCCCCACTTTTCCTTTCTCCGGAGGTGGAAAGAGGGAAGGAGAGGGAGAGGGAGAAGGAAAGGGGGGCGCCACCCCCTTCCCTAGTCCAATTCGGCCTCCTCCCTTATGGGGGGCGCACCAGCCCCTTGTGGGCTGGTTAGCCTCCCTCATATGGCCCATATGGCCCATATCTTCCACCGGGGGTTCCGGTAACCCCTCCGTTACTCCGGTATGTACCCGATATACTCCGGAACCCTTCCGGTGTCCGAATACTACCTTCCAATATATCAATCTTTACCTCTCGATCATTTCGAGACTCCTCGTCATGTCCGTGATCTCATCCGGGACTCCAAACAATCTTCGGTCACCAAAACACATAACTCATAATACAAATCATCATCGAACGTTAAGCATGCGGACCCTACGGGTTCGAGAAACCGAGACACATCTCCGGTCAATAACCAATAGCGGAACCTGGATGCTCATATTGGTTCCCACATATTGTACGAAGATCTTTATCGATCAAACCGCACAACAACATATGTCATTCCCTTTGTCATTGGTATGTTACTTGCCCGAGATTCGATCGTCGGTATCTTCATACCTAGTTCAATCTCGTTACCGGCAAGTCTCTTTACTCGTTCCGTAATGCATCATCCTATAACTAACTCATTAGTCACATTGCTTGCAAGGCTTATAATGATGTGCATTACCGAGAGGGCCCAGAGATACCTCTCCGATACTCGAAGTGACAAATCCTAATCTTGATCTATGGCAACCCAACAAACACCTTCGGAGACACCTGTAGAGCATCTTTATAATCACCCAGTTACGTTGTGACGTTTGATAGCACACAAGGTGTTCCTCCGGTATTCGGGAGTTGCATAATCTCATAGTCAGAGGAATATGTATAAGTCATGAAGAAAGCAATAGCAATAAAACTTAACGATCATTATGCTAAGCTAACGGATGGGTCTTGTCCATCACATCATTCTCCTAATGATGTGATCCCGTTCATCAAATGACAACACATGTCTATGGTTAGGAAACTCAACCATCTTTGATTAACTAGCTAGTCTAGTAGAGGCTTACTAGGGACACTGTGTTTTGTCTATGTATTCACACATGTATCAAGTTTCCGGTTAATACAATTCTAGCATGAATAATAAACATTTATCATGATATAAGGAAATATAAATAACAACTTTATTATTGCCTCTAGGGCATATTTCCTTCATTGATCATTTCATCAAAGCGAATGTTCCAACTCCGAGATGCTTTCTCTATGGCTTGCCGATCTTCGGGCAAGTCCGTCAAAGTCCATACTTTGTTTTCATACATGGATCCTATCTCGGATTTCATGGCTTCAAGCCATTTATTGGAATCTGGCCCGCCATCGCTTCTTCATAGTTCGAAGGTTCACCATTGTCTAACAACATGATTTCTAGGACAGGGTTGCCGTACCACTCTGGTGCGGAACGTGTCCTCCTGGACCTACGAAGTTCAGTAGCAACTTGACCCGAAGTTTCATGATCATCATCATTAACTTCCTCTCTAGTCGCTGCAGGCACCACAGAAACATCTTCCTGAGCTGCGCTACTCTCCGGTTCAAGAGGGGGTACCTCAGCAAGTTCTACTTTCCTCCCACTTACTTCTTTCGAGAGAAACTCTTTCTCCAGAAAGGATCCATTCTTGGCAACAAAGATCTTGCCTTCGGATCTGAGGTAGAAGGTATACCCAATAGTTTCCTTAGGGTATCCTATGAAGATGCATTTTTCCGATTTGGGTTCGAGCTTTTCAGGTTGAAGTTTCTTGACATAAGCATCGCATCCCCAAACTTTCAGCAACGATAGCTTAGATTTCTTCCCAAACCATATTTCATACGGTGTCGTCTCAATGGATTTAGACGGTGCCCTATTTAAAGTGAATGCGGTAGTCTCTAAAGCATAACCCCAAAATGATAGCGGTAGATCGGTAAGAGACATCATAGATCGCACCATATCCAATAGAGTGCGATTACGACGTTCGGACACACCATTACGCTGAGGTGTTCCAGGCGGCGTGAGTTGTGAAAAAATTCCACATTTCCTTAAGTGCGTGCCAAACTCGTGACTCAAGTATTCTCCTCCACGATCTCATCGTAAGAACTTTATTTTCCTGTCATGTTGATTCTCTTCCTTGCTCTGAAATTCCTTGAACTTTTCAAAGGTCTCAGACTTGTGTTTCATTAAGTAGACATACCCATATCTACTTAAGTCATCAGTGAGGGTGAGAACATAATGATAGCCACCGCGAGCCTCAACGCTCATTAGACCGCATACATCAGTATGTATTATTTCCAACAAGCTGGTTGCTCGCTCCATTGTTCCGGAGAACGGAGTCTTGGTCATTTTGCCCATGAGGCATGGTTCGCACGTGTCAAATGATTCATAATCAAGAGACTCCAAAAGTCCATCTACATGGAGTTTCTTCATGCGTTTGACACCAATGTGACCAAGGCGGCAGTGCCACAAGTATGTGGGACTATCATTATCAACCTTACATCTTTTGGCATTCACACTATGAATATGTGTAACATCACGTTCGAGATTCAATAAAAATAAACCATTGACCAGCGGGGCATGACCATAAAACATATCTCTCATATAAATAGAACAACCATTATTCTCGGATTTAAATGAGTAGCCATCTCGCATTAAACGAGATCCAGATACAATGTTCATGCTCAAAGCTGGCACTAAATAACAATTATTGAGGTTTAAAACTAATCCCGAAGGTAAATGTAGAGGTAGCGTGCCGACGGCGATCACATCGACCTTGGAACCATTCCCGACGCGCATCGTCACCTCATCCTTCGCCAGTCTCCGCTTATTTCGCAGCTCCTGTTTTGAGTTACAAATGTGAGCAACCGCACCGGTATCAAATACCCAGGAGCTACTACGAGCGCTGGTAAGGTACACATCAATAACATGTATATCATATATACCTTTGGCGTTGCTGGCCTTTTTATCCGCTAAGTACTTGGGGGCAGTTCCGCTTCCAGTGACCATTTCCCTTGCAATAAAAGCACTCAGTCTCAGGCTTGGGTCCATTCTTTGGCTTCTTCCCGGCAACTGACTTACCGAGCACGGCAACTCCCTTGCCTTCCTTCTTGAAGTTCTTCTTACCCTTGCCTTTCTTGAAACTAGTGGTCTTATTCACCATCAACACTTGATGTTCCTTGTTGATCTCCACCTCCGCTGATTTCAGCATTGAATATAACTCAGGAATGGACTTCTCCATCCCTTGCATATTGTAGTTCATCACAAAGCTCTTGTAGCTAGATGGAAGCTACTGGAGGATCCTGTCAATGACTGAGTCATCTGGAAGATTAACTCCCAGCTGAGACAAAGCGGTTGTGCAACCCAGACATTTTGAGTATATGCTCGCTGACAGAGCTGTTTTCCTCTATCTTACAACTGTAGAACTTGTCGGAGACTTCATATCTCTTGACCCGGTCATGAGCTTGGAAAACCATTTTCAGCTCTTGGAACATCTCATATGCTCCGTGTTGCTCAAAACGCTTTTGTAGCCCCGGTTCTAAGCTGTAAAGCATGCCGCACTGAACCAGGGAGTAATCATCACTACGCGACTGCCAGGCGTTCATAACGTCTTGAGTTGCTGGGAAAATGGGTGCGTCTCCTAGCGGTGCTTCAAGGACATATGCTTTCTTGGCAGCTATGAGGATGATCCTCAAGTTACGGACCCAGTCCGTATAGTTGCTACCATCGTCTTTCAGCTTGGTTTTCTCTAGGAATGCGTTGAAGTTGAGGGCAACATTAGCGTGGGCCATTGGATCTACAAGATAGGTTGTAAAGACAATTTTAGACTAGGTTCATGATAATTAAGTTCATCTGATCAAATTATCTAATGAACTCCCACTCAGATAGACATCCCTCTAGTCATCTAAGTGATACATGATCCGAATCGACTAGGCCATGTCTGATCATCACGTGAGACGGACTAGTCATCAACGGTGAACATCTCCATGTTGATCGCATCTACTATATGACTCATGTTCGACCTTTCGGTCTCTTGTGTTCTGAGGCCATGTCTGTACATGCTAGGCTCGTCAAGTCAACCTAAGTGTTTCGCATGTGTAAATCTGGCTTACACCCGTTGTATGCGAACGTTAGAATCTATCACACCCGATCATCACGTGGTGCTTCGAAACAACGAACCTTCGCAACGGTGCACACTTAGGGGGAACACATTTCTTGAAATTTTTAGTGAGGGATCATCTTATTTATGCTACCGTCATTCTAAGCAAATAAGATGTAAACATGATAAACATCACATGCAAATCATAAAGTGACATGATATGGCCAATATCATCTTGCGCTTTTGATCTCCATCTTCGAGGTGCGGCATGATCACCATTGTCACCGGCATGACACCATGATCTCCATCATCGTGTCTTCATGAAGTTGTCTCGCCAACTATTACTTCTACTACTATGGCTAACGGTTAGCAATAAAGTAAAGTAATTACATGGCGTTTTCATTGACACGCAGGTCATACAATAAATTAAGACAACTCCTATGGCTCCTGCCGGTTGTCATACTCATCGACATGCAAGTCGTGATTCCTATTACAAGAACATGATCAATCTCATACATCACATATATAATTCATCACATCCTTTTGGCCATATCACATCACATAGCATACCCTGCAAAAACAAGTTAGACGTCCTCTAATTGTTGTTGCATGTTTTACGTGGCTGCTATGGGTTTCTAGCAAGAACGTTTCTTACCTACGCAACGGCCACAATGGTGATATGCCAATTGCTATTTACCCTTCATAAGGACCCTCTTCATCGAATCCGATCCGACTAAAGTGGGAGAGACAGACACCCGCTAGCCACCTTATGCAACAAGTGCATGTCAGTCGGTGGAACCTGTCTCACGTAAGCGTACGTGTAAGGTCGGTCCGGGCCGCTTCATCCCACAATGCCGCCGAATCAAGATAGGACTAGTAACGGTAAGCAAATTCAACAAATCATCGCCCACAACTACTTGTGTTCTACTCGTGCATAGAATCTACGCATAGACCTAGCTCATGATGCCACTATTGGGGAACGTAGTAATAATTCAAAATTTTCCTACGTGTCACCAAGATCAATCTAGGAGAAGCTAGCAACAAGTGAGAGGGAGTGCATCTTCATACCCTTGAAGATCGCTAAGCGGAAGCGTTACAAGAACGCGGTTGATGGAGTCATACTCGCGACGATTCAAATCGCGGAAGATCCGATCGAAGCACCGAACGGACGGCGCCTCCGCGTTCAACACACGTACAGCCCGGGGACGTCTCCTCCTTCTTGATCCAGCAAGGGTAGAGGATAAGTTGAGGAAGAACTCCGGCAGCACGACGGTGTGGTGGTGGAGCTTTTGGTTCTCCGACAGGGCTTCGCCAAGCACTACGGAGGAGGTGGAGGTGTTGGAGGGGGAAGGGCTGCGCCAGGGGAAGGGTTGCAGCTCCCATGCACCTCCCCACTATATATAGGGGTGGAGGGGGCTGGTTTCTTGCCCTCCAAGTCCATTGGGGCGTTGGCAAAGGTGGGAGGAAAGAAATCCCATCCTTTCCCTTCCCCACCGATTGTTATCCCCCCTTTTTAGGGATCTTGATCTTATCCCTTCGGGATATGATCTTATTCCTTCTAAGGGGGGATCTTGGTGCGCCTTGACCAGAGGTGTGGGGCCTTGCCCCCACTACCCACGTTCATGTGGGTCCCCCCATGCAGGTGGGCCCCACTCCAGAACCTTCTAGAACCTTCCCGGTACAATATCGAAAAATCCCGAATATTTTCCGGTGGCCAAAATAGGACTTCCCATATATAAATCTTTACCTCCGGACCATTCCAAAACTCCTCATGACGTTCGGGAGCTCATCCGAGACTCCGAAAAACTTTCGGTAACCACATACAATTCCCATTACAACTCTAGCATCACCGAACCTTAAATGTGTAGACCCTACGGGTTCGGCAACCATGCAAACATGACCGAGACACCTCTCCGACCAATAACCAATAGCGGGATCTGGATACCCATATTGGCTCCCACATGTTCCACGATGATCTCATCGGATGAACCGCGATGTCAGAGATCCAATTAATCCCGTATACAATTCCCTTTGTCCATCGGTATGTTACTTGCCCGAGATTTGATCGTCGGTATCCCTATACCTTGATCAATCTCGTTACCGGCAAGTCTCTTTACTCGTTCCATAAAGCATGATCCCGTGGCTAACTCCTTAGTCACATTGAGCTCATTATGATGATGCATTACCGAGTGGGCCCAGAGATACCTCTCCGTCATACGAAGTGACAAATCCTAGTCTCGATTCGTGCCAACCCAACAGACACTTTCGGAGATACCTGTAGTGCACCTTTATAGTCACCCTGTTACATTGGGACGTTTGATACACCCAAAGCATTCCTACTGTATCCGGGAGTTGCACAATCTCATGGTCTAACGAAATGATACTTGACATTAGAAAAGCTCTAGCAAACGAACTACACGATCTTGTGCTATGCTTAGGATTGGGTCTTGTCCATCACATCATTCTCCTAATGATGTGATCCCGTTATCAACGACATCCAATGTCCATGGTCAGGAAACCACAACCATCTATTGATCAACGAGCTAGTCAACTAGAGGCTCACTAGGGACATGCTGTGGTCTATGTATTCACACATGTATTATGGTTTCTGGTTAATACAATTATAGCATGAACAATAGACAATTATCATGAAGAAGGAAATATAATAATAACTATTTTATTATTGCCTCTAGGGCATATTTCAACATCTGGTGGCGTGAAGTCCTTGTTGAACAGTAGACTCTTCTGGCAAGGAACAACATGGTGATCATCTTGGACAGCAGGAGGCACAGAGAATGCTTGGATGGGATCAGGAGGCATAGGTCCATCAAGATCAGCAGCTGAGTTGTGATATTCTTCAACCATGAAGAATCGATTGACAAGTAAGTCATCATCATTATTTACTTGGTCCTCAACGACATCCACATTGTTGTTACGCAATTCAGGTTGACTCTACTGACCCAAAGGAGATGGTCCTTGACACGACGTCTTGTTCATCTGCTTTGAGCTTGTTGGAATTTGGATGTCTCCTAGCCGAATTTGACTCTTCGGCCACATCATTGGCCAACATAAGCACTGTCCAAGGGAAAGCTGGCTATCTGCACCAGGAGGTTGTATCAGAGGAGCAATATCTTCGTAACCATTTAAGACAATAGACAACTCAACTTTGAAGACCCCCTCAGGCATATGCGATCCATGCATGATTCTATCTTTGGGGCGAACGATCGAGCCGATTGCAACTTTAATCAGCTCACCATTCACATGGGCTAAGAGACTACACGGAGTGTCTTCCGTAAGAGCGTCAAGAGCAGCCATTGGTGACGGGTTGCCAATGAAAGAGACAGAAGGGCTGCTATCCTTGGGTGATGTGTCGATGACAATGTTTCCTAGTTCACCGTTTTTGAACCATTGCTTGGCGCTCTCGATTATTGAAGGCAACATGGCTTGGGCATGGGCTTGGCTTTGTGTGTTGATGCGTGCTTCAATGTTGGCAGTTGCTGCAGCTGTGGCTGTGGCTATGGCGGCGGCTGTGGCTGCAATTATTTTCTGTTTGATGGTCTGCTTGTTGGATCTCCTTCTTTGCCGTCGCTGCTCGCGGTCTTCGACATAATGATCATCCCATTTGGCTCCGCATCCAGCGCCGTTCGCACGGCCACCTGCCGGCGGATGCAACGGGTCCTTGCCGAGGGTCACATTGATCGACCAGTTAAGAGGAGTGTTCCACCTGGCCGTGGACCCTTGAGAGATCTGAGGTTCCGCATGCTGCCTTGCCAGTTCTTCTTCCAGTTTCCTAGTTTGGTGATCGGCAAAAAATTCCCCTGACTTATAATCATAATGGTACCGGCCCCTGACATAGTTATATTCGAGGGGGTCTTTGAATTGCTCGAAGTAGTTTGGGATGCCCTTTGTTACAAGTATAGAGTCCTGCTTGTCCCACACGGGCTTCTTCCCAACAAAACCACGACTTCCGAGGGTGTGGTTACTTAATGTCTTTGATCGCATATCCTTCCCCCATGTCGATTGGCTCTGCACCACAAGGTTCTGCGTATTTTGCATCTTGAAAATGTTCCAATCATCTGCACTAATGGTGGGCCACTTCTCCATGATCACGGAGTAATCTTCGTTAACCTCTTTTCTTGCGGCTGATTTCCAAGAACTCAAATTCTTTGAGAACTTATGGATTGCATGGTTGTTGACCTGATTCTTTGGGTACGATAGGTTGTCGTACTCATCAGGAAACTTAAATCTAGCGTGCACCCTTCTTATGAGGAGTTCTCGCAGATTTTGTTTGCCTGAATCCCTTATATTGGACTCATTGATGGAGCAGACTTCTTGAAGGATGATACCTAGGGCGTTGCCGTAGTGAGACGCGGCCTTCCGTGGACTAACGGGCTCACCAGTGGAGTTGACTCGAGTGACCACAATCCTGTCGGTACCGATAGCATTTCGGCTCCTAGGTTTCTGCTGCTTCTTGGTTTTTGGAGCATCCTCCTCCTCATCCTCAGCACCATACTCATCCGTATCATCTTCATCATTATCAGTGTCCTTATTAGGATTACTATCCTCACCAGGAACATCTTTGTAGCCACTGCCTTTGATGTAGCACTCATCCGAATTTATATCCCCCGGCCCATGAAGATCTTCTCCATAGTCATCATCGTTTCCCTACACGTCCGTAAATACATCTTCGCCATTGGCCGAATGTGTCGAAGAAGAGCCCATGCCGGACATCTACAAACAAATACGACATATACTTAATTCGTATACAAAATTCAAAATTCCGGCATGACCTTTGCTAAAAATATGACATATTGGTAAATATGACATATTGGTTGCCAGAAATTTGACGAAACGGAATTTAATCAACGTTTCGACAAAACATTGGCAACCCTATAAAGTCCCTGCAAACAAATCAGCACCTACAATACATGATTTCAACCACATTTCCTAAAAAATTCGACAAATCCATGTCCATGAACAATTAAATCTTTGTGATTTCAGCCACGTTTCCTCAAATCCATGTCCAATACAACTCACAATATTACAAATACAACTAATTTACGCTAAAATATACATGTGTACCAATTGTAACAAATATGTCTATGAACTTCAAGAAAATGGAGAGATCTTACTTACCGACGGAATCGTGGTCTCCACACCTGGCAGAGCTATGTCGGACGCTTTGCAACCCGAGATGACGGCCGGAGAGGCGAGGTCGAGGTGGTTGCCGCCAGCCAAGGAGTGGGGCGGGGGGCGAGCGAGCGGTGGGGGAGGGGGGCGGTGGCTGAGCGAGCGGTGGGGGAGGGGGGCGAGGGCGCGGTGAGGTCGCGGCGAGGTCGACGGGGGCGTCGACGGCAGATGATGCGGCGGCGGGCGGCGACGAGGGCCGGTGGCGGCGGAGGCCCGAGATAACTTGAGTGTTAGCGCGAAATGAAATCTTCCCCAAATCGGCTAAGGGAATGGTGAAAAATAGCTATGGCGTTGGTGACATCACCAACGCCATAGCTATTTAGCTATGACGTTGGCTACGTCGCCAACGCCATAGCTATATTTCACCAATTATTAGCCGCTTTAAATTGGGGCAAATCGATCTTCACGCGCCAAATTCCGTTTAGCGCTATATTTTGCACGTAGCTATATTTATTTTATTAAGATTGAAATACATATACAGTCGATACACACTACAGTGCTGCTTAATAATAAAAGATACATATAAAATTAATTAAGTGCAGTGACGTCATTTCTGAATTCTCTCGACAGAACTTTCTACACTACCCAACAACGTGTTTCGGCTTCTTTTCGTACACTTTGTTTTGAGCTGGACTTCACTTTCTTCTTGATAGATGCCAGATTGTTTATCATCATCATGCTCATCTAGATCTTCCTTCTTGGACAAATCTTTATCGCTCTGTTCTTTTTGTCTTTTGTAAAGACTTCTCACTTCCTGAACCTCTGCACGGACTTCGTGTCCGTCTGGCTGATTTTCTTGTCTGGCCTCTTTCTTCATGCCTCCTTCTTATGGCTTATCATCATGTACTGTCGCCCCTTCTTCGACTCCGGTATCCTCCTCGTCCTCACCATGACTTGTCCATCATGTGTAACCAGGCATGAAACTATGTTTCAACAAGTGCATCGTCACACGACCAGTGGAAGGGTCAATCAAAACTCCGTTTCACACTTCTTACATGGACATAATATCTCTTTTTTTGCCTCTGCGATTCATATCTTCCAACGCCACCTCAAAGAACTCATTTATAATTTGATCGATATAAATATATATGTAAGAATCTTTTCATACCATTTCCTACAAAAAAGGTCTTTCAACATGCACCACAATATATATATATACACACACCTTTTGCTAAAAAGTGAAAAACAAAAAATTGAGCATATATTACCTAGATTAGATCGATATAGATGATATCACGGTCGAGGGCAGTGAACGGCCGGGTGTATTACTTAGGATCTGCAGAGAGAAACAAGCAGGATAATGTTCACACAGCAGTATGAGCTAGCTAGCTAGATATGCACATCAATCAATCTATATATATAGAGAGAGAGCTGCATATACCTATGGCGCACTACCATCTGAGACGCCAGCACAATATCTGTTAACTGATATTGGGCCCCACTTAAGCACTAATGGCATGGCCACAAAGTACCACGACACAAGTATCAGACACATTGCTGGCGTAGGTGTTTTCCCAGCGCCAGCAGTACTCCACGGAAGTGGAGGATTGCCGGGCCCACAGACTAATGGCGTACACTTGAAATCCTACGCTAGCGCTATACACCTACTAATGTCGTATCAAATAAGACGACGCCACCACTATTTGAAAAAAGTAGTGCTGGCGTTGGCTGCAAATGGCGCGCCACCAACGAGAGTTGTGGCTAGAACTTTTTCCACTAGTGAATCGCTTGGGTTCAGCAAGCGAACGCCTCGCTCGGGTTCAGTTAGAGCCCAACGCCTCGCACACATGCGCGTACGTATACGAGAGAAAACGCGCAAACCTCGCGTGCATCGCTCGGCCCCGACCACCCACTGTAACCGGGAACTCCCCAAAATTTTCCTCGCCCTCGCTTCTACCATAATTTTTTCCGTCATGGACGACCCAAAGAAAGTCATGCAGGTGCGTCTTCGGCCCGCCTAGGACGAAAAGCCCATTTTCTGTCATGATTTTTTGTCGTAGAAGTAGGAGCCCACCACATCTATGATGATACCGGGTTTTGTCATAATTATCGTCATAGAAGTGTCGTAAGCATGACAGAAAAAAATTCGTTCATCCCAAAATGTCACGGATGTGTCTTTTTTTTGTAGTGCCACCTCGGCCACGGCTACATATAGCCCTCCCCAACCCTCTTCGACCTCACCAGCCTCTTCTCCGTCCTCCCAGAAGCTGCCCCGACCACTCAAGCAAGCTCGAGGAGCTCCCATTCCCCTCCATGGCCACCGTGTCCGCTGCCGGCCTCGGCCTAAACTCCAGCTACCCCAAGCTCCTATCCTCCTCCTTTCACCACCTGAAGAACCACCAAAGCCATTCAGAGCCCTTCCTTACTCCTCCCCTTCCTCCAGTGGCCCGTGGCCGCGAGCTCACCGGTGCCCGACACTGCCGTCCGCTGCATCCAATGTATCGCTCCACCCCAAGCTCACAAGCGATCATGGTGCCTCCAGGGGGAACCGCCTCGGTCTCCTGAACCCGCCGATAGGCCGGGCACCGCCTGCGATGGCCCGTGCCACTGGCAAGGGCTGTCGGGGCCAGCCCTGTCTCTGGCCAGGCGCGAGCAAAGGAAGAAGAAGGCACTGACCTGGCCAGGCGGGCCCCGTGTCGCCCCGACCCCACCCGTCAGCCCCTCCACCGTTGACCAGTCCGGGCCCGCGCCTCAGTAAGTGGAAACGTACTTCTGGCTTTTATGTTAACTGAAAGCGTAAAGTGCCTCGGCCTCTGTCCAGAATACACTTTCTCTGATTCGAAAGTGTATTTTGATTCTACTACGGCTGAGAGTGCGCTCTCCTGTGCAGAAAACGTATTTCCCCGAAGGCGTTTTCTGTTTTATCAGTCAGGGGCCTGTTTGAGAAGAATCTTTCAAAGATTAGTCCCTGGACTTCAAACGTCCGTATCTTCGCAACCGTAGCTTTGAATCAGGTGATTCCAAAGCCCATGTCTTTGTCTCGTCAAGCCCTTTCTATTGGTACCATTTTCACTATGTTGTTACATACTAGAAATGACCATTTTGCCCTTACCCTTGTCTAGCCCCCTCCAAGAGAGAAACTTTTCCGGCAAGTCTTTCCGCGACTTCACCGCACTTCTTCCCGGAGTATGATTCATCCCCAGGCAAGCCACGACAGCCACTTGCATGAAGGCCTTGCAGTAGCCATGGTTTTCTACTTGAATATTTAATTAATTTATGCTTGTAAATATTTTGTGAATGTTTCATATATGCTTGTGAATCCATGCTTATCTTTATGCCATGATCATTTGCACCTTGTTGGGTAATTGTTTACTTGCTAATATTATTGCCATGCTCTTGTCTAGTAATTATTTGTGATGCTAGTGGTCATGTCATGCTCATGTGTAGTGTTATACCTGTGCTCGGTATGCCATGCTCATTTGCAGCTAGTAGAGTAAATGATTTATTGTTGTTGACATGTTAAATGCATATGCTTCTCATCCATGCTTATGTTGATATCATGCTCATGTACATTGTTATTCCATCATGTTATCATGACTTAGCTCATCACCATTTAAGTTTAACCAGACATTAATCAAACTTGAACATTTGTTGGCTGAGTCATAGTGCCATCGAATCGAGCTGACCAGTGCAGCCACACATGCCTTATGGGGGTCCTAACTCGGTCTATTGTTATGCCTCTCGCTGGTGCCTCCAACTAGGGAAGGTTATGTGCGTGCACTACCCTGATTAGGCAGGCGGCCATAAGCCTTGTGTGCCTAAGTTGTATGGATCCATTGTACCCATTTGGGACCGTTTATGTTTTGCCACGACGGTGGCCGTTGGGTGTCACGAGGTGACATTGGGGCCACCCATGACTCAGCCTAAAGGGGACTTTGTCGGAGTGGCCGGGAGAGTGTCATACAGTAGATCGGTTTTGTCGGAACACCGTTGGTCCACCCGAATGGGAGCACGAGGCCTTGGGTTCCGTAGTGTGGGTACAGTGCACTAACCTCTGCAGAGTGTATAATCTATCGATAGCCACGCCCATGAATATGGGCCCAATTTGTAGTAGGTCACACTATGGGTCAACAGTAACAATAACCTGACTATAAACAACACCGGCTCGATGAGGAAAGAAGCTGGTTGCTCTTTATGTGATCGTGAGAGGATCACAATGGTATCGTGGATACCGAACCTTGGTTGTCCTGAGGTCACTACGGTATTGTTAATACCAAGCTTGGTTGTCCTAAGGTGATTGTGTGATGCACACGATGGTAAGTTCATGCGTGTGGTGGTTCCTCCGAACAGAGTAAGTGGAATCATGATAGTTCAAACATGTGGCATCCTAGTATCATCCTGTTCACATCATGAGTAACATGCCATGTTCATTTCGTATGGTTCTAGTTATATGATGTTCAACATGTTCATATGTTCATGCCATGCTTATGATGTTCTAGTGGTATCATGTTCATCATTGCTTTAACCTGTAAATGCCATGCTGTTGTTTGTCTGGATTGCTTTTGGTTGTTGTGAGCTTGCGAGTACATTCAAAGTGCTCACCTGGCGTGTCATGCCAGTTTGGAGGTCATGCCGTGTTTGCTTGCTTGTCGTGGATTCCAAGTTTGCGAGCTATGATACGCATTCCAGCCAGAGCCCCTGTGGAGTGGAGTCCTTTGCTGTCGTCGTTGTTCCGCTGCTAGAAGTTATTCCGCTGCTACGAGTTGTTCTGCTGCTAGCATAGAGCAACCTTGGCAAGCGTAGTGCCGCCATGCCGATGTAACCCCCTGTTATATCGGAACCTTTGTATCCATACCCTTTGTAATAAGAGTTGATTTGTTCTATGCCAAGCAGTCCCGTATTCCAGAAGACTTGATCCCTGGGCTGGAATATGGGGTGTTCCGGTCTCTCTGAGCCGGGGTGCCACAACGGTTGGTATCAGAGCAGGTCTGGCTGTAGGATGCCCTAGTCCACGCGAGCGTTAGAAAATGATAGTATAGAATCTAGTCGGTTTGTTGCACTTGATTGCTGCATTTGTTTGTTGCATAGCATGCATATATGATACGTCTCCGTCGTATCTACTTTTCCTAACGCTTTTCCTCTTGTTTTGGACTCTAATTTGCATGATTTGAATGAAACTAACCCAGACTGACGCTGTTTTTAGCAGAATTACCATGGTGTTGTTTTTGTGCAGAAATAAAAGTTCTCGAATTGGAACGAAGCTTTGCGAGGATTTTTTATACAATAAAAGAGAATTTCTGGAGCCAAGAACCACCGAAGGGGGGCACCTGGGTGGGCACAACCCACCAGGGCGCGCCCCCCTCCTGGCGCGCCCAGGTGGGTTGTCCCCACCAGGTGGCCCCGCAGACCTTAACCCTGACACTATAAATTCACATTTTCGGAGAAAAAATAAGAGAGAAAGAATTATCGCGTTTCCCGAGATGGAGCCGCCGCCACCTCCTGTTCTTCATCGGGAGGCCAGATCTGGAGTCCGTTTGGGGCTCCGAAGAGGGGGATCTTCGATCTTTGTCATCACCAACCCTTCTCCATCTCTAATTCCATGATGCTCCCCACCGGAAGTGAGTAATTCCTTCGTAGGCTCGCTGGTCGATGAGGAGTTGGACGAGATTCATCATGTAATCGAGTTAGTTTTGTTAGGGCTTGATCCCTAGTATCCATTATGTTCTGAGATTGATGTTGCTATGACTTTGCCATGCTTAATGCTTGTCACTTTGGGCCCGGGTGCCATGATTTCAGATCTGAACCGTTTATGTTATCACCATTATATCTATGTTCTAGATCCAATCTTGCAAGTTAAAGTCACCTACTACGTGTTATGATCCGGTAACCCCGGAGTGACAGAAGTCGGGACACTTCCCAGTGATGACCGTAGTTTGAGGAGTTCATGTATTCACTATGTGTTAATGCTTTGTTCCGGTTCTCTATTAAAAGGAGGCCTTAATATCCCTTAGTTTCCATTTGGACCCCGCTGCCACGGGAGGGTAGGACAAAAGATGTCATGCAAGTTATTTCCATAAGCACGTATGACTATTTACGGAATACATGCCTACATTATATTTATGAACTGGAGCTAGTGCCGTATCGCCCTAGGTTATGACTGTTATATGATGAATATCATCCAACGAATTCACTGATCCAATGCCTACGAATTTCTCTCATATTGTCCTTGCTTATTTACTACTGTTACCGTTACTGTTAGACTTGCTACAAAATCATTGCTTTCACTGTTACTATAACTATTGTTGTTGCTACTACTATCAAAACTATCATACTACTTTGCTACTGATCACTTTGCCGCAGATAATTAATCTCCAGGTGTGGTTGAATTGACAACTCAACTGCCAATACTTGCAAATATTCTTTGGCTCCCCTTGTGTCGAATCAATAAATTTGGGTTGAATACTCCACCCTCGAAAACTGTTGCGATCCCCTATACTTGTGGGTTATCAAGATCTTTTCCTGGCGCCGTTGCCGGGGGGCATAGCTATATTTGTTGAGTCACTTGGGATTATTATCAAAGTATCACTATGAAGAATCTGAAGGATGCTAAGACTAAGATTTTTTCCTCTAAGACGAGGGGAGGTAAGGAACTGCCATCCAGCTCCGCTTTAGATTCACCTTCTGTTATAAGTAGACTTGCAACACCACCACATGCTATTAATTCTGATATGTCGCAAGTTATTGATGATGCTACTTCTGCTATGAATGTTACTCATGATGATGCTAGTACTTTGCTTGATGATAATGTGCCACTAGGTGAATTTCTTGATGAACAACTTGCTAGAACCAAAGCTCTTGAGAATGCTGAAACTGATGAAATTGTTGAAATTGATGAAGAGCTTGAAACTGGAAATCTTGAAACACCTATTAGATCCAGTTCTCCTAGATACGAATTTCGTGAGATACCATAAGGTTATGTTATGGATGAGGAGACAACTAGAGACTTTCTTGCTTGCAATGATAGCGATGATCTTAAGAAATTATTATGCAAACTGAAGGAAAAATCTTTGAATGCTAGAATGAAATGTGATCCTGAGTTTGCTACTTCACTTATCTTTGTTGACGATAAGGATTATGAATTCTCTGTCGACCCAGAGTTAATTAGTTTGGGTGAGTCTGATCCTTTTTATGGTTACTAGCAAAAAGGCCCATGCGTTGCAACGGCGAAAAAAACATCACACGTGGTTCAAGATTTTAGCAACCCAATCACCGACTTGCATATGTGAGCATTGGCTCTAATGCAGTGACCTCTAAGCTCTGTCATTGTTGGATTATACACCACCCTTTGTTTTGTTTATTTCCGTCATTGCCAGATTATAGCTATACTTAACCCTTAGTTTTTTTTTAATTTCCGAAGAGGTTTGTTGATTGTCTATTTGGGGCTATGTATAAAGTAGTGGGATCCTGTGTAAATTCGTGAGGTGGTACTATTAATCTTTTTTTAGGAATAGATGATACTATTATTCAATAAAGAATTGTTTTATAGTACCAAAAGTTGGCCCAATAAAGAGAATAGTAAACTGGATGGGCTGAATCATAGGACATGGCATCCCGTGCCCGCTCGTGAAATAAAGAAAGCTTTCCCCTAAACAAAAGTGAAATTGCCTAAAAAAGTGAAATAGAAAAACATTTTTTCTAATAAAAAAGGAGCATGTGCCCGCTACAGCCAGCAGCCGCCGCTGTGCCCGAGCGAGGTGAGGCCGAGCTCTTCCCCGGGATGCCATCTCCGCCGCATTCCTCTCGCCTCTGGCAGGCGAGCCCAACTGCCGCCGACAACCTGGCGCCGCCGCCCTCTTCTATGCCTTCTCCATTCCCTTCCTCCCTCTCCCTGGTCCTCTTCTTCTCCCGTCTCTCTCCTTCCTCATCTCTTCCTCCCTCCTTCCCACGCAGGAACTCAGCCGAGCCGCTATGGCAGTTTAGCTTCACGGCCGCCACCCTCTTCCCTGCCTTCTGCCTTCCTTTCCTCCTTCCTCTCCCTTCTTATCTTCTCCCGTCTCTCTCTCTCTCCCCGTCCAGCGTAGGAACCCAGCCAAGCCGCCATGGCAGAGAAGCTTTGTCGCCATCGCATTTTGTTCCAGATCCACGCCATGACGTTGCTCCTGCCTTGGATCCGTTGGGAACGATGCGCCCGCCGTCGTCCGACTTTGTCTGCTCGCCTCCCCGTATCCTCGCCCCCTGAAAGCCCTCCGTCGCCCAATTTCCTTGCCGCCCGATGTTAGATCTGATTCAGCGTTGACCGCCTGAAGACCCCACGCATGGGCCGCCACAGCTGCATCCGGCCCAGACGCGGAAGATGCATGCCAGATGGGCTGAAGCCCAGGCGCGGAAGACTGCCCAAGCGCGGATGACGCATGATTGAATTGCCGACACAGAAATTTAGTACCACATCGAATATCTTATATCTAAAAAAAATATTTTTGCAAAATACGCGTGACGGTGAGCGGGCGGGCAGAAGCAATAGCTGCTTTATTATTAGGTAAAGATGAAACTGAAACTATTGTGGCACACCTTACTAAGTTGAATGACATAGCCACCCTTTTTGCTCATGATGAGAAAAATCGCTATTATTATATTCTCAAATTATTTCCGTTCTCATTAAAGGGTGATGCTAAGGCTTGGTATAATACTCTTGCTCCTGGTTGTGCGCGTAGTCCCTAGGATATGATTTACTACTTCTCTGAAAAATATTTTCCTGCTCAAAGAAACAAACTGCTTTACAGGAAATATTTAACTTTGTGCAAATTGAAGAAGAGAGTCTCACAAGCTTGGGGGAGGCTTCTCCAATTGCTTAATGCTTTGCCTGATCATCCTCTAAAGAAAAATGAAATACTTGATATCTTCTATAATGGACTAACCGATGCTTCTAGGGATTTCCTAGATAGTTGTGCTGGTTGTGTTTTCAGGGAACGAACTGTTGAACAAGCTAAAGAATTATTGAATAACATATTGAAAAATTATGATGATTGGATCCTTCCTGAACCACCACTTAAACCCACTCCAAAGAAGAGGGGCATTTTATATCTCAGTCCTGAAGATATGCAAGAGGCAAAGAAATCTATGAAGGAAAAAGGTATTAAAGCAGAGGATGTTAAAAATTTACCACCTATCGAAGAAATACATGGGCTTGAAACACCACCACCACCCAAGGTGGTAGAGGTAAATTCTTTATTAAAGTTCGATGAAGGTGATATCCCTTGTAATAAACATCATAGTCAATGCTTATATGAGTTTGATAATTACATTAGAAAGCAAGATCACTTCAATGCAACTGTTATGAAACAATTGAAATATAATTCTGATATGATTGCTCGCTTGAGTGACTTGTTATTTAGAATCTCAAATGATGTTAGAGGTATAGGAAAGCATGCCTCTATGGTTCAAACTCAATTAGAACAAGTTGCTAAATCTCAAAGAGAGTTGCTTGATGAAATGAATAATAATATCAATGATCATGCTGTTAGAGTAATGACTAGAGGAGGTAAAATGACTCAAGAACCACTTTATCCTGAGGGACACCCTAAAAGAATTGAACAAGACTCTCAAAGAGTTAACACTAATGCACCTAGTCCTTCTAAAAACAAAAAGAAAAAGAAAAATGGTAGGATTTTGCATGCCTCTAATGAACCTGAAGTAGAAAAACCTCCTGATAATGATAATGAAGTCTCTATTTCTGATGCTGAAACTCAGTCTGGTAATGAACACTCACCTTCTGATAATGAAAAAGATAATGATGAGGTTCATGAAGACACTCCAACAAATAATAAAGAACTGGACAATGATGTTGAAATAGAACCAGCTGTTGATCTTGATAACCCACAAGTCAAGAATAAAAGATATGATAAAAGAGACTTTGTTGCTAGAAAACATGGTAAGGAAAGAGAACCTAGCTTGGGTTCAAAAACCTATGCCCTTTCCACCTAAATCAACTAAGAAGAAAGATGATGAAGAATTCGAATGCTTTGCTGAAATGATTAGGCCAGTCCTTTTGCGTACACGCTTTACTGATATCTTAAAAATGCCTCCTTATGCAAAATACATGAAAGACATCATCAGCAACAAGAGAAAAATACCGAAAGCTGAAATCTCCACCATGCTTGCTAATTATACTTTTAAGGATGGAGTACCTAAATAACTTGGAGATCCGGGAATACCAACTATACCTTGCTCCATCAAAAGAAATTATGTGAAAACTGCTTTGTGTGATTTAGGAGCTGGTGTTAGTGTTATGCATTTCTCTCCATATAAAAGACTTGACTTGAATAAACTCACACCTACTAAAATATCTTTGCAAATGGCTGACAAATCAACTGCCATACCTATCGGTATTTGTGAGGATGTGCCCGTTGTTGTTGCTAATGTTACTATCTTAACTGACTTTGTTATTCTTGAGATGCCTAAGGACGACAACATGTCGATTATCCTTGGTAGACCCTTCTTGAATACTGCAAGGGCTGTTATTGATAGCAATAAAAGCAAGGTCACTTTTCATATCAATGGTAATGAGCATACGGTGCACTTTCCGAAGAAACAATTCCATGTGAATGGTATTAATGTTATTGAAAAATCTCTGACAATCACTATTGGAAGTTTTCAACTACCTCTACCTACTACCAAAAAGAAATATGAAATGCTTATTGTTGGGGACGCTCATATCCCCGTTGAGGTAACTTAGTGTTTTACGGAAGTTCTTCGGTTTCATGCTAATCGAAGGTGGTTGTTAATAAGACTTGATCAATCTTATTAATGAATCATTTTTGAGAGGTATGAAGTTGATGAATTTAGTGAGCACTACCTTCTGTCCTTTACTTTTACTTCCTGTTTTTCTTAGTTAAATAAAATAAAATGCCATGTTTAGTCTGTTTTCTGAATTTGTCATGCAATAAAAAAAATGACCCACGAATAAAAGTTCTCAGAATGCTCTGAAAATTTAATACGATTTGTTTCTGATTATTTAAGAATTTTTGGTGCAAATAACATCAGAGGGTGGCACACCAGGTGGGCACAACCCACCTGGGCGCGCCAGCACCCCCAGGCGTGCCCTGGGGGGTTGTGGTCCCCACGTGGGCCCCTCACTTATCTTTTTAGCCCATGTCATCACCTACCTCGAGAAAAAAAATCACCATTGCTCTCTCTCTTTCGTGTTCTTGCTCTCAAACCCGCGGATTTCGATCTCTTTGCTCGAAGCTCCATTTCCGAAACTATTTTTGGGGATTGCTACTTGGTATGTGACTCCTCCATTGGTCTAATTAGTTTTTGCTTTAGTGGTTTATATTTTGAATAAATAGCTACTCTTGGTGCTGCTGTAGATGAGCTTGCATGTTGAATTCTTAGACTTCTAAGTAGTTTGAATGCTTGATATGGCCTCTATGCATCCTTATGAGTAGCTGCTATCAATCTTGTGAAGTTTTGTTGAGAAAAATTTTGTGGACTAAAAATTTCAGAATTTTATTCATAGGAAAAAGATGAGTATTTTTAGGAAGTTTGCTTCCAAGAAGAGCTCCAAGGGGGTTATTGGGGAGTCATCTGACAGTGATCTCCATACCCGGAGAATGGCGGAAGCGCGGCTGTGCAAATGGCCTCACAGCCCCTTCATGGATGGAGCTGGAATCCGTCACGAGTTTGCACAATTTGCTACTAACGCCAGCCTCACCGACTTCATCACAGCTGAGTGTGAACAGTATCATCTCCTTACAAATTCCTTTGTGTAATGTTTCCATTTTCTGAGTAGGAATAACCCCCCTGAGGTGCAATTTAATTTATATGCTGAAACTCATCAGATACCACTTACTGAATTCTGTGACATATGTTTGATTCCCTCTGATGGGGATTTAAGAGAGCCTAGGCCCCTAGAGTTTGATGTTTTCTACCGCACTCTGTCAGTGGGAGATGAGAGAGGGGTGTCGAGTGTCACCGCCACTAGCTTGCAGTTTCCATCTGTGCATTATTTTGCTCTATTTATTACAAAGTGTTTACTTGCTAGAGAGAAGGTTGGCGCACTTAGTGCCCCCGATTTTGCTGTTTTATGTCATGCACTACATGGCGATGACACTTATAGCTTGGGAGCTATTGTGGCACGTCGCCTTCACCTTAAAAGGTCCAAGGGTAAAATTCGTGGCAGTATTTATGCTACTCGCTTAGCAAGTCACTTTAACGTCCAGATATGCCAGCATACTATCCCTTACCCAAGGTTTATTTATATCGCCAGGCTATGGCACATCATCACTTTATTGATGGCGGGAACATCACTATAGATATTCCCTACAACCTGGTTTTCAGCGAGAAGACCCGCGATATTATTCCATTGCCTGCACCTGCTTTGTTTGATTCTATTGCCAGGGGAGGATACAGGATCATGCCAGATGACATCATTGCCTACCGAAACAACCAGGCCGCAGCAGAGGAGGAGCCTCAGGAGTGGGACCCTTAGGTGCCCGCTCCACAGCACTTCGAGGTGGGACCCGACGGTTACTACGTTTGGTGATTACCAAGTTAGGCTAAAAGCCTAAGCTTGGGGGAGTACGTATGCCCACCGATATTACATTCATGTTTACACATTTCATTCCAGTTGTCGGTGTCCACACTTTTTCATTGTATTATCCATGTTAAATTTATTTTCTCGCCTTCTTCTTGTGTGTTTGAAAAACTTCGAGAAAAAAAATGTTTCTTGTTTCTTTTCGGTTTTTCTTTCTAGTGTAGTCAGTTGTAGTATTAAAAGAAAACCCAAAAAGATTTCCTTGTTCTTCTTTTGCTTGTTGGGAGCTTTCCCGTGTAAATAGTTTTTCTCGTTTTTGTTTTTCCTTATCTTTAATTTGCTTTCTTCAAGAAAAACTAAAAACTCCAAAAATATTTCAGTGTGTGTTTCTCTGAATTTCTTTTCCTTTTATTGAGTCATACCGAGGAGAAGGCCACGATGAAAATGTTGAGTGGCTCTCATATGCATTACTGATAATCTAACAAAGAGCTTAAATTGGCTTGTCTTCTCCTCTTTAATAAAATGTTTGCAGATCCAAGCTTAGTCCATGGCATTCTTGCACTATTATCATTTTCATATCGTTCAGTCATGCAAGTGAAAGGCAATAATGACGATATTTGGTGAACCGGCTATGGCAGAGAGAAACGGGTATGAACTCGACTTGTTCTGTTTTTGTAAATATGTTTAACCTAGTATTCATGATTCAGCCTATTATGATCAAACATGTTTGCAATGACAATTAGAGATTATAGTTTATCATGCCATGCTTAAGTAGCTAGGAGTGGATAATGATTTATCTTGGATGCCAACATTGCGTTAAAATGATTGTGATATAGTATGATGATATGGTATCCTCCTCTGAATGTTCGAGTGGCTTGACTTGGCACATGTGCATGCATGTAGTTGAATCAAAACCAACATAGCCTCTATGATATTTATGTTCATGGTGTTCATATCCTACTCATGCTAGTATCCAATGTTACTTATGCATAATGCATGTTCATGACCGTTTTCGCTCTCTAGATGGCCACTTCTCATCCTATTTGCTAGCCTTCGCCTGTACTAAGCGGGAATACTGCTTGTGCATCAAAATCCTAAAACCCAAGTTATTCCAGATGAGTCCAGCATACCTACCTATATGCGGTATTACCATGCCGTCCTAAGTAAATTTGCATGTGCCACCTCTAAAAACTTCAAATAAATATCCCTTTTTGTGTGCCTGGATTGTTCATGTAGCGACAGGAGGTAGTCAGTATCTTCCATGCTAGGCAGGTTATTCTCATGATGAGTGTTTATTCACTCGTCCTTGCACGAGAGGGGTGGTAATAGGGATTCCCAGTCCTGAAATCAAATCGCAAATAATTAAACAAAACTCCCCCAGGACTGTTGTTGGTATGGACGTTACCCGTTGTTTTGGATCAGCCGTGGAGTGTGATTGTTGGTGGAGGGGGAGTAAACTTTTACTTTTATCGCTTGGGAACCGCCACTAATGTGTTTAGCATGGAAGATACCGATAACTAATGGTCACGAAGTAAACAAGAAGGGTGCATTTCTCAAAATTTCATTTACCTCTATTTTAAAAACTTGAGCTCTGGCACCGCTGCAAATCACTGCTTCCCTCCGCGAAGGGACTATCTATTTACTTTTATGTTGTGTCATCATCTTCTCAAATAAGCGCCAGATCCTGAGAGCCCTATTGTCATCCTCATGCATTGTGTGTAGATAATGTTGGGTGCATCATGACTGGATCTTTTCTACCATGAATTACAATGTTTAGTCGCTGCTTGAACTTTGGGGGTGCTCTGCATTTATGTTTTGCGGTCTCAGAAAGGGCTAGCGAGATACCACTATTGTCATATTATATCATGGTTGCTTTGACAAATTGTTGTCATTTGAGATATCTTATTATTGCTCGCTAGTTGATTATGCCATTGATATGAGTTAATATAATTTTTAAGAGTTATTGTCGACATGGTTAGTCATGATCTTGGCTGAAAACCTGGTGCTACTTAAGCTAATAAACAAGAGCAAAAGAGTTCATAAAAGTTTTTCTTTTCCACTTTCAGTTTATCAACTGAATTCCTTGAGGACAAGCAAAGGTTTAAGCTTGGGGGAATTGATACGTCTCCGTCGTATCTACTTTTCCTAATGCTTTTCCTCTTGTTTTGGACTCTAATTTGCATGATTTGAATGAAACTAACCCAGACTGACGCTGTTTTCAGCAGAACTACCATGTTGTTTTTGGGCAGAAATAAAAGTTCTCGGATTGGAACGAAGCTTTGCGAGGATTTTTTATACAATAAAATAGAATTTCTGGAGCCAAGAACCACCGGAGGGGGGCACATGGGTGGGCACAACCCACCAGGGCGCCCCCCCTCCTGGCACGCCCAGGTGGGTTGTCCCCACCTGGTGGCCCCGCAGACCTTAACCCTGACACTATAAATTCACATTTTTGGAGAGAAAAAATAAGAGAGAAAGAATTATCGCGTTTCGCGAGACGGAGCCGCCGCCACCTCCTGTTCTTCATCTGGAGGCCAGATCTGGAGTCCGTTTGGGGCTCCGAAGAGGAGGGATCTTCGATCTTCGTCATCACCCACCCTTCTCCATCGCCAATTCCATGATGCTCCCCACCGGGAGTGAGTAATTCCTTCATAGGCTCGCTAGTCGGTGAGGAGTTGGATGAGATTCATCATGTAATCGAGTTAGTTTTGTTAGGGCCTGATCCCTAGTATCCATTATTTTCTGAGATTGATGTTGCTATGACATTGCCATGCCTAATGCTTGTCACTTTGGGCCCGGGTGCCATGATTTCAGATCTGAACCATTTATGTTATCACCATTATATCTATGTTCTAGATCCTATCTTGCAAGTTATAGTCACCTACTACGTGTTATGATCCGGCAACCCCAGAGTGACAGAAGTCGGGACACTTCCCGGTGATGACCATAGTTTGAGGAGTTCATGTATTCACTATGTGTTAATGCTTTGTTCCGGTTCTCTATTAAAAGGAGGCCTTAATATCCCTTAGTTTCCATTTGGACCCCGCTTCCACGGGAGGGTAGGACAAAAGATGTCATGCAAGTTCTTTCCATAAGCACGTATGACTATTTACAGAATACATGCCTACATTATATTTATGAACTGGAGCTAGTGCCGTATCGTCCTAGGTTATGACTGTTATATGATGAATATCATCCAACGAATTCACCGATCCAATGCCTACGAATTTCTCTCATATTGTCCTTGCTTAGTTACTATTGTTATCATTACTGTTACACTTGCTACAAAATCATTGCTATCACTGTTACTGTTACTATTGCTGTTGCTACTACTATCAAAACTATCATACTACTTTGCTACTGATCACTTTGCCGCAGATAATTAATCACCAGGTGTGGTTGAATTGACAACTCAACTGCTAATACTTGCAAATATTCTTTGGCTCCCCTTGTGTCGAATCAATAAATTTGGGTTGAATACTCTACCCTCGAAAACTGTTGTGATCCCCTATACTTGTGGGTTATCAATGTAGAGTTATTATCTTGTCCCTAACGGTTGATCTTGTGAGTTTAGGTGGTATCAGTTCCGATCCACTACCTGCACCCCTCCAATTTTGCATACCCGCTTTTTGGTGTTTGGCGTCATCTCTGTCCCTGCAGAGTGATGCCGAGGTACCAAGTGGTGCCAAACACTTGCAGGAGTTATGCTCGGGTATCTATCGATATCTTTCTGCCAGCCACACCTATTGTTTCGGCGATAGACATGTTTCTATCCCGAATCGTGCCTTCCCACTCGTCGCTTTGGCAACCCTTACTGATCTTTGCTATTAGAAAAGGGCAATGCCAGCAAGCCTTGCTTTTCATCCCACCCTGTCACTCATTCTTTGGACGTGTATGGTTCCCTTCCGTCCGCTTGATGATGATGTGGCTGTGACATCCGTGTTCCGCTACATGATCACCAAGTCCGTCCTCACCTCCAAGTCCGTCTAGATACAACCAGTGTTAAGCCAACGCTTGGTGTAGCCTTGGTTACACCAACTCCTTCCACATGTGGATTTAATTTCGTGCACACCGCCACAGCATATTAGATCGCAATACCGGAGTTTCCGCGAGATTGGTGTGCCTAGGTATGCATGCATATTATTGTTGTGACTAGTAGTACTATGTGATGTTGCTTGAAATGATATTGTTTGTATGCCTGGTGTGCTTTTGTTTCATTTGTTTCTTTTGCTTCTTTCTTTGGGCCTTCGGTGTTACCTTATTTCCCCTTATTAAAGTTGCTCATCAACCGCCACCGGACTCAAAGAATCAGCAAGGAGTTGAAATTATTGGAAGCAGCTAAGCACTATGGAATTCTTAGCCGACTGCATTGTATTGGCAATATTTGGTCTGAATACAAATGATATCCTGGCTTGATTATCAGCATCAAGTCTACGTTAGTGTGCAATCTTCAGAGCAGTAAAAATGAAATCAGCCGGAAGACAGATTGTGTGCAAGACCAACGGTATATTTCGAGTCAAAGTGCTCAGCAAGAAGGATAATCGAAAAACCTTTTTCATATGAGTAATCGGCAGCAGAAATATTAAAGTGTATATATATGGCATTCAGTCAGCATATCACAGTAAGAAGCTTTTCGTGTAAGCAACCTAGTCTTCCGCCGCAAGCAACCAGAGAAGCTTCCAATGCAAGATTCCTCCATCTTCCTCAGTACGATACGTGGATGACTTCCCGTGCAAGATACTCAGGCTTCTTCAGTGAGCTACCACAAAAGCTTCTGGCATAAGGCACCGAGTCTTCCCCAGCAAGTCTTTAAGGGGGGAAGCTTCTGAAGCACGATACCCAGTCTTCTTCAGCAAGCTGCCTGACGAAAGCTTCGAGCACAAGCTATTCAGTCTTCCTCAACACGATACTCCTAATGGCTTCCAACACAAACATCCAATCTTCCTCAGTACGGCACTGGTGCAAGATATTACATAGTGATTTGGCAGCATATGACGGTGCATCTCAAGAATCAGATCCACAACAGTTTTGTCAGAAGCAATAATCAGACCAGACACCAGTTTATCTCAGGAATCAAATGATCCACTACACATACATTCACATATACTGTGAGCATGCTGCCAAGTTCTTGCAAGTCCCTAGTACGATGATGAAGTCAAGGTAAGAATCTGACAAGCTCACCAGTTATGCAAGAGAAAGAAAGCCAGTGAGTGATGCAAGAACCGACAAGCCTTGGAGAAAGACAACATTGAAACCACCATTTTGGCAGTGCTTATCAAGGCCAGCTGCCTCACACCCGACAAGGAGATATCATTACCCCTTGTCACCACCTTGTATGATTGACGACAACAATGAGCTGCATACCAGCACACGTGAACCTGTCATATAGCCTATGACCCGAGGTATGTACCAGGCTAAAGTATGATTGCCGAAATATTGCCCCGACGGTACATATGGTCACACAGAGAAGTGATGATAAATATATATGTGGCCAAGCTCTTTTGGCAAAAAGATCCAGACAATAATGAAGAAGCAAGACCGACAATACAGGTATGATGATTGTTGCATGCCCAACATGGTACGGATACCCAAGATAGTCGGATTCAGTATCGATCACCATGAATATACGCCCAAGGGGTCTGCTCCGTTCGGATAAGGACCTCATATCAAGGCAACCCGCTCAGCCAGCAGTATATGCTAAAAAATTGTCAATATTGGATATCCAAGTCAGGCAAGTCAGACCAAAGGCCAGCTCAACCGATTGACTCCAGCGACCGTGTTATGGCAGCACACAGCCTACTATCCACATGGTACACCGACAGAATGAGTAATCAGAATGTTGAATGATAGCCTCACAACATGTGCCCTCGCATATGGGAATCAGTAAATGATAGCCTGCTGTGTACAAGATTCTTCTGCCAGAACCACCGTATGACAAGTCTGTGGATACTACCGTTACAAGGCCGTACACTTTTATGTCAGTCACGACAAGCGACAATCAAATCTTTGGTACAGATCTGATACTCAAGATAGTGGAGTCAGTCAAGATGAATCAGAAACCCTTGCAAGAAGTCAGATTCCACCAGGAGAACAATTTTGATTCACAACACTGTGTTGAACCCGGAGGACATGCAACTATTTGAGCAATGCAACGAGTAAGATATTTGGTGTCCACCAAGAAAGTTGTTCACAACTCCATGGAATGTGGTCAGTGTGACACATCCATCAGAAACCACACTCAGACTTGTAAAAAGGGCATATATCTCAGTCACGATAATCTATCGCACCCCCAGCTAAGTCAGCAGATATGAAAGAAACTGGAGCCTGTGTAAGCATGAACATGTGAGGTAAGAATTGTCAGAATGGAAGCAAACCACCCCAGAGCAAGGCAGTCAGCCATATAAATTTTATGGGAACATCATACAGGAAAAAGGATACCCGAGTTGAAAACGGTTTCCTTAAAGTCAGATATATTCATACTTGTTCCCTGAGCAACAAAATCTCAAGGACGAGTTTTCTTTAAGGGGGGAAGGTTTGTCACACCCTGATTTTTGGCCCTTTCTTTTTCCTTTGATTTTCTGAGGATTTTGCTTGAGATTTCTTTTTCCGTGGCTATGTGGTCTACAAAACTTGGGAAGATCACCTCTTCTCAATTTACAAAGTGGCTTGGCATTCTCAAAACCATCCGAAGCTTATGCCATTTGCATCCAAGACCTATCCCAATATTCTTTTTATTGGGAATATTCCTTTTTCTATTAAAGGAATTGTCCTATTTGCCCTAGGTTGTGAAGCAACCTACCTTTCTGTCATCCACAAAATTCCCACAAAATTCTCAAAATTTATTTGGACAATATGAAGCTTGGATGTGCAAAAATATTCAAGATTCCATCCTCATGGTGAGTGCACCATCCAATCTTTGATTCTAGTCATATTTTTAGGTTGTGAAGCAACTATATTTTATGTTGCTCCATAATTTATGAAAATTTACCAAAACCTTATTCTATCTATATAACATCACTCCACAAAATTTTGGCTCATTTCATCAAGCCATTATTTTTCTATAATTCCCCCAAGTTTCTGTCCAGCAAGAACCACTATGAAGGAAGTACCATTTTGGTGTATCCAAATGGTATGAAATTTATACAGTGTGTTCATATGCCCAAATGACTCCTCTCTACCAAGTTCAACTTAATTCAACACTCCATTTGAGTGCATATTCCATTTCTCTTTTCTGGATCAAATGTGTAGTTGCAAAGCAACCATGTTAAATATTGGTCCAAATCCATCCAAACTTCACAGGACTGTAGTCCTTCCTATCCTGAACCTCCTAGACAGAAAGTTTGTCCCTATACTCATCTCATGTCACCACAGCTATGTGTCCAAGTTTGCTATAGCAAACTTTCATCGATCCCTCACTTCAGCTCAGAGCCTCTTCTGATTATCCATCACCTCTAGTGTGTCACTAGGAGAGAGGACAACACATTCGACATGATTAGGCCGGCCAGAGTGCACTGTGTGCACCAGTTCATGCGGTGACCGTCGGCCTGGCGTGCCAGGGACGTGAGCTGAATGCCGTCTTGCTCAGGCCCCTCTCATGCTCGTCATTCTCGCATGCCCGGCCATGTCCAACAGCTCCCCCGTGCCATCGCCATCGCTCTGGAACCCTCTCCCCATCCAGATTCTTCCTCTACGCACCGTCCCCATCGAGGAACAGAGCGTGCCCGTGACCTCCGTCATCTTCCTCCCCCCTGGCTTCTTCCTCCTGAGCCATCACCTTCCTCTGCCTCTCGTCAGGTTGGCAAATGTCGCGGCACCGAGCTAGCTGCCACCGGCCCGAGTCTGCGCAATGGAGCTCCGGTGACGCATCACTGTGACCATGCTCCCTCCCCACCTTGGCCACAGCTACATATAGCCCTCCCCGACCCTCTTCGACCTCACCAGCCTCTTCTCCGTCCTTCCAAAAGCCGACCCGACCACTCAAGCAAGCTCGAGGAGCTCCCGTTCCCCTTCATGGCCGCCGTGTCCGCCGCCGGCCTCGGCCTAAATTCTGGCTGCCCCGAGCTCCTCTCCTCCTTCTTTCACCACCTGAAGAACCACCAAAGCCATTCAGAGCCCTGCCCTACTCCTCCCCCTCCTCCAGTGGCTCGTGGTCGCGAGCTCACCGGTGCCTGACGCCGCCTTCTGCCACGTCCGATGTATCGCTCTACCCCAAGCTCGCCGGCGATCGTGGTGCCTCTAGGGGGAACCATCTCGATCTCTTGAACCCGTCGGTAGGTCGGGCGCCGCCTGCGGTGGCCCGTGCCGCCGGCAAGGGCCGTCGGGGCCAGCCTTGTCTCTGGGCAGGCGCGAGCGAAGGAAGAAGAAGGCGCTGACCTGGCCAGGCGGGCCCCGCATCGCCCCGAGCCCACCCGTCAGCCCCGCCACCATTGACCAGTCCAGGCCCGCGCCTGAGTAAGTGGAAATGTACTTCTGGCTGTTACGTTTACGTTAACTGAAAGCATAAAGTGCCTCGGCCTTTGTCCAGAATACGCTTTCTCTGATTCGAAAGGGTATTTTGATTCTACTGCGGCTGAGAGTGCACTTTCCTGTGCAGAAAACGTATTTCCCTGAAGGCGTTTTCTGTTTTATCAGTCAGGGGCCTGTCTTAGAAGAATCTTTCACATATTAGTCCTTGGACTTCAAACGTCTATATCTTCACAACCGTAGCTCCGAATCAGGTGATTCCAAAGCCCACTGATATCTACTACACAACTTGTTCTTGTAGACTCGTGTTGGGTCTCCAAGCGCAGAGTTTTGTAGGACAGTAGAAAATTTCCCTCAAGTGGATGACCTAAGATTTATCAATCCGTGGGAGGTGTAGGATGAAAGTGATCTCCCTCAAACAACCCTACAACCTAATAATAAAAAGTCTCTTGTGTCCCCAACACACCAAATACAATGGTAAATTATATAGGTGCACTAGTTCGGTGAAGAGATGGTGATACAAGTGTAGTAATGATAGTAGATATTGATTTTTGTAATAGTAACAATAAAAAACAGCAAGGTAGCAAGTAACAAAAGTGAGCACAAATGCTATTGCAATGCTTAGAAACAAGGCCTAGGGTCCGTACTTTCGCTAGTGCAATCTCTCAACAATGCTAATCTAATTGGATCATATAACCATCCCTCAACGTGCGATGAAGAATCACTCCAAAGTTCTTATCTAGCGGAGAACATAATAAGAAATTGTTTATAGGGTACGAAACCACCTCAAAGTTATTCTTTCCATTCGATCTATTCAAGAGTTCGTACTAAAATAATGCAAAGTTATTCTTTCCGTTCGATCTATCCAAGAGTTCATACTAAAATAACACCATATGATGCGCATCAACCAACTCTAATGTCACCACTAGTATCCATGAGTTAATTATACGATACGCATCAAACAATTTCAGATTCATAATACTCGATCCAACACAAAGAACCTCAAAGAGTGCCCCAAGATTTCTACCGGAGAAACAAAGACGAGAACGTGCATCAACCCCTATGCATAGATTACCCCAATGTCACCTCGGGAATCCATGAGTTGAGTGCCAAAACACATATCAACTGAATCAATATAATACCCCATTGTCACCATGGGTATTCATATTCAAGACATATATCAAGTGCTCTCAAATCCATAAAAGTATTCAATCCGATAAAAGTGAAATATCAAAGGGAAAACTTGTCGGCGTTCTGGGAACCAGGGTACCCAGACTTGCCTGCCTGCGGCCCATGGTGAGGCACCTTCGACGGCCTGGTACGGCCCACCTCCAAGACAACCAAGACAAGACCCTCATGAGGGGCCAAGCCTTGCGAGGCAGACGACGCCAAGACCTCCCGAGGGAGCGGCCTTCCCAAGCTGCCTCCTGAGGAGCGGAGATTCCTATGCAGGTGCCCAAACCTCATGAGGTTGCGGTGACGCAAGCCATGACGACCAAGGCCAGCGGGCACAGAGAAGACAGTTTCCTCTTTGGTGCTAAGGAGGCAAGCGCTGGCGTGGGTTCCCGAGGACTCAGGCAAAGGTTTCCATTCTTGTGCAACGAGACCAAGACCACTAGGACGGCAAGACGGATGTCATCACCGAGCCCACCGCAGCGTCACGCCAGAGGCTTTGTAGGCGAAGACCACCTTTCGTCAGGATAAGATGTACTACTTGTCCCCTTTCAAATTGGCCGTTGTGGAATCCCTTCCCGCCTACGTTTTGGGAAGAGGACCAAGGCCACTATAAATATAGGCTATCCACCACCGTAGAGCAGGACGAACCCTCCGGGATCGGATCCTTTCCACCCTCACCAGAGCAGACCTCGCAAGGTTGTTCATCCCTTGTACTTGTTCATCCTCAGCCCCTTGTGAGGCAAATCCACCACAAAGCAGGAGTAGGGTCTTACACCGCAAGGTGGCCCGAACCTGGGTAAACTGCCGTGTTCATCTTCTTCCTTGTTCCTCGAGCTAGGCCGTAGGGCGACGAGCTGGTTGGCTAGATAGGTTGAGCTCTTCGCACACGCCCCAGAGTTTGAACCTTTCTTGGGTTTGCAGAGCCCTAAATCCGACATTGGGCATGCCAGGTAGGGGCGTGTCGAAGCCTCTCTTCCACCGTTCCCTTCGCCGCCGTTCCGTCGTTCCTATGGCCGACGCTCGCCATGTCTGTGCCGAGCATCGGGCCACTCACGTCGCCCAGACGGCGCCTGTGGGCAATGGTGCTCCTTGCCGCTCTGCCTCCCCGGTGGCTAATGCCGCCACCGACCCTGCTGCTCGCGAACAGCAGGACTTGTCGCTGGCACCGTCCGTGCGGTGCGACGGCCGCACCGCGACCCCATCACCAACTCAAGCCGCGGCGTCGTCTTCTCATGTTCGTCGTGGGCTGGCAAAAGTGCGGGCTATGCTGCTCATGGCACGAGAGCTTCTGCGCTACCGCTCGGCCAACAACCTCTACGACGACTCGCTTGGCCGCATCGCCGAGCTCGTCAACGCCGCCGATGAGGCCCCTGCACCGTCCCATTCGCCCCGTCCCCCGCCATCCCTGGCAGGCAATGTGGCTCATGGCGCACCTCCTCCTCCTCTGCATGGTGCGGACCCCGAGCCCAGGCGTGAGGCACCCCAGCGCGACCCGCCGCGCAGGGCGCCGGCGTGCGATGAAGAAAGCTTCCAAGTGGTGCAGCGGCCCCAAGGAGAGGCGCGCGCGCTCCCAGCGCCACCACGTCAAGACCGTGCACCGCCAGAGGCGGTGGCACGCGGGTGCCAAGATCAAGCTCCCCCCATGCGACCGGTACCTGTGAGTGCGGCAGCCTGCCGTGCTTTCACCCCGAAGCTGCGCCGCGTTGTTTGGCCTGGCAAGTTCAAGCCGGATCTGCCTCCACGCTATGACGGCACCCCCGACCCCACTGAGTTCCTCCAGCTCTATGAGCTGAGCATCTGTAACACCCTGGATTTTGCCCATTTCTTTTTTCTTTTGGTTTTATTTGGATTTTGGTCTGGATTTGCTCTTTCAGTGGCTTAGTGGTCTTGAAACCTGGAGAGATCACCTTGATTCCTCTCCCCAGTGACTTCTCAATCTCAAAATCATCCCAAGACCATGTAATTTCCATCATGGACCAAATCCAATATTCTTTTCCTTGGGAATATTCCTTTTTCTATTAAAGGAATAACCCTGTCTGTCCTGGGTTGTGAAGCAACCCATAGTTCCATCACTCTGAAAATTCCCAAGTAATTCTCATAAATTGGTTGGGTCATATTTTCCTCAGATATGACAAAACCTTCCTTGCCATGTTCAAAAATATTCCACCAATATTCCTTTTCTAATTCTGCCCCAGCTGGCAGTTTGTGAAGCAAGTACCCTTTAGGTTTGCTTGCTTGCTCTAAAACTTTTTGGGAATCCTTTACTATCCATATAATTGCCTCATGACAAATTTCAACTTCATTTGCCTAGTGAATATTCCTGAGCAATTTTTCAAAGTTTCTGTTCAAACAGAGGCCTTGTGAAGGAAGTGCAAGCTAGGCATATCCAAATTATTTGAAAGTTCTCAAGCATCTTCATATGCTCAAATTAACACTCTCCACAAGGTTTTAGCATCATCATAACATCTATGTGAGCATACCATCCAATCTTGGTTTCTAGTCATATTTTCCAGTTGTGAAGAAACTATATTTTATATTGCTTCATTTAAGCTCAAAATTTACCAGGACATTCTCACCTCCATATAAACTCCCTCCACAAATTTTTGGCTCAATTAATTAACCCAATTGCCCTGTGAAATTTCTCCAAGTTTCTGTCCAGTGGAAAGTGTTGTGAAGGAGGTACCAGTTATACTTGTCCAAATGCCATGAAAATTTTATGGAATCTTGGCAGCCCCTAATTGCTCTCCTTAACCAAGTTTCATGCAAATCCACTGAGCCAACTGAGCACTACTTCAAGATTCTCATTCCTGGACCAGAAGGTGGTTTGTGAAGGAACCATGAGCAAATCTTGTTGAAAGTGTCTCAAAATTGTTTAGTGGGTAGTCCTTCCAACGCTGAACACTCCAGACAACTTGTTTGACCCCTTTGCCAACCCATATCTCTTCTGAATTCCTCCCTAGTTTCTGTTCAGAATCTTGTCGGAGAGCTATCCCTCTGTTCAAGTCATCTCTTGTCAAACCAGCGGCACTGTGAGACCTCAGGGAGCAGGGTCGATCGTGTAGACATGATTGGACGAGTCAGAGTGCACCTTGGGCGCCAAGGCACGCGGTGACCACGCGTCGGCCATGCCAAAACCGCGCTCTGCACAACCCCCCGCTTCGGTCACGATCGCTCTGACCTCTCTCTCGATGTCTCTCCATGTCCCGTTGTGCCGACATCGTCCCCGCCGTCCACGTATCCCCTCCAGAACCCTCGCGGCCGCTGGAGAAGCTCGCCGCCGCTCGCTGCCAAGCTCCGTCACGGGCAGAACAGTGAGCATCCGTCCCCATCCTTGGCCTCGCGTCCTTAATGGCTCTGGTTCGGTCCCGTCAGTCCTGCGTGCTCAAGTCGACCTCAGCCGCGCCACGACGATTTGCGCTGCGGCCAGCTCGCCGTACTTGATGTGCCCACACGGCCGTGGCGGGATCCGGCTCGGCCATCCCCTCTCCCCTATATATATCCCCCTAGCCTCGATTGCTCTCACCCACCTCACTCCTCTCCCTCTTAATCTTCTCCTCGAGCCAGAAGCGGAGCCGGGAAGCTCCTCTGCTCCATCTCCGGCGAGACGCTCCGCCGCTCTGCCTCTGCGCTTCCCCCTCGCCTCCGTTCGCCCCAGACCCAATTGAAGCCACCGTGGAGTTCCTGGAGCTTCACTAGTCCTCCCCAAGCCCTCCTCCGCCCGAGAGCTCGCCGGAATCGTCGGATCCGTCGGCCACCGAAACTCACCGCCGCCTGAGTCGGAGTGGGCGACGCCGTCCAGCCACCATCCGCGGAGCTACGGGTACGGGAGTGACCGCCGTCGTCTTCCCGATCCATCCCCGCCATCTCCCAATCCCTCCGCCGTCTCTACGCCAGTGAGCGTCGCCGGTGAGCTCCGCCCCTCCCTGTTTCCCTCCTTCCCCTTTTAAATCGGACCGGAGAGCCCCACCTGCCAGTGGCTCAGCGCGCGCCGAAGGGGTACGTAAGTGGAGGCGTAACCCCACTTTACGCCTTCGACGTGGCCGCCCCTGGAGTTTTCTCTGTTTCTGTTTTAATTCAAATAAAACCAGAAAGTTGACTCAACTTTGGCCATGAATATCTTTTAAACCATAAGCTCAAATGAGCTCATTCTTTTTGCAATATTTTTCTTATGAGCTCCTTTATTTTCTGTAAAACTTTGGTATTTTTCTCTGCTGTCTAGAATTTCTGGACAGTAGAAAATGCTTTATGTGATTATTGAAAAGGTGCTTTCAAAAATGCTTTACAGATTGTTTTGAGGACCAGGAGTACTCTTTCCATATCATTGGTGCAAGGCAAGCCACAATAACCACTTGCATGACAGACTTTGCAATGGCTATGGATTCATGCTTGAAAGTTATTTAATATGCATATGCTCATGTGACATGCTAAGTATCAAGTATTCATTAATAGTACTATGTTCATGCTTAATCCATGGAGTAGTTCAATCTTTGATGATGACATGTCTGCATGCTGCCTGGTCATTAGCTATAGACATAATAAGGTTATTCATGCTTACCATGCCCTATGCATGTAGCTGGTTAATGCTTGCATGTTGTTATTGCTATGAATCAGACATTATGATTTCCATCCCTGCTTAGGGGTATCATGATCATATGAGCTCATCTTGTTATTATGACTCAGTACATCGTCATTCAAAGTTAAACCGGATGTTAATCGAACTTGAACACCTGTTGGCTGAGTCATAGTGCGGACCCAACCGAGCTTACCAGTGCAACCACACTTGCTGGGATGGGGCAGCCCTAAGTCGGTCTATTGTCATGCCTCTCGCCGGTGCCTCCAACCAGGGAAGGTTATGCGGTAGCGCTACCCTGGCCCGGTAGGCGGCAGAAGCCTTGTGAACCCAGGTTTGGTATTGAGCTCAGGTCCCCGTTTGGGATAGTTTTGTTTGGCCATGATGATGGCAGGTGTCGAAAGGACATAGGGGTCACCCATGACATAGCCCAAAGGGGAGTTTGTCGGAGTGGCCGGGAGAGTGCCATGCAATAGACTGGATTTTGTCGGAACGTCGTTGGTCCACCCGAATGGGAGCACGAGGCCATGAGTTCCTTGGTGTGGGTACAGTGTACTAACCTCTGCAGAGTGTATAATCTATCGATAGCCGCGTCCTCGGATATGGGCACAGTTCGTAGTAGGACACACTATGGGTCAACAGAATAATAATCTTGCTTATAACAACCCCGTTCGATGAGAAAGAAGTCGGTTGATCTTTATGTGATCGCGAGAGGATCACCGTGGTATCGAGGATACCGACGTTGGTTGATCGTGATCATGAGAGGATCACCATGGTATCGTGGATACCGGATTTGGTTGATAGTGTTATGTGGTGATCTTGGGTAAAGACCAAGCTCCTTGTGATCATGTTATCACTACGGTGTTGTAATACCAAGTTTGGTTGGTCCCGAGATTGTCGTGTGGCACACACGATGGTAAGTTCTTACATGTGGTGGTTACGAGGTAACCCCGAACAGAGTAAGTGGCATCATGATAGATTTAACCTGTTGCATGTAGTGACATCATGCTCATATGCCATATTGTTCTAGCATCATCATGTTTACACCTGCTTAATCTGTTAATGCCATGTTGTTGCTTGTCTTGACTACTTTGGTTGCTGTAAGCTTGCGAGTACATTCAAAGTACTCACCTGGCGTGTCATGCCAGTTTGCAGGTCATGCCATGATTGCTTGCTTGTCGAGGATTCCGAATTTGCAAGCTAGGATACGCGTTCCAGCCAGAGTCCCTGCGGAGTGGAGTTCACCACCGCCGTCATTGTTCCACTGCCGAGGGTACTCCGCTTCTCGGGTTGTTTCGCTGTTAGCATAGAGCTACTCTGGGCAGGCATAGTATCGTCGTGCCGATGTAATCTTTGTACCCTTGTAACCTTATCCACAGTAATAAAAGCTGATTTGTTCTATGCCAACAGTGCCGTATTCCAGAAGACTTGTCTCTGGGCTGGAATACGGGGCGTTCCGGTTTCCTCTGAGCCGGGGTGCCACAGCATCGAGGCAGCGAACGGCAACGACAAGGTAATGGTGAACTAGTTCCCCATGGCCCTTAAGGATGGCATGCGTTCTTGGCTCCTGAACCTCCCGGTGGGGTCGATCTCCTCCTGGGACGAGCTACGCGAGCGCTTCATCGCCAACTTCCAGGGCACTCGGCAGCGGTCGAGAACTCAGATGACGAGGGTGCCATCCTGCCTCCTGAGGCCATCCCCAAGAAGAAGAAGCAGCTCCTCCCAAAGGGCCGTCAGGAGGCTGGGGCACCCAACGGTCGTGCCTCAGGCCCCGAGCCCTCTGCAGGGGCATCTTTCCCACTCGCATAGGAAGGCATGCCCGGTGCCCCTATCGGGACGGGCTCGGGGGCTCTCATCTAGAGGCGTCTGACCTGACCAGCATCACGAGGGAGGTGTTCGGGCACCACATGAGGGCGTGCTTCGACGCGCGCCTCGGTGAGCAAGGCGCGAGGCGCTGGGCGCTCAGGAGTTCATCACCAAGGCAATCGAGGAGCTTCAGGTGGTGCGAGCCATGTGTGACGAGCGTCGCCCCGCGCCATCCAGTGCAGCTGCCGCCCATGACATGGGTGGCGAACTGCGGGTTTGCGTCAACATCCCAAGCCTCAACAAGGCTGCTTCGCAGGACCTTTTCTGGCCGTCCCCCGTCGGCCGGAGTGGGGGCTACCCCTGCAGCTACGTCTTCATGCCGTTCGGCCTGCTGAACGTGGCTACCTCGTACCAGCGCCTCATGCAGGGAGCCTTGGCGGCTCACGAGGCCAGGCGCCAGGCGGTCCTGACTGAGGAGGTGATGGACTCTCGCGAGCCCCCCGGACCTCCGGAGCCTCCCGGGGCTCAGGAGCCGGTCGGCTCATGAGGAGCGATCTCTGCAGTACGTGTCTTCAGCTACTTCAACGCTTCTACAATGATGGTGCAAGGTGACTTTTGGTTTGTTCAACTAAGGGCACCCCTCGAGCTGCATCATCCTCAGGCAGAACTAGCTTTGCCTTCATGAGTTTCCTAAGTATCTCAACTGCCTGTCCGGTGCTTCGTCACTATGATGTCGCTGCGCCCTCGCGAATCCACCCGCGACCGCCTCATGATTAAGGACTGGCATGGCGTCTGTGCTCGGGTTCGTCCCTGCAGCGTCGATAATCCCAAGCGACCAAGCTCTGTCCAGCGGGCCAGCTCCCGTGCACGTCACCTCCCGTGGTCCTTGGTGCCTTGATCTCGCATGAGCTAATCGCGTGTGGGCAAGTGCGGGCGCACAACCCGGTTTGTACAACCGCAGTTCGGCACATCGCCGCAGCGGCAGCCATGCGCCGGCTGTTTTTCCGTGAGATCGTTGCATGAGAAGACTTGGCACGGCGTCTGTGCTCAGGTCCATCCCTGCAGCGTCGATAAAACCAATGGCTGAGCTCTGTCTGGCGGGTCGGCCCCGTTCACGTCACCTCCTGGGGTCATTGGTGTCCAGCCTTCTCATGCGATAACCTCTGGAGGGGCATTCGACACAGGACCCCCCATTGCCCCGCAGGTTTCTTACGCACGCCCCACGCTGCAAAAATCAGGCGCAGCCCGCCTTGAGGTAGGGCCTCGTGAGTCCTGCGCTGGCTCACGAGTGCCCAGATACACCTCCTCCAGTTCTGTCGTGCTAGCCACACGTACGAACAGGGCTGTACACGCCCCGGAGTCTCCCCCAGCGGGAACTCCCACCCACGTACCAGTGGAACCCCATGCTTCGCGCTGGCGGACGACACGGTCGAGGACCAACTATGCCCAAGCACCACTGGAAGCCCCATGCTCCGCGCTGGTGGAACACGGTCGAGGAGCGACTATGCCCACGATAAAGTGGAAGCACCATGCTCCGTGCTGGTGAATAAACAACTAAGGGCGCCCTCGCGGCCGCACCAACCTCAGGATAACCTCTCGGCTCTATGATCGGCAACACCCCACAGCTTCCCCCTCGGGAGGATCACGCGAGGGGGCTGGACACGGGGGATGTGCTCAGGCCCCGCCTGGCACATGCTACCCTACCAGGTCTGGGTACCTGGTCTTCTCCCGTTCCCCCAGGTGAAAGCTGGTGGTCAAAGGTATGAGGGCTGCTCGCACGTCAAGGGGGACCTCCTGAGCATCGCGACTCAGGGGCCTCACTAGTCATGTAGCCCCTCGCCCCTTGGTGGTGTCCTGGTGATCCGGACGCCCCAACGGCGGTCAAGGTATGCGCGGGGCTGGGCCCTGCCGACACAGAGCACGAAGTCCTACAACCCGGCGTCCACGTTTCCTTCATGAGGGCTGCTCGCACGTCAAGGGGGACCTCCTGAGCATCGTGACTCAGGGGCCTCACTAGTCACGTAGCCCCTCTCCCCTTGGTGTCATCCTGGTGATCCGGACGCCCCAATGGCGGTCGAGGTATGCACGGGGCTGGGCCCTGCCGATGCAGAGCACAAAAGCAAGCACAAAGGAAACTTGGCGCAATAAGGAAACCACGGGGTCCTAATAATTATTATAAGCACAGATTGTTCCACAAGCTTAAAAGAAGTCTTACGCCTCCACGAGGCACGGTAAATGTTGCAGGGTAAAACTAAGAAGGAACGCCACTCCCGCCACCTACCCCGCTCGTTGGAAGCCCCTCGTCGACAATGCTGCCACCGTCCTCATCGCTTTCGACTTCTGCTGCTGGAGCCTCAGATATGGGAACCTCTGGACGCAGGATCATGAGCAACTTCGCCAACACCTCGCCACCGCGGAAGGATACCGCGCTACGTGCCATGGGGCACAACCCCTCCTAGGTACCTCCTCGGAGCTAGCCACTCTTTTCTCGTGCAATTCGCTTGCACGTTAAAGGGGGGGCCTTGAGCACCACGCCTTAGGGGCACCTACTGGCCCTCAAGCCCTCACCCCCTGGCCTTGACCACGGCATCATGACCTCGCATACCAGCGGCGGCCGAGCCTCACTCGAGAGCCAGGTCCCGAGGACTTAGAGCACCCTGAAGAGCGGGAGAGATGGAGTCGGTAGCAACCCTACGGGGGGGCGCCATCAGGAGAAGGGCATAGCCTAACGTCGCACAAGAAGCTCGCCCTCGCGACAAGTAAACCACCGCAGGCTCGCCAAGATAAGTCGCTTCGCACACCCGAGCGCGAACCCCATAATCGGCGTTTCATCTCTCGTGATTTCGCTCAGGCAAGGGAATGCCCCTTTCAGTCCTTCGGTAGCCACTTGCGCGCCAAAGGGAACCTCCTTAACATCGCGCCTCGGGGGCGCTTACCGGACCTCGGGCCGCTAACCTCCTGACCTTGACCACGGCATCGCGACCTGGCATACCAGTGACAGCCGAAGCTTGCTTGGGGACTGGGTCCTGTCGGCGTAGAGCACTAAGCTACCGCGAGAATAAAAAGGGGGAACTGTGCCCAAGCGAGAGACGCAAACACAACATAAGTTGGGGATGCTAACATTAAGGCAAAAGTATCACGATCTTTACACATCCCCGCGGGGACCTTCATGACTTTTGCGCAGGAATGAAATGAAAGGAAAGGACCTCCTGAGGATCGCGACCCAGGCGGTGTCGCCCATGACACCTGGTCGGCGCCATTCCTCCCTCAAGCCCGAGTGCGGCAGCGCGGCGGCTCGTAGCTGTCGTCGTCGCTTAAGCTTGGTTCGGAGGAGGCGTCGCTGCTGCTGGAGGAATCGCAGACAAGGCCAAGGGCAAGTTCACCGCGAGGGGCCTAGCCGATTTGCCGGCCTATGAGGGGGTCGCCGTCTCGATCACCTCCCCTGGGGCAGCACTCCAGATGTCGGTCATCCTCTCCGAAGACCTTGAAGAAGAGCGTCAACGCCCCATCAAGCGCCATGCGCCAGCCTGGCCCTCAGGCGATTGGGGCCCGTGGCGCTTCGCCCTTGCCCTTTGGCTTCGCCTCGAAACCAAGTCCGAGCGCCTGGGGGCTACTGTTGGCATTCTGGGAACCAGGGTACCCAGACTTGCCTGCCTGCGGCCCACGACGTGGCACCTTTGACGGCCTGGTACGGCCCACCTCTAAGACCACCAAGACAAGACCCTCGAGAGGGCCCAAGCCTCGTGAGGCAGACGACACCAAGACCTCCCGAGGGAGCGGCCTCCCCAGGCTGCCTCCTGAGGAGCGGAGATTCCTATGCAGGTGCCCAAACCTCATGAGGTTGCGGTGACGCAAGCCATGATGACCAAGGCCAGGCGGGCGCCAGCAGGCGCAGAGAAGACAGTTTCCTCTTTGGTGCTAAGGAGGCAAGCGCAGGCGTGGGTTCCCGAGGACTCAGGCAAAGGTTTCCATTCTTGTGCAATGAGACCAAGACCACCAGGACGGCAGGACGGATGTCATCACCGAGCCCACCGCAGCGTCACGCCAGAAGCTTTGCAGGCGAAGACCACCTTTTGTCAGAATAAGATGTACTACTTGTCCCCTTTCAAATTGGCCGTTGTGGAATCCCTTCCCGCCTACGTTTTGGGAAGAGGACCAAGGCCACTATAAATATAGGCTAGCCACCACCGTAGAGCAGGACGAACCCCCCGGGATCGGATCCTTTACACCCTCACCAGAGCAGACCTCGCGAGGTTGTTCATCCCTTGTACTTGTTCATCCTCAGCCCCTTGTGAGGCAAATCCACCACAAAGCAGGAGTAGGGTCTTACATCGCAAGGTGGCCCGAACCTGGGTAAACTGCCATGTTCATCTTCTTCCTTGTTCCTCGAGCTAGGCCGTAGGGCGATGAGCTGGTTGGCTAGATAGGTTGAGTTCTTCGCACACACCCCATAGTTTGAACCTTTCTTGGGTCTGCGGAGCCCTGAATCCGACAAAACTCAATTCATCACAACAAGATAGAGAGGGAGAGACACCATATGATCCAACTATATTAACAAAGCCGGCGATACATCAAGATCGTGCCAAATCAAGAACATGAGAGAGAGAGATTAAACACATAGCTACTGGTACAAACCCTCAGCCCCGAGGGTGGACTACTCCCTCCTCATCATGGCGGCCATAGGGATGATGAAGATGGCCTCCGGTGATGATTTCCACCTCCGGCAGGGTGCCGGAATGAGCTCTCGATTGGTTTTTCGTGGCTACACAGGCTTGCAGCGGCAGAACTTCCAATCTAGGGTTATTTCTGGGGGTTTCTCTATTTATAGGATTTTTCAACGTTGGAATCACGCGAAGATAGGCCTCGAGGTGAGCACAACCCACCTGGGCCCTAGAACACCCAGGTGTCTTTTGCCCACCTCCTTCACCTTCTGGTCCTCCCATGAAGCTTCTAGTGCCTCTTTTGTTCCAAAAAATTGTCAAAAAGTTTCGTTGCATTTGGAGAACTTTTATTTCTGCACAAAAAACAACACCACGGTAGTTCTGCTGAAAACAGCGTCAGTCCGGGTTAGTTCCATGCAAATCATACCAAAACCATATAAAATTGTTGTAAACATGGCATGAATATTTCATAAATTATAGATACAATGGAGACATATCAGCATCCCCAAGCTTAATTCCTACTCGTCCTCGAGTAGGTAAATGATAAAAGAATTAATTTATGAAGTGTGAATGCTAGCAAAGTGCATAAGTTTGATCAATGATAATTTCAATCACTTTTCCTAGCATCATAACAGCAATTCTTTCTCATAAAACTTCACATGTTAAAGTAGCAACCAATTCACATGTTAAGGTTCAAACAATGAATTCTCTTGAAACTCAACAACCTATATTCTCAGTCACCAAGCAATTGCAATTCAACTTATTCAAAAAAGTCTAAGTAAGAGCTCCACATACTCAATCATCATATAGTCTGCTATGATTGCTAGTACTCAAAGCATATTTTTAGAACAAATGGCATCTATCGAACACAGAGAAAGATAGGGGCTTAATGTTTCACCTCCCAACTCATTTATCATAGAGATAATTGTCAACAATAATAAATCATGATCAAATATATTTGACTGGCCATATGTGCCTAGATCTTTCCCCACCACATGATGCTTGTCAACTAGAGGATAATTGAGGTTGAAATTAGAATGCATACTATTGACTCTTGCATAAAAGTAAATACTGAAAAGTAGAAGATAGGCCCTTCGCAGAGGGAAGCAGAGGTTGTCATGCGCTTTTTATTTTTGGATGCCCAAGCTCTTAATGCAAAGGAACATCACATTAAATTGCCCCTTATGATAGCAACCTTTATTATGCAGTCCGTCACTTTTATTACTTTTCCATCACAAGTTCGTACAACGCTCAATTTTCCCTTACAATAAAAGATCAAACATATTTAGGAGCAATTTTTATTGCTTTATGCACCGATGACAACTTACTTGAAGGATCTTATTCAATCCATAGGTAGGTATGGTGGACACTCATGGAAAGAAACTAGGTTTAAGGGTTTTTTTATGCACAAGTAGTATCTCTACTTAGTACGAATTTTTGGCTAGCAAAAGATCCTAGGCAAACACCACATGTTGGAGGATCCATGACAATATAACTTGTATGCAAATATACACAACCATAACTCATTACGTTGTCTTCCTTGTCCAACTTCAACTAATTTTCTCAAGTTTGAAAATAATTAATGGGTATTCACAATCATAGAGGATGTCCAAGATAATATATTTGTATGTGAAAGTTCTCTTCCTTATACTAATCATTCATGAATTGCTTGTATGACCAATATTGTGATTGTCAAGCTTCAAAAGATTTCACTTTCTAAACCTAATGTGAAGCTACGACTAGGCATGATGTGAACATATAATTTCAAATTCATGATATTCAATTCATTCAACAATTTACTCATAGCATATAAGTGAAGCACAAGAGTAAATGACAAGCTACTCCAAAAAGATATAAGTGAAGATCAAGCGAGTAGTTAAGTAAATATGTAGCTATGTGAGGACTCTTTCTTATTTAAAAAAAATTAGATATAAGTATTTTATTAAAACATCAAGCAAAACAAAAACTAAATGACATTCCAAGAATAGCACAACTCATGTGAAGAATCAAAAACTTAGGCTCAACCGATACTAACCGATAACCGATAGTTGTTGATGAAGAAAGGTGGGATGCCTACCGGGGCGTCCCCAAGCTTAGATGCTTGAGACTTATTGAAATATTAACTTAGGATGCCTTGGGAATCCCCAAGCTTGAGCTCTTGTGTCTTCATTCCTCTCATATCACGGTTTCCCTAAATCTCAAAAACTTCATCCACACAAAACTCAACAAGAACTCGTGAGATAAGTTAGTATAAATCAATGCAATAACCTTATCATTCTCTACTGTAGAAAATCACTAAAATTATTATTTCAAATTACATACTAAATGCCTCAGCATATTTAATACTCCTTTCCTCAAATAGAATCATTAAACAAGCAAACATATGCAAACAATGCAAACATAACAGCAATCTGTCTAAACAGGACAGTCTGTAAAGAGTGCAATTACACTCATACTTCCCTAACTTCAAAATTTCTGAAATATTACAACACTGTAGAAAATTTATCATAGATTATTTTGCATAAAATTTCAACATTTTATCACATTCTTACTTTTCTGGAGAATTTTTGCAACAGCGATAAACTTTCTGTTTTGAAACAGAAACTCACATACTTGCAAAATAAGCATGGTGAAGGCTATCCTTGCCACTTTTATTGAAGTAACAGATGCAAAATATTATTCTAAATAACAGAAAGAAAATAATAATAAAATAAATTGACCCTCCAAGCAAAACTCATATCATGTCATGAATGAAAATATAGCTCCAAGTGAGGTTACCGATAATGTTGAAGACGAAAGAGGGGATGCCTTCCGGGGCATCTCCAAGCTTAGTTGCTTGGATCTTCCTTGAATATTACCTTGGGGTGCCTTGTGCATCCCCAATCTTAGGGTCTTGTCACTCTTTATTCTCCTCATATCGATATCTCACCCAAAACTTGAAAACGTCAATCACACAAAACTTAACGGAACTCCGTGAGATGGGTTAGTATGATAAAGAAAAATCATTCACTTTGGTAATGTCAAGATAAGATTCATAATTTTTTCCACATAATGCCTATTGTACCCTATCATTTCTACTATTTATATTGACCAATATAAGCCACAGAAACTAGAAAACAAGCAAACTATGCATTGAAAACAGAATCTGTCAAAAACAGAACAGTACGTAAAGTCATACTTCTGTAACTCCAAAAATTCTGAAAAATTAGGACAACGTAGAAAATTTATATACGCATCAACTGTAAAAAATTCAGAATTTTTAGACATTCCAGTAAAAGATAGGAAATTCTGTACTGGACGCAAAAAGTTTCTCTTTTTGCACAGAATCAAGTCAACTATCATCCACACTATCCCAAAGGCTTTACTTGGTACTATATTGAAACAAAAGCTATAAAACATGATTAGTACAGTAGCCTAATCATGTGAACACACAAAAACAGTAGGGGTAAATGTTGGGTTGTCTCCCAGCAAGTGCTTTTCTTTAATGCCTTTTTAGCTTGACATGATGATTTCAATGATGCTCACATAAAAGATAGGAATTGAAACACAAAGAGAGCATCATGAAGCATATGACTAGCACATTTAAGCCTAACACAATTCCTATGCATGGGGATTTTGTGATCAAATAATTTATGGGAACGAGAATCAAATAGCATTGGAAGGCAAAACAAACATAACTTCAAAACTTTCAACACATATGGAGGAAACTTGATATTATTGAGATATGTAAAAGCATATGTTCCTCTTTCACAATAATTTTCAGTAGCATCATGAATGAATTCAACAATATACATTGGTACAGCGAGGTGCTATACAAATGGTTTTTAACCCCTTTCCGCGATGGCATTTGGAACCGTCGCCAAGTGAGTGTGTGCGATACGGGGGTCCTTCCCACACGACCCAGAAACCGTCGGGGATAGGGAGCCTTGGTGCATACAGTTGTCCCTACTCATTTGTGCTCGCATTGCCATCGCAGTCGGCATTCTGTGGTGCTACGTTTATGATGCGCGGCCCATCACAAACAGTTCACGATTATAGAACTTGTATGATAAGCAGACAATCACACACATTCACTTTTCCCAAACTGTGTGCGGTAACTAATTAAGAAGATTAGCTAATCGTCATACGATTGTCGGATAGAATTACGAAACGTCGGACCATCGTAACATCACCGTACATGATAACTATTGCACACGCTATTCTGTGGTGCAACATTTACGATGCATACCACATCAAAAACAGTTCATGGTTGCAAATCGTGTATGATAAGGTAACTATCACAAACGTTTAGTTTGCCCGCACCGTTTGTGATATTGTCTGACATCACACTCGGTTTGCAAACAGCAACTGTGAGCATGCTCGCACACGTTTCCTCTGTGTGAACCGTGTCGGATTATGGTTTATATCACAAAAGTTTGTGTTTTACCGACCGTGTGCGTCGTAACGACCTGCAGAGCGTAATTTCACCATAATTTAATTACTGCTATTTCAAATTGTACCGGATTTGAATTTGAAAGTATGCTATAGCTTTATTCATATCCATCAGGTTCAAACAACCAATGCATTATTCGATTCACAAGTACATATGTTCAAATTACATAAGCACCAAATAAAGAATGATGAATCACAGTTGTATACTTGTACTATTAAAGACGGTAAAGAAAGAGGCGAAATACATTCTGGTTGCTGAACAAGGTGAAGCGGAATGCCCATATTGTGCCCTCCTCCATGCAGAAGGCACGCACGACTCTAGTCCAACCCCTTGTGATGGCCGACCGCCCATCCTTCACTGTCTTCATGAACACATCTAGATAATCATCGTGTTCTGGTAGAAATACTTTAACCTTTGCATGCCCACCAATCATGTAGTTTGAGAGGTAACCTTGAGCAAACTGCTTTGGGAACCACTGCAAAGGAAAAAGATTCAGACATTGTCATCTAACACAACTCATTATGGGCAGTAAAAAGAAGGCTGCAGAGTTCTTACTTACCATCCTGCAGTTCGCTGTTGTCTTGGATAAAGTGTAAACAAATAGTTTAATTGCCATCTTTTGACCCATTTTACTAACAGTCTTTGTCAGCTTCCTCACTTGATGCTGGTTCATCAATATCTCATTGCCCCATACGCAGAAAGGGTCGAAGCGCGGATCTTTACCAATGACATATGTACCTAAAAAGCACCAAGTTAATATTAGAAGCTAAACAGCAATTGCACAATGATGTAGTTCAACACTCCCTCGGTCCCATCATATAATATCTTATAACATCCAATATACTCACATATTAGATGAATTAACATCTTATATTATGGGACGCAGGGAGATTATTGCATTCTTACAAATTATTAGCTGATTAACTACTGCTGTATCCATGGGTTAGAGTTAGTTTGAGCTAGTTTGGGCTCAAATAGCCCTAAAGTATATCCAAACATGAGGGCTAGTTTGAGCTAGTTGCATCTAACCCACCCAAAAAAACTATCCCACACAAGAGGTGCTAATTGGAGCTAGTTCTCCTAGTGCATTTATTGTCAATCTAACCCTGTCATCCAAACACCTCTTTGGCTAGAGTTAGTTCAGGGTTAGTCATGAGCTAGAAACTAACTCTAACCTCTAGCTAAGTTAGAGTATCCAAATAGGGCTGTGTCATTGTTGTTGTTGCTGCTGCTCTTCTATACGTATGTCTAGACATCATCAGAACATTAATGTAACACTCTTCCTTGTTGCTATGTAGCCTAGGATTGCAGATTTAGACATTCAGTACATTGCATGTTGCTATGTAGCCTCAGATATATTACATATGGCCCTAGTTAACTTAACGATAAATGGGTTACAGATATATTCAGTTAAATGTCCGATTCACCGATTAGTCCCTTATCAGCCCCTGGCCTATATGGTACCAGCTATCGATATCCTGAACAGTGAGTATATATAAGCCATGGGATGAAACTAACCTCGATGGAAAATAGCAGTCGTTCCCAAAATTGTCCTGTGTAAGTACATCGAGAGGCATGTTAAGCACAACAGGCTAAACATCAACCAAATATATCCACGGCAGACAAAATAATCTCCAAAAGATAGCTTCAGTGTGCAGGTTTAAGCACGCTAGTAAAGCAAAACAAGTGGAAAGGTGTGTTAACTGCAACATGCCTAACATTTAACAACAAGCAAACATAGTCATTCAAACTGGTATTGTGCCGGTCTAAGTACACTGGTTATTGTTAAATAAAAATGGAAAGGCGTGTTAACTACAACATGGAGCAACCAAATGTAGTCATTCATAGTGGTATTGTTAAAACTGGTATGGATGAAATTGAACTGCATAGTTCATACTTGCACATATAGAACATCACGTTGTGAATAACTGGAATAAACAAGGCATACTACAAACAACCAAAGATAGCATTTGAAACTGGACATATGCTAACTACAAACAACCGAACAACCAAAAAACTTTAAAAGAGGCATATGCTAGCTATAACAGGCTTAACAGCAAGCAAATATATGCATTCCTATCGGTATGTTTAAAACTGGTATTGATGAAAATGTACTGCACAGTAAATAGTTGCACATATAGAGCATCACATTGTGAACAACTGAAATAAACAAGGCATACTGCAAACAACCAAATATAGCAATTAAAACTGGACATATTCTCACTACACTACAAAAGGGACTCGACAAAACAAATCATGGGTTCCCCTCTGTGAAGAGTCACGGCAAAACAAATCATGGGTTTCCTCACTTGTCACAGATGGGCTCGTTCCCGTGGGAAGAGCACGGACCCTAGGTGCGCTCCATATTGTCGCAGATGGGCTCCTTCCCCTTGGAAGAGCACGGCTGTAGGATGCCCTCCCTGATGTCGCAGACGGGCTCTTTCCCCTTGGAAGAGCAGATGGGCTCTTTCCCCTTGGAAGAGCCGGAGAGGGTGTCCTTCTCGTGGTCGCCGTCGATGAGGTCTGACTTGGAAGCTGTGGATCCCAAGCCAGCGTCGCAGAACGTGTCCTTCAGAAATGACAAAAGGGGCTCGATGGCGATGTAGGATGGCAAATTCTTGACAGCGAGCCAGAGGAGATCAGCGGCGGGGCCATGGATGAGATCAACGGCGGTTGAACCAAAGGGGTTGGGGGTGGGCCACTTAACCTGTGACATAGCCCGCGTCAGGCCATCACTGTCGACGACCTCGATGTCGTAGCCGGCGTCCGTGACATACCCGCATACTCTAGCCCGCTGATTGAGTGCCTGTGGCCAGTAATGGTCGTCGGCTTCCTCGGCGGCCACCTCGGCGACGTCGGGCGAAGAGGCCACGATACACCTCTTTTGGGCCAGTCGCTCCTCGAGCTCCACAGGAAGCGTAGCCGGGCTTAGGTTGCGATGCTCTGGAGTGAGGGATGCGGATGGGGATATGTGGGAAAGGGGGCGTTTGGCAGGCGTCATCTAAGAAACTCAGGGTGACCTGGGTATATATGGAGATCGGTGGGTAAGCTGCATGGGCAAACCGGCAGATGTTGACAATGGAGGCCTTGCGGTGGCGGCGGTGACCTTGCTAGGGTTTCGAGCGAGGGAGGGGCTGTGGTGGGGGGCTGTGTGTGTGTGTTCGCGCCCGCGCGCGCCTGAGGAGGTTTTGGGGTGTGTGTGTGGAGGGGGGGGGGTGTTTTAGGAAATGACGCGGCTACTGAAAATTTTACTACGCGGGAGTCAAACGCGGGAGTGAAATGCCGAGGCTATTGAAAATTTGGATGATGGTGCATCGCACACGGTCCGGAAATAACAACCGTGTGTTATGAAACAGAAAAACCCTTGAGCCGGGAAGATATTTTTGAGGGATACAGGCGGGAGCGGGAACAACAAACATCACACACGGTCGAAACATAATAACCGTGTGTTATCAAACAGAAAAAACCTGCAGGCGGGTAGATATTTTGGAGAGGGGAAGCCTTGTGGAGCCCAATGTACTGTGCTGATGTGCGTGACAGGGGCACCGGCGTGGCACACGGTTAGTGTGAGTGAACTGTGTCTATTGCGTCATCCGACTTGTCTAATGTTCATAAATTTGGCGAAAATGACGCGGGAAAGGGTCAGAACACGAACACACTTGCATGTGGACCAAATATATGTATGAAAATGGTGGTTTGATGTTCAAATACCAAATGCAACTTCGATGTGGCACCTATCTCGCAAAGCGCACAGTATTGCTTGCCCCCCCCCCCCTCATGTCGGCAGGAGGGGAATCCTAAGCTATGAACGCATGCCCGCCCCCAAGGAGGTTCACCTAGCAAAGTGCAAAGTAGCAGCCCCCCGATCACACACACACACACACACACACACACACACACACACACACACACACGCACACACACACACACACACACACACACACTTTCAGTCGGCGGGAGAGGGCATCTCACCAAGATGTATCGTAAAACGGACCAAGAATAATCCACCTTGGTCGTACAACCTCTCTCTTGTTGTTGGTCAAAGTGATGGCCGTCCATGCGACCCGAGAGATGGGCTAGCTCGCCAATAATCACGCAAGTAGCTAGTCCCTGAAGACAACCACTGCCTGCGTGTGGCCCAAACATATGTATGGAGGTGTTGATGTTTGAATACACAATGGAACAACTTTGATGTGGCACCATGCTTTGGAACCAGAAATCCCCACACGGAGCGAGGGTTAGTTGACGATGCATATTTATGTCACACCACACTTCGAGCCGATGACGGGGATTCATGCATGCATGCATAGTATGCACTCAAACTTAATTAGGTCTGAATCTCACCATGACCTACTACGAGAACACGAACCAAAGGAAGAATCCGCCATGGTAACCTATCTTATTGTCGGTCAAAGTGATCATGGATGTCCACGCGGGCCCATGAATATATAGGCTTGTCGCCGATAACCACGTGAGGGAGGGTACCATTCGAAGACAACCACTTCATGCATATGTATGTATGGAGGTGATGCGTGCATGCATGTTTGAATACCATTCACAACATTGATGTGGCGCATGCGTCGAAAATCGTACAGTCCCCACACAGAGCAAGATCGGTTCATGATGTGTCGTGGTACTGGCCACTTCGACTCGATGGGAGGGATTCATGCGTACACATGCATGTGTGATCAAACTGTATCATGTCATCCCAGAGCATGACCTATATACCGTAATACAAACAAAAAAATTATCCCCTCCTAAGTCAAATTAACCTCTCTCATTGTCAGGCAAAGTAGTGATGGACCAAGCGGGCCCACAGATGGAAAGCATCGATATCACTGATAACCGCATGAGTGGGTGCGAGAGGACAACCACCATCGCTTTGCATGTGGGCCAAACATATGTTGAATACCCAAAATGCATAACTTTGATGTGGCACATGCCTCGAAAACCGCAAAGTCCCCACACAGAGCGAGGTTCATGAAGCGTACTACATATGCTGGTCCCCTTCCCCCTCTTTGACACACACTATATGCTCCTACCATAATACAACCCAAAAAGAATCCTCCTTGATGGTGAAATTAATTAACCTCTCCCGATGTAGGTCAAAGTGATGCATGCATCGACGATGACCTCGCGGGCCCACATATGGAAGCGTTACACGTGAGTGTCCTAGGATAACCACCGTTTGCATGCATGTGGCCCAAAGAGATGTTGTGTGATGTTTGAATAGCCAATGCACAACTTTGATGTGGTACATGCATCGGAAACCGAAAAGTCCCAACACTGAGTGAGGTGTACGTGTTCACGGACGTGTACGTAGTATATATGCTAGTCCCCTCCCACCTCTTCGAGGCGTACTACATACTCCCACCATAACACAAACAAAAAAGATTCTACCTTGCTGGTCAAATTAACCTCTCTGCCGGCTGTTGGTCAAAGTGATGGATGATGACCTCGCGAGCCCACAGAAAGCGTCACATGCGAGTGAGTGTCGTGTGGGACAACCATCGACTGCATGTGGCCAAAACATGTATGTATGAAAGGGTTGTGTAATGTTTTAAATAATGAATTCACGACTCTGATGTGGCACCTGCCTCACAAAACGGCCAACCCACACGGTGGCTCATGACTCATAGTGTACTGCCAGCCACCCACTAGACGCGCACACACACACACACCGCGCATCCACCGCAACTACAACGCATGTTAAATTTTCCCGCGGTGAACATATGTTACCAAAGGAGGGACGTTTTAATTTTGAAAAAAAAACCCAGAGATCATTAAGACGTTTTAGTACATTGATTGATTTTCTAGGGGTATAATGTGCAAAAATCAAATTTGAGCTACATGCACACGTGACAGTGCACCTAAATGGATTGGAAAAACACCTGTGTCTCACTGGGTGCATATGTTTACTCCCCGTGCAAGAAATTTCAAACATCGAGAATCTTGATTTTTAAAATCTAGTACATCCAAAATTTATTTGAAATTCATGAAACTTATCGTGTTGTCATATGGACACCAATACACAGTGGCATTGTACATTTTTTTGTCAAATTGGGGACAAGTTTTGATGTAACCTTTATCGTCTTACAAACGGGATATTATTAATAATTGGGAACCAATACCGCAAATGGATTATTTATTCGAACCGTGGGCGTTAGACCAACAATGGATACGTGTCGTGCTTTGGTTAAGCAATAAAGCGGTAGCATTAATCATCAAAATAGAAAAACAATATACGTGCCGCCACGCGACCCGTGTGCCGTGCGAGCAAGCGTGAGTTGACGGGACACATGCGAGCAGTCCGCCGCGCAGGCAGACCAGGAGGTGTGCGTGCAAGTGTGTGAATTGACAGGAGGCGTGCAAGTAGCTATGTGAAATGATGGTAGGCATGCCAGCTGTCCGGTGCGTAGGCTCACTGGGAGGCGAGCCAGCGGTTTGACCGCCGCCCGCCTCTCTCTCACTACTCCATATTAATGGCACGCCTGAGCGGCCGCAACCCCATCCTCGCCACACACACAATCCTCTCTCTCCACTTGCATCCTCGACGCCGCTCTCAGTCGTCAAAGCCTTCAGTGTATGAGGATGCCGCTGAAGCGCCCCATCGGAGGGAGTGGCGACGCCGGGGCTGCAGATGAGATGAGATTTGGGATCGACCTATGTATGGCTATGTAGTGTCTTAATTATAAATGCGCTTGAGTATGCTTAATGACGGTTAAACTATGTACTTATGGTTAAACTATGCTTGTTTACGCTTATTATCTATGTCTGAGTATGTTTACTTATGTCTAAATGTGGGATATGGATGCAATCAGTTCGGTTGATGGAATCTACCTCCGTCCTGGTTTATTGGCCCCCTTTGTAATTTGTGTTAAATCTTGACCAAAGATTTAACTGACAAAATGTTACTGCAGGTCAGGAAAAATTATATTGTTGAATGCGTATTTGAACATAGTGTTCAATGATATAATTGTTGGTGACATGCATAAACATTTGTTAGTTAAATCTTTGGTCAAAATTTGGCACAAATTACAAAGGGGACCAATAAACCAGGATGGAGGTAGTATGTCAAACACACACGGTTCCCAAAATTGGAACAATGTGCAATGACTTTCATTTTCCCTGTTACGTCAATCACACACGGTTGGCTCTAGCAAACTGTTGCCTCCGAAACTCTTTGTGGGACAGAAAACCCTCACCGCCCAATTAAAAAAACAAAAAAAACCTCGCCATCCCCACGCCACAAAAACCATCACCCCACCCGCCACCCCCTCCGGTCCCCATTCACACCTGCACAAGCTCCTCCGCGACTCTGCATGGCACCGCCTATCGCCGCGACAACCACTTAGCTCAACACCTGTCGCCGCCGCCAGGCTGCCAGCAAACCCCATCGGATTTCGCCACTTCCGCTTGCCGCCGCCTATCGCCATCGACTTTCTCGACGCTGCTCGCGGTCGACCTAGCTCCGCCCGATTGGGGAATCTGCCGTATTGAGGGTTTTTTCTCATGGACAATAAGGTAACTAATTTAATGAGATATTATCTCATCTCTTATCCCAGTTCATCTGCCTCCTTTAATCACCCGGCCGAAATCGCCGTGAATTCATTTTTATTCGAGCTGATTTGAGGATTTTCTTTCATTCATAGAGTGTATAGTGCGCTGACACATCCGGACTTTGCGGCCTCGGCCAGACATCCATGGAGTTCCATCTCACCGTACCAGATGACTTGAGAATGCGCGCGGTATGTTCAATCTCACCCGAAATCGGTTGGCATGGCCTACTTTCCTGAACATATACTATATATTGCTGCATTTGGATAAAAGGTGCCACATGCAGCATATACGTCAAAGGGGATTTTTTCTCCTCTTCTTTCTATATTAAACAAATTAATGATGTATTGTTCTTTCGATTACTCTCATATTTCCATGACATCATGGTTACCATATCTATTTAATTATAGATTTTTGTCCTTTGATTTCAACTGTTGTACAGTTTTTTTAGTTTTGCCATATTTGCATGTTACCATATTCTTTAACAATCCTACCATTTTCTGCAGCGCGTCCCTTGCTATGCAACAAAATCTGTAGTACACAATCTTTCCCTTTACATAAATCAAGACTGCATGGACGTCATACTGAACACAAACCATGGATTTACAATCGTTGCTACTGTAAGACTTGATGAACATGGTCACTCCTATTTTGGCAGGGACCTTTGGATAGAAATTTCTAAGTTTTATGTACTGAAAGCTGGCAATAAAATTGCACTGCACGTAATAGAGCCTGGTCATGAGATATATGCTAACTTCCCCGACGATATCATCCGTCCAGACTTTGTTCGAAGTAAGTGTTGTTTTCAAGTATCTGCATGTTGACTTACCCAGCAATATCAAAGGAATTGTGTAGTATTTAAGCAACCAATTGTTATTCCATTTTCTTACTCTATTCCTACCTACTAACTTCTAGTTACCAATACACTTTTCTATTGCCCTGTTTTAACAAAAATATTCCCTGTACTCCCACTTCTATCAGAAAGCGCCACTGAAGAGGAAACTCTGGAGGTGGAGAACGGGGTTGCCAACAAGCGGAGGCGGGTCGAGCAAGAACCGCAAGCGACTCCAGTAGGCCTAGACTTCATCAGCAGCCTCCCCGATGATATGTTGATAGTCATCATCTCCCTCCTTCCAATCAAATATGGGGCACGGACAACCGTCCTTTCCCAGTGGTGGCGCCCCCTATGGCACTCCACCCCTCTCGACCTCATCAACACCCACGAGCTCTGCCATGGCTATCGCAAAAGCTTGGATGCGTTCTCCCAGATCGTCGACAGTCACCATGGCCAAACCAGAGGCCTTAGCATGGGCAAGTTCCATTCCAACGGCAAGGACCGAGCCAAGCTTGACGAGTGGTTCCGATCCCCCACCCTAGATCAGCTCGAGGAGCTCACTTTTGATGATGGGCATATGCGCTCGCTGCCAACGTCCGCGCTCCGCCTCGCGCCCACGCTACGCATCGCCAAGTTCAGGAACTGCCATCCCCCCTTAATGACACGTCCGCTCTTATTCTACGACGACTAAAGCACCTCGAGCTCGTCGCCGTCTCCCTCCCAAATGGTGACATGGAGCACCTGCTCCGTGGCTGTACTGCACTTGAGTACCTTTGTCTTCAGGCGATCAATGGGTTGAGTAGCTTCCACATCACCTCCATGACTGTCCGGACTATTTATGTGTGTTGCTGGTGCTGCAAGAAGACATCACAAAATGTGTACCACGGTATGGTCATTGAGGACACACCTTCACTTGAGAGATTAATTGTAGTTGATCAAGAAGGTCCAACAAGAATCAATGTCATTTCTGCGCCAAATTGACAGTGGTGGGCTACTCGTCTGACAAATACTCTGAACTTGTTATTGGATCCACACTCGTTCAGGTACAACAGCTGCCTTCTATCTGTCCTTCTAGAAATTAACATTATTTCTAATTTTGAAGATATATGTTCGTCTGTCATCCAGAAAATCATTCCGACAAGCTTGACCCCGAAACTGCGTACAGTGAAGGTCTTGGCACTATTATCTATCGGCCCCAACCTGGACCAAGTTGTTAGTTTCCTGACATGCTTTCCGTGCCTAGAGAAGCTATATATCGAGGTGATGTTCCTTTCCTGTTAAATGTTAACCATAAGGGAGTTCATTTTTTGACACCCTTTTCCAAGTTTACAATGACAATGTACTATGATTTCTGAAGGATTTTTGGAGGATTTCAGTACATACATGTTCCCCCCCCCCCATATTGGTTGCTTGATCCATATGGTTACAATCCATAAGCATTTCTCATTTGGATTCATCTGTACTAGTTTTCTTAGGGAACTTTTCATCCACTCCAACCTCTCATGAAGAAGGCTACATTTTTCTTGATTGTAATAAAATGCCCATGTTAATCATGTCAGATCGAAGATGGCACATTAGTGCAGTTTACAAATCCTGCAAACCAAGTAGGCCTGTAGTAGTGTTCAAAACTACATGTAGGCACTAACAAGTTTTCTTCTTTTACAGATAATATTAGGCCCGGTGGTGGATAATGTGATACAATATAACAATCACATCGAATGCCTAGATCTGCATCTCTTAGAAATTACTTTGAACTCCTACCGAGGGACCTTACCGGAGATTATATTTGCCAGGTTCTTTGTTGTCAGAGCAAGCGTGCTGAAGGTAATGAGGTTTGCCCTACATTTACTTCGCAAAAATGAATGGTTTGTTGATCAGCGCCGGCGGCTGCGGTAGAATGGAATAGGCTCCGAAAAGGCTGAACTTCATTTTGGAACTTCAGATGACAGAGTAATCGGAAGTCATCGTGTCAACCCCATACATGACTTCTCAGTGGCTGACCTTTTGCAAAAATTATGAGGTTTCGAAACCAGCCTTACAAGTGGTAATATTAGTTTGAACCTCTCTTATATCCATGTTCAGTGGATCAGTGTAGGCGTTTGCAGCTGATGAGCTGAATTTCATTTCTAATATCAGTTTGAACCTTGTAATCTTTGAATTTGAGCCATATAACTCTGGAATTTGAACCTTGTAATATTTCGAGCTTTTGTGGTACAATCGTATGAGACTCGTATATTGGTAGCACTATTTTGACCTTAATATGCAATGGACTTAGATTTTATTAACCATTCTCGAATGTGTTTACCTTGTCGATCTCATAGCACACGATCTGTATAGCTAACTCGACTGCGATCTTTGACATTATTACACACAGTTGGTTTCTTCAACCGTCTGCCCTGCAGAGCGCAGAATTAATTATCGCACTCGAGTGTCCATCGTCACCCTTCTATGTAACTTTGACCTCATCACCCACGGGTAAACTTATGACCGAAGTCATTCCACACACTTCGTTTTTACAAAGCTTTTTGCCAATAAACGACCACGATTTGTCCCTCTTCTAGCCGATGCATGGCCAAATTAGCCGGGCGGGAAGCTTGCGCGGTTGCGTGGGAACATGCTCACCAACGATACATTTGGCGCCTCTTCGAGCCCACGCATGGTCAAACGAAACGCGTGCATTGTTCTCAAGCGTGCATTGGAATTCACCGCTATGAACGCGGTGACAAGACGTGACGATTACAGGTCGGCCAGCCCCCATTTATTACAGCGGCCATTTAACACTTGTGTCTCTTCAACCTTTCGATCGCGCCCCACTATTGCAAGAAGCACACCCACCACGACAAATTCTTAGAGGGTATCCTGCGCGGCTCCAATTGCGCTCCGAGCGGCTGCCGACGACGAGCAGCAGTTCACCATGCATGCCGTGGTGGACACCCACAGAAGGTTCACAGAGCTCTCGGTGGTGTACACCAACAACCCGGTCTGGGTGGAGTACTCCATCCACATCATTGAGCTGTTGCTTGCTGAGGAGAAGTACAAGGTGGTCGGATTCGACGTCGAGTACACCCGCGCTCGTGCCGGGTCTCGTCCCAAGGTCGGCGTCGCCCAGATGTGCGTGCACAATCACGTCCTCGTTTACCACTACTATCTGGCCACAAGGCCTAGCGAGCATTTCGCCAGCTTTGTCAACAGCCCCCACTACATGTTCGCTACGGTGGAAATCACCAACGATGTAAAGGTGCTCAAGAATTCGGGCATCGCCTCCCAAAATCTTGTCGACATCTAGGGCCAATACAAGATCTGGGGCAGCAACGAGCATGAGAAGGACTCACTGGTTCACCTCGCCGAGGCCATCATCGATCCCTACTACAGAGACATGAAGGATTCCTGCAACAAGGACAAGCATGCCTGGCACTAGGCCTGGATGGAGAAACTCGACAAAGCTCACGTCGTGTACGCGGCCAAGGAGGCGTACACGAGCTACGAGATGTATAGGCGGATCATTGACATGAGGAAGTGCCTCCTTCCCCAAAACGACCAGGGATCCAACCGGAAGCAGAGCAATGGCAAGCGTCGTCGCAACAAGAAGTAGATGATTAGACCCTCGTTTCTCCTAGTTTAGTATGCATGTAATTGCTTACTTTGGTGTGTGGAAATGTTATGTGTTTAGTCACTTGTGTAATTGTATGCTTAATTTGGTTATGCAATGCTGTCTTTTTAAGTATTTATGTTGATGCTCTATAGACAGAGCGTAGATGTTGTGCGGACAGAGCAAATCACATCGCACACGGACTAAACAATGGAACCCATCGGTGATGTTTTCATCAATCACTCACAATTGTATACCAGCAATCATTTGCTCAAAACACACACGGCTTGTTATATGGAATCGTCTGTGTTGTTATCGGTCTTCCCACACATTTCCGATTGCAGACCTATTTGCCACGTATCACACACATCTTGTTAAGTTGAACCGTTTCTGTTCTCTTGGCTCAACGCAAACAGTTCATCCGAGTGAACTGTATGCCGTATATCGCACACACATTCATCGGGCTGACCATTTCTTTTGTGTTTCCTAATCACAAATAGTTCATCCGAGTGAATTATATGCCGTATATCGCACACACCTTCATCTGGCTCCCCGTTTCTGTTGTTCCGCCTCATCACAAACAGTTTATCGGGGTGAACGGTATGCCGTATATCGCACACACCTTGATCTGGCTGCCCGTTTCTATTGTTCTGTCTAATCACAAACAGTTCGTATGGATCAACCGTATGCCCTGCATCGCACACGCATCTAAAATCTGAACCGTGTTTGATGTATCCACCATCGCAAATGTTTTGCATCTTTTTTTACGGGTTTTTTACATCACCGTATGCGATTAATGCATCGCACACAGTTTCGTTAAAGGGTCTCTGATTATAGTGTCGCGTTAGCACCATCATACTGTAGTGATAGCTATCACATAAAGCATTCTTTTCATGATCCACAAGCATAGAAATTTTATTACTCTGCACATAAGAAAATTTATTCTCATCAACAGTAGTGGGAGCAAACTCAACAAAATAACTATCATGAGGTACTTGATTCACATAATCAAATTGAACATTAAAATCATGATGACAAGTTTCATAGTTATCATTGTTATTTATAGCATACATGTCATCACCATAATCATCATAGATAGGAACTTTTTTGTCATAGTCAATTCTAACCTCTTCCAAAATAGTGGATTTATCACTAAATAAAGTCATGACCTCTCCAAATCCACTTTCATCAATATAATCATCATAAATAGGAGGCATGCAATCATCATAATAAATTTTCTCATCAAAACTTGGGGGAATAAAAATATCATCTTCATCAAATATAGCATCCCCAAGCTTATGGCTTTGCATATCGTTAGCATCATGGATATTCAAAGAGTTCATACCAAAAACATTGCAATCATGCTCATCATTCAAAGATTTTTTGTCAAACATTTTATAGAATTCTTCCTCTATCAATTGAGCAGAATTTTCCTTTCCATCATTTTCACGAAAGACATTATTAAGATGAACAATATGTTGCAACCTCAATTCCATTTTTTTGTAGTTTTCTTTTTGTAAACCAAACTAGTGATAAAACAAGAAACTAAAATATTCAACTACAAGATCTAAAGATATACCTTCAAGCACTCACCTCCCCGGCAACGGCGCCAGAAAAGAGCTTGATGTCTACTACACAACTTGTTCTTGTAGACTCGTGTTGGGTCTCCAAGCACAGAGTTTTGTAGGACAGTAGCAAATTTCCCTCAAGTGGATGACCTAAGGTCTATCAATCTGTGGGAGGTGTAGGATGAAGATGGTCTCTCTCAAACAACCCTGCAACCAAATAATAAAAAGTCTCTTGTGTCCCCAACACACCAAATACAATGGTAAATTGTATAGGTGCACTAGTTCTGCGAAGAGATGGTGATACAAGTGTAGTAATGATAGTAGATATTGATTTTTGTAATAGTAACAATAAAAAACAGCAAGGTAGCTAGTAACAAAAGTGAGCAAAAATGCTATTGCAATGCTTAGAAACAAGGCCTAGGGTCCGTACTTTCGCTAATGCAATCTCTCAACAATGCTAATCTAATTGGATGATATAACCATCCCTCAATGTGCGATGAAGAATCACTCCAAGGTTTTTATCTAGGGAGAACATAAGAAGAAATTGTTTGTAGGGTACGAAACCAACTCAAAGTTATTCTTTCCATTTGATCTATTCAAGAGTTCATACTAAAATAACGCAAAGTTATTCTTTCCGTTCGATCTATCCAAGAGTTCATACTAAAATAACACCATATGATATGCATCAACCAACTCTAATATCACCTAGATACTCCAATGTCACCACAAGTATCCATGAGTTAATTAGACGATACGCATCAAACAATTTCAGATTCATAATACTCGATCCAACACAAAGAACCTCAAAGAGTTCCCCAAGATTTCTACCGGAGAAACAAAGCCGAGAACGTGCATCAACCCCTATGCATAGATTACCCCAATGTCACCTCGGGAATCCGCGAGTTGAGTGCCAAAATATATATCAAGTGAATCAATATAATACCCCATTGTCACCACGGGTATTCATATGCAAGACATATATCAAGTGCTCTCAAATCCATAAAAGTATTCAATCCGATAAAAGTGAAATATGAAAGGGAAAACTCAATTCATCACAACAAGATAGAGAGGGAGAAACACCATATGATCCAACTATATTAACAAAGCCCGCGATACATGAAGATCATCCAAATCAAGAACACGAGAGAGAGAGATTAAACACATAGCTACTAGTACAAACCCTCAGCCCCGAGGGTGGACTACTCCCTCCTCATCATGGTGGCCATAGGGATGATGAAGATGGCCTCCGGTGATGATTTCCCCCTCCGGCAGGGTGCCGGAACGGGCTCCCGATTGGTTTTTCGTGGCTATAGAGGCTTGCGGAGGTGGAACTTCCGATCTAGGGTTATTTCTTGGGGTTTCTCTATTTATAGGATTTTTCAGCGTTGGAATCATGTGAAGATGGGCCTCGAGGTGAGCACAACCCACCTGGGCGCGCCTGGGCCTCCTGGCGTGCCCAGGTGTCTTGTGCCCACCTCCTTCACCTTCTGGTCCTCCCACGAAGCTTCTAGTGCCTCTTTTGTTCCAAAAAAATTGTCAAAAAGTTTTGATGCATTTGGAGAACTTTTATTTCTGCACAAAAAACAACACCACGGTAGTTCTGCTGAAAACAGCGTTAGTCCGGGTTAGTTCCATGCAAATCATACCAAAACAATATAAAATTGTTGTAAACATGGCATGAATACTTCATAAATTATAGATACGTTGGAGACGTATCACCCACGTCTTCATCTCATCAAGTCCGTTCTGTTGGTACTATTTTCACTATGTTGTTACATACTGGAAGTGGCCATTTTGCCCTTGCCCTTATCTAGCCCCCTCCTAGAGAGAAGCTTTTCCGACAAGTCTTTCTGTGACTTCACTGCACTTCTTCCTGGAGTATTCTTCATCCCCAGGCAAGCCACGACAGCTGCTTGCATGATGGCCTTGAAGTAGCCATGGTTTTCTACTTGAATATTTAATTAATTTGTGCTTGTGAATATTTTGTAAATGTTTCATATATGCTTGTGAATCCATGCTTATCTTTATGTCATGATCATTTGCGTCTTGTTGGGTGATTGTTTACTTGCTAATATTATTGCCATGCTCTTGTCTAGTAATTATTTGTGATGCTAGTGGTCATGTCTTGCTCATGTGTAGTGTTATACCTGTGCTCGGTATGCCATGCTCATTTGCAGCTAGTAGAGTAAATGATTTATTGTTGTTGACATGTTAAATGCTTATGCTTCTCATCCATGCTTATGTTGATATCATGCTCATGTACATTGTTATTCCATCATGTTATAAAGACTCGGCTCATCATCATTTAAGTTTAACCGGACATTAATGAAACTTGAACATCTGTTGGCTGAGTCACAGTGCCATCGAATTGAGCTGACCAGTGCAGCCACACTTGCCTTATGGGGGGGTCCTAACTCGGTCTATTGTTATGCCTCTCGCCGGTGCCTCCAACTAGGGAAGGTTATGTGTGTGTGCTACCCTGATCAGGTAGGCGGCTATAAGCCTTGTGTGCCCGAGTTGTATGGATACATTGTCCCCGTTTGGGACCGTTTATGTTTTGCCACGACGATGGCCGTTGGGTGTCACGAGGTGACATCGGGGCCACCCATGACTTAGCCCAAAGGGGAGTTTGTCAGAGTGGCCGGGAGAGTGTCACATAGTAGATCGATTTTTTCGGAACGCCGTTGGTCCACCCGAATGGGAGCATGAGTCCTTGGGTTCCGTAGTGTGGGTACAGTGTACTAACCTCTGCATAGTGTATAATCTATCGATAGCTGCGCCCGCGAATATGGGCCCAGTTCGTAGTAGGTCACACTATGGGTCAACAGTAATAATAACCTGACTATAAAGAACCCCGGTTCAATGAGGAACGAAGCTGGTTGCTCTTTATGTGATCGTGAGAGGATCACAGTGGTATCGTGGATACCGAAGTTGGTTGATGTTTATGGTGTCATATGATGATCCCGGGTAAAGATCAAGCTCCTTGTGTTCATGAGATCACTACGGTATTGTTAATACCAAGCTTGGTTGTCCTGAGGTGATTGTGTGATGCACACGATGGTAAGTTCATGCGTGTGGTGGTTCCTCCGAACAGAGTAAGTGGAATCATGATAGTTCAAACATGTGGCATCCTAGTATCATCCTGTTCACATCATGAGTAACATGCCATGTTCATTTCGTATGGTTCTAGTTATATGATGTTCAACATGTTCATATGTTCATGCCATGCTTATGATGTTCTAGTGGTATCATGTTCATCACTGCTTTAACCTGTAAATGCCATGCTGTTGTTTGTCTGGATTGCTTTTGGTTGATGTGAGCTTGTGAGTACATTCAAAGTACTCACCTGGCGTGTCATGCTAGTTTGCAGGTCATGCCGTGTTTGCTTGCTTCTTGTTGATTCTGAGTTTGCGAGCTAGGATACGCGTTCCAGCTAGAGTCCCTGTGGAGTGGAGTCCATTGTTGTCGTCATTGTTCCGCTGCTAGAAGTTATTCCGCTGCTACAATTTGTTCTGCTACTAGCATAGAGCAACCTTGGCAGGTGTAGTGTCGCTGTGCGGATGTAACCCCCTATTATATCGGAACCTTTATATCCATACCCTCTGTAATAAGAGCTGATTTGTTCTATGCCAAGCAGTGCCGTATTCCAGAAGACTTGATCTCTAGGCTGGAATACGGGGTGTTCCGGTCTCTCCGAGCTGGGGTGCCACAAAAGGAGAGGACTTTTGGGACGGAGCACCGCCGTCTCAAGGCGGAACTTGGGCAGTAGCACTTTTGCCCTCCGGCGGAGCGATTCCGCCGGGGGAACTTCCCTCCTGGAGGGGGAAATCAAAGCCATCGTCATCACCAACAACCCTCTCATATTTGGGACGCCAATCTCCATCAACATCTTCAACAACACCATCTCCTCTTAAACCCTAGTTCATCTCTTGTGTTCAATCTTTGTATCGGAACCTCAGATTGGTACCTGTGGGTGACTAGTAGTGTTGATTACATCCCGTAGTTGATTACTATATGGTTTATTTGGTGGAAGATTATATGTTCAGATCCATTATGCTATTTAGTACCCCTATGATCTTGAGCTTGAATATCATTTGTGAGTAGTTAGTTTTGTTCTTGAGGTCACGGGAGAAGTCATGTTGCAAGTTATCATGTGAAGTTGATATGTGTTTGATATTTTGATGATATGTATGTTGTGATTCCCTTAGTGGTGTCATGTGAACGTCGACTACATGGCACTTCACCATCTTTTGGGCCCAAGCGAATGCATTGTGGAGTCATTATTAGATGATGGATTGCTAGAGCGACAGAAGCTTAAACCCTAGTTTATGCGCTACTCCGTAAGGGACCGATTTGGATCCAAATGTTTAATGCTATGGTTAGATTTTATCTTAATACTTTTCTCGTAGTTGCGGATGCTTGCGAGGGGGTTCATCATAAGTAGGAGGCTTGTTCAAGTTAGTACAGCACCTAAGCACCGGTCCACCCACATATCAAATTATCAAAGTAGCAAACACGAATCAAACCAACATGATGAAAGTGACTTGGTGAAATTCCCGTGTGCCCTCAAGAACACTTTGCTTATTATAAGAGACCGTTTTAGCCTGTCCTTTGCCACAAAAGGATTGAGATACCTAGCTGCACTTTATTTACCATTACCGTTACTTGCTCGTTACAAATTATCTTGCTATCAAACTACCTATTACCGACAATTTCAATGCTTGCAGAAATTACCTTGCTGAAATCCACTTGTCATTTCCTTCTGCTCCTCGTTGGGTTCGACACTCTTACTTATCGAAAGGACTATGATGGATCCCCTATACTTGTGGGTCATCAAGAATCTTTTCTGGCGCTGTTGCCGGGGAGTGAAGTGCTCTTGGTAAGTGGAAATCGGTAAGGAAAAATTTATATTACATGCTGAAATTTATTGTCACGTGTTACTATGGAAAACAATCCTTTGAGGGGTTTGTTAGGGGTATCTTCACCTCGACCAGAAGCACAATTAGTTTCCCCTCAACCTACTGCACCTACTAAAAATATTAGCTATGAAATTCCTTCGGGTATGATAGAGCAACTGCTAGCTAATCCTTATGCAGGAGACGGAACTATACATACTTATATGCATTTGATATATGTGGATGAAATTTGTGGATTATTTAAGCTTGCAGGTTTACCCGGAGATGAAGCTAAGAAGAAGGTTTTCCCTTTATCTTTGAAGGGAAAGGCATTGACATGGTATAGGCTATGCGATGATATCGGATCTTGGAACAGGAATCGTTTGAAATTGGAATTTCATCAAAAGTTTTATCCTCTGCATCTAGTTCATCGTGATCGGAATTATATATATAATTTCTGGCCTCGTGAAGGAGAAAGTATTGCTCTAGCTTGGGGGAGGCTTAAGTCAATGTTATATTCATGCCCCAATCATGAGCTCTCGAGAGAAATTATTATTCAGAATTTTTATGCTCGGCTTTCTCGTGATGATCAATAATCCATGCTCGATACTTCTTGTACTGGTTCTTTTATGAAGAAGACTATTGATTTCCAGTGGGATCTCTTGGAAAGAATTAAACGCAACTCTGAAGATTGGGAACTCGGCAAAGGTAAAGAGTCAGGTATTAAGCTTGAGTTTGATTGTGTTAAATCTTTTATGAATACCGATGCTTTTCACAAGTTTAGCACTAAATATGGACTTGACTATGAGATAGTAGGCTCTTTTTGTGAATCATTTGCTACTCATGTTGATCTCCGTAAGGAGAAGTGGTTTAAATATCATCCCCCTATTAAATAAGAAATCAAAGAACCAGTCATAGCTAAAGATGAAACTATCATTTACAATGTTGATCCAGTTGTGCCAACTGCTTATATTGAAAAAAAAACCTTTCCCTGTTAGGATAAAGGAACATGCTAAGGTATCAACTCTGGTTCATAAAAGTAATATTAAAGCACCTAAACCCTCTGAACAAATTAAAGTAGAACCTGGTGTCGCTATGGTTAAAGATCTCTTGGTCGAAAATATTGATGGGCATGTTATTTACTTCTGTGATGAAGCTGCTAGAATTGCCAAACCTGATGAAAAAGATAAACATAGACCTGTAGTTGGCATGCCTGTTGTCTCAGTTAAAAATGGAGATCATTGTTATCATGGTTTATGTGACTTGGGTGCTAGTGTGAGTGCTATTCCTTTAACTCTATACCAAGAAATTATGAATGACATAGCACCAGCTGAAATAGAAGACATTGATGTTACTATTAAACTTGCAAACAGAGACACCATCACACCACTTGGGATAGTTAGAGATGTTGAAGTCTTTTGTGGGAAAATATAATTTCCTACTGATTTTCTAGTTCTTGGTTCCCCACAAGATGACTTTTGTCCCATTATCTTTGGTAGACCCTTCTTGAACACTGTCAATGCTATGATAGATTGCCATAAAGAAACTGTCAGTGTTAGCTTTGGTGATGAGTCTCATGAATTTAATTTCTCTAAGTTTAGTAGACAACCTCATAATAAAGATTACCTAGTAAGGATGAAATAATTGGTCTTGCTTCTATTGCCATGCCTCCTACTGATCCACTAGAACAATATTTGCTAGACCATGAAAATGATATGCACTTGCATGAAAGAAATGAAATAGATAAAGTATTCTTCGAACAACAACCTCTCCTTAAACACAATTTGCCTATTGAAACTCTAGGAGGTCCTCCTCCACCTAAAGGTGATCCTGTGTTCAAATTAAAGCAACTGCCTGATACTCTGAAGTATGCTTATCTTGATGAGAAAAAGATATATCCTGTTATTATTAGTGATAACCTTTCAGAAAATGACGAATAGAGATTATTAAAAATTCTGAAGAAGCACCGTGCTGCTATTGGATATACTCTTGAGGATCTTAAGGGCATTAGTCCCACTCTCTGTCAGCATAAGATTAATATGGAACCTGATGCTAAACCCGTTGTTAATCACCAACGACGATTGAATCCTAAGATGAAAGAAGTGGTAAGAACTAAAATATTAAAGCTTCTGGAAGCAGGTATAATCTATCCCATAGTTGATAGTAGATGGGTAAGTCATGTTCATTGTGTCCCTAAAAAGGGAGCTAATTACTGTTGTTCCTAATGATAAAAATGAACTTATCCCACAAAGAATAGTGACTGGCTATAGAATGGTAATTGATTTTGGAAAATTAAATAAAGCTACTAGAAAAGATCATTACCCTCTGCCTTTCATTGATCAAATGCTAGAAAGATTATCTAAGCACACACACTTTTGTTTTCTTGATGGATATTCTGGTTTCTCTCAAATACCTGTCTCACAACCCGATCAAGAGAAAACCACCTTCACTTGTCCCTTTGGAACTTATGCTTATAGACGTATGCCTTTTGGTTTATGCAACACACCTGCTACTTTTAAAAGATGTATGACTGCTATATTCTCTGATTTTTGTGAAAAGATTGTTGAGGTTTTCATGGATGATTTTTCCGTTTACGGAACTTCTTTTGATGATTGCTTAAGCAACCTTGATCGAGTTTTGCAAAGATGTGAACTCTTGTCTTGAATTGGGAGAAGTGCCACTTTATGGTTAATGAAGGTATTGTCTTGGGGCATAAAATTTCTGAATGAGGTATTGAGGTGGATAAAGCTAAAGTTGATGCAATTGAGAAAATGCCATGCCCTAAACATATTAAAGGTATTCGTAGCTACCTTGGTCATGCTGGTTTCTATAGAAGGTTTATTAAAGACTTCTCTAAAATTTCTATGCCTCTTGCTAATCTTTTACAAAAGGATGTTCCATTTGTTTTTGATGATGATTGCATAGAAGCCTTTGAAATAATTAAGAAAGCCTTAACTTCTGCACCTATTGTTCAACCACATGATTTGAAATTGCCTTTTGAAATTATGTGTGATGCTAGTGATTATGATGTTGGTGATGTTCTAGGACAAAGAGTTGATAAGAAATTAAATGTTATTCATTATGCTAGGAAAACTCTAGACAGTGCTCAAAGAAATTATGCTACTACTGAAAAAGAATTTTTAGCAGTTGTGTTTCCTTGTAATAAATTCAGATCTTACATAGTTGGTTCCATAGTAATTGTTCACACCGATCATGCTGCTATAAAATATCTTATGGAAAAGAAAGATGCTAAACCTAGACTCATTAGGTGGGTTCTCTTGCTACAAGAATTTGATTTACATAACACTGATAGGAAAGGAACTGAGAACCCCGTAGCGGATAACTTGTCTAGGTTAGAAAATATTCTTGATGACCCACTACCTATTGATGATAGCTTTCCTGATGAACAACTAGCTGCAATAAATGTTTCTCATAACACTCCTTGGTATGCTGACTATGCTAATTATATTTTTGTTAAATTTATACCACCTAGCTTCACATACCAACAAAAGAAAAAAAATTCTTCTATGACTTAAGACATTACTTTTGGGAAGACCCACATCTTTATAAAGAGGGGGTAGATGGTATTATTAGACGTTGTGTACCTGAGAATGAACAGGAATAAATCTTACGGAAATGTTACTCTAAAGCCTATGGAGGACATTGATAACCCACAAGTATAGGGGATCTTTTGTAGCCTTTTTCGATAAATAAGAGTGTCGAACCCAACAAGGAGCTAAAGGCAGAACAAATATTCCCTCAATTTCTATCGACCACCGATATAACTCTACGCACACTGAACGTTTTCTTTACCTAGAACAAGAGTAAAACTAGAAGTACTTTGCAAGAATAAAAATACAAATAAATTGCAAGATAATAAAAGTTAGTTGTTTAGTAAAAAGATTTTGTCAAACAAGAAGGTTATTTGTCCCTAGGTGATCGATAACTAAACCAGTGATCATTGTTGCAATTTTATATGAGGGAGAGGCCACTGCTAGCATGTCATCCCTTACTTGGAATTCTATGCACTTATGATTGGAACTATTAGCAAGAATCCGCAACTACTAACATTCATTAAGGTAAAACCCAACCATAGCATTAAGATATATATTGGCCGCCCTTCAATCCCGTATGCATCAATTTCTATGTTTAGGCTGAAGCTGCTGTCACCCTTGCCCTCCAATGCATAGTCCTATCAACATACTACCAACCCTATGGTGTGATCCACACACGCGCTCATATGATGGGTACCAAAGGACAACACCAAAATAAAATATACAACTCAAACCAATCATGATCATCTATCAACCCATAGGACAAAATGGATCTACTCAAACATCATAGGATAACCACATATCATTGGGAAATAATATAGAGTGTTGAGCACCATGTTTAAGTAGAGATTACAACAGGGAAGAGAGGTGTTACACCGCTGCATAGAGGGGGAGAATGTTGGTGTTGACGGTTGCAAGGTTGTTGATGTAGATCGCCGTCACGATCCTAGCCCCGGCGGCACTCTGGCGCCACCTGGAGAGAGCGGGAGAGAGCCCCCCTCCTTCTTCTTCTTCCTTAGCCTCCCCCCTAGATGGGAGGAGAGTTCCCCCTCTGGTCCATGGCCTTCATGGCGGCGGAGGGGCGGTAGCCCCTCCGAGATTGGATCTCCCTCTCTGTTCTCTTCTGTTTCGCGTCACCTAGATCTGGCCGAAAACCATTTCTTAAATATCCGGAGATCCGTAACTCCGATTGCGCTGTGATTTTAACACGATTTTTTCCAGATATAAGCTTCCTTGCACCCGAAGTAGATCTCCAACCGACTTACGAGGAGGGCACAACCCACCACCACACGCCTGGGCTGCCTGGCGCGCCCAGGTGTCTTGTGGTGGCTTTGGCCCCCATTTGCGTTGATTCCACCTCCTAAAAATCACAAATATTCCAAAATAATTCTTCCTAAATTTTTATTGTGTTTGGACTTCGTTTGATATGGATATTCTGCGAAACAAAAAACATGCAGAAAACAGGAACTGGCACTGGGCACTGGATCAATAGGTTAGTCCAATAAATCATATAAAATGTTGCCAAAAATATGTGAAAGTTGTATAATATTGGCATGAAACAATAAAAAATTATAGATACGACGGAGATGTATCAGCATCCCCAATCTTAATTCATGCTCGTCCTCGAGTAGGTAAATGATAAAAAAGATAATTTTTGATCTGGAATGCTAGCTAGCATAAACTTGATGATATATCTAATCATGGCACGAATATTAAGACATAAGTGATTCAAAGCAATAGTCTATAATTTGACATAAAGACATTAATACTCAGGCATCCGAACAAACAATCATGTCTTTCAAAATATCAATGCTAAAGAAAGCTATCCCTACAAAATCATATAGTCTTGTCATGCTCTGTCTTCTTAACACAAAGTATTTATCATGCACAACCCCGATGACAAGCCGAGCAATTGGTTCATACTTTTTAACGCGCTTTAGCTTTTTCAACCCTCACGCAATACATGAGCGCAAGCCATGGATATAGCACTAATGGTGGAATAGAGTATGATGATAGGGGTAAACATAGAGAAGACAAAAAAAGTAAGAAAGTCTCACATTGATGAGGCAACTCAACGGGCTATGGAGATGCCCATCAATTGATATCAATGCGAGGAGTAGGGATTGCCATGCAATGGATGCACTAAGAGCTACAAGTGTATGAAAGCTCAACATGACAACTAAGTGGGTGTGCATCTAACTCTATGATGAAAAATTCCCACTAGTATATGAAAGTGACAACATAGGAGACTCTCTATATAAAAAACATGGTGCTACTTTGAAGCACAAGTGTGGAATTAGCATGCCCCTTCTCTCTTTGTCTTTTTCTTTTCTTTTTTTATTTTTCTTTTTTTCTTTTTTTTTCTCTCTTTGTCCGGAGTCTCGTCCCGACTTGTGGGGGAATCATAGTCTCCATCATCCTTTCCTCACTGGGACATGCTCTAATAATGAATAATGATGATCATCACACTTCTATTTACTTACAACTCAAAAGAAATAAAAATTACAACTCCATACCTAGACCAAAATATGACTCTATATGAATGCCTTTGGTAGTGTACCAGGATGTGCAATGTTCTAGCGTAGCGGGGATATAAAAAAACTGACAAGCCATGGAAATATCATGCTAGCTATCTTACGATCATGCAAAGCAATATGACAATGAATGCTCAAGTCATCAAAACGGAAGCGGTGGAAGTTGCATGGAAATATATCTCGGAATGGCTATGGAAAGGCCATAATAGGTAGGTATGGTGGCTGTTTTGAGGAAGATATAATAAGGCTTATGTGTGATAGAGCGTATCATATCACGGGGTTTGGATGCACCAACAAAGTTTGCACCGACTCTCGAGGTGAGAAGGGGCAATGCATGGTACCGTAGAGGCTAGCAAATTGCGGAAAGGTAAGAGTGCGTATAATTGATGTCTACTACACAACTTGTTCTTGTAGACTCGTGTTGGGCCTCCAAGCGCAGAGTTTTGTAGGACAGTAGCAAATTTCCCTCAAGTGGATGACCTAAGGTTTATCAATCCGTGGGAGGTGTAGGATGAAGATGGTCTCTCTCAAACAACCCTGCAACCAAATAATAAAAAGTCTCTTGTGTCCCCAACACACCAAATACAATGGTAAATTGTATAGGTGCACTAGTTCAGCGAAGAGATGGTGATACAAGTGTAATATGGATAGTAGATATTGATTTTTGTAATAGTAACAATAAAAAAACACCAAGGTAGCAATTGATAAAACGGAGCACAAACGGTATTGCAATGCTTGAAAATGAGGCCTAGGGTCCGTACTTTCGCTAGTGCAATCTCTCAACAATGCTAATCTAATTGGATCATATAACCATCCCTCAACGTGTGATGAAGAATCACTCCAAAGTTCTTATCTAGCGGAGAACATAACAAGAAATGGTTTGTAGGGTACGAAACCAACTTAAAGTTATTCTTTCCGTTCGATCTATTCAAGAGTTCGTACTAAAATAACACAAAGTATTCTTTCCGTTCGATCTATCCAAGAGTTCGTACTAAAATAACACCATATGATACGCATCAACGAACTCTAATGTCACCTAGATACTCCAATGTCACCACAAGTATCCATGAGTTAATTATACGATACGCATCAAACAATTTTAGATTCATAATACTCAATCCAACACAAAGAACCTCAAAGAGTGCCCCAAGATTTCTACCGGAGAAAGTAGGACGAAAACGTGCATCAACCCCTATGCATAGATTACCCCAATGTCACCTTGGGAATCCGCGAGTTGAGTGCCAAAACATATATCAAGTGAATAAATATAATACCCCATTGTCACCACGGGTATTCATATGCAAGACATATATCAAGTGCTCTCAAATACATAAAAGTATTCAATCCGATAAAATGAAATCTCAAAGGGAAAACTCAATTCATCACAACAAGATAGGGAGGGGAAAACACCATATGATCCAACTATATTAACAAAGCCCGTGATACATCAAGATCATGCCATCTCAAGAACACGAGAAAGAGAGATTAAACACATAGCTACTGGTACAAACCCTCAGCCCCAAGGGTGGACTACTCCCTCCTCATAATGGTGGCCGCCGGGATGATGAAGATGGCCACCGGTGATGATTTCCCCCTCCGGCGGAGTGCCCGAACAGGGTCTAGATTGCTTTTTCGTGGCTACATAGGCTTGCGGCAGCGGAACTTCTGATCTAGGGTTATCCCCAGGGTTTTTGGAATATTTGGCAATTTATAGGGCGAAGAGGCAGTGCGGGAGGTCACCGAGGGGGGCACAACCCCCCTGGGCACGCCTGGGCTCCTGGGCGCACCCAGGTGGATTGTGCCCACCTCTGGCCTCCCCTCTGGTACTTTTTTAGCCCATCCTAGGTCTTCTGGTCCAAAAAAATTCTCCAAAAATTTTCGCTGCATTTGGACTCCGTTTGATATTGATTTCCTGCAAAGTAAAAAAAACAAGCAAAAAATAGTAACTGGCACTGGGCACTATGTCAATAGGTTAGTCCCAAGAAATGATATAAAGTTTCTATAAAATGATTGTAAAACATCCAAGAATGATAATATAACAGCATGGAACAATCAAAAATTATAGATACATTGGAGACGTATCAGCATCCCCAAGCTTAATTCCTGCTCATCCTCGAGTAGGTAAATGATAAAGACAGAATTATTGATGTGGAATGCTGCCTATCATGTTCATCACATTCTTTTCTTTTGTAGCGTGGACATATGGACTTTTATATGGTTCAAAGCAATAGTCTAGTTTTGACATGAAGATTTCAATACTCAAGCATATCAACAAGCAACCATGTCTTTCAAAATATCAACACTAAAGAAAGTTATCCCTAGCCCATCATGCTCAATCATTGATCCATTCATGAAACACACTCGCATATTAGCTATATCCAATGCTCAAGTACGATCATAATGCCCATTAGTTGGTGCTTATAAGAGAAGATGGAGACTCAAATAAAAATAAAAATTGCATAAAGTAAATAGAAAGGCCCTTCGCAGAGGGAAGTAGGGATTTGTAGAGGTGCCAGAGCTCAAAGCTTAAATTGAGAGATAAAAACATTTTGAGAGGCATACTTTCCCCGTCAACGAAAACGACCAAGTAATTCCCAACACTTTCCATGCTAGATATATCATAGGCGGTTCCCAAACAGAAAATAAAGTTTATTCCTTTTTTCACCATTCTTTCACAATCCATCGCTAACCGTATCCACGGGTGCCCTCCATACCAACACTTTCCAAGGAATTTATTATTTGACAACATAAAGTAAATTCATTTTTCATTTCGGGACTGGGCATCCCTAATACCTTTGTTGTACTCTCGTGCAATGACAAGTGAATAAACACTCATCTTGAGAATAACACATCTTGCATGGAAAATATTGGCCACCCCCTGCCGCTTCATGAGCGGTACGAGCACACAAAAAGGAAATTATTTTGAAATTTTATAGATGGCACATACAAATTTGCTTAGAACGGCACGGGAATACCGCATATAGGTAGGTATGGTGGACTCATGTGACAAAACTGGGTTTAAGGATTTTGGATGCACAAGTAGTATCTCTACTTAGTACAAGTGGAGGCTAGCAAATAGATTGATAAGCAACCAAACAAGAAACAAAAAATCACATAAGCGAGCATTAAGCATAACTAACACCGAATAATGCACCACAAGTAGGATGTAATTTCATTGCATAACTATTGACTTCATGCTTGCATAGGGAATCACAAACCTTAACACCAATATTCTTACTAAAGCATAATTACTCCCCAACATGACTCATATATCACTATCATCATATCTCAAAACTATTACAAAGAATCAAGTTTATTTTGTCCAATGATCTTCATGAAAGTTTTTATTATATCCCTCTTGAATATCTATCACTTTGGGACTAGTTTTATATGTTGCAATTGCTTGACATGCTCAAATAAATTCAAGTGAAGAACATGAGCATAAAAATTTTCATCTCTCAAAATAATATAAGTGAAGCACTAGAGTAAATGACAAACTACTCCAAAAAGATATAAGTGAAGATCAAGCGAGTAGTTAAGTAAATGGGTAGCTATTTAAGGGCTCTCGTTTATTAAAAAACTTTCATATCTAATTATTTTATTAAAACAGCAAGCAAAACAAAATAAAATGACATTCTAAGAATAGCACACATCATGTGAAGAAGCAAAAACTTAGGTTCAACCGAGGCTAACCGATAATTGTTGATGAAGAAAGGTGGGATGCCTACCGGGGCATCCCCAAGCTTAGATGCTTGAAATTTCTTGAAATATTATCTTGGGATGCCTTGGGCATCCCCAAGCTTGATATTTTGTATCTCCTTAGTTCCTTTTATATTACGGTTTCCCTAAATCTTAAAAACTTCATCCACACAAAACTCAACAAGAACTCGTGAGATAAGTTAGTATAAATCAATGCAATAACCTTATCATTCTCTACTGTAGAAAATCACTAAAATTATTATTTAACATTGCATACTAAATGCCTCTGCATATTTAATACTCCTATCCTCAAATAGAATCATTAAACAAGCAAACATATGCAAACAATGCAAACATAACAGCAATCTGTCTAAACAGGACAGTCTGTAAAGAGTGCAATATTATTCATACTTCCCTAACTCCAAAAATTATGAAAATTTACCACACTGTAGAAAATTTATCATAACTTATTGTGCAAAATATTTCAACATTTTATCACATTCTGAATTTTCTCGGAAATATTTGCAACAGCGATAAACTTTCTGTTTTGAAACAGCAACATGTAGACTTGCAAAATAAGCATGGTAAAGGTCATCCTAGAAATTTTTATTGAAATGAAAGATGCAAAAAATTATTATAAATAGCAGAAAGAAAATACAAATAAATAAAATGACACTCCAAGCAAAACACATAACATGTGACGAATAAAAATATAGCTCCAAGTGAGGTTACCGATAATGTCAGAGACGAAAGAGGGGATGCCTTCCGGGGCATCCCCAAGCTTAGTTGCTTGGGTATTCCTTGAATATTACCTTGGGGGTGCCTTGGGCATCCCCAAGCTTAGGGTCTTGTCACTCCTTATTCTCCTCATATCGATATCTCACCCAAAACTTGAAAACTTCAATCACACAAAACTTAACGGAACTTCGTGAGATGGGTTAGTATTATAAAGACAAATCATTCACTTTGGTACTGTCAAAGACAAGATTCACAATTGTTCTCACATAATGCCTACTGTACTCTACAATTTCCACAATTTAAATTTAGCAATATAAGCCATAGAAACCATAAAACAAGCGAACAATGCATTGAAAACAGAATCTGTCAAAAATAGAACAGTACGTAAAGATCTGAATTAAGGTCAAACTTCTGTAACTCCAAAAATTCTGAAAATTTAGAAAAACGTAGACAATTTGAATACCCGTCAACTGTAAGAAATTAATAATTTTTCCACATTCCAGTAAAATATAGGAATTTCTGTACTGGACGCAAAAGTTTCTGTTTTTGCACAAAATCAAGTCAACTATCATCCACACTATCCCAAATGCTTTACTTGGCACTTTATTGAAACAAAAGCTATAAAACATGATTACTACAGTAGCCTAATCATGTGAACCCACAAAAATAGTAGGGTTAAATGTTGGGTTGTCTCCCAACAAGCGCTTTTCTTTAATGCCTTTCTAGCTAGGCATGATGATTTCAATGATGCTCGCATAAGAGTAAAGAATTGAAACATAACAAGAGCATCAAGAATCACCTGACAAGCACATTTAAGCCTAACCCACTTCCTATGCATAGGGATTTTGTGAGCAAACAAATTATGGGAGCAAGAATCAACTAGCATAGGAAGGTAAAACAAGCATGACATCAAAACTTTCAACATAAAGAGAGGAAACTTGATATTATTGATAAGCCTACAAGAATATGTTCCTCTCTCATAATAATTTTCAGTAGCATCATGAATGAATTCAACAATATAACTATCACATAAAGCATTCTTTTGATGATCCACATGCATAGAATTTTATTACTCTCCACATAAGCAAATTTATTCTCATGGATAGTAGTGGGAGCAAACTCAACAAAATAACTATCATGGGATTGAAAATTAAAATCATGATGACAAGTTTCATGGTTATCATAATTCTTTATAGCATACATGTCTTCACAATAATCATCATAGATAGCAACTTTGTTCTCATCATAATCAATTGAAACCTCTTCCAAAATAGTGGATTCATCACTAAATAAAGTCATGACCTCTCCAAATCCACTTTCATCAATATAATCATCATAAATAGGAGGCATGCTTTCATCATAATAAAATTTCTCATCAAAACTTGGGGGACTAAAAATATCATCAAACATAGCATCCCCAAGCTTATGGTTTTGCATATCATTAGCATCACGGATATTCAAAGAGTTCATGCCAACAACATTGCAATCATGCCCATCATTCAAAGATTTTTTGTCAAACATTTTATAGAATTCTTCTTCTATAAATTGAGCGCAATTTTCCTTTCCAACATTTTTACGAAAGACATTATAAAGATGAATAATATGATGCAACCTCAATTCCATTTTTTTGTTTTCTTTTTATAAACCAAACTAGTGATAAAACAAGAAACTAAAAGATTCAATTGCAAGATCTAAGGATATACCTTCAAGCACTCACCTCCCCGGCAACGGCACCAGAAAAAAGCTTGATGTCTTCTACACAACTTGTTCATGTAGACTCGTGTTGGGCCTCCAAGCCCAGAGTTTTGTAGGACAGTAGCAAATTTCCCTCAAGTGGATGGCCTAAGGTTTATCAATCCGTGGGACGTGTAGGATGAAAATGGTCTCTCTCAAACAACCCTGCAACCAAATAATAAAAAGTCTCTTGTGTCCCCAACACACCAAATACAATGTTAAATTGTATAGGTGCACTAGTTCGGCGAAGAGATGGTGATACAAGTGTAATATGGATAGTAGATATTGAGTTTTGTAATAGTAACAATAAAAAAACAGCAAGGTAGCAATTGATAAAACGGAGCACAAACGGTATTGCAATGCTTGAAAATGAGGCCTAGGGTCCGTACTTTCGCTAGTGCAATCTCTCAGCAATGCTAATCTAATTGGATCGTATAACCATCCCTCAACGTGCAATGAATAATCACTCCAAAGTTCTTATCTAGCGGAGAACACAAGAAGAAATTGTTTGTAGGGTACGAAACCACCTTAAAGATATTCTTTCTGTTCGATCTATTCAAGAGTTCGTACTAAAATAACACAAAGTTATTCTTTCCGTTTGATCTATCCAAGAGTTCGTACTAAAATAACACCATATGATACACATCCACCAACTCTAATGTCACCTAGATACTCCAATGTCACCACAAGTATCCATGAGTTAATTATACGATACGCATCAAATAATATCAAATTCATAATACTCAATCCATACAAAGAAACTCAAAGAGTGCCCCAAGATTTCTACCAAAGAAAGTAGGACGAAAATGTGCATCAACCCCTATGCATAGATTACCCCAATGTCACCACGGGAATCCGCGAGTTGAGTGCCAAAACATATATCAAGTGAATCAATATAATACCACATTATCACCACGAGTATTCATATGCAAGACACATATCAAGTGCTCTCAAATCCATAAAAGTATTCAATCCGATAAAACAAAATCTCAAAGGGAAAACTCAATTCATCACAACAAGACAGGGAGGGGAAAACACCATATGATCCAACTATATTAACAAAGCGCGTGATACATCAAGATCGTGCCATCTCAAGAACATGAGAAAGAGAGATTAAACACATAGCTACTGGTACAAACCCTCAGCCCCGAGGGTGGACTACTCCCTCCTCATCATGGTGGCCGCCGGGATGATGAAGATGGCCACCGGTGATGATTTCCCCCTCCGACGGAGTGTTGGAACGGGGTCAAGATTGGTTTTTCATGGCTACAGAGGCTTGCAGCGGTGGAACATCTGATCTAGGGTTATCCCGACGGTTTTTGGAATATTTGGCAATTTATAGGGCGAACAGGCGGTACGGGAGGTCACCGAGGGGGGCACAACCCCCCTGGGCGTGCCTGGGCTCCTGGGCGCGCCCAGGTGGGTTGTGCCCACCTCGAGCCTCCCCTCTGGTACTTTTTAGCCCATCCTGGGTCTTCTGGTCCACAAAAATTCTCCAAAATTTTTTGCTGCATTTGGACTCCGTTTGATATTAATTTCCTGCGAAGTAAAAAACAAGCAAAAAATAGCAATTGGCACTGGGCCCTATGTCAATAGGTTAGTCCCAAGAAATGATATAAAGTTGCTATAAAATGATTGTAAAACATCCAAGAATGATAATATAACAGCATGGAACAATAAAAAATTATAGATACATTGGGGACGTATTAATAATCCATGGACTCACATTAGTCATAAAGAACTCATATACTTATTGTAAAAGTTTATTAGCCCTCGAAGCAAAGTACTACTACGCATGCCCCTAGGGGGATAGATTGGTAGGAAAAGACCATCACTCATCCCCGACCACCACTCATAAGGAATACAATCAATAATAAATCATGCTCCAACTTCATAGCATAACGAGAGACTATACATGCATGCCTCGGGAATCACAAACCTTAACACCAATATTCCAACTAACCACAACCATTTACTAGTACCTCCCTGATACGTCTCCAATGTATCTATAATTTTTTATTGTTCCATGCTATTATATTATCTGTTTTGGATGTTTTATATGCATTAATATGCTATTTTATATTATTTTTGGGACTAACCTATGAACCTAGAGCCCAGTGCCAGTTTCTGTTTTTTTCCTTGTTTTTGAGCTTTACAGAAATGGAATATCAAACGGACTCCAAACGGAATAAAACTTTCGCGATGATATTTCTTGGACCAGAAGACACCTACGTGACTTGGAGAGAGGGCCAGAAGGTTCCCGAGGAGGCCACAAGCCTGCCAGCCGCGCCCCAGGGGGGCGCCATGATGGCTTGTGGGCCCCTCGGAGGTCTCCCAACCCTAATCTTTGCACTATAAATTCCCAAATATTCCCAAACCATCAGAGGCATCCAGCAAAATACTTTTCCGCCGCCGCAAGACTCTGTTTTCGTGAGATCCCATCTTGGGGCCTTTTCCGGTGATCTGCCGGAGGGGGATTCGGTCACGGAGGGCCTCTACATCAACCTTGCTGCCCTACCGATAAGGTGTGAGTAGTTTACCACAGACCTACGGGTCCATAGCTAGTAGCTAGATGGCTTCTTCTCTCTCTTTGATCTTCAATACAATGTTCTCCTCAATGTTCTTGGAGATCTATTTGATGTAATACTTTTTTGCGGTGTGTTTGTTGAGATCCGATGAATTGTGGATTTATGATCAGATTATCTATGAATATTATTTGAGTATTCTCTGAACTCTTTTATGCATGATTAAGATATCTTTGTATTTCTCTTCCAACTATCGGTTTGGTTTGGCCAACTAGATTGGTTTTTCTTGCAATGGGAGAGGTGCTTAGTTTTGGGTTCAATCTTGCGGTGTCCTCACCCAGTGACAGAAGGGGTAGCGAGGCACGTATTGTATTGTTGCCATCGAGGATAAAAAGATGGGGTTTATATCATATTGCTTGATTTTATCCCTCTACATCATGTCATCTTACTTAAGGTATTACTCCGTTCTTATGAACTTAATACTCTAGATGCATGCTAGATAGTGGTCGATGTGTGGAGTAATAGTAGTAGATGCAGGCAGGAGTCGGTCTACTTGTCACGGACATGATTCCTATATTCATGATCATTGCCTTAGATATCGTCATAACTTTGCGCTTTTCTATCAATTGCTCAACAGTAATTTGTTTACCCACCGTATGCTTTCTTCAAGAGAGAAGCCTCTAGTGAAACCTATGGCCCTTGGGTCTATTTTCCATGATATATTTTCAGATCTATAAACCAAAAAACCCAAAAATACCTTACTACAATTTATTTATATTTAATTTAGTTTGCCTTTTTATTTATCATTTATACCTATCTCTATTAGATCTCACTCTTATTCGAGACCGTGAAGGGATTGACAACCCCTTTTTCACGTTGTGTACTAGTGTTTGTTAGTTTGTGCAGGTGCATAGATTGGAGACTTGCTTGTGCCTCCTACTGGTTTGATACCTTGGTTCTTAACTGAGGGAAATACTTATCTCTTCTTTGCTGCATCACCCTTTCCTCTTCAAGGAAAAAATCAGCGCAAGCTCAAGAAGTAGGTGGAAGAATTTCTGGCGCCATTGCCGTGGAGGTTCTACATCAAGCCTACCAAGTACCCATCATAAACTCTCATCTCTTGCATTACATTATTTGCCATCTGCCTCTCATTTTCCTTTTCCCCACTTCTAAAATGTTTTCAGAAAAACACAAAAATATTTGCCTTTTTATTCGCCCTTCTTTCCGCTCGATCTTTTGTTTGCTTGAACTCATCATCATGAGTGACTTTGGTATGGCAGAAACAGATGATGGCCTTACTCCTAAAATTGGATGATCTTGCAATCTAGATGCTAAAACTTTTGTTTTGGGGCAAGGGAATGTTATGGGAAAAGAACATATCCAAGAATTTTTCAATTGTGTCGGCAATTTGCCTTTTGATGATGCTCCTATACTTAAAAGAACTAAAACTTATGCGGAGGCTATTTCAGCACTAGTTCTGAAATTTGAAAATAGATTTTTTTCATACCCATCCTACCTTGCAAAGATTGTTTTATGAGCTACCCGTTATAAAAGATCCTAAAGCTAAAAAGATAGCTACCCGTGTTCTTATGAATGAATTTGATCACATAGTACAGGATGCTAGGGAAATTTTTGATTCATATGGTATGAGCCATGAGAAACCGGTGATAGATGAGATCATTTACAATAGTGACTATACATTGAGACATTTTCTTGGAAATAATCAATTTTTTGATGAGAATCTTAAAAAGAAAATCCTCGTTTTAGATGTGATCCAACAAGTTTTCAATGATGTTAATCAACAATATTCTTGGATTGTGGCCAGGAATCAAAGGGGATATGTAGATGGGTAACTTGATAATGCCAAAATTTCTATGGATAATGTGTTTCAAGTTATCTTTTCAAAACCTCTTGACAATAACACATCTATGGAAAATAATACCAAAGATGACAATACCTAGATCTATGTTTTATGCCTAGCTAGGGGCGTTAAACAATAGCGCTTGTTGGGAGGCAACCCAATTTTTATTTTTATGTTTTTTGTTTTTGGTTCTGTTTTTCAATAAATACACATTATTACTTCTGTAATGATTGTGTTTTAGTTTTTTAATTAGTGTTTGAGCCAAGTAAGACCTGTGGGATGGCTTATGGTGATAGTTGATTTGATTTTGCTGAAAAACAGAAACTTTTGCGTCCAGTTGCAGAATTTTGTAAATTCACAGAAGCAACTAAAATTTCTGAAGTTTTTAAACAAGATTTATATACAAATTTCCCAGGTTGTCCTAATTTTTCAGAATTTTTGGAGTTACAGAAGTATGAGTAATATCCAGATTACTACAGACTATTCTGTTTTTGACAAATTATGTTTTCTATGTGTTGTTTGCTTATTTTGATGAATCTATGGGTAGTATCAGGGGGTATGAACCATGGAGAAGTTGGAATACAGTATATATAACACCAATATAAATTAAGAATGAGTTCACAACAGTACCAAAAGTGGTGATTTATTTTATTACACTAACGGATCTTATGAGTTTTCTGTTGAGTTTTGTGTTGTGAAGTTTCCAAGTTTTGGGTAAATATTTGATGGACAACAGAATAAGGAGTGGCAAGAGCCTAAGCTTGGGGATGCCCAAGTAACCCCAAGGTAATATTCAAGGACAACCAAGCATCTAAGCTTGGGGATGCCCCGGATGGCATCCCCTCTTTCATCTTCAATCCACCGGTAGATTTACTTGAGGCTATATTTTTATTCACCACATGATATGTGTTTTGCTTGGAGCGTCTTGCATGATATGAGCCTTTGATTTATTTGCTTTTTAGTTTGCCAAAATCATCCTTGCTTTACACACCTTTTGAGAGGGACACGCATGAATCGTGAATTTATTAGAATACTCTATGTGCTTCACTTATATCTTTTGAGCTAGGCAGTTTACTCTAGTGCTTCACTTATATCTTTTTAGAGCACAACGGTGGCTTTATTTTATAGAAATTGATGAACTATCATGATTCACTTATATAATTTTGAGAGTCTTAAACAGCATGGCAATTTGCTTAGGTTATTAATTTAGTCCTAATATGATGGGCATCCAAGAGGGATATAATAAAAACTTTCATATAAAGAGCATTGAATATATGAGAAGTTTGATTCCTTGCATTTGTTTTGAGATATAAAGATGGTGATATTAGAGTCGTGCTAGTAAGTAATTGTGGATTGGTAGAAATACTTGTGTTAAAGTTTGTGATTCCCGTAGCATGCACGTATGGTGAACCGTTATGTGATGAAGTCGGAGCATGATTTATTTTTTGATTGTCTTCCTTATGAGTGGCGGTCGGGGACGAGCGATGGTCTTTTCCTACCAATCTATCCCTCTAGGAGAATGCGTGTAGTACTTTGTTTTGATGGCTAACAAATTTTTGCAATAAGTATATGAGTTCTTTCTGACTAATGTTGAGTCCATGGATTATACGCATTCTCACCCTTCCACCATTGCTAGCCTCTCTATTACCGCGTAACTTTCGCCGGTGCATTAAACCCACCAGATATCCTTCCTCAAAACAGCCACCATACCTACCTTTTATGGCATTTCCATAGCCATTCCGAGATATATTGCCATGCAACTTCCACCGTTCCATTTATTATGACACATACCATCATTGTCATATTAATTTGCATGATCATGTAGTTGGCATAGTATTTGTGGCAAAGCCACCGTTCATATTTTTCATACATGTCACTCTTGATCATAGCACATCCCGGTACACCACCGGAGGCATTCATATAGAGTCATATCTTGTTCTAGTATCGAGTTGTAATTCTTGAGTTGTAAGTAAATAAAAGTGTGATGATCATCATTATTAGAGCATTGTCCCATGTGAGGAAAGGATGATGGAAGCTATGATTCCCTCACAAGTTGAGATGAGTCTCCGGAATTTACAAAAAAAAAAGAGAGGCCAAAGAAGCCCAAAAAAATGAGAGAAAAGAGAGAAGGGACAATGTTACTATCCTTTTTCCACACTTGTGCTTCAAAGTAGCACCATGATCTTCATGATAGAGAGTCTCCTATTTTGTCATTTTCATATACTAGTGGGAATTTTTCGTTAGAGAACTTGGCTTGTATATTCAAATGATGGGCTTACTCAAATTGCCCTAGGTCTTCGTGAGCAAGCAAGTTGGATACACACCCACTTAGTTTCTTTCTGAGCTTTCATAAACTTATAGCTCTAGTGCATCCGTTGCATGGAAATCCCTACTCACTTGCATCGATATCAATTGATGCGCATCTCCATAGCCCATTAATTTGCCTAGTTGATGTGAGACTATCTCCTTCTTTTTGTCTTCTCCACAACCACCATATTCTATTCCACCTATAGTGTTGTATCCATGGCTCACGCTCATGTATTGCGTGAAAGTTGAAAAAGTTTGAGAACACCAAAAGTATGAAACAATTTCTTGGCTTGTCATCGGGGTTGCGCATGATGAAATACTTTGTGTGATGAAGATGAAGCATAGCCAGACTATATGATTTTGTATGGATAACTTTCTTTGGCCATGTTATTTTGAGAAGACATGATTGCTTTATTAGTATGCATGAAGTATTATTGTTTTTATGTCAATATTAAACTTTTGTTTTGAATCTTATGGATCTGAATATTCATGCCACAATAAAGAAGATTGCATTGATAAATATGTTAGGTAGCATTCCACATAAAAAATTCTGTTTTTATCATATACCTACTCGAGGACTAGCAGGAATTAAGCTTGGGGATGCTTGATACGTCTCTAACGTATCTATAATTTTTGAATGTTCCATGCTATTTTATTATCTGTTTTGGATGTTTTATATGCATTAATATGCTATGTTATATTATTTTTGGGACTAGCCTATTAACCTAGAGCCCAGTACCAGTTTCTGTTTTTTTCCTTGTTTTTGAGTTTTACAGAAAAGGACTATCAAACGGAATAAAACTTTGCGATGATTTTTCTTGGACCAGAAGACACCTACGTGACTTGGAGAGAGGGACAGAAGGTTCCCGAGGAGGCCACAAGCTTGCCAGGCGCGCCCTAGGGGGGCGCCCTGAGGGCTTGTGGGCCCCTCGGAGGCCTCCCAACCCCAATCTTTGCACTATAAATTCCCAAATATTCCAAAACCATAAGAGGCATCCACCAAAATACTTTTATGCCGCCGCAAGCCTCTGTTCCCATGAGATCCCATCTTGGGGCCTTTTTTGGTGATCTGCCGGAGGGGGATTCGATCACTGAGGGCCTCTACATCAACCTTGCTGCCCTACCGATGATGTGTGAGTAGTTTACCACAGACCTACGGGTCCATAGCTAGTAGCTAGATGGCTTCTTCTCTCTCTTTGATCTTCAAGGGAAAAATCAACGCAAGCTCAAGAAGTAGCCCTCCCACATATTATCATCTCTATATCGCAAAACTATTGCAAGGAATCAAACATATCATATTCTGTAATCCATAAGTTTTATGTAGGATTTTATGACTAACCATGCAAATGACCAATTCCTGTTGACTCTCTAAATAGATATAAGTGAAGCAAGAGAGTTTAATTCTTTCTATAAAAGACCATGCTCTAATACATATAAGTGAAGCAAAAGAGTATTCTACCAATAACGGTTTTCTATGTGAAGAGAAACAGGCAATCCAAACTTCAAATGATATAAGTGATGCACATGAAGCATTCTATAAAGCCTTACTCAAAAGATATAAGTGAAGTGCAATGAGAATTCTATAAATCAACCATAGAATATCTCATACCAGCATGGTGCATAAAAGAAAAGTGAAAACTAAACACAAAAGACGCTCCAAGATTTATTTACACATATCACATGAACGAAACGAAAACGAAAACATACCGATACTTGTTGAAGAAAGATGGGATGCCTTCTGGGGCATCCCCAAGCTTAGACGCTTGAGTCTCCTTGGATATTTACTTGGGATTCCTTGGGAATCTCCAAGCTTGAGCTCTTGCCTCTCCTCCTTCTCTTCACATCGAGACCTCCTCGATCTTTGAACACTTCATCCACACAAAACATAACAGAAGACTTGTGAGATATGTTAGTATAATAAATCAAATTACTACTTTAAGTACTATTGCAGACCCATTCATATTTTTTTTTTGCATTGTATCTACTGTATTATAACTTTTCCATGTCTTATACCACCGATAAAATTGATAGTTTCATCAAAACACGCAAAACAATGTATCAAAAACAGAATCTGTCTTAAACAGGACAGTCTGTAGTAATCTGAACTTTAACCATACTTCTGTTACTCTAAAAATTCGGAAAAATTAGGAAAAAATAAAAAAAATGCATATCAATATTGTGCAAAATGTTTCAGAAACTTTTGACATTCCAGTAAAAAATGTAAAATCACGCACTACAGCCAAAGTTTCTGTTTTTGCACCGCACATACCAACAAGCAATCTAATCATCCTAAAGGCAAATCTTGGCACATTATTTTTATAATACTGTGGATTTGTACAAGGGGATAATTATTTTTGTTGAAAAGTTTCTGTAATTGAGGTTCACAAACTTTCCATGGGCATGAACAAAGTTCAAGGACGTCCCCCACTTCCACGGTGCTCGTCTTTCTCACTTTCACTTTTCTTTTTGTGAAGTTTTAAGTTCCCCTCTATATTTTTTTGTTTTTAAACTTTATAAAAGCACTCAACAGAATAAAATGACTTCCTAAAACCTCCGGGTTGTCTCCCTGGCAGTGCTTTCTTTAAAGCCATTAAGCTAGGCATAAAGTGCTCAAGTAATGGATCCACCCGGATCCCAAGGTATATCAAAGCCAATTTTAATTAACAATAATTTGTAATTTAGTAGTGAGCACAAAGCAACATATATCATGCAATGACGAAGTCTAACTCTCTTCCTATGCATCGACATGTCATAAAAGAACAATACATGCACATCAAGTAAAGGCCAATACATAGCATAAGCAGTTTCTTGCAATTTTATCGTGTTGGAAACATAAAGAGATGGAGATGTAGTTCCTCTCTCATAATAATTGCTAGTAGGATTAGCAAGCACATGCATAATATATTCATCAAAATCATCATGTGTAGTAGCAAAACGCAACCCATCAATGTAATCCTTAATAAGTGCAAACTTCTCCGATATAGTGTAGTTGGGAGAATTCAAAAAGATAATAGGACTATCATGTGTGGGTTTAATAGCAACAATTTCTTTCTTAACATAAGGAACTATATATAGCAAGTTCATCTCCATAAGCATAATTCATATTGACATCTCGGCTAAAAGCATAGCAAGCATCAAGTTCATCAAAAAGGGATATTTCAAATGAATCAACAGAATCATGACAATTATCATAGCATTCATCCTTCGGTAAGCACGAAGGGGCATTAAACAATGCATGAGTTGAAGATTTACTCTCATTAGAAGGTGGGCACGGGTGATCAATCCGCTCTTCCTCCTTTTATTCTTAGCTCTCCTCATCATCTTTTTCATCCAATGAGCTCAGAGTTTCATCAATTTCTTCTTCCATAGACTCCTGCAAAATATTAGTCTCTTCTTGGACAGTGGAGACTTTCTCAATAAATACATCAATACCGTAATTGTATTTATAATTCACATAACAATATTTAAGTATAGCAAAATTTTCAGGTCTATAAACAGAATCATCATAATCTTCATACTTTTTAAACAGAGATTCAATTTCATAAGCGCCCTTTAAAGCAAAAAATTCTTGTATTCGTTCCTCATCATAGTAATCATATCTACCATTAGCATAAGAAGCCAAGGTTTCATTATCATTAAATTCACATGAAAAGGGAAGGTGCCGAACCTTCATCCTAGAGCAACAAGTATAATCATATCTCTAGCATAAATTCTGTCAGCATTCTGGGAACCTGGGTACCCAAACTTGCCTGCCTATGGCCCACGGCGTGGCTCCATCGACGACCTGGTACGGCCCTGTTTCAACACCAACAAGACAAGACCCTCGTGAGGGGCCAAGCCTCGCAAGGCAGACAACACCAAGACCTCCTGAGGGAGTGGCCTCCCCAGGCTGGCTCCTGAGGAGCGGAGATTTCTATGCAGGTATCCAACCTCACGAGGTTGCGGTGACGCAAGCCATGACGACCAAGGCCAAGCGAGCGCCAGCAGGCACAGAGGAGCAGGTTTCCGCTTTGGTGTTAAGGAGGCAAGCGTAGGCGTGGGTTCCCGAGGAATCAGGCACAGGTTTCCATTCCAGTGCAACGAGACCAAGACCGCCAGGACGGCAGGAAGGATGTCATCGCCGAGCCCACCGCGGCCTCACGACCAGAAGCTTTGCAGGCGAAGACCACCTTTCGTCAGGATAAGATGTACTACTTGTCCCCTTTCAAATTGGCCACTGTGGGATCCCTTCCCGCCTTCGTTTTGGAGGAAGAGGACCGAGGCCGCTATAAGTATAAGCTAGCACTACTGGAATCCACTTCTTTGCCGTCTGCCACTTCTTTGCCGTCTGCTGGCTGACGGCAAAGAAGGTCTTTGCCGTCCGCTTACGAAAAACGGATGCAAAGAACTGGCTGATGGCAAAGAAGGTCTTTGCCATCAGCCATTTCTTTGCCGTCAGCTGGCGGACGGCAAAGAGATAGGTGGGCCCCACTAACGAGCTGCTTAGAAAAAACCTAACGGCCCCCCTCTTTGCCGTTTTCTAGCAGACGGCAAAGAGCAACAAAGCGGACGGCAAAGAATTTTGTAATCTAACGGCCCCCACCTCTCCATCCCACATCCATCCATCTAAAGAAAATGAGGAAAAAAGAAAAAGAAGAACAAGACAGAAACCACCGCACGCCTCTCCCACTCTCTCTCTCTCTCGCTCGTCTCTCCCTCCCCCCGAAACCGTCGCCGCCGCCACCTACGCCACTCGATTCCGGCGGGCCTCGCCGGCGCGCAGCACAGATCTGAGCTCCCCTGCCTCCGCTCTTCCCTTCCTTCCGGCCAGATCCACCTCTCGCGGCCCCGGGAGCTCATCCCCGACCCCTTCCCATGGCTAGGGTTTCGAGGGTGGCGTCCCCACCAACTCCGGCGCAGCAGCGGCGACTGTGCTCCGCCCTCTTCAATGCCCACCGCAAGTCCCACGGGCGGTTCCGCCTCGTGGATGGTGCTCCTGCACCCGATGGCTGCGGGGCGGACGCGCGCGGCGGGTAAACTCCGGCGACATGGAACACACTTCCTCTGCTCTTCCTCGCGGGGGGGGCGATGAAGATCAAGGAGGATGACAAGCAGAAGAAGAAGCCGGCCAGGACGTGCGTCCAGATCGAGGAGATCCCCGAGGACAACACCGCCGGCTGCGACGCCATCCGCAAGGTACTGGCCACGATTGGTTACGATGGGGAAAAGAAAATATGAGATTTTTGTGGCCCGATCTGAACTAAATGTGGGATTTCCAGTAGATTTAAGATAGATCCATGGGTACCTCTTGCTAGATTTAAGAAAAAGGTTGGAATTTTAGAGGATGCTAGTGTCCACACTCTAGATCTGTGCTAGTACTGGCTATAGATAGACTCCGCTCTGCTCTGAATTCTGAATGATAGTATCAGCTTGAGAATCCTGCCTCCTAGCAATGTACTGACCGCCTGACATTTGTTTCCCTTCTGTTCTGATGATGCAGGCCTTTGCTATGGGGAACGGCAAGGGGAAGGCCAAGGAGCTGTCGCCGCAGGATGCCGCGCTGCTCATCCAGATGAACTACAGGGCGCACCTCGCCCACCGCTCCCAGGTGCTCCACTGCCTGCACGATCTCGCCGTCGCCAAGGCCAAGCTCAAGGAGCTCAGGTCCCTCTTCTACAACCTCTCCTACAGACGCCGCCTCTCGCATGACCACGAGGAGCGCTAGAGGTTCTCCGAGAAGATCATTGTCCTGCTGCTCACTGTCGATGTGCTCGAGGTGAGCTCCGTCATGACCTGTTTACGATTGCTGATTGCCATTGCTGTGTTTTGGATTTGAAATTCAGTTACTACATATACTGGCTACCACTATATTATTAGACAAAAAAATAAAAGCAAAGCACACCAGGATGATTACCATGCTATTTAGCTGAGCATCCGTCCAACATATGTATGCACTTGAGATGATCTCCATCATCACCTGTACCCCATTGCCATGGCTGTGTTGTGAATTTGAAATTTACTTGCTAGTTAGTACAGTACATTGTTGGTTTGAGGATGGTCTATCAGGGTTCTGTACATAAGTATGATTTTCTAGCTAGTGTCTGAAGGTATTGGTTAGCGATGCGTCATTATTGAGAAAATAAATAAAAGCACACTACAAAGATTAACATGCATGCCAGATATGTAGCTCAAGTAAGTTGTAACTATTAAACATGTGATATACCGAGCTAGTTACTATTAGTATGTCTATTGTACTAGCCAATAGATGATACGTTGGTTGTTGACACCATTAACATGCATCCAAACCAATATTATTCACCTGCTGTTTTTCTAATCTATATGCAAACTTGGACATATACAGCCGGTCTGTAGCACCTAGGATATAGTACTGTAATCATGTAAAACTGAAACTGAATCTGATGATCTTGTGTGCATGTGTATACTAACAATGTAGCCTCACACCATTAATAATTATCTGCAGCAATTTAGAAGAATCCATCAAGTCATTGAGCTGCAGAAAAAGGGCCCCTTGTGTGTTTTAAAATGAAACTTCTGGCTGCACTTCTCTCGCTCTTGTTGAGACTCAGTGCTGCACTTGATATTAACTGAACATTTTCTCTAATTTTGTGCTGAATATGAAACTGCACTGCTGACTGTGTAGTTGATTCTGTTTTGGAGAGATAAAAGAAATTACTTCTAGTTAGCATCTCACATGAGATGTGTTTGTGTAGTTACTCATTAATTCCTGCAGAAACCTGTAGTATATGCTCGGAAGAACAAGGTTTCGGAACCAGATTCATATTTGCAGGATAATAAGGTGTTGTTGCATAAGTCGAATGGACCAACTAGTAGGCGCCGTGTTTCCTGAAGTGTTGTGACCATGGAGGACTTGGTGCATCGAGCACCTTGAGTCCTTACTGCGTGCCTGCCTGTCTTGAATGCTAGTGCACACTTCACGCCAGCGCCTTCACCTTCTCCACAAATGACCAGAGTTCCCAAGTCTGAGGATGCGCGCACGACAGCGACACCTTTAGTTGCTGGTACATTCTCTTTTCCATCCATTCTTCTGGGAGCATTATTCTTTTTTAGCACAAGGATGATGACCTATTTTACAGATATAAGTTGCATCATAATAATCTTCACATTTTAGTTGCATCATAATAGTCTTTTTGTTATAGTCTTCTTCTTCTAACTTAATTCTTTCCCATTTTGCAGATTTGCTTCAGATCACGGAAGCTTGGGTTGATGGAGTGCTTGTCTTTAGTTTTTGTTTTGACTTTGTGAAACTTGCTACCTATGGATGAAACTGTGTAATATTGATGAAACTATGTATATGTATGGATGAAACTTGCTACTATTGATAACATGTGTTGGATATGTGTTGGATATATATGTGTTCATGACTATTGGTAATATATGTTGGATATGCTATATTGGTCATATATATATATATATATATATATATATATATATATGTGTGTGTGTGTGTGTGTGTGTGTGTGTTTGAATTTCTATGAAAATGAATTGATATAACAAAAAACAGAAAAACCAGGGGCTATATAGCCACTTTGCCGTCTGCTAGCAGACGGCAAAGAGGCCACGTGGCAGCAGCCTGGGCTGGCCTATTTCAGCTCTTTGCCGTCTGCCAGCAGACGGCAAAGATGCAAAGGTCTTTGCCGTCTGCTGGCAGACGGTAAAGCACACCGTTAACCCCCTAACGGCTCTCACGCCACCACATTGCCGTCAGCTTTCTTTGCCGTCTGCTGGCCTCGGATGGCGGACGGCGTAATCCTTTGCCGTCCGTTTCTAAGAAGCGGACGACAAAGAAGGCCTTTGCTGGCAGGCTTTCATCCGGACAGTTTGCCGTCTGCTAGCGGACGGCAAAGATGTTTGCCGTCCATGATCCATGCCTTTGCCGTCCGCCATGGCGGACGGCAAAGAAGCTGATTCCAGTAGTGTAGCCACCACCATAGATAGGGAATGAACCGAAGGACGACTCACCCTCACCCCAGAGCAGACCTCGCGAGGTTGTTCTTACCTTGTACTAGTTCATCCCCAGCCCCTTGTGAGGCAAATCCACCACAAAGCAAGAGTAGGGTCTTACACCGCAAGGTGGCCCGAACCTGGGTAAACTGCCGTGTCCATCTCCTTCCTTGATCCATCAAGCTAGGCTGTAGGGCGACGGGTTGGTTGGTTGGATAGGTTGAGTTCTTCGCACACGCCCCAGAGTTCCAACCTTCTTTGGGTCTGTGGAGCCCTGAATCCGACATTTGGCGTGCCAGGTAGGGGCGTGTTGAAGCTTCTCTGCCACCACTCACTCTGCCGCCGTTCCGCCGTTCCAATGGCCGACGCTCGCCATGTTCGAGCTGAGCGTCGGGCCGCTCGTGTCGCCCAGATGGCATCCGCGGGCAACGGCGCCCCTCGCCGCTCTGCCTTCTCAGTGGCTAACGCCGCCACCGACCCTGCTACCCGCGAACAGCAGGACTCGTCGCTGCCACCGTCCGTGTAACGCGACGGCTGCACCGCGACTCCATCACCCACCCCAGCCACAGCGTTGTCTTCTCATGGCCGTCGTGGGCCGGTGAACGCGCTGTTTAGGCTGCTCATGGCGCGTGAGCTTCTGTGCTATCGCCGAACTCGTCAATGCCGCTGGTGAGGCCCCTGCACCGTCTCGTTCGCTTCTCCCTTCGCCATCCTTGGCGGGCGACATGGCTCATGGCGCGCCTCCTCCCCCTCCTCTGCACGGCATGGGCCCCGAGCCAAGGATTGAAGCTCCCCAGCGCGACCCGCCGTGCAGAGCGCCGGCGCGCGATGAAGAAAGCTGCCAGGTGGTGCAGGGGCCCCAAGGAGAAGCGCGTGCGCTTCCAGCACCGCCACGTCAAGACCGCGTACCGCCAGAGGCAGCGGCGCGCGGGCATCGAGATCAGGCTCCTCCCCTGCAGCTAGCCCCTGTCAGTGCGGCAGGGTGCCGTGCTTTCACCCTGGAGCTGGGCCGCGTCGTCTGGCCCGACAAGTTCAAGCTGAATCTGCCTTCGCACTACGATGGCGGCCCTGACCCCGCTGAATTCCTCCAGCTCTATGAGCTGGGCATCGAGGCGGCGAACGGCAATGAGAAGGTCATGGCGAACTGGTTCCCTATGGCCCTCAAGGACGGCGCGCGCTCTTGGCTCCTGAACCTTCCGGTGGGGTCGATCTCCTCCTGGGACGAGCTCCAGGAGCGCTTCATCGCCAACTTCCAAGGCACTCGCGACCGCGCTCCAGCAGCAGGCGACCTGTGGTGCATCAATCAGCAGCCAGGCGAAACCTTGCACATGTACATACAACGCTTCACCAATGTCCGCCTCAAGATCCCGAAGGTGTCGGACGAGGCCATCATTTCGGCATTCTCCGAGGGCGTCAGGGATGTCAAGATGAAGGAAGAGCTCGCCATACACGAGGACTTGTGCTCGGCTCTGGAGATGTTCAACATGGCTGCCAGGTGCGCGAGGGTAGAGGAAGGTCGCCTCTCCCTCCTGGAGCTTCCAGAGGTCGATCCTGAAGACAAGAAGGCCAAGGCTAAGTATGTGAAGCGCAAGGGCCCAGCTGTGCTCGCGGCTGAGCCTGAGATGAAGCGCGGTTGTGACCACCCTGAATCCTCCAAGGGCAGCCGTCCGTTCTGCGTCTTCCATAATGTCCACAGCCACAACATCAACGTCTGCCAGGAGCTCAGGGCAATCCACAATGGGCGCATCGGCCGCCGTCCCGAGTGCAACGACCATGACTACGAACGCGGAGGAGGCCGTGGCGGCGGCCGCTGGGACAACCGCGACTCTCGCCAGGACTGGCGTGATCAGCCTCGTGAGGACCGCTGGCAGGGCCAGCCTCACGACGTCCCCTGGCGTGACCAGCCCCGCGAGGAACATCCTCAGGGCAACGCCGGCCTTCCTCTACTGCCACCGCCGCCAAGGAGGAATGACGACCACCGCCAAGATGATGGGACCGGGGGCTTTCAAGAGCCTCGTGCCATTGCCTGCATCCTGGGCGGTGCTCAAGCTCCCGCCTCTCATCGCATCTTCAAGCAGTTCGCTCGTGAGGTGAACGCGGCCCTCCCCAAGCTTGAGGCGTCGCGCCCCCTCAGATGGTCCAAGTACGCCATCACCTTTGACTCCATGAACCAGCTCAAATGTTCAGCCGCCACTGGCGCGCTCCTGATGCTCTGCTCGCCGACCATCAGCAATGTCCTCGTCACCAAGACACTCATCGATGGCAGCGCGGGGCTCAACGTTCTCTCCGTCGAGACGTTCGAGACACTCTAGGTGCCGTACGACCAGCTCCTCCCCACCAAGCCTTTCTCAGGAGTGACCGATGGTTCCACCGTCCCCATAGGGCAGATCCACCTCCCTGTCACCGTTGGCCAGTGTGACAACTACCACACCGAGCTCATCGACTTCGACGTCGCCCATATCTGCCTCCCGTACAAACGCCATCCTCGGGTATCCGGCCCTCGCCAAGTTCATGGCGACAACGCACCACGGCTACAATGTCCTCAAGATGCCAGGGAGTGGTGGTATCATCACGATCGCCTGCGACAAGAAGGCTGCGGTGTGCTCCCTTGAGCGCGCCTACCAGGCTGCGGCAGTTGAGAACTCAGACGATGAGGGCGCCATTCGACCTCCTGAGGCCATCCCCAAGAAGAAGAAGCAGCTCCTCCCCAAGGGCCGTCAGGAGGCTGGCGCACCTGACGATTGTGCCTCAGGCCCCGCGCCCGCCGCTGGGGCGCCCTTCCCTCTCGCATAGGAAGGGGTGCCCGGCGCCCCTCTCAGGACGGGCTCGGGGGCTCCCGTCTGGAGGGCCTCTGACCTGACCAGCATCACGAGGGAGGCGTTCGGGCACCACGTGGGGGCGTGCTTCAACGCATGCCTCCATGAGCAAGGCGCAAGGCGAGAGGCGCCAGGCGTTCAGGAGTTCATCACCAAGGTGATCGAGGAGCTTCAGGAGGTGCGAGCCATGCGTGGCGAGTGTCACCCCGCATCATCCAGTGTGGCTGCCACCCCTGACATGGGTAGCGAGCGGCGCGTCAGCGTCAAAATCCCAGGTCTCAATAGGGTTGCTTCTCAGGAGCTCTTCTGGCCGTCCCGCGTTGGACGGAGTGGGGGCTGCCCCCGCAGCTACGTCCGCATGCCGTTCGGCCTGTTGAACATGGCTGCCTCGCACCAGTGCCACATGCAGGACGTCCTGACGGCTCACGAGGCCCGGCGCCAGGCAGTCCTGACAGAGGAGGTGCCGGACCCTCGCGAGCTTCCCGGGCCTCCAGAGCCTCCCGAGCCTCAAGAGCCAGCCGGCTCGTGACGAGCGAGCTCCGCAACACGCATCTTCAGCTACTCCAATGCTTCTACAACAACGGTGCCAGGTGACTTTTTGGTTTGTTCAGTTGAGGGCGCCCCTCGGACTGCATTATCCTCAAGCTATCAGGGCCCGCCCCTGCAGCATGTATCGTTTTGCGCATGTATCAGAACTGGTTTCGCCCTTTTATGAATTGCTTGATATTGCAATCTGCATGTCCGGTGCTTCGCCACCATGAATGTCGTGCACCCTCACAAACCCGCCCGTGACCGCCTCATGATTAAGGGCTGGCACGGCGTCTGTGCTCGGGTCCGTCCCTGCAGCGTCGCTAAACCCAAGTGGCTGAGCTCTGTCTTGCGGTCTAGCTCCCGTGCATGTCACCTCCCGTGGTCCTTGGTGCCTTGTTCTCGCATGAGCTAATCGAGAGTGGACGAGTCAGGGCGCGCGACCCGGTGCCTCGCCACCGCGGGAGCCGCGTGCCGGTTGTATTTCCTTGGGATTGTTGCATGAGAAGACTGGGCACGGCGTCTGTGCTCAGGTCCGTCCCTGAAGCGTCGATAAACCCAACGGCTGAGCTCTGTCTATCGGGCTGGCCCCGTTCACGTCACCTCCTGGGGTCGTTGGTGTTTGGCCTTCTCATGCGATGTCCTCCGGAGATTCACTCAGCGCAGGCCACCCCAACATCTCGCAGGGTTCCTACAAATGCTCCGCACCAAAAATTCAGGTGCAACCCGCCTTGATGTAGGGCCTCGTGAGTCCCATGCTGGCTCACGGGTGCCCATATACACCTCCTCCAGTCCTGCCCTGCTAGCCACGCGCACAGATGGGGCTGTACACGCCCCGGAGTCTCCCCCCGAGGGAACTCCCACCCACACACCAGTGGAAGCCCCATGCTTCGCGCTGGCGGACGACAATGTCGAGGAGCGACTATGCCCACGCACCAGTGGAAGCCCCATGCTCCGCGCTGGTGGACGACACGGTCGAGGAGCGGCTATGCCCAAGCTAAAGTGGAAGCACCATGGTCCGCGCTGGTGAATAAACAACTGAGGGCACCCTAGCGGCTGTGATAACCTCAGGAGGGCCTAAAGGCTCACTGCTCCGCCCCACCACGCAGCTTTCCTACAGGAGGGCCGCGTGAGGGGGCTGGGCACGGGGGCTACGCTCAGGCCACGCCTGACGCACGCCACCTCACCAGGTCTCTCGCACCTGGTTTTCCCGTGTCCCCCCAGGCAAAAGCTGGCGAGGAAAGGTACGGAGGGCTCCGGATTAACTCACACGTTGCTCACATTTCCTCCATGAGGGTTGTTCGTACGTCAAGGGGGACCCCTGAGCATCGCGACTCAGGGGCCTCACTGGTCACGTAGCCCCTCACCCCTTGGCCTCGTCCTAGTGATCCGGACACCCCAACGGCGGCTGAGGTATGCGCGGGGCCGGGCCCTGCCGACGTTGAACACTAAGGCAAACAGGAAGGAAATTGAGCACGGAAAGGAAATCGCGGAGTCCTAGCAAGTTATTACAAAACATAATGTTCCATGAGTTCAAACAGAAGTTCTCACGCCTCCGCGAGGCACGATGAATGTTGCAGGGTCAACTAGGAAGAAGCACCGCCATCGCCTTGGTGGCCACCATCGCTCGCCTTGGGAAGCCCGTCGTCGATGACGCTCCCACCATCTTCGCCGCCGGCTTCTGCCACCGCAACTGCGGGGTCGGGGACGCAGAGGAACTTCCCCAGCAGGGCCTCCACCTGCTTCTTCATGGCCTCGGCAGTAGCGGTGCGAGATTCAAGGGCCACCGGCTCGATCAGCGTGCTGAGGTCGAAGACTGGGTCCCAGAGGAGAAGGTGGCTGAAGACGTGCGTTGCGGCCGAAGTAAAGAGCGCGCGACACTCCTCCTCCACCGCCTAGTCCACCCTAGCGGCGACGCCCTCAAGAGCCTCAACAAGCTTGGGGAGAAGCGCAGCAGGGCCATCCTCCCGAGTCGCCAGCGGTTTCTCATACCCTCCTCCATAAAGGGAGCGCAGCGCCTTGCGAGACCTGAGTTCGGAGGAGACCAAGGCTTCGCGTTCCACGGCCGCCATTTTCTCGGCGGCGGCGAGGGTCTTCTCCCTAGCCTCCAGCTAGGCCGTCGCCTCAGAGACGAGCTGGGCATGGGACGCCTGCGCCTTGTCCACCTCCTCCTTCAGCTTGCCCAGGCGGTCCTGCTCTGCGGCTTGGTCCTTGGTTGCCTGGGCCAGCTTGGCGTCGCAGTCGACGAGCGTTGCTTCGCGGGCCTTGAGCTCCTCCTCCTACTGATGGAGCCGTTGGGTGTGGGCAGCCTGCACCTTGCGGAGAGCTTTTAGCTCAGTCTCCACCTTGCCGCAGCGCTCCTTGGCAGACGTCGCATCACGAGCCCTCGCGGCTTCATTGGCCTCCCTCCTGCTCTCAGCGGTGGCGGCCTCGGCTCGGCTCCAGGCCGTCCTGGCGGACGCATCGGCCTAGAGCCACCCCGAGATAAGCCCCATGCGCTCCCTCACCATGCACCTGTCAGTGTCATGGAGATCAGTCCGGAGCTGGTCCAGCACATTGAAGGCTTCCTCCAGAGCCCCGGGCCTAACATGGGGGCCGCAATCTGCCAGCACAAGGGCCTGGGAAAGAGGTGGCACCGGCGCGAGGACTGGCATCGCCACAGCAGCAAGGCCAGCTTGGGGCTCGGGAGCCCCCGAACCCCCCGCGGGCACAATAGGGACGGGCGGCTCCGGAGCCTGCTGGCCCATGGAGGCAGACTCCTCCTGAGTCTCCCCCACCGTACCCTTAGGGGCCCGCTCCATCGCAGGGGAGCGCAAGGCAACCTCCTCCGCCTGAGCCAGGGCTACCCCAGCCGTGGCGAGCGGTGGCGCCTCCGAGGTCCCGGCTCCCTCCTTCCTCTTCTTCATCGTGATGTCCGTCCTGGTTGCCAGGAAGGGAGCACTGTGAGCACAGGTATCGAGGGTGACAAACAAAGACAAGGCAAGATGCTTACTCGTCAGAGGCAATGTACGCCCTTTTCCGCACCGGGGCCAGGGCTCCCCCAACCTTCTTGGGCGCGGACCTCGTCGCGTCCTGAGGATTGGCAGGGCGCACGACGGCTGGCCTCGGTGGGGCGTTGACGGTCGACAAGGCGGAGGCGTCACCTCGAGGAGGTGGCACCGCCCCGCCCTTCTTCAAGATCGCTCGGCCTAGCCTCTGCAGGGGAGTGGCCCCGGACCTCGTGACGACCCCGGTGGAGCGCGGGGATTCCGCGACCGGGGGCTCGGTGGCGTCATCATCATCGGAGATGCCGCGGAGAAGCTCGCTCTGCGATGGAGGGAGGTCTCCGCCCCGTCGTCCACAGTCGCCTCCGAGTCCTCCTCCCTCTTTTCCCCGGTGTCGTCACCGGAAGACACCAGCACCAAGGAATTGGGGAGCTCGGGCAGCACGAGCCCTAGCTCGTTGAAGACAGGCATAGCGGCGACCAGCGCTGCCCTGTTGGCACGGCGGTATAGCGGGATGTAGGCCACCGGGAGGTTGCCCGGATCCCTCTCAAGCAGGGTATGCATGGCCTTGTCTAGCTCCTCGCCCATCAAGCTCCCTGGGCGCAGCCGGATGTCGTACTCCACGCCCTTGAACTCCCTCATGGGGCGCGTATGCACCTGGAGTGGGGCCAGGCGCTGTGTTAGGAATTCCTTGGTGAGCATGGCCCCCGTCAATGCCCCGGCCTCCATGTCCGCCGTCATCTTCCTCAGGACTAGCGCCACTCGGGGGTCGGTGAGCTTCTCATGACCCCACCAATCAAGCTTCTCCGGCAGCTCGGTTGCCAACTCCAGCCGCGCGTGGAGGCCCCTGGCGTCCATGAAGACCCACTTACGCCGCAAGTTCTCCACCTTCTTCCCGGCCCTCATGAGCGCGTTGCCACTATGGACCGCAGCAAAGGAGACACAGCCTGAACGCTGGGTTGGGTCGTGCATCCGCAGATAGAATAAGTGGCGGAGGAGCGCAACGGAAGGCATCACGCCCATGAACGCCTCGCAGTAAAAGGCAAAGATTGACAGGAGAAGGATGGAGTTGGGCTGAAGATGCAGAGCCTAAACCTGGTAATGGTCGAGGACAGCGGTGAAGAACTCGGCGAAAGGCGGGACGAGCCTCACGAAGACACTGTGGAGGAAGAAGGGGTAAAATGTCCCTTCCAGGGTCCCTCGCTCGGCGGATCCGGCCAAGAGCATCGTCTCCTTCCACTCATTGTCGGCACTCGCCGTCAGTGGGAGCGCGGTGGCGAGGTGTTTCTTCTCGGTGATGGAGGACGTGTCAAGGGCCGGCGCAGGTGAGGAGGAGGAGCTCGCGGCCTGGGTAGTCGGTTTCACCTTCCCGGATGCCATCTACGAAGAACTTGGGAGAAGAGACACGGAAGGGAGGAGGAATTCGACCAGACCTGGCGACGCTCTCGGCAGGAAGAAAGCGGATCTGGAGCAAGGCGAAGAGAAGGTAATGATGGTGTGGGGCGGGCGCCAGTCTTTTGTCAAGTCGCATGGTTGCCGAGGTGACGTGGAGAGGTGGAGACGCCCACGTCCCATCAAGCGCCACGCGTCGGCTCGGTCCACAGGCAATTGGGGCCCGCGGCGCTTCGCCCTTGCCCTTTGGCTTCGCCTTGAAGCCAAGTTCGAGCGTGCCTTGGGCCAGGGGGCTACTGTCGGCATTCTGGGAACCAGGGTACCCAGACTTGCTTGCCTGCGGCCCACGGCGTGGCTCCATCGACGGCCTGGTATGGCCCAGTTTCAACACCAACAAGACAAGACCCTCGAGAGGGGCCAAGCCTCGCGAGGCAGACAGCGCCAAGAACTCCTGAGGGAGCAGCCTCCCCAGGCTGCCTCCTGAGGAGCGGAGATTTCTATGCAGGTATCCAACCTCACGAGGTTGCGGTGACGCAAGCCATGATGACCAAGGCCAGGTGGGTGCCAGCAGGCGCAGAGGAGCAGGTTTCCATTTTGGTGTTAAGGAGGCAAGCGCAGGCGTGGGTTCCCGAGGAATCAGGCAAAGGTTTCCATTCTAGTGCAACGAGACCAAGACCACCAGGACAGCAGGACGGATGTCATCGCCGAGCCCACCGCGGCCTCACGACCAGAAGCTTTGCAGGCGAAGACCACCTTTCGTCAGGATAAGATGTACTACTTGTCCCCCTTCAAATTGGCCACTGTGGGATCCCTTCCCGCCTTCGTTTTGGAGGAAGAGGACCGAGGCCGCTATAAGTATAAGCTAGCCACCACCGTAGAGAGGGACCAAACCGAAGGACAACTCACCCTCACCCCAGAGCTGACCTCGCGAGGTTGTTCTTCCCTTGTACTAGTCCATCCCCAACCCCTCGTGAGGCAAATCCACCACAAAGCAGGAATAGGGTCTTACACCGCAAGGTGGCCCGAACCTGGGTAAGCTGTCGTGTCCTTCTCCTTCCTTGATCCATCGAGCTAGGCTGTAGGGTGACAGGTTGGTTGGTTGGATAGGTTGAGTTCTTCGCACACGCCCCAGAGTAAGAACCTTCTTTGGGTCTGCGGAGCCCTGAATCCGACAAATTCCAAGCATACCGTTGCAACATTTCAATTTGATCACATAAGAGTTTCCCTTTTTGCGTCAAACGATAATCCCTAAAGTTTTCACGTTGATCCAACATGTCTCCCATTATTAAGTTGAATGGGGTTTTCTCCGGATTATCAATGTAGTGTTTAATATTTTTCACATAACAGGAATCGAGGGTTTTAGGAGGTTCCCCATCTCCATGAGTAGCAAGTACAACTATTTTTTTGGTATTTCGTGTTCCATATCCATAACTAAAGATAGAGAACAACTCAGAATAGAAAATAAAAACTATTTGGTGATAAAGCAAACAAGCACAAACGAGAATATTCACCCCACGCTATTGCTCCCCGGCAACGGCGCCAGAAAAAGGTCTTGATAACCCACAAGTATAGGGGATCATTTGTAGCCTTTTTCGATAAATAAGAGTGTCGAACCCAACAAGGAGCTAAAGGCAGAAAAAATATTCCCTCAAGTTCTATCGACCACCGATACAACTCTACGCACACTTAACGTTTGCTTTCCCTAGAACAAGAAAAAAACTAGAAGTACTTTGCAAGAATAAAACTACAAATAAATTGCAAGATAATAAAAGTTAGTTGTTTAGTAAAAAGGTTTTGTCAATCAAGAAGGTTATTTGTCCCTAGGTGATCGATAACTAAACCAGTGATCATTGTTGCAATTTTATATGAGGGAGAGGCCACTGCTAGCATGTCGTCCCTTACTTGGAATTCTATGCACTTATGATTGGAACTATTAGCAAGCATCCTCAACTACTAACATTCATTAAGGTAAAACCCAACCATAGCATTAAGATATATATTGGTCCCCCTTCAATCCCGTATGCATCAATTTCTATGTTTAGGCTGAAGCTGCTGTCACCCTTGCCCTCCAATGCATAGTCCTATCAACATACTACCAACCCTATGTATTGATCCACATGCGCGCTCATATGATGGGCACCAAAGGACAACACCAAAATAAAATATACAACTCAAACCAATCATGGTCATCTATCAACCGATAGGACAACACGGATGTACTCAAACATCATAGGATAATCACATATCATTGGGAAATAATATATAGTGTTGAGCACCATGTTTAAGTAGAGATTACAGCAGGGAAGAGAGGTGTTACACCGCTGCATAGAGGGGGAGAAAGTTGGTGTTGACGGTAGCAAGGTTGTCGATGTAGATCGCCATCACGATCCTAGCCTCGGCGGCACTCCAGCACCACCGGGAGAGAGGGGGAGAGAGCCCCCCTTCTTATTCTTCTTCCTTGGCCTCCCCCCTAGATGGGAGGAGAGTTCCCCCTCTGGTCCATGGCCTCCAAGGCGGCGGAGGGGCGAGAGCCCCTCCGAGACTGGATCTCCCTCTCTGTTCTCTTCTGTTTCACGTCACCCAGATCAAGCCGAAAACCGTTTCTTAAATATCCGGAGATCCGTAACTCCGATTGTGCTGAGATTTTAACATGATTTTTTTCCAGATATAAGCTTCCTTGCACCAGAAGTAGAGCTCCAACCGACTTATGAGGAGGGCACAACCCACCACCACGCGCCATGGGCTGCCTGGCGCCTAGGTGTCTTGTGGTGGCTGTGGGCCCCCATTTGCGTTGATTCCACCTCCCAAAAATCACAAATATTCCAAAATAATTCTCCATAAATTTTTATCGCGTTTGGACTTCGTTTGATATGGATATTCTACGAAACAGAAAACATGCAGAAAAACAGGAACTGGCACTGGGCACTGGATCAATAGGTTAGTTCAATAAATCATATAAAATGTTGCCAAAAATATGTGAAAGTTGTATAATATTGGCATGAAACAATAAAAAATTATAGATACGACGGAGACATATCAAACATCATGCGGGAGATAGAACTGCTCACAATGTATTGCAATCTGGTTTTTATTGGCCTACTCTTTTCAAGGATGCCTGTAAGTTTGTCTTGTCTTGTGATGAATGTCAAAGAATTGGTAATATCGGTAAGCGTCAAGAAATGCCTATGAATTATTCACTTGTTATTGAACCATTTGATGTTTGGGGTTTTGATTATATGGGACCTTTTCCTTCCTCTAATGGGTATACACATATTTTGGTTGCTGTTGATTATGTTACTAAGTGGGTAGAAGCTATTCCAACTAGTAGTGCTGATCATAACACTTCCATTAAAATGCTTAAAGAAGTTATTTTCCCAAGATTTGGAGTCAGTGGATATTTAATGACTGATTGTGGTTCACACTTTATTCATGGTGCTTTCCAAAAAATGCTTGCTAAATATGATATTAACCATAGAATTGCATCACCCTATCATCCTCAATCTAGTGGTCAAGTTGAACTTAGCAATAAAGAAATAAAATTAATATTACAAAAAACTGTCAATAGGTCCCGAAAGAATTGGTCTAAGAAACTAGATGATGCACTTTGGGCCTATAGAACAGCTTATAAAAATCCTATGCGTATGTCTCCTTATAAACATTTATTCAAAAAAAATACAACAATATAATTAGCACAACATAACAAAGCACAATCATGTGGATGAAGGCCGATACTGACCTCGTTTGTTACAGCTGCGTCGGCCACTGACTTGGTCATACCTTTCCTTGTGGAGTGAATTTTGCACCCCACGTGTTGTTGAGTTGAGTTTCCCTTGGTCTGTAGACTAGTCATGTCACCAGCGCCTACTAATACTCTAAAGCCTCTCGATCATTCCGTCTGTAATGTAGCGCAAACAGTGACTGCTTCTTTATGCAAAGTGGAAAGATCAACTGGGCCCAATAACGCAACAGTTTGCCTTAAACACATTGTCTCCTTTTGTGCAGTTCAACTAAAATCAAAGTCGAAATAGAACCGAGCAGAAGTTTTGATATCCCTGTATGCACAAATAGGTATAAAGGAAACAATTACTGAGAAATAATGGTTTATGACTTATACTCCCAGAAGAAAAAACATCTACCTTATCTTAATGGGAAACAAAGTAGGACAGTAGCAATTCTCAAACAGTGTGATTCATTCATATTAACTAAGACATTATCTTAACAACACCTTATTTCAACATGTATAAAGAACGACAAAGCAGAAAAGTACCATTCCTAAAACAATGCAACTGATTCATATTAACATCGACATTATCTTAACAATACCTTGGTTAAACATGTAGAAAGAACTACAAAGCAGGATAGTACCATTTGTAAAACACTGTAACTGATATATAATAACAGAGACATTATCTCAACAATACATTTCTTAAACATGTACTCCTGCCGATCCCTAACAGAAATGGTACTTCCGCCGATACCTAACAAGTGTAGCAATTTGGAATTAAGATTCAGTAGTTAATTCTATGAGTGGCATTGCTTAATTTTACTAGTGGCATTAGATTAATAAAAAGCATAAACAGTTCCAGGGGAGAGTGGGCGCAATAGCACCATGTGCTTCCATCTACTTATAAAGGGGGTGATGCAAAGTTTGTTGTAATAAAGCAACAAGCATCATGTCTGGGTTAGTCCCATTTTTGTTCACTTAATGGGAAAAGATAGCAATACAATAGCTTCAATTCAACATTTATTTAAAACAGTACCACTACAAGTAGTACAACATCTCAAAGCACACTACACAATCATGTGGATGAAGGTCGGTACTGACCTTTCATGAGGCAGACAAGATCAAATACGAATTTGTCAACATGAATAGGAAATCCAATCTCGTTTTGTGTAGTTCAACTAAATCAAGCAAAGTTGTCGGTGTGACATTTAAGTTGAACTGCACAAAACACTCTTAAAACAAAAGTGTTTTGCATAGTGAAGCAAAAGGTCCCAATAGCAACGAGTTGAATAGATATCCCTGTTTTCAGAGGTAAAAAAAGAAACAATTACTGGCCGATAAAGGAGGATGAATCATATGGCCACAAAAAGAAGCATCTACCTTATCTTGATGGAAAACAAAGTAGGACAGTAGCATTTCTAAAACGGTTGCATTGATTCATATTAACAGAGACATTCTCTTAAAATAACATTCATTAAAAATGTAATTTACTTTTAACAGTGGCATTGCTTCAATTTTCTAGCGGCATTCTTAGATTAACAACAGCAAAATAGTTGTATGGGACATGGGACATGCCAGCACCAGGTGCGTCCACACGTATAAATGGGTGATGCAGAGTATGTTGCCAAGCAGCATATCTATGTTGGTCCCATATTTGTTCTCTTTGAACCTTTTTCCTATGTGAGAGCAGCAAATCTAGTACTGCACAAACTACCCGACCCCCCAGTTTCTTTCCTTTTTCAACAAAGAGATCGGTTCCTTACAAATGTGTGTACTGGGTTACCCCCTTTTTTCCTTTTCGGCCAACAGAGCGGCTGGATGGCCAGTCTATACTACTTTCCCTCCCTCCTTTCCTCATTGAACCACGTCCTAGATTCATGCTCCACCCCACCCCCTTCTTTCGTCTTTGAACCAAGACCTAGATTCGACTACAAAATCGAAAAAGATCCGCATGCAGCTAGAGCAATGACGGTTTCAAAGAAAGTTATACCTTAGGGTCGTCGGGATGAGGCTAGGCATGCGGCGGGAGGCCAGATCTGCCCACACTACGTACGACAGCGAGGAAGAAGGGGTCGGAGGCCCTCCCGCACCGACGCTGGGTGAAAGAGAATAGCGCAGCCAGTAGTGGAATGCCTCCCTTGCCGAAGACGACAGAGTGAACGCTGCACCTCCTCCCCTTCCCGGTGCAATGGGATCCGGATGGCTCCTTCACCAGATGTGAGGGGGGAGAGAGAGAGAGAGGCCAACGCAGTCTTGTTTAGGTCTGTGAAGAGGGTGAGAGATTGTGAATAGAGAAAACCCTAGCAAAGGAATGCTGAGCCTCCAGCGTGTGTATATATATGTAGTGCAACGAGAGTGTGAAGAGTGCAAACCCTAGCGAACAAGCGCTGAGGCTCCAGCTTATATAGTACATACTCATGTATAGTACTAATATAGTGGAGTGGTTTTCTTTTTCTCTCCATAACAATCGTTTTAAATTGTGTACGAAACGAAACTCTTTATTTAACGTGCTAGTGAAGAAAACTACGATCAACTAACGATCCACACGTCCTGGTCGCACTACCTATCATTCATGTGCGGTACACTACCCACCGTTAAGTGAACAACCACACACGCGCTAAATTATCAGAAAGGTGTGAGAGTGTTTACAAATAAAGAAATTTAATTTCAATTATTTTGTATGTAAAGTTTGCCCTCTTTCAATAATTATGGTTTGTTGTGTTCGGCCTAAATTTGGTCAAACTTTACAAAGTTTGACTTCAGTCAAATCTAATATGCAGAGTACATAAAAACGAAGGGGTACTAACTCCATCCGGGTTTTTAGTCCACACCATATTTTTAATCAAAGTCTGACCACATATTTAGTTAAACGCTGGACAAATAAAATTATAGGGTAGGTGAAGACAAAGTTGTGAGAAGGCGGGAAAGTTTGCGTATACTCGGTTTACGATGAGTGGCATGCCGAGCGACCGTGTGGGGTGGAGGAGGGTGAGACACGAATGCGACAGACGTGATTTAAACATTGGTTTTGCTCGATGGCGCGATCCAATGAAATGAATGTTGGTTTCCAAAAAAATACTGTACTGCATGAGGGAGAAGCGGATTCAACGAAGAGTGATGGTTTGCTTCTTCCGTCCAACTAACTACCGGGTCTATGTGATTTGACGGCTCATTGGTCATTATTAATGCGGCGGTAGAGCATCGTAGAGCATCTGCAATCTTATTTTTTTATTCGGTGCTAAAACTAACTTTCTCCACTCTTACAGCGGAGGAGTATGAAACACGGCAGCCTAGTGACTACATGGCCCACCTCCCACTATCACCAAATTCCTTGGACAGCCCGGATGCCAAGAAAAAATTACTATACACCGGAGTGTATAGACTATTTTGCCCCCGGATTTGCTTTTGAGGAAATGCTGGGTAGTTATGCCCATGCAAAGTACACAATTTGTCGTGGATATCTCGCAGGTGGGTTCGCGAGACGACAGATGCCACGGGGTGGCTTGAGGTGAGGGCAAGGCTGTAGTGGAGATCAAGGGACGGGATTGGGCAAGCAGCACGCGGTGGTTTACCCAGGTTCGGGGCCCTCGTGTGGAGGTAACACCCCTACTCCTGCATGTCTGATGTATATATGATACGCAGTACAAAGTTGCTCCTGGAGCTGTATTACAGAACGCAGCTATGGGTGTCTGGCCTTATGTACGTATGTGTGGCATGAGTGCCTATGGCCGAGTGGCCGTGGGCATGTGGGCGTGAGTGCCTGAGAGTGTGGCGTGGTGGAATGGCCTCTTCCCTGGATGGATGGATGGATGGATGGATGGAATATATACGTGTAGTGGGCATGGGTGTGTGTGGCGTGAGATGTAAGCTACAGTGAGTAGCTTACATCTCAAGCCGTGTGTAGCTTCTGAGCTAGGTTATGTTTGTCCCTGATGCATTTTATAAATCAATGCCCAGGGGACAAGGTACACTGTAGATGATGTCGCGTGTGACGAGTGAATAGCGTATGCCTTATCAGCAAAAGTGGCCACAGTATGACCGCGGTATGGCCGTCTTATCCGTGTCGGGTCGATGATGTGGTTGACTCCGTGTAGTAGGCCGGCTGGACCAGCCGGACGGGGAGCCCGCCGGGCAGCCGGGATGGCAAGCCGACCGGGCAGCCGGGATGGCAAGTCGGCCGAGGTGGCCGGGCAGCCGGACCGGGGTGCTGGCCGCCCCGTTGTTTTTGAAGCGTCGTTTGCCGTCTTGGGCCTAACTGGGGTCATTCCCCCGACAGTAGCCTCCGAGCCTCCGAGCAACTTGGAAAAGTTGTGCGGAGGGTTTTAGCGGGCGTCGATGAAGCAAAAGATGTCGATGACAGCCGGCTGTTGACCGCAGCTAGCGCGGCTTGCTTCCAGTGGGGGCGCGCAAGCGCACCCACTGGGTGTAGCCTCCGGGCAACTTGGAAAAGTTGGGCGGAGGGTTTTCGCGAGCATTGATTTAGACGATGGCGTCGAAGATGTCGGTTGCAGCCGACGGTAGGCGTGCAAAAGGCGTGGCGTGTTCTGAGTGGGGGCGCGCGAGCGCACCCACTGGGTGTAGCATCCGGGCAACTTGGAAAAGTTGGGCGGAGGGTCTTCGCTGTTGTCGATGAAGCCGACGGCGGCGTCGAGGATGCCGGGCGCGGACACGGAGTCTGCCGGCTAGTGGGCATGGGGCCCTGCCGGGCGCGAACGTGGAGTCCGCAGGTTGATGGGCGCGGGGCCCTGCCGGGTGCGGACACGGAGTCCGCAGGCTGATGGGCGCGAGGCCCTGCCGGGTGCGGACACGGAGTCCGCAGGCTGATGGGCGCGGGGCCCTGCCGGGTGCGGACGCGGAGTCCACCGGCTGAGTGGGGGCGCGCGAGCGCACCCATTGGGTGTAGCCTCCGAGCCTTCGGGCAACTTGAAAAAGTTGGGCGGAGGGTCTTGCTGTTGATGAAGCGGACGGTGGCGTCGGAAACGCCGGTTGCAGCCGACGTCGGGCCTGCAACCCGCGTGTAGCCTCCGAGCCTCCGGGCGAGGAGGGGGTTCCCCACAGCGATGATTGTCCAAAAGACAAGGTTAGTCCGCGCAGATATATTAAATGTTTGCTTTTAGCATTGTAAGTTTTATGCGGAGGGTGCTGACTTGGTTTCGTCCGAGCCGCCTTCAGTCTTTTTCATGTCCCCTCCGCTCTTTGGCTTTGCCTCTTGTTAGCTAGACAGCCGGGAGCTGGTCTGTAGCTGTTACGAAGAGTGGTCGCGGAGTGGAGCGTACAGTACTCGGGCTACAGGAGCAGATTCGACCGAGTAGATACTCATAAAGGAAACGACCGGGTTGCCCAAGCCGTCTTCTCCCGGACGTTTTTCGCGTGGGGTAACCTCCAGCTTTTGCTCTCGCTTACCAGACGGTCGCGTGGCGGTCTGTGGCTGAGAGGTGGGCCTTCGGTCCCGTTTGCGCTACTAAGCCGTCTGTGGGAACAAACGTATCGGGCCGAGCGGCCAGCCTCCGGGCCGAGACTAGCTGGCGCCGGGGTGAACAGTAGTGCAACTGTAATAAAGGCGGAGGTGGTCCCCAAGTGTCGCTCGGGGTTATCCGGTTTGGTGTGCACGGTGCAAAAAATATGCGGGTGAGGAGCTCACATTGCTTTGACGCAAACGAGGCGGAGGGTGCCGAAGACAACTGGCGCGGCTTGGAACTCACGAAGAGCACCGGCACACCCACTGGTTGTAGCCTTTGAGCCTCCTGGTGCTCGAAGGGGGTCCCGGCCGATCGGGCCTGACCGGCCAGGCGTCGAGGCGGACGAGCGGCCGGGCCGACTTGGCACAGCCGGCCGGGCGCTGAAGCGGGCAGGCAAGACCACCGGTGTAGCGGCGATGCGGACGGACGGAGGCGTCTGGCAGCCTTCTTTTTTCTTTTCTCTCTTTTTTTTGCAGCCGGCCCACCGCTTTACTTTTCTTCCTTTCTCTTTTCTCAGCCGGCTACAACTACCGAGCAGCGGAAACCAGCTCGGACACGCGCGGAGACGGCAGCCGGTAGGGCTGGCCGGGTTGCGGGCGGAGCCGGCTTGCCGGTTTGCGGGGAAGCCGGCAGGCCGGGTCGGAGGCGGAGACGGCAGGCGGCAGATCCGGCCGTCCGGGTTGCGGGCGAAGATGGCAGGCGGCAGGGCGGGCCGGGTGGCGGGCGGAGCCGGCCGTCCGGGGAGGCGAGCCGGTGTGAGGGAGGCCGGGTCGACACGGGCGGGCGCGGGCATAGAGTATCAGCTGCGGAGGGGGCCGGGCATGGCTTGGTGGAGGGGTACGTGGACGCGGCTGCGGATGCGGAGGACTGCAGCGGCGCAGGCTAGGAGGAGCAGCTGGAGGTGGCCGTCGGGTGCGGCGCCCTTGGAGACGGGGGGCAGCGCTGGAGCCGGCCGGGGCGCGCGGGCGGCAATGGGAAGCCGGCCCGAGGTCGGCACGCAGGGGCGGGATGTGAGCGGAGTCGGCTGAGCGCGGGGCGGCCACCCAGAGCCGGCGGGTGCGCCGGGGCCGGCCGGGGCGGACGGGAGCCGGTCGGACGCGGACGAGCGTGGGGGCGGCCGTGCGTGGCGACGCGGACGGGCGGCTAGGCCGTGCCGGAGGGGAGACCCGAGGCGGAGAGGCCGGAGCGGCCGGAGCCAGCTGGACGGAGGTGTGGTTAGGGTGAGAGGAATGGAAGAGGAGCGTCCGTCAAGGCGGAGGCACAGCCGCGTGGGAGCGGAGCGGAGCAGGGGCCTGGGAGGGCCGAGGAGCGGCAGAGCTGCAGGGAGCCCAGGCGGGGTTGGAGCAGCGCGTGGGCGTGCGATAGGAGGAGCGAGGACGGAGCAGATGGCCCGCGGGCGAGGACGGAGAGGACCTCGCCAGGGGAGTTTTTACCGCGGTCACTGCTGCGGGGGCGGACGACAGCGATGACGAGGTGGCTGCGGTATAGCAGCGTGCGGACGCGCGGAGCAGCTGGCCAGAGCAGCGTGGGGATGGAGCCGCAGGCCTGAGCAAGCTAGTGTACGGACATATATGACCATTATATGGATAGTGTATGGGAAGTACATGGGCATTGTCTGGGCACGGCGTGCAGAGGCAGGAAAAGGCAGCAGCTGCTTCAGCAGATGGTGGTGAAGCTCGAGGAGAAGAGAGCAAAGCGAGCGACGAGGCGAACGGCGCGCGGGGAAGGCGGAGGCGGACGGTGCGAGGCCGACGGCATGGGGCGCGCTGTCCCGCGCGGCCGCCCCGAGGGCGTGTCCATGTCGAGCACCCGAGCACTGCCGGAGAAATGGCGCGACGTCGCGGTGATGATGACGAAAAGGGCGAGGCCGATGACAAGGACGCGCCGTCCCGTGCGATCGCCCAGGGAGCGTGTCGATGTCGAGCCCCCGAGCGCTACCGGAGAGACGGCGCGATGCCGCGGTGATGATGGCGAAGATGGTCCCGCCCGGACCGCGGTTCCAACAGCAGCTCGCCCCATGGTGGGCGGCAACTATGGTGGTTATCTCGCGGGTGGGTTCGCGAGACGACAGATGCCACAGGGTGGCTTGAGGTGAGGACAAGGCTGCAGTGGAGATCAAGGGGCGGGATTGGGCAAGCAGAACACGGTGGTTTACCCAGGTTCGGGGCCCTCGTGTGGAGGTAACACCCCTACTCCTGCATGTCTGATGTATATATGATACGCAGTACAGAGTTGCTCCTGGTGCTGTATTACAGAACGCAGCTGTGGGCGTCTGGCCTTATGTATGTATGTGTGGCGTGAGTGCCTGTGGTTGAGTGGCCGTGGGCATGTGGGCGTGAGTTCCTGAGTGTGGCGTGGTGGAATGGCCTTCTCCCTGGATGGATGGATGGATGGATGGATGGAATATATATGTGTAGCGGGCATGGGTGTGTGTGGCAGTAGCTTACATCTCAAGCCGTGTGTAGCTTATGAGCTAGGCTATGTTTGTCCCTGGTGTATTTTATAAATCAATGCCCAGGGGACAAGGTACACTGTAGATGATGTCGCGTGTGACGAGTGAACAGCGTATGCTTTATCAGCAACAGTGGCCACAGTATGGCCGCGGTATGGCCGTCTTGTCCGTGTCAGGTCGATGATGTGATTGACTCCGCGTAGCAGGCCGGCTGGACCAGCCGGACAGCCGAGATGGCAAGCCGGCCGAGGTGGCCGGGCAGCCGGACCGGGGTGCTGGCCGCCCCGTTGTTTTTTTAAGCGTCGTTTGCCATCTTGGGCCTACCCGGGGGTCATCCCCCCGACACAATTCTCGTGAGCAATTACTCCTCTCTCCATCTCTCTGGATGCAGGCTCACTAGATCTATCTGCATGCAGCTCTCTCTCTCTGGTTTTGCATGCATGCGACGCGACTCTCTCTCCCTCTGTGTGTGTGTGTGTGTGTGTGTGCAAGCATGCCTTAAGCATGGTTAATAATATAGCCGGTTGATGGCTAATATGTTGCCATATCATCTATAGCCAATGTAATAGTCAACATATATAGTAATGGGCTACAAGAAAGTACTACTCCCTCCATTCCCTTATATAAGAAAGTACTATTGCCTCGATTACTGTTAGTGGCCTTGTATAGATGCAAAATGTATTTTTCGTAGTGGCCAATGTAATAGTCAACATGTATAGTAATGGGCTACAAGAAAGTACTACTACATTTTACCACATAATCCACCATACACTCTCACATACTACCTCCGTCCAGGTTTATTAGTCCACTATGTAATTTATGCATGATACTAGTATATGATACTCCCCACTATAAGTAGCTTTATACGCATACAAAAAAGGACCGGAGGGAGTACGAAGCTTTCAGATTTTGTTTCATGTATGTATCCTGACTCCAAGGTTGCCCCGTTACAACATTCCATCAGATACAAAGGAAAACTAACATGCATGTTGATGCATCTCAATGATTCACAGATCATAGCCAATATTTACTTCACAACTAAAGACAAAAGTTGTGAGAGTGTGTACAAAAAAAACTACTGATGAGGTCTCTACGCCTTAAACCCTAAACAGGATTTAATTTCCTGGCTAGGTAGAACCTGTCGAAGGAAAGATGCCTGGCACCCTCGGATCATACGATGCTTTTGTGCAGTTCCACTAAACTCGAGTTGAGCATCCCTGTTGGCAAAGATATTGAAGAAGTGTGATTAGAATAATAGTAGTGGCACTAGTTCATAAAACATAAACTCATCACAAATTGAAGCCGGTAGAAGTAGAGAAAGATCCACATGGAGATGGAGCTACGTGGGGAGCTGCGGCAGTGGAGCAAGCTGGCTCCAAAAGGAAGTTGTACCTGGGACGTCGGGGTGTAGCTAGAAGGGCGGTGGGAGGCGGCATCAGCCCATACCATGGGGAACCCCGTTCGGCACGCACCGACAGTGGGTTTTCTTCGTCACCGCTGTCAACCATGTCTAAGCAGAACATCGTCCGCTTCCCCCGGCAGCGGGATCAATCCGGATCTATGACCAGCGGTGTGGCCATCGTCGTTCTATGCTTGTGAAGAGAGCAACCCAAGCAAGCAGGCTTGTAGCTTCAGCTCCTGCTAGTGTATATATAGTGGAGCGATTTTCTTTTTCTCTCCGTATCAACCATTTTATATTGTGTACGTGTCATTGAAGAGTGAAATGATGGTTGCTTCGTCCGACTAACTTACTGTGTGATTTGACTGCTCCTGATTGGCCCCTGCACGTACTCCCCCTACGTGTATGACCGTTCCTGAGTCTCACTTGTACTTATCTCTATTTTCTTCCATGACACGTAGACAGGATCGCATCGAGGAATTTTGTTACTGCACGTTGTTACGTACCTACTTCCTCCTTCCGGTTCACTACTAGTACTCCCTCCATCCTGGTTTATTGGTCCCCTTTGTACTCAATTCATGGGCTCGTTTTCCTCAAGAAATTGTCTTTACCAACGTATTAATATCGGGAATGCATGCGTGAACAACGAATGATTAAACCTTGCATGCAACGTTTTGACAAAGCATTGACATATGAACATGTGAATGTGAGGGCCTACAACCTCGTGCATGCATGCAACAGTCACACGTACACATGCACGCAAAAACGCACGCGACGCCCTAATGCATGCATGTCCGAGCACACGACGGAACATACACGGTCACACTCAAGTGCTCAACCTACACTTGCATGCACACACATACTCAGTCAGGGTGAGCTAGTGACCGTATAAACACCGGAAAATGTATATATTGCCCGCAATGAGCGTATTATGAAGTCCACTGACCGTATTTTTACAAATATACAGTGACAACCAGTGTATTTATCTTGTTTCAAATTAAGCCATATTATCCGGAAAGGACCTGTTTGGATACTCTAACTTAGCTAGAGGTTAGAGTTAGTTTTTAACTCATGACTAACCCTAAACTAACTCTAGCCAAAGAGGTGTTTGGATGACAGGGTTAGATTGACAATAAATGCACTAGGAGAACTAGCTCCAATTAGCATCTCTTGGGTATAGTTTTTTTGGGTGGGTTAGATGCAACTAGCTCAAACTAGCCCTCATGTTTGGATACTTTAGGGCTATTTGAGCCCAAACTAGCTCAAACTAACTCTAACCCATGGATCCAAACAGGGTATGGACTAGCATTACTTTGTTGTGTCCCGTCAACTTGCAGAACGAGGAGAAGCTTGCGCGCGGTGGCTCACGGGACAAAGGAGAAACTTTTGACTAATGCAAGCTCTCCCTCGCTCAGGTGGTGGACGTGCAACAGTTAATTCGGTGTCAGATTTGCCAGAAGCATACACTATACTAGTACCATCATTGTTCGACTTCCCGAAGAGGCTAAGAGCCAAGCGCAAAGTTTACTACAATAGTACTCCGAGTAGTATTACGTACTACTAGTACTACTTACTATACAGGTACTACTCGGAACCGCATGGTGGAGCGTCTGCACTCTTATTTTATTTTAATCTGTGATAAAGCAATCTTCGACACATTTGCTTCTCTTTTAGGGTTCTCGCATGTGATAATGGAAGTTGATTGCATGGAACACTCGTCATAATTTTCGCTTAATTCTGGCTCCTATCCTGTTAGAAATAGGAGCGCTCAGTAATATTTTCTCTTTTTTTGTTATTCAGCATGTAAACAGGTCAGCGAACCTTGCGGCGCATCTTTGTGTGAACCGTGCTTGTTGCGCTTTGAATGTGACCGAGAGCTGGCTTGATGAATCACCTCGCTTCCTTTTTGGCGGGGTACCTCGTTTCCTAGTGACCAGTCTCTTGGCTGATTGTCCTAAGAATGCTTATATATGAATAAAGCTCTCTCATTTACCCGCAAAAAAGATTAAGCCATATTAACCGGAAAGGAGGCAGTATGGACTAGGACTACTTTGGTGTGCCCCGTCAACTCACAGAACGAGGAGAAGCTTGCAGGACAAGGTGAAGCTTGCTTACGCCCTCTCCGTCTACCTCAAGCGCGGTGGCTCGCAGGACAAGGAGAAGCTTTTGACTAATGCAACCTACCCTTGCCCAGGCGGTGGACGGGCAACAGTTCATTCGGCGTCAGATTGCTAGAGGCATACACTATAGTACCATCATTGTTCGACTTCCCGAAGAGGCGATCAGCCAAGCGCAAGTTTTAGTAGTATGAGTAGTACATTACTACTCCCTCCTTTCCGGTTTATAGGGCTTATATCAACTTTTTTGTTTTTCCAATTTAAAGGGCTCATCTCCATCTCATTTTTAGTTTCCGAGACGCATTAAATCTTTGCATACAAGAATTAAAAAGGAACACACCAATGCATGTAATGTTCCTACTCATGTAGTGGCCAAGCATGCATGCACTGGAATTAATCCAAATTAATGCACGAGTATAATTTGGATAGTTTTTTAAACTACGAGATACATTCCTCCACTCACAAAATGCCTTGCTTGATGAGATTTCAGATTTAAGCCCTATAAACCGGAAAGGAGGGAGTACTAGCATACAGGTACTTGGAACATCATAGTGGAGCGTCTGTACTTTAATTTTATTTTAATCTCTGATAAAGTACACATTTATTCGGGAGAAGGGCGGAAAACGGCGGCCCAATAGTCTTTCCCTGCTAATTCTGCCCGCTCACCCACCGCGGCGCTTTTGCAAAAAGACCCTTCTCTTTTTCAGAAATTGAACCCGCACTCCCCATCATAAGTCAGCCCCGAACCGGTACAGAGGAAAAAAAACAGCGCCCAGCACGACCCTGCCTCCTCGATCCTATCTCTTCATCCCGCCGCCACCTCCTGCGCCGCCCCGCCCCACGTCACTGCGCGCCGCCCGCCGCCGCCGCGCCCGCACGCATGTCCCATCGATGCGCCGCCGTCCCAGTATCCATGCTCCGCCGTTCGAATCCCGCCGTCGCGCCCGTCCCGCTCGCCGTGGCCGATGCTCGCGTCGACCGGGACCGCGTCCCTCCCCGAACGGCAGCGATGATGGAGGGCGCCGCCCACTCCTGACCGACGAACTCGCCGGGTTCCCGCTCCTCGGGGCCAGCCCCTCCCCTGTGCTGGGTCGCGCATCGGCTTGGAGGCCCCTCGGGGCTGCCGCCGGTGCGGGAGTCCTGCGCGGCCGTGCGGGCTGGGGACCGAGCGGCGGGGCCCGTGGTGCGTTCCTGTCGAGGGCTGGCCGGGATCTGAGCCGCCGTCGATGGATTTCTCGCAGCTTGCCTACATGTTGCTTCGGATTTGGTACTATCCCCATCTCGCTTTCTCCCTCTCCCTCGGTGTGGACGCGCGCACCTAAATCCAAACTCTGAACTGAATCAGTCGAGCGCTCTTTGCCGGATCGCTGAAGCATCATGCCGGTCGCACGCATGCATGTATACTCCTCAACTTGCACTGCTTATACAACACATTGCCTGTACACCACGGCCGTGGACAGGCGGACGTGCTCCTACTCCTCACAAGGCACCCACAGTCTTTATTAGCAAGCCAATCCAAAACTTCAGCATGCATTTTTTTTTCTTGAAAGGACAACTAAGTATCTTTGTGAGGAACATCTTTGTCAGAAATTACAAAAACCGCCAGTGCATTAGTTGAGCTAATTAGCTAGCTTTATCTTTGTCATAAGCAATTTGTGTTAGGAGGTAAGATTTCAATGTCGTCGTTCAGTTTTTGTTACATACAAAATGAATATGATTAGTTAATTCTGTTTTCTTTTAAGAGGTATTTCTCTCGCCAACCTTTGTGTTATCCATGTGAATTCCACTAGATTTATCATCCGTGCACCTAAATTGTGCATATTATCAAATTTCTGGAAAAAAAAGTTGAGCGCCTATTGTGGCCATCATCTGCATAACACGACAAGCAGCAGCTCGTGAAGCCTTTGCAGTTCATGTATTTACAACATTTACAGTTCATGTATTTACAGTTCAAGCATTGCACCTTCATGGTTTTTGTTGTACTTCTGCATTTGCAACACTTACAGCTTAATGCAATCAGGAATATAGATTTCCTGTGATTTAATTTTCTGAATGTTAACTACAGTGACAACTCGTGACTAAGTACTCACTAAGTTTTATTTCCATTGAGACAAAGCGGGCAATGGATCGTGAGATGGAATGAAATTATAAGCCAATTGATCTGGCCATGTCTGGTTGTCAGGGAATCCTTGTGATCTGTTCTACTTTGACTTGGAGTGTATAGCTATGATATTGTATGTGATGAGGTTTTTTTTTTCTGATTCTGCTACTAGAGGTCAGTCAGAGGTGGTAATTATTACACCCTTTATTAGCAAAAAATGAGACCGAAACAATGCTAATTGAGTATGCTTTGTACTTGTAGGAAGGCTATGAAGGAAGTGTTCCTCCCTTATTTTTTATGAATGTAAGGTTGATACTTATTTACTTTTCTTGGTTGGCTTCTTTTCGATAGTCACCTGATTTAAAAATGCTAGCATGTGCCACTTTAGTATCTTTCAGTTTCAGCAAACATATTGAATTATCTTGACATATGTTGGCATTGGGAAGATAATATAGATTGTCACTATTAATTTCAATGTTCAGGCTCCATCCTATTTAAATTCCTGTTGGGATGGAAGTCAGCACATTAAGAACTGTATGCTTGATGAATGATGTTCACTGCATTTACTCGAACATATTTGTTTTTCTGTTCTGAACAGGGTACTGAACTTGAGAAATTTACCTTTCTGTTTTGATGAATTGCAGATTTGGAAAGGAGGAACAGGGCACCGAAGACAGAGGGATCCGGTGTGGACGGCTCGACGCCCTCGACCGAAACCCTTGCTCAATTGCTTCCCGTGCTCGAGTTTAACACAGGCGCCATCGCAGCTAGTGACGCTGATGTGGGCGGCGCCGCTGTGTTCATGGAGGCTGCCAACACATCGGCCGTCGACACATCGCAGTGTTCCTTCCAGGGCTCCTGACGTGGATGGGCGTGGATTTCTCCCAGGCGATAGTCGACCCAGAGCTTGCTCCATGAGCTCTAGGCGCTGCGAGATACTCCCAATTGTGCGCCCGATTATTCAAGGAAGTGACAGTCACTGGGAGCACGGATCGACAGATTAGACAGCAGACCCATGCCATGGATCAGTTGATTCAACAGCGAAGGAAGAGGCAGTAGGTTATAAAAACGAGCTTGGGGATTTTTACTGGCCTGAATCTTAAACAGGGCCGCCCTGCTGATGGACTCAAGTTCCAGGTTTGCTCGCCTAACACGTATTGATTTAGTTGTGGTTCTAACATATTAGAGATGTGGTTAGAATACGTACTGCTCTAAACAATTAAGTGGTTTGCATAAACCACGGATTCCCCCGTGCAGTGTACAGTGTGATACGAATCATCATAGGATCAAACTTAATATAGGAAGTACACTCTCATTGTTTCTGAACTATACTACTTTGTATGTTCATTCTCCTTTCCTTTTAAATCTCTAATTTAGTTGCACGTATTTTATTTGTTATCGTTTGGCTTCTTAAGAACAAATCTAGCAGGCAACGATTCAACTGATGAAAGAGATGTTGATCATGTTTGCTGCAGTGAGGTACCTTCTTGATCATGTTACTAATCTGTATCTACATTATTCGGATGTGAAACTCATCCTTCTTGGAACATCTGCAACACATATGTGCACTCCGAAATGGTAAAATATTTGCATTCTATAGGACTTCAAGTTTGCGTAGCATCCCCATATTTACTTGGTTAGTGTATCTGCAGATATGCATTTTGCCTGCACAAGATTGGAAAGGGTGATAGAGTTGCGCAAGACTACTTGCCACTTCTTCTACGATCGGTGAAAGAAGTGAGTAAATGCTGAAATTTGATCTTCTGTATACAGAATGAAGACATGCCACTGTAGATGTTTTTTTGAAGGCAGCTAGCTACTTGGGTTGCGCAAATCAACAAGTACTCCCGCAGATACCATCTTAACTAAGGTTATTCTTAATTAAGTAGCTCACCAGACATCTTTTGTCAAGAGTAATAACATAGCTGTTGAGAACTTGACATAAATGGTTGCTTTCTTAGTTGTTGTTAGTTACCAGATGTGTTAGAACAACACACAGACGTTTGTGATTTTGCCCTGGCTTTTTGATTTCTGAATTGAAACGAGCAGGTGCATGGGTTTCTTGAGAGGCTCCCATCACCAAGTTCCTCAACCAGTCCGACCCTCACAGACATGTTGTGCAGTGTCTCAACTCATCGCATTGTGATTAAACACATTGGGATTAGATGGACACCGCGAACATCGGCTAGGGTGGTGAGGATGAAAAGCGACGACATGGGTCGGGCACCGTGTTAAAATAGAGGGCATGCGATACTTTTTCTCCTCTCGTTGCAACGCACGGGCCTTTTTGCCAGTACTATTAAAAAACATCGAACATGTAATGATGACATCGATCAACCATGCTCGAATATATCTTGGCCTTCGTGCGACACCTAGCCCGTCTGTGTTCTCGCTCCTTATCTCTCTCAAGGAGCGGTGGGTTGGCCATTTTGCCGTCAATTGAGATCGGTTTGCTCACACTCAGGTCCCACATGTCAGTGATATGCCAAGAGGAAGCGCGTTGACCGACAGGCCATACGCGGACTTGGTTTTGCACCTTCATACATACTAGTATGAGCGGATTCAAAGAAGAGCGTATTGATGGTTGCTTCTTCCCAACAACTTACAGTGGGAAAGGTGGGGCTTATGATTTGACTGCTCATTACTCACTATTAGTGCGGCGCAACGATCGGGCTGAGTCTCCCATGCGGTTGTGCACTCTAATTTGGTGCATGGCACATGGACCCGGATGTTGAATGGCTTCTGGCAATGCTACCAAGCTTCCAGCATTTGTTTACTTAATTGACGTATACCAATAATTTTCCGGCAACATGAAATTGTAGAATGCTCTGAAGCTTTCAGCTTTTGTTTCGTGTGTCTTACAAGCTGGAAGGTTGTCTCGTTACAACATCAATCAAATACTAAAAAGGAAACTAACGTCCATGCTCTTTCGGAAAAAATAAAAAACTAACTTCCTTGCTAATACATCATATTGATTAGCAGACCAGAGCTAATATTTACGTTACAACTGAAGACAAAGTTGTGAGAAGGTGTTAAATTAAAATTGATCCATGCTTTCATTGGCATCAACTTCCCTCCAGCTCTGTCTAAATCAACAAGGCATGTTGGGAAAAAAGTAGCTGTCAGGAGCATGCAACATTCCGACCATTTTGTGAAGTTCCACTAAAATAGAGCTGAGTGTCCCTGTTCCAAAGATATTGAGTAAGTGTGATTACAATAATAGAGGACTGTTAATGAAACAATAAACACACAAATAGAAGCCGGTGACCTTTGCAGTCTCTCTTAAGACTAACTAGTTGGAGAAGATTAAGCAAATAGTTGGAGAAGATTAGGCTCGGAGTTGGATGAGGAGGATAGAGCAAAACCAATCTCCCTTTGTGCAGTCGCACTGAAATGTAGAGACGTTGCCCGTGTGACATTTTAGTAGAACTGCACAAACACTCTTAAGAAAAAAGTCATTTGTGCAGTTCACCAAAAGGTCGCAATAGCAAATGAGGTAAAATGGATAGCCCTGTTTGCAAAAAAGAGGTAGAAAGGAAACAATAACCGGCCAATAACAGTTGATGACTGTGACGCCCCCGGCTTAATCGTGCACTAATCATACACGCAAATACACACAATCAAGCCTAAGGACTCACTTGAAGATATCACAACACAACTCTAAAATATAAATAAAGTCATACAAGCATATATTACAAGCCAGGGCCTCGAGGGCTCGAATAAATAAGCTTGATGACAAACAAGCATCAGCGGAAGCGTCAGATATCTGAGTACAGATATAAAAGAAAACAGAAAGGCCTTTAGAAAGGCGGAACCAAAATGAAACACTACGATCGAAAGGCGTAGGCCTCCTGCCTAGGACCCTCCGAACCTACTCCTGGTCGTTAGCCATCTAGAAGTAGAAGCCGTCCTCGGGGTGGTAGAAATAGTCGATGGTGGAACAGCTATCTCAGGGGCTCCGTCATCTGGTCGCGACAACTGATAAGGGAGAAAAAGGAAAGCAAAGCAACCGTGAGTACTGCGAAGTACTCAGCAAGCAAGGATCTACACTACATATGTAACATTATCAAGGGATGGCTGTATATGTGGACTGGGCTGCAGAAATGCCAGAATAGAGAGAAGGCCTAGTCCTTTCGAAGACTAGCATCTTCAGCATCTTCAAGCATCTTCGAGCGTCTTGCAGCATATAGAAGAGTACAGAGCAGCATAGTATAAAGTAGTAGAGGTAGTAGCAAGCAACAGTCTCGCCCAGAGATCCTTCCTCGTCTCCCTGCGAGAAAGCGATCCCGGAGTCACATATCCAGGTAACATCCCAATTCTAACTGTACCGATCGGGATACAACTCCGAGTGTCCTTTACCGTAGGACCGGCTATCGATAGATGTGTTCTTCCCTGCAGGGGTGCACCAACTTACCCACCACGCTCAATTAACTCCGGCCGGACACACTTTCCTGGGTCATGCCCGGCCTCGGCCAAACGACACACCGCAACCCTACCTACAGCTCAGCAGAGAGGCCCCCGCCGGTCTACCTCCTAAGCGCAAGGGGGTCTTGGGCCATCGCCCCTCGCCCTCCGGGTCGTTGTGTGCAGGGTGGATACCAGCACCGCCTCGGAAGGCCGGTACGATCCGACCGTGCCACAATGCTGAACTGGACGTCTGACAGAGCTTTCGGCTGATGTTACGATGCAGAACGCCCATACTATGCCCACGTGATGGTTAGTGCTATCCGACCAGAGGCCGGCTCAGATCATATATCCAAATCGTAGTGTCCTAGTGGCTTGCGGTAACGGGCAGAGACTCACGAAAGATGTGACCCCGTCGCCCCGTCTCGAGGACTTGCTGCAAGGGCTAAGAATGCCCGGCCGCGCCTCGTGGAATAACTCACGGGTAACTATCCATCACTCGCGGGTACCCCTCGGGGTCGACCCGCCTTTTAAGTAATAGTATCAACAGTAATGTAAGGCATCCGTGTGGTCACCATATCAAGGGGAATCCGAGGCATCACCCTCGTTGGACTCCCACCTGATGTAACATCAAGATGGACGTAGGAGGCATCACCCTCGAGGTCCACACGTGAGGTGTTGCGCGGCTTTGTCAGTATGGGGGGTGGTGTAGGAGGAATCACCCTCGCTTACCACGACCGGTTAACTAACCTACAAGGTTATCATCAGAAGTGCTGTCGAGGTATCACCCTCGGCACTCGATAGTAACCCAGTAGTGTCGAGCAACTAAGGGGAAAGTGAGGTGCAGTGCCGGGGCTGATCTTCAATCCCGTTGATCAGGTCTTCTGAAACTCCAGCGGGGCAGTCGGGATAAAGTGGGGGTCACTAATGGGGCTCTACCCAGTCTATACTAAAACAGTTTAGGATAGAAGGCAGTTATCAACAGTAGGCTACAATAAACAGGCTATGCAGCAGATATAGGAAAAACAGTAACAGTAGCATAAATCTAATGCAAGCAGGAGAATTAGAATAGGCGATATCGAGATGATCAAAGGGGGGGGGGGCTTGCCTGGTTGCTCGGCGGCAAGGCAAGGTCGTCGGTGATGTAGCCAATCACCGGAGCTGCGTCGATCTCGGAGGCTACGTCGGTACCGAAATCTACCGAGGGAGAAGAGGGGGAGGAAAACGGTAAATACGAAGCGACATATGCATGAAAATATGATACGCGATGCTAGAGGTGGTCTATCGTAGTGCTACACGACACCGGTGAAGGAGGGGAACATCCGGGAATGTTTTCCCGGTTCCGGACGTCTGTCGGACAGATGAACCGGAGAGAACGGTTCCATGTTCAGGTAGTTATGGGTATGTGACAGATAAACGGAGGGCGTATTCAAATTCGTCTCGTCGTTCTGAGCAAGTTTCATGTATAAAGTTTTTCGATCCGAGCTACGGTTTAAAAGTTATTAATTTTCAAAGTTTATTAGATTTTCTGGAATTTTTGGATTTATTAAAATCAAATTTGAACAGTAGCAGGAAATGCTGGGTGCACCCGGTGCGCTGCACCCAGTGTGCACCAGAGGCTGACCAGTGGGGCCAGTCAACTGCTGACTCAGCAGTTGACTGGTCCACGGTTGACCAGTCAGCGGGCCCGGCGGGGCCCGCTTGTCAGTGACTCAGGTTTAACTAACAGTTTTTAGTTAAAACTAACTAATCTAATTAGTGGCCTGGGCCCAGTTGTCAGTGGGGGTTAGCAGCGTCATTAGCGGGCTAATGACGACACGTCAGCGAGGTTAGCACCGGCGGGGAGCTACAGTGCACCGGCGGCGAGGCCGAGATCCGACGATGGCCGTCCGGCCGATTCCGGCGACCAAATGGACGACCGCGGGCACGAATCGAACGGACGCAGCGTTCTGCACCCAACCGTGCTACGGGCGCGAGAAGAGGAGGTCGGCACCGGCGACAATGGCGACTACCGACGGCGGCTGGCGGGCAGCGCTACGCGGATCGACGACTACCGGACGCGCGCGTTCAAATGGGAAGAGGGAGGGGTTGCGCGAGCTCACCGCGAGGCCGGGGAAGAGCTCGGGGAAGCCGGGGAGGCAGCGACGGTGGTGGATCGAGGCGGCGACGGACGGCAGCAGGAGGTTGAAGAAGAGGGCGGATCCGGCGCGATGGGGCACTCCAGCTCGACCTGACGCGCTTGGCCGACGTAGTCAAAGTAGGGGAGGCTCGAGGACTCGTCGCCTTGGCGAATGGTGGTCGGTGGCCGCGGCAACGGTGAGCGACGGCAACGGCGGCGTTCGGTTGGGGTGGAGAACGGAGGAGAGAGTGAGCGACGAGGGGGAAGGGGAGTGGCGGAGAGAGGGGAAGTGGAGGAGGACCAGGGGAATGGATGAGGGGCTCTGCCTTATCCCCTCATCGGCCACGGCGTCGCCGTGTCGACGTTCAGCCGGAGCGCGCACGACGGCCACAGGGATGGCGACACGGGGGGGGAGGTAGCAGGTGGGCTGGCTGGGCCGGCGCCAGGTAAGTGGCTTCGGCCTTTTCTTTCTTTGTCTATTTTTCTGTTTTCTTTTTATTTAATAAACAGAGAGGAAAAGAATTTATTTGAGCACCCTATTCACTTAGGAATAGTATGGGAAGCGTCCCATTAATTCCTTTGTGTCTTTTAAGCAGTGCCACAAAAAGTTAGAAGATTATTTGACTCTGTTTGGATTTTCCATAAATGAGATAGCATTTTAAAAATGCTGAAATGCTCTGAATTAATTGCCACTGCTCATTTTACCAACAAGGTAATGTTGTATTCCTTAACATATAATTGTTTTGGAATATTTGCAATAATGTGAACATTTTTCCCACAAGTATGGAACAACTTTAATTTTCACTTTTGAAATTGAGTTGATTTTTCAGAATAGCATTTGAATTGAATATTTCACCAAAGTGATTAAGCACTGCAAATGGAGATGACCTGGCAGTATCATTAGCTGATCACTGTAGCAATTACAAAAGGGGTGTTACAATGACACATACAACGACAAAAAAGAAGCACATTCCTTGTCCTAAGGGAAGATAACAGCATGGTTGTTTATCTAAAATGGTGTGAGGACGAGATTGCAATATGGAAAGTACGCCGGACGAGCTACGTTTTGGGCAAAGAACTAGGGAAGGTCCACATGCAGCGACGTGGGAAGATGGGTAGTGGAGAAAGGCCAGAGGGGAGGAAGCTGTACCTGGGGGTTGTCGGGATGTAACTAGGAGGGCGGCGGCGGGCGGGATCCGCCCATACTGCGGCAGCGAGCAAGTGGCGAAGGCCCTACCGCGCTGGAGCTTGGTTAGAGAGAACGTCGGGTATCGCAGATCGGGACGTGCTGCCTCGACGTCGTCGAACGAAGAAACGATGCACATCCTCCCTTTCTGCCGGAGGACGGGATGCGGCCGGATCAGTGACCAACGGTGAGAGAGAGATAGAGGCCATCGCCGCCTTGTGTGAGATAGTGTGACAAGAGACAAACCCCGGCAAGCAGGCTCCATTGTATATAGTGGAGCGGATTTTTTTTTCTCGATAACAATCATTTTATATTCTGTACGTGCCATTGAGGAATATAACTTTATTTAAAAATAACGCGTCAAGTCGAACTTTGTTCCGTGTACGCGTGGTACACGACCCTCCTTCAAGTAAACAACCGCTACACGCGTCAAATTATCACGTGGGCTACCTTTTCGTACAGAAATGAGCTCCACTGTGTACCCACGCGGGTGTGGCCGGGAACAAGACGTGAGTACGTGCGTGCACCTCTTCTCTACGTGCAGGTACACCACGTACGTGGGTGTGTGTGAGAGAGATGGTTTTTTTTACTCAAAAAAGATGGTTTGTGCGAAACAAAGGCAATGTGTCGATGATATCTCAAACAAAAAAATATAACATATGCAATGTGTGTGAAATAGAGGCCTGGATATATCATATATAGAGGGAGCGATCCACGAGAAGGGAGTGGAGGGATCATCGGCGTGAGATATCGATAGAATCAAAGAGAGGGGTGAAGTGTGTGGGTGCGCGATTGATTAAGAGTGCCATCGAATTTGTGTTTGCCCACATCAAAGATATAGGGCGGCTGGCCTACTGGAATGTGAGAGGGGAGAGGTGCATTTTGTCTCTGTGGCATGGATACCTACCTACGGCGTTCAACTATCGATGTGTGTGTGGGGGAGGGGGGCAGAGACCTAACTATAGAGAGGTAGATCGACTGGTATATGTGTGGAGAAGGAGGGAGACCTAGCTATGTATTGAGGGAGATCGATCGGCATCCATGCATATGTGTAGCAGAGGAATAAGGTTCGAAGAGAGACAAAGCTGGAGTGTCAGAGGGTTGGTGGTGTAGTTGCTTCTCACAAATGGAGGGAGAGGCCTGCTAGACAAACGGAGGCTACGAATGTAATATCAATAAGAGAGGGGATGCGTGCGTGTCTGTGCACGTGCATGTGATAGACGGGTTGGGAGGCATGCAAGGATGATGAGGGGGACGATATGGCTGTGGTAAGCAGACGTAACTATATAGGAAGATCAATCATCATGTGTCGGAGAAAGGGAGAGACATAACTAGTGATCAGGTATGTCGATCAGTGCACGGGGAAAAAGAGTTATAGTCGACCTAGCTATATGTAGGGAGATCGGTAGGTATACATGCATGCATGTGTTAGAAGCAAATAAGGCCCGGAGAGACGGATAGAGTGAGAGGGATGCGGCTAGGAGATGGTGCGAGAGGCCGACTATATCGAGGGGGGAGGAATGTGCGAGTATGAGATCGATGAAAAGAGGGGCAGGAGTGTGCACGTGCGTGGAACTGTATTAGATAGAGGAGGGCATGGACGGTGACAAGAGAAGAGGGAAAGCGTGTGTTTGTGGTAGGTTCGCCTAGCTAGAGAGGTATATCGATCAGTGTGTGCCGGAAAGAAGGAGCTGGAGGGCTTACACACACCGTGGCTGAACGACCTAAAGAGAAATAACGAATGTGCGCGATGGAGAGAATGCCGAGGGAGGGTGAGAGGGATGTGGGCATGTGCATGCACGAGCGAAAGTTAGCGCTAGCTACAAAGAGAAGAGTATTGTGTGCGTGTAAAAGACGATCAGATATCGTAATTCATTATAAAAGTGGATTCAGATATTTGAACAAGAGATCATAGTGTTTTAAACCGGTGCATATGCATGAATATAATGGTTATACGCATGGTGTAGTCATGAACATGTTATACTACAAATAATTTTTTTTTTGTATTTGTGATAATGTGTGCCTTTTGCAGCTCAGGGCTAAATACTGGTCATAATGTAGGGGGCGGGGCACTATACTTTGTGTGATAAATACAGTGTACATATGAAACATGGTTTAGATTATGAAGATCTAGCTAGTAGTTCAAATGTACTATTATTTGGAATCAACATCAAGTGTATTCAAAATTTTGAATTCGAGTTCATATATATAGTACACATAATTCATATCTAACTCTATAGTAATCATGTGGTGTGTTGTTAAGATAATATACAAATGATGGTTTAACTTGGCAATAATCATGATTGTAGATTCTTATTCAAATAGAGAAACGAATTCAAATATAGCTTAAATTGCAGCGGTAGTATATACATTTGGAATGCACTAAAATGTTCGTATGAATAGGTTACATGCATTATAGAGGTAGTGAAAGAATTTAGTTGGACATAACATAGATTCATAGTCTTGAATAGTATTTATACAGTAAAACGGGACAAGACTCTCCCTTTGTGTGGTGCGAATAGTTTTTGTTTTTTTCGTCGAGTGAAGTGCGAATTGAATTGAATTTTTTTCTGAGTATAGTGCGATATTATTTGGTACGTACATTATTACACGTTAGGCTTGCCCCAAAATTTCAACCCGCGCCTTGTTATCCCGAAAATTCAGATATCGCTTTCTCTCTTTGTGCTCCGAAAACTCGCGCCTTGCTATCCCGACATTACAACGCGCGTGAAAACTCCCTCCAGCTGCCAAATCCCGACATGCGAAATCCCCCTTCTAACCCTGAGCCGAAACGCCCGCTAGTTCAAATCGATGGGGGTACTTTCGTAACACACCCTACATTTTGGACAAGCGCGTCCCTAAGTCATGGTTCCCTCCTCCTTTCACCTCCTTTTCGCCATTCGAAAACCCAGGCCGCCATAACCTCTCTGCTCCAGCCGCGAAACCCCACCCTCCACTGTCCGCCACCCCACCGCGGCCTAGCCGGAGCCTCTTCCCCGACGACGTCGTCCACCGCAATAGCTCGACGTCCCTCATGCACCGCCCCGGATGAGGATCCGTCGTCGATCTCGTCGTCCCACCGGTTCAGCCGCCCCGTCCTCCACCTCCAAGGAGCTGCTCTGACGATCGCCTCGTCTATCGCAACTGCTCCATCCCCACAATGCCGCCTTAACCTGCTCCACCGGAACCGCAGCATCCTCACCGACTTCTCGGACAAAGCCGAGGCCTACTCGGCACCACCAAAGAGGTTGTACACTCATCGGATCGCACCTTCTCCTTAATTTGACCTCCCGGCGCCGCCGGTGCTCGATCCCGCTCCCCCATGGCGCGGCTACCTCGTAGTCAGCGGCGCCGGCGACATCTCCACGGCGGCTCTCACCCAGTGCGAGGCTCCCTCGACGGCGACGTCCATACCAGCCGGAGCTGCTGCTGCTGCTCCGACTCTCGCTCGCTCGCGCTGCTGCTCTGCTACTACTTCTACGGCTCTCGCTCGCTCGCGCTGCTGCTCTGCTCTTCCCCTCGCTCGTGCTGCTGCTCTGCTCTTGCTCTCGCTCGCGCTGCTGATGCTGCTACATGGGCTGCTACAGCTACATGAATTGCTGCTCTGGCTCTAGTTCGCGCTGCAGCTCCAGGCGCTGCTGCTCCGGCTGCTATCTACTAATGTGTTCCCTGTCGATCGCCTGCTGATTTAGGTCACTGTTTCTCTACTACTAGTGCTCGAGTGGCCTAAACTACATGTGAAGTGCATCTCTGCTACCAGTGCGTTCAGTTTCGACAGTAACATTCAGATTCTGTCGGTGCAACAAACCCTGGGTCTGTTGCCCAGACTATGCACAGGCACGGGGACGAGATTGAAGCACCAACCCAAGTCAGAATACAAGGGACTAAGAGGTTCAAAGGACTAACATGCAGATCAGAGGGACGAAGATCAAGCCAAAGAAGCAAGACACCATCAGGAGAAGGACCTCCTTTGCCGGGCAGGCGAGCTCGGCAAGGGGCGAGGCCACCCCCGGAAGACGACGTCCAAGACGTCCCGGCAGGGCCTGCCGGGGCACACGGAGGCAAAACCACCTCACCAACTACTCCACCATGACCCACGTCGTCAATCAGTGCGGTGTCAAACCGCGGAGTGACCAAGTGGCAGCCATTCACCACATGGCAGCCTCTCCCTACAGGAAACACCTGCAGATGACACCCGTCCTGCGACGTGTCAAGCGAGCAGGCGTGGAGCTGGCGAGATAGCCCGGCAAGCCTTGCCGGGCAACCAACGATGTGACGTTGAGCGGTGCATTTAATGCGCCCTGTCAGCCCGCAGAGTTAGGTATGATAGCACTGTTTGCTATCTTATCAGTGCATAATGACTGTTTTGCCATTGTGGTGACCCCTTAATCTATAAAAGGAGGCCCATGGCGACCGTAGAGAGGGTTAGAAGGTTGGATAACTCAGACCCCCATATGCGCGTAGCCACTGCTGCCCTGAGGCAACCCTTGCCGGGCAAGTGTACTACACTCCACCACCACCTTTCCACCATCAATCCACCAAAGCAGGAGTAGGGTTTTACGCCTCACGGCGGCCCGAACCTGGGTAAAAATGCCTATGTGAACTCTGCCGTGCTGCCACACGCTCGTCTGCTCTTTGTGCAACGCGACGCCCCCCTGCCGAACCAGCAAGGGGCCTCCTGGTCCCATAGGTGGCCATGGTTTCCCGCGACATCTTTGGCGCGCCAAGTAGGGGGACCGCTTGCGCGAACCTGAAGGCGTGTGTAGCATGTCACCTTCATCACCATCAGCATCATCGACGACGCCATCGACCATGGCGCCCAAGAAGAAACCCGGTTCTTCGGCTCGTCCTTCCACCTCGAAAGCTCCGCTGCCCGCGGCCTCTAACGCTGCGGGGGGTGCGGAGACACGCGAGGACGCGGACGCTGCTGGGGATGTGGTCGGAGCAAGCGGCGCCATCACCACTTCTCCCGCGGCCGACGCAGGAGCAGGAGACATCGGAGGAGAGCAGCATGAGCAACATCCCGACGGCCACGCTCCACAAGGTCCGAGTGAAGGGGTTACTCCATCTGTGCCCCTTCCGCCCACCGTCAGGCAGAGCCGCAGCAACGGCGCTCGGGCCGGGGCGAATCGCCGCCCTCCGACCGCTCCCACTACGGGTGCGGTCGCAGCGCGTGCACCTCCCCCGGGACGGGTCGACCAAGCCGCTGCGCCCGACGGAGCCACTGGCCCTCGAGCGCCTTCGCCGCACCACCCTGCCATCCAGGTGGTAGCCCCGCAGCAGCGGGGGCGCAGTGCTGCCGCCACTGGCACCGTCAGGAGCCAAGCGACGGTGCGGTCGACTTCATCATCATCCATGCCAAGTACAACCTTGGAGACCATGGCGTGGGCTCAGCTGCTGCTAAGGTTTCCGCCAGCGGCCGAGCAAATGGACGAATGGCGTGCCACCATCCAAAGTCTGCTCGGTTTCGCCAAAGCTGGGGGCTCACGGCGAGCTGGCCCACCACGGCCGCCCCAAGCGACAGCAACGGCTGATGCTGCTGACCATATAGAAGGGGCCGTCCCCACGGTGCAGTCCCCGCCACGACAGCCAGCATGAGCGCAACTGAATCAAGACCCCGACGACGTCTCGATGGCCTCTTCTGACCCTCGAGCGCGTCCAAGCCCACGACGAGCCCCGGAGGATAGGCGGAGAGGAGACACGCGCGCCGTTTTCGAGCAACGCCGCGACGACCTCCGCCGGACCGATGGGTGCGACGGCCCCGGCGTCGACGAGCCCGCGCTCGGTATTGGCAAGTGCCTACCTTTCGAGGTTGGCTGCCCTGCCTTTACTCGTGAGCGGCGGCAAGTCCGTTGGTCGTCCGTTCGCACGTTCAAGCCAGAGATACCTGAGATGTACGATGGGAGGCTGAACACGGCAAAGTTCCTGAGCATCTACACCATCACTGTTCAGGCTGTCGGGAGAAGAGATGAGAAGGTGTTCACCAACTACTTTCCTTTGGCCCTCAAGTCCAATGTGAGGTCTTGGCTGATGCACCTGCTGGAGAACTCCATTTCGTCATGGGCAGACCTGTGCCATGAGTTCATCGGTGCCTTCACCGGTGGCCACCAAGAGCCGGGCCGACCCAGCGACTTGCAGCTTCTCCAACAAAAGGAAGGAGAGACCCTCCATAAGTATTTACAGAGATTCAGCAAAGTTCATAGAAATATCCCAAATATCCATCCGGCAGCCGTGATAGCCGCCTTCCAGTCCAATGTGCGCAACTGCCGGATTCGTTCCAAGATGAATGTATGGTTGCCCAAGACTGTGAAGGAGCTCTACACGTTGGTAGAAAGTGTGCTCGGATGGAGGAGGGAAGAAAGTTGCCCGGAGAGGAAGATTGCACCAATATTGATTCAGAGGATGAGGATGAATCAACCAGTCAGAAGAAGAGCAAGAAGCGCAGTAAGAAGCGAAGGGATAAGGCAGTAATGACTGTTGAAGGATCGGGTACGCCTAGTACCGGCAAGAAGGCCAAAGCTGAGGCCCCCGGCAAGGAAGCTGCCGTGTGTGCTGACTGCCGGGAAGCCGCTGCTGCCGAGAAAGCCGGGAAAGGTGATGGGCCGTATTGAAAGATTCATCGGACCAAGGGCCACGACCTTCAAGAGTGTTATCAGGTTGAGCAGCTTGTCAAAAGACAGAAAGCAGAGTATGAGAAGCGTGACAAGGAAAAGCGTCAGAATGTTGCTGACGGCAAGGGCCGAGGTGGTGAAGTAAATCGCCCCGTCAAACCCTTTCGGAACCAAGGAAAACCCGCCAGAGGTCGAGAGAAGGAAGCCTGTGGTGATGAGAGTAATGGAGGGGCTGAAGAGGAAACCCGTGAGCAAGAGTTTCAGAAGGCCACCGACGCCCTGTGCATTGACGGGGGTGCATCTCTGCACACCTCTCACCGCCAACTCAAGCGGTGGGCGTGAGAAGTCAATGCCGTGGAGCCAGCGCCCGAGGCCCGGAAGCCACTCAAGTGGTCCCGTACGCCCATCATCTTTGACGAGGAGGATCATCCTAGCCGTACCACTGCGGTAGGGTGTTTGCCATTATTGGTCTCCCCAACAATCCGCAACCTCAAGGTCACGAAGATGTTGGTGGACGACGGGGCCGGGTTGAATCTGATTTCCCCAACAGTTATCAGCAAGCTTCAGATAGCAGAGGAAGAGCTGGAGGTTACCGACACGTTTCAAGGAGTTAATCCCGGCAGGAGCCGTCCTAAGGGAAAGATCACGTTGCCGGTAACGTTTGGGGGAGAACTGAACTACCGGACTGAGAGGATTGTGTTTGATGTGGTTGATCTCCCCCTGCCATACAATGGGATTCTTGGACGCCCGGCCCTGGCTAAGTTCATGGCAGCATCTCACTATGCCTACAACACCTTGAAGATTCCTAGGCCACTGGGAGTCATCGCCATCCCATCAGATGAGAAGGATGCAATCATTTGTGTGGACAAGATGTACCGGGATGCGGTCGCAGCAGAGGCAGCGGCAGCAGCAACTCCCCCTAAGGAAAACAAAGGAAAGAAGAGGGATTGCAGGGACTCTGGCAAAGAGTCCGGGAAGCGTGCCCCCACCGAGTGCACGACACCCGTTGACGACGTGCCGGAGTGTTCCAATGGCAAAAGATCCAAGGTCGCTGCACCCCAAGTGAAGAAGGTCCCCACAGGGCTGGCTGGCGTTGATGGTACTTTCACTATCAGCGCCACCCTCGATGACAAATAGGAAAGCGCGCTCGTTGCCTTCCTGCGGGCGAATATCGATGTGTTTGCCTGGCAACCATCTGATATCCCCGGTGTTCCCAGGGAGGTAATCGAGCACCACCTTACTGTCTACCCACATGCCCGACCTGTCAAGCAGAAAGTCCGGAAGCAGGCCTTGGAGAGGCAGCAGTTCATTGCAGAAGAGATCAAGAGACTAGAGGCAGCTGGATTGGTCAGAGAGTACTGCATCCCACGTGGTTGGCAAACCCAGTGGTAGTCCGGAAGGCTAACGGGAAGTGGAGGCTTTGCATAGATTTCACAGATCTCAACAAGGCTTGCCCGAAGGACCCGTTTCCCTTGCCGCGTATCGATCAGATTGTGGATTCCACTTCAGGTTGTGATTTGCTCTCCTTTCTGGATGCGTATTCTAGGTATCACCAGATCTTCATGTGCAAGGAAGATGAAGAGAAGACGTCGTTCATCACTCCATGTGGTACGTACTATTTTGTCCGCATGCCATTCGGATTAAAGAGCGCCAGGTCCACTTTTGCAAGGGCAGTCCAGATTGGTTTTGAGCCACAGTTGCACAGAAACATAGAAGCCTATATGGATGATATTGTGGTCAAGACCAAGGATAGGGCCACCCTTATTCAAGATTTGTAGGAGATGTTTGCTAATCTGCGCAAAATCAATTTGAAGCTCAACCCGGAGAAGTGTGTATTTGGTGTTCCCTCCGGCAAGTTGATTGGGTTCTTTGTATCCCATCGTGGGATCGAAGCCAATCCCGACAAGATCAAGGCTATCGAGCAGATCCAAGCACCAAGGACAGTTAAGGATGTGAGGCGTCTGACAGGATGCGTTGCCGCGCTAAGCAGATTCATCTCCAAGTCTGCCGAGCGTGCCCTGCCGTTCTTCAAAATTTTGAAGAAGGCAGGACCCATGATGTGGACCCCGGAAGCAGATGCAGCTTTGCAAGAGTTGACGGCCTACTTGTCCTCTGTGCCTACCTTGGTCGCTCCCAAACCCCAGGAGCCATTGCTCCTGTACCTAGCGGCAACCAACCAAGTAGTCAGTGCAGCTTTGGTAGCGCAGCGATAAGTGGATGAGGCAGAGAGTGAGCAGAGACCGGCAGAGTCAGAGAAGGATCAGGACAGTAATGAGCACGGCAACGAGAGCAACCCCAAGGACACAGCAAGGAAGAAAGTGGTGCAGCACCTAGTGTACTTCGTCAGCTCCTTATTACAGGGGCCTAGATCGAGGTACTCTGGCGTGCAAAAGTTGATTTTTGGTCTCATTATGGCCTCAAGGAAACTGCGCCACTACTTCCAAGCCCATGAGATCACGGTTGTCACTCGTTTCCCGTTGCAACGGATACTCCAAAACCCTGAGGCTACCGGCAGAATAGTGGAGTGGGCTTTGGAGTTATCCAGTTTTGGTTTGAAGTTTGAAAGCACGTCAACTATTCAGAGCAGGGCATTGGCAGAGTTTATTGCAGAATGGACGCCAACCCCTGATGAGGAAGTGATGGAGACAGCTATCCCCGGCAAGGAATCACCCCAAGAATGGATTATGTATTTTGATGGTGCTTTTTCCCTACAAGGTGCAAGAGCTGGCGTGCTTCTTGTTGCCCCCTCTGGGGAGCACTTGAGGTACGTCGTCCAAATGCATTTTTCCCGGGAAGAAGCAACCAACAACACAGCAAAATATGAAGGGCTCCTTGACGGGCTCAGGATTGCAGCTGAATTGGGAATTAAGAAGCTGATCATTCAAGGAGATTCACAGCTTCTGGTGAGACAAGTTAACGAGGATTACCAAAGTCCATTGATGGAGGCATACGTTGAGGAAGTGAGGAGATTGGAGGAGCACTTTGACGGATTGCAAACAGAGCACATACCCCGTGCGGAAAACAGCATAGCTGATCATCTGTCAAAGTGTGCTGCGCAGAAGCTCCCTATGGAACCAGGGACTTTTGTTCTCCATCTCACTCAGCCCTCCGTATCCCCAGCAACAATGGCCCGAAAAAGGAGAAAGTTGGACTCCGGTAAGCCTCTCCCGGTAGAGCCGTCCGCTCCTGGCAGAGACCCTGCCGGAAACAACTCCTCGCAGTCTGCTGGACCACACCCTCCAGCCGGGCCCATGGACCCCGCGAACGAGGCATGTGCTCCCACAGTAGAGGAGGTGCCGCTAGTCCTTGTTGCCGAGCCCCAGGCTCCAACTTGGGCAAGGCACATTGTCCACTTCCTCCAAACCGGAGAGCTTCCCGGCAACCAAGACGAAGCTGAAAAAGTAGCCCAGAGGGCCAGTATGTATCAGTTTGTCGATGACACTCTATACAGAAGGAGGCCCAACGGTGTGAAATTAAAGTGTGTCTGCCGAGAAGAAGGAAAGGAACTGCTGGCTGAGATACACAAAGGCATGTGCGGCTCCCACATTGGATCAAGGGCACTAGTTGGGAAAGCATTCCGGCAAGGATTCTATTGGCCCACAACCCTCCAAGATGCGGTCGAGCTAGTCACCAAATGTGAAACCTGCCAGTTCCATTCCAAGAAAACCCACCTGCCTGCCCAAGCTCTTCAAACAATACCTCTATCATGGCCATTTTCGGTCCTGGGGCTCGATATCCTCGGCCCCTTCCCCCGAGCAATCGGGGGCTTTGAATTCTTGTTCGTTGCTATCGACAAGTTTACAAAGTGGCCGGAAGTGACTGCCGTGAGAAAGGTGACTGCTCAGTCAGCTATCAAGTTCTTGAAAGAATTGGTGTGTCGTTTTGGAGTTCCGGCAAGGATCATTACCGACAATGGCACCCAGTTCACGAGCCGCGCCTTCCATGCAATATGTTCATGCCCTCGGATGCAAGATCTCATTTGCCTCTGTGGCACACCCCCGGAGCAATGGGCAAGCTGAGAGGGCGAACGCTGAAGTGCTGCGTGGACTCAAGACGAGAACCTTTGATACGCTGCAGAAGCACGGCAGGCGGTGGATCGAGGAGCTGCCGGTAGTTCTCTGGTCCCTCAGAACGACACCAAACTGAGCTACCGGGAAGACTCCCTGCTCCCTGGTCTACGGGGTAGAAGCAGTTATCCCCACGGAACTCATTTACGGGTCGCCTCGAGTGCTTGCCTACGATGAAGTAGCGCAAGATCAGCACCGGCGTGATGACGCTGTGCTACTCGAGGAGAACCGTCTCCGGGCTGCTACGCGTGCTGCACGCTATCAGCAAGCCCTGCGTCGCTATCATAGCCGCAGGGTTCACCCCCAGTGTTTTGAGGAAGGTGACCTTGTCCTTAGGCGCGTTCATTCCGCCAAGGGTACAAACAAGTTGTCACCGAAGTGGGAAGGCCCTTACCGGGTAGTACAAGTCACCAGACCTGGCGCAGTCCGTCTGGAGACCGGAGATGGCATTCAGTTGCAAAACTCATGGAATATTGAGCATCTCCGCAAGTTCTACCCAGAAGGCGTGGCTGTCGGGCCCTGCCCGGCAGCCACCCTTTTGTACAGGCCTTGCCTCAGCTGCATGTAACCCCTTGTACAAAGCCAGGGCGATGACCCTGTGCAAGAGAAAATAAAGAAGCGCTGTGGGGGGCCCCCGACCAAGATTGCATGCATGCATGAGCATTCCAAGATCACTGCATAAGCATTTCAGGAGCATTTGCATATGCATATAGATAGGATCGCATCCTGCATTCATTCTCATCCGCATGAAGCTGCAGGTTCCTGCCGTGAACTTGGCTTTGACGACGAGTTGGGAAGATTGCCCGGCACTGCGATCCCCAGCAAGCCAAACAGATAAGTTCTACCTCCTGTCCATTAGTGTTCTGTAAGTTATAACTTGTGCATAAGAAAACCCCGCCACTCTTTTGAGACTTAGGTGCTCCTATCCCTGACTCGAACGTTGCTTCGGACAGGATGGTCGTAGTGGCCTTTAGTAAAAAGAAGTTGGTGGGGGGCTGGCCCCTTTGCCTGTTGCCCGGTAGACACAGCTCTCCGGCAGACAGAAAAGGTGCCGGCAGGATAGCCTGCCAGGGAAAACTCATTTATTTACACTAAAGAGGCATCTCGCCTCTGCATGGACATACACATGCACGGGTTCCCGGCAAGGTTCATCTTTTACATTAATATGCTGATACAAGTACAAGCATTATAGAACACAAACATGGACTCGAGAGATTACATTATTTGAATTAAAATTTGGCAATTGCCTATAAGTTTAAAGATTGAAAAAAGATAGGTGCTCCGTAAACTCCTCTCCTTGTCCCTCTTATCCCAGGTAGTGTGGTGGGAAGAGAAGAGGGTGGGCGATGCGCCGGCACAACGCCACCCCGATCCCCATCAGGAGCTGTCGGACACAGCCTGACAAGATCGTGAGTGGCAAGGCTGTGAAGGAGGAAGACGTGCGGAGCGCCCTGGCGGCCCCAGGATCACCGCTTCCAGGACCGAGCGGGGGCTCCAGCACAGGCACCGGCAGGGGAGGACGCCGGGGCCCAGCCAGAAGACCCCCAGGGGAAGCGGAAGCGCCAGAGGGGCAAGCCTTTCCCCGGCGGCCCGGGAAAATGGTGATGACGGTGCCGGGGAAAGGGGGGAAGAGCCAGACAGACGGGCAGCAGGTCGCCAGTACGAGACGAACGCATCGATGCTGTCGTGCTCCTACTGGACGGCCTGCCTCCCATCTTCTCCTTCTCCCCTGGCTTCGTCTTCGTCAACACCGTTCCGGGGGAAGGCTGGGACTCAAGCCCGGCGCCTTCCCCGGGGAGACGGCGAGTAGCCAGGGGGCTTGAGGTGCACCGCTCCCCGCCTTGGCGGGCAGGAAGGCGCGCCTCTCATCAACATCAGCCCTAAGACCTCCGGGAGGGGCGGTGTTGGGATTACCAATGGTCTCCAGCCCCGCCTCCCGGCCGAGCCTCGAAGGAACCAAGAGGTTCGCCACAGCAAGTACCAGGCTCACTCCCCGAGCGCCAGCACCGGCATTTGGCAACACTAGCCCCAACCAAGAGCCCGAGGGCTGGCCCCAGGCTCTCCTCTTCAGCATAACCAGCAGAGGCAGAAAGCGGAGGAGAAGAAGAATGCGAGGGTGGGTGACTTCGCCCTCCTCCACCCCTCCTTTTATAGGCAGATCGGGGAGGGGAGCCGCTCCCTCAACGGGTGGCCACCATCCTCCTCCACCAACTCAAGACGACCGGGCCCTCGCCTTGACGCTCTCCCATGCCACGCGCCTCCGTTACCTACCCCGCGCGATGCATGCAACATACGTGGCTAAGGATAAGGGCGTGGTGGGAAGAGTGAATTGGCGGTTTCTCCCCCGTGCGTTAAAGTCATTCACGGGCCATCACTGGAGTGGCCCCACCACCATTGGCCTTACACGACGCGCAGAGAAACCGGAAACTGGCCCGGAATCAAGGCTAATGAAGAAGCAAAGAAGACCTCAAGAGACCAGCCTCTTCAACGACCTCGCCTGTGCACTTATTAGGCCCTACCCCGACGACGCTCGGCAGTGCGTTCGGGGCAGCCCCGGGGGCTTCTATCGGTGCAACAAACCGTGGGTCTGTTGCCCAGACTATGCACAGGCACGGGGACGAGATTGAAGCACCAACCAAAGTCAGAATGCAAGGGACTAAGAGGTTCAAAGGACTAACATGCAGATCAGAGGGACCAAGATCAAGCCAAAGAAGCAAGGCACCATCAGGAGAAGGGCCTCCTTTACCGGGTAGGCGAGCTCGGCAAGGGGCGAGGCCACCCCCGGAAGACAACGTCCAAGACATCCCGGCAGGGCCTGCCGGGGCACACGGAGGCAAAACCACCTCACCAACTACTCCACCACGACCCACGTCGTCAATCAGTGCGGTGTCCAACCGCGAAGTGACTAAGTGGCAGCCATTCACCACATGGCAGCCTCTCCCTACAGGAAACACCTGCAGATGACACCCGTCCTGCGACGTGTCAAGCTAGCAGGCGTGGAGCTGGCGAGATAGCCCGGCAAGCCTTGTCGGGCAACCAACGATGTGACGTTGAGCGGTGCATTTAATGCGCCCTGTCAGCCCGCAGAGTTAGGTATGATAGCACTGTTTGCTATCTTATCAGTGCATAATGACTATTTTGCCATTGTGGTGACCCCTTAATCTATAAAAGGAGGCCCATGGCGACCGTAGAGAGGGTTAGAAGGTTGGATAACTCAGACCCCCATACGCGCGTAGCCTATGCCGCCCTGAGGCAACCCTTGTCAGGCAAGTGTACTACGCTCCACGACCACCTTTCCACCATCAATCCACCAAAGCAGGAGTAGGGTTTTACGCCTCACGGCAGCCCGAACCTGGGTAAAAATGCCTGTGTGATCTCTGCCGTGCTGCCACACGCTCGTCTGCTCTTTGTGCAATGCGATGCCCCCCTGCCGAACCAGCAAGGGGCCTCCTGGTCCCATAGGTGGCCGTGGTTTCCCACGACAGATTCCATAGTAAATTTTAGTTTCGACAGTTAAGTTCAGAGTCAACAGTTTTTACCTCATTTGTTGTAGTCAGGTGTTTTTTGGTGATGTACATTTTACATCTACCACTTTTTGGTTATGTATTTTCCATCATCTATTGGAGATGCTATTAGAATCCCACTTGAGATTAACGATGTCTGTCTTGTGCTGCTTCGTCCTCGATGTCTTACGGCTCGCCGGAGCTGCTCCAAGGACGGAACCATCTATCATAATAGAGCAATACCCTGGACGCCATCTATAGACGCCTCAGATCTTCCACCACACCTCCGACAGCCACCTCTGCCGCAACTTCTTTGGCGACCAAGCCAATGATGCTGAGGTCGACACGGCTATGCCAAAGAGGTTGTACACTTGTCGCATCACTTTTTACTCTACATTCATGTCAATCCATTAGGGCTATTTTGGTTCAAAGGAAAAAGTGAAGGAAAAACATAGCAATAGGAAATTTTCCTATGGTACTCTACTATTCAATTATTCATGCATTTGGTTGAAAGGAATGGAGCAAAACATCCACCTGGAGCTACTTTTCCTATGCATGAAAACAAGACTAAGTGCATTAGTGGCAGAATAAAATTATAACTGTACACACTTTCATATGGTTTCACTTTAATTTGGCCATGTTTCTTTGCATTCCTCTGCTCTTCCAATTCCTATGAACCAAACACCCAAGTTGACAGAAATCCTATGTTTACAAATGCTCTATTTCCCACGTGCATTCCTATCCTATTCCGGTGTTTTTCCTATCCCTGCGTTTTTAGAATCTTGCAAGCCAAAGGAGCCCTTACAGAATTACTTCGGTTACAGATAGGTGTCGAAGAAAACTTTGTGGTTTGTCCTGCTCCTGCCGTGACGTCGTCCACCTCACCTGAGCTGCTCCATCGACAGAAGCATCCACCATACTAGACATTATGACTCCCGACCGTCTTTCGCCGCCTCAGATCTCCTTCCCTTCCGCCGGCACCCACCGCAACTGCATCACCATCATCGACTCAGCAGATGAACCTGAGGAGTACACGGGTCCACAAGAGAGGTCACACTCTTTTGTTTCTGCTTATGTTATGCATTGCTTAATATTACCTGCTACTTTATCATCCTGTTCACCTCTTAGACTCCAAGTCAGGTCCGAATTAATGTTCAAACTTGAGTTTTAAACTGCTTGTGGGGCACATATTGAGGGAGCAATGAATAGTATCTATGTCTATTATCTGGTTCAGCTAGGGTATGTCTATGTTGTTCATCTTGGGTGGGAAACAAACAGTGAAGCAATCATCATCTGTTTTTTTATTAAAGTAAAGCTATCATCAGCCTGCTATCATTATTTTTGGATCTATCCACTAGTTGTTACCATCACTCTAGATTTCTGCATGCTATCCTTACATAATCTCACTATATTTTTTTTGTATGTATGTCAGATATTGTACACAGTCATGTTGAACATGTAGAGAAAAAGAGAAGAGTTTTGCGTGGCAATACAATGTCATGCAGACATCGCTCCATGGTGGGTGCAATGACAAAGCCTCCCCCCTCCAGATTGTAATCCAGAGGAAGATATCTGTTCTGAGGCGGATTCAGACGGAGCTGACCACTCCTATTTACCCCTCCCCCCCGAGGTGTTTGCTCTAACTTGGCATGATGATGTTGGTCATATCATGCACATGTTGCCTTGCAGTGCCTATTTTCGACATCATATATGCCATCTGCTTAGTTTAGACATGTTCTGTAATGCCACCTGTTTAGTTTCTATATCATATATGTGAATTATGCAATCTCATCTCTTTTAGCCAGCCATAATATAAGTGAAATATGCAATGCCATCCTATTTAACCAGGCATCATATATTTGAAATATATCTTGCCAGTCCTTTTCTTCATTACATTTCCATTTATCAACAATGTTTGTACATTCAACTACTCTTCCTGTGAATCAGCCATTTGAGTGGGTGATGAAAAAATCTGGAGTGAAAATAAGGTCTTCAGAGCAGACAGTGCTACATGTCGAAGAAGATCTCTTGCTGGGTCCCGATAGCTCCTCAGACATGGATTCAGAGACAGATGACCAGTCCTATTCCCCCACCGAGGTGTATGCTCTAGCTTGGCACGGTTATACTACTCATATCATGCATATGGTGTGTTGCATTGCATAGTTTAGACATCATATACACAATATTCAACACCATGTTCTTAGTTCAGACATCATATATGTGAATGCCCTCTGCTTAGTATATAAATCACACATGTGAATTATATCATGCGATCCTGATTACTTAGATAACATGTATGTGAATTATGTCATGCCAACCTGTTTACTAAAGTTATCATATAATTATCTCATGCCATCCTGCTAGTTAGTCATCATATCTTTGAATTATGTCATGCTATGCTATCCAGTTTAGATAGACAACATATATGTGAAATTATGTCATGCTATCCTTTTTAGTTAAACAATATACATGTGAACTATTTCATCCCTCTTTTTTCCACATTATCTATTGCATCTGTCTCTCATACAAGGTCTGTATATTCAACTACTTTTCTTGTTTATCAGCCATTTGAATTGGAGGGGGTGATGGCAGTATCTAGCAGAGTAAAAACACGGTCTTCAAATAAAACAGTGCTACCTCTTGGTGGAGATAGCACCCTGGTTGTACATGCACGAGAACCAGCCCTACCACACATAACCCAGACTCTCGTAGATTGTACCCCTACTCTGATGGACAGAGAACCAGCTTCACCCAATCTAACCCCAACCACAGCAGATAGTAACCCAGTTCCAGTTGACACAACACCATCTCCAGCACAGAGCTCCCAAACAAGAGCAGTTAGTATGGCAGCTCCAGTGCCCAAAGTGCCAGTACTACCACGATGAACCCCAACTTCACCAGTTAGTACACCTATTCCTATGGACGAAGCACAACCAGCCATTCGTAGTTTAGCATCTATTGCATTTGATGTTGTTAAATCCTATGTGTGTATCTTCCCATCATGGAAATATTATACTGAAGATGAAGGAAAAAGCCAGTTGTAGGTGTTCGTCCAGGAGTTATGTGTAAGTATAGTTATTCATGGCAAATACTTTGCTTTGTCCCAAACATTCTACCTCCATGCTGGTTCTAATACAGAAAATGTTCCCATTTTTATCTATAGAGAAGGACCGATTTGGAAACTCAGGATGAGGTAACCTGTGCTAATACCTCTGCTATCTTCAAGAATGCTTGGTGGCAGTATCAAAATTACCTGAAGAAAACATACTTCACTGGCAAAGACACTCATTAAATTCCCTTACTTTCTCCTGAGACACATTTACGGCACGATGACTCGGAACGCCATGTTCTATACTGGTCCCGAACCAAGAATGTGGTAAGGTCTATGAGCTCATTTTTTATTTTGAAGTACTATATGCCTGCGTCTTACTGTACTTTGTTCGTGTAGAAGAAGTGCTTAAACCTGAAGAAGAACTGTTCTCATTTAAGATTCCATTGCTATGATGCATACTGCTTTGCTCTTGTATCACTGTATTTACTCATACAAACTTATTTTTAAATTGAAGCATCCAATCGAAACTCCAATGTCACAACAGTTATGTTTAAACATGTTTCTTTAACAGGTTTGCTCTTCTAAATTGCTCTGTTGATTTCAATTTCAATTGTGTATACAGTTGACTTCTCATATCATGCACATTACTAGCATCACAACAGAGCCAATAGTGTTGTTGGACATGTATACCCGTGTTACCCATCTGAAATCTTATTGTGCCGTGTAGTTTCCCACACTTGTATTCTTTCAATGCTGCTTTGTCTTGAACTGATATGATTAGAACCGTGTCTCTATTTTGATTTGGCAAGACAATGCAATGACCATAGGACATAGATATATGTTTGTTTGATGCTTTTATTATGTACTTACTACTTGGCAATAGAAGAATTGGTAGTTTAATCCTATCCACCTTACTACTGAACTAGTTCACCGAAATGTGTTTCATATTCTACATGCTAAACCTGTTATGTGTCTGCTTCTTTCTTCTATTAGAATGCTGACAGAATATTTGGGAAGAGTACCTTATTAAGCAATGATAAAGGAAGTAATGCAGATAAGGTTTATGATAGTGAGACATCCTTGTTGGTCTCCAACAAAGCTGATAAAACAGCTAAGGAAAACTATCTTCAAGACAGTGAGACAACCCCAATGTCCTGTCTTGATGTAGTGTTCGAGTTACTGGCCACTACTGCTGGCACAAGCTCTTCGAACTCACTGTCTGAATCAGTTCGGTTTCTTGAGTCTTAACTACAAGCTGAAAGACATCGATCGGCTGTGCTGCGACAAGAGCCGAAGGACTGAGGAAGTCCCTGGAGAATTCAGATGCATACTTTCTGGTGCAACAGCAATCGTTGGAGGATTTTAGCGCCAAACAGGAGAAAGCTAATAAGCTTGCTAAGCTTATTGCCAGCATGGTGGATACCCAGGATAACGTTTCTTGAGCTCTTGTGAAGTTGTTTCAGTTATGGACTTGTTTTGCTGCCGCTCATTTATTTGCACTGGTGGCCAATTTAGACGCCCAGTGTATGTAATATGCTGCTTTGTTCCCTATATTTGCACTGGTGGCCAATTTAGACGCCCAGTGTATGTAATATGCTGCTTTGTTCCCTATATTTGCACTGGTGGCGAACTTTGATGCCCACTGGATGTAATATGTGTAATAGCCGTAATAGCCTAGCGTAAGTAGCTTGCTTATTTATTTCCTTATTATCTTGTTTATTTGTTTGGTTATAGTACTGCAGTTCTTTTTCCGTGGTTTGCTAGTGGCAACAATAAAATATTTTTTTAAACTAGGCCGTAATAACCACGGACCGTTATGTAGTGACCATGGGCCTCCTATGGGCCATAGGATCTATGGGCCTCCTACGGGCCGTAGGATCAATGGGCCTTGTGCGGGCGTTAGAATCAATGTGCTTTCTATGGGCCGTACTATTCATGGACCAATAAAGGACCGCAATATGGGCCGTAAACGGGCTAGAGTGGAAATTGTTTGTTTATGGCCCGATCATAATGGGTTGTTAATAGCCGATATGTATAACGGGTTTAAATGGGCCGTATCTGATGATGCTAAGAAAACAGCCCACCGGATTAACGGGCCACAAACGGGCTGACTGTAATCACGGGCTGAATTTGGCCTGCAAGCGGAACATGCTAGTAACGGACTGGAAGTAATCGAATGCTGGAAATGAACCCAAGAATAAATGGGCCCTTAATGGGTATAAAGCGATACACTATTCATTATGGGCTAGTGTCACCACAGAACGTTAATGGGCCAAGAGTTACATAGGGCCTCATATGTGCCGAAAGACGTCATGGGCCATACATGGGCCGGAAGTTACAATGGGCTGGAATCATATTGGATGGCCCAGATGCCGGTACTGGGCCTAATTCGGAAAGGCCATAACGGGCTGTGAGTTAGCGGGCTGTAAATGGGCTATATGCGAACATGCCGTTAATAGGCTTTTCGTGGGCCGGCCCGCTACCTTTTGACCAAGTCAAATGGGCCGGCCTTTTCACCTAAATGGGCCACTGTTGGGCCGTGCCACGTGTCGACGTATCATAGGCGCCTCCCGTCCAATGAGTGGACAAAATCTGTCCCAACGCTGAGCAGACATGTGGATACTCCGGCGAATCGGAATTTTACACATGGAAAATCCCCATTGGTCCGGGCTGTTAACGGGTTATCGGATCCAAACTGGAACCCGATAGCTTAATGATGACCCATTATGGTGAATGCCATGTGTCGGTTACCCTTGACGAAAGGACTTCCATGACCCGCCATTTATCGTCATGGAATTGGACACTTACGTGATGATAATTTTAGTATTGTCATGGAACACTTCTACGACAGCACATGTATGACTATCTTGATTCTGTCATAAAATCATCATGGATGTACATGCATGACAAAAAACGTGACCTACTGTGACAAACACGTATCATCACGGAAGTGATTTTTTTTGTAGTGTTAGGGAACATAGTGAATTAAAATAATTGAACAGGAGAGCTCCTCGAGAAATAGTTGACCCGGTCAAAATAGAGTGTCCCAATTCTAAATTGAAGACATCAATTCATTGTGATGCCTTGAAATTAGGAAGCATAGTGTGTAGTACTATAAAAGAAATGAATGAGAGAGCTTTGAGAAATTGTTGACCGGTCAAAATCGGGTGAACCAATTCCAATTGGAGACCTCAATTGATTATGAGGCCTAAAATATTAGGGAGCTTGGTATTGTTCACCCAGTCAAAATTGAGTTGAACTAATTCTAAATTGAAGACATCAATTAAATGTGAGCTCTTAAAAATTAAGGAGCATAGTGTCTAGTATAAAAGAATTGAATGGGAAAGCTTTGAGAAATTGTTGACCCAGTAAAAAACGGGTGGCCCAGTCTCAATTGGAGACCTCAATTGAATGTGGGATCTTTAAAATTAGGGAGCTTAGTGTTATAGAGTATTTCTCAAAACTTACCTGTAGGTCGAGTTCAACTTTGATCAACACGGGATTGAGAAATGGCCAGCCGACCCATGACGCGAGTCTTGTGACTTCACATGCATGCTCGTTGAAGAAAACGAGAAATACACCCCTCTGCACTGCTTTCCCAGACCTCATCACATGCATGGAGGAAGAACAGAACGGTCACTGCTGCACTCTATAACGATCTATGGGTGATCGACCTGTGCCACGGCAACACATCCACCATTGCAAATGACTTCCTCGGGCTCTGGCGGCTGCTGCACAACTCAGGGATCAGGATCAATGAGTAGGGAACAGACTCGATTAGTGGGTGATCGATCTGCGCCACGGCAAAACCTCCACCATTGCAGATGACTTCCTCAGGCGGCTGCTACACAACTCAAGGATCAGGATCAATGAGCAGGCAACAGACTCGATCAGTGGGTGATCGACCTGCGCCATGGCAACACCTCCACCATTGCAAATGACTTCCTTGGGCTCTGGCGGCTGCTGCACAACTCAGGGATCAGGATCAATGAGCAGGCAATGGACTCGATCAGTGGGTGATCGACATGCGCCACGATAACACTTCCACAATTGCAAATGACTTCCCCACGCTCCAGCGGCTGCTGCACAACTCAGGGATCAGGATCAATGAGCAGGCAATAGACTCAATCACGTGGATTGTGTGCAATAGTGGCTCATACTCAGCGAGCCCAGCTTACAAAATGCAATTTGAAGCAGCCGTGCCAACTGGTATGAAATCTTTGATCTGGAAGGCTTGGGCGCAAGGTAAAATCAAAATTTCTGCCTGGCTTTTGCACCTTGATCGACTATGGTGCAATGACCGGCTTTAGAGGAGAGGTTCGCCCAATGGTTATTTCTACTCAGCGTGCCTTTGAAACTTCGAGTGCTCAATGCACCTACTATGGAGCCGTCCCTTCTCCTTGCGGATTTGGCAGGAGGTTGCGACCTGGATTGGCTGCTCCTCTCTGCTCCCATCTGGAAGGGATCACTCTAGCCCCACAAAAGCTTCGATATCCATCGTCAGAAGGGCCTCTCACTTGGACAAGAAGGGCATTAGGACCATGATCCTGATGACCGCCTGGGAAATATGGAAGGAAAGAAATGAGTGAGTTTTCAGGGAAAAGATCCCAAATGTGTTGGTTGTCATTTCAGTAATTAGAAGAAAAATTGAGCAGTGAAGGCTCGTGGGTGCAAATAACTTAGAGCCCCCTTTTGGGGATCTGCCTACGAGATAGAGGCTTAGTAGTTACTTTTTTCTTTTCCTCTTTCATTTTTTTTCCATGTACCATCGCATGCTTTCTGCTAGATCAATGAAACCGACAAAAGCTGGATCTTTCAAAAAAATGTGAAATAAAATCTGGTGAAATCCAAGTTACGATGGAGACCAACTAAAATCAAGTGAAAAGTATGTTACCAAGAATTTTAAAATTTTGGAAAAAAATACGGTATGTTGAAGAGATGGTGTTTTACAAACTTGTAAAATTTCATGTTCAAAATCAAATAGGTTGGGAGGCATAAAAATGCAAATAAATATGGGTCTCAATATCAAATTTCACATATTTTATATAACCTCACATTTCCAACATAACATATTTTTGTTAGAATTTAGAAAAACCTTCAAATGAGGTTTTCATCCTGTTTCATTAGTGCAGCAATATGCTACATCGCAAAAAAAGCCACAAGCTACATGGTATGTCAAGAGAGCTCTTGCAAGGAGGGGCGCGTCGAGCGTGCGCGAGGCGCCGCCAACCTGATTTCCTCCCTCTGGCCTCCACTACCTCCATACGGCCTGGATCCAGAAGTCCCGCGGTGTCTTCTCTCCATCCCTCCGAACTGCGCTCTCGATCGTTCTGAGTTTCTACAAGGTTACCTCCACTCATTGATACATCTCCAACGTATCTATAATTTTTGATTGTTCCATGCTATTATATTATCCATCTTGGATCTTTTATATCCATTCATATGCTATTTTATATCATTTTTGGGACTAACCTATTAACCTAGTGCCCAGTGCGAGTTGCTGTTTTTTCTTGTTTTCGTCTTTTATAGAAAATCAATACCAAACGGAACGAAACTTTTTGAGGATTTTTCTTGGACCATAAGACAACCACGGAGCTTCGGAATAGGCCAGAAGACCAACGAGGGAGCCACAAGGCCTAGGGGCGTGCCCCAGGGGGGCGCCCCCTAGGCTTGTGGGCCCCTCGCAAACCTCCTAACACTATTCTTGGCTCCATAAATACCCAAATATTCCCCGTATGTCAGAGGGCACACAAAAAATACTTTTCCGCCGTCGCAAGCTTCTGTTCTCGTGAGATCCCATCTTGGGGCCTTTTCCGGCACTCTGTCGGAGGGGGATTCGATCACGGAGGGCCTCTACACCAACCTTGCTACCCTTTCGATGATGTGTCAGTAGTTTACCACAGACCTACGGGTCCATAGCTAGTAGCTAGATGGCTTCTTCTCTCTCTCTTTGATCTTCAATACAATGTTCTCCTTGATGTTCTTGTAGTTCTATTTGATGTAATCTTCTTTTGCGGTGCATTTGTTGAGATTTGATGAATTGTGGATTTATGATCAGATTATCTATTAATATTTTTTGAGTCTTCTCTGAACTCTTTTATGCATGATTAAGATTTCTTTGTATTTCTCTCCGATCTATTGATTTGGTTTGGCCAACTAGATTGTTTTTTCTTGCAATGGGAGAGGTGCTTTGTTTTAGGTTCAATCTTGCGGTGTCCTCACCTAGTGACAATAGGGGTAGTGAGGCATGTATTTGTATTGTTGCCATTAAGGATAAAAAGATGGGGGTTTTACCATATTGATTGGATCTATCCCTCTACATCATGTCATCTTGCTTAAGGTGTTACTTCGTTCTTGTTAACTTAATTCACTAGATGCATGCCGGATAGCGGTCGATGTGTGGAGTAATAGTAGTAGATGCAGGCAGGAGTCGGTCTACTTGTCACGGACATGATGCCTATATTCATGATCATTGCCTTAGATATCGTCATAACTTTGCGCTTTTCTATCAATTGCTCAATAGTAATTTCTTCACCCACCGTATGTGTTCTTTCAAGAGAGAAGCCTCTAGTGAAAACTATGGCCCCGGGTCTATTTCTCATTATATATTTTCAGATCTATAAAACCAAAAACCCAAAAATACCTTGCTGTAATTTATTTATATTTACTTCATTTCGCCTTTTATTTATCTTTTATATCTATATCTATTAGATCTCACTCTTGCTAGTGACCGTGAAGGGATTGACAACCCCTTTTTCGCGTTGTGTGCAAGTGTTTGTTAGTTTGTGCAGGTGCATCTATTAGGGACTTGCTTGTACCTCCTACTGGATTGATACCTTGGTTCTTAACTGAGGGAAATACTTATCTCTACTTTGCTGCATCACCCTTTCCTCTTCAAGGGAAAAATCAATGCAAGCTCAAGAAGTAGCAGAAAGAATTTTTGGCGCCGTTGCCGGGGAGGTTCTACATCAAGCCTACCAAGTACCTATCATAAACTCTCATCTCTTGCATTACATTATTCACTGATAACCCACAAGTATAGGGGATCGCAACAGTTTTCGAGGGTAGAGTATTCAACCCAAATTTATTGATTCGACACAAGGGGAGCTAAAGAATATTCTCTAGTATTAGCAGCTGAGTTGTCAATTCAACCACACTTGAAAGACTTAATATCTGCAGCAATATATTTAGTAGCAAAGTAGTATGGAAGTAACGGTAACAGTAGAAGTTTTGTAGTGATTGTAACAGTAGTAGCAATGAAAGTAACTAAGCAAAGATCAATATGTGAAAAGCTCGTAGGCAATGGATCGGCAATGATAATTGTGTCGAATGATATTCATCATGTAGCAGTCATAACATAAGGTGACACATAACTAGCTCCAATTCATCAATATAATGTAGGCATGTATTCCGAATATAGTCGTACGTGCTTATGTAAAAGAACTTGCATGACATCTTTTGTCCTACCCTCCCATGGCAGCGGGGTCCTAATGGAAACTAAGGGATATTAAGGCCTCCTTTTAATAGATAACCGGACCAAAGCATTAGCACTTAGTGAATACATGAACTCCTCAAACTACGGTAATCACCGAAAAGAATCCCAATTATTGTCACCTTGGGGTATGTGGATCACAACACGTAATAGGTGTCTACAACTTGCAAGATAGGATCAAGAACACAAATATATTCATGAAACCATAATAGGTTCAGATCTGAAATCATGGCACTCGGGCCCTAGTGACAAGCATTAAGCATAGCAAAGTCATAGCAACATCAATCTCAGAACATAGTGGATACTAGGGATCAAACCCTAACAAAACTAACTCAATTACATGATAAATCTCATCCAACCCATCACCGTCCAGCAAGCCTACGATGGAATTACTCACTCCCGGCGGTGAGCATCATGAAATTGGTGATGGAGGAAGGTTGGTGATGATGATGGCAACGAATCCTCCTCTCCGGAGCCCCAAACGGACTCCAGATCTGCCCTCCCGATGAAGAATAGGAAGTGGCGGCGGCTCCGTATCGTAAAACACGATGAATCCTTCTTTCTGATTTTTTTTCCTCCGCAAATAGGGTTATATGGAGTTGGAGTTGAGGTCGGAGGGGCTCCAGGGGGCCCACAAGCCTCGTGGTGTCTGGGTGGCCCCCCTTTGGTTAATTCTTGCGCCAGTATTTTTTATATATTCCAAAAATATTCTCCATAAATTTCAAGTCAATCCGAGAACTTTTATTTCTACACAAAAATAACACCATGGCAATTCTGCTGAAAACAGCGTCAGTCCGGGTTAGTTCCATTCAAATCATGCAAATTAGAGTCCAAAACAAGGGCAAAAGAGTTTGGAAAAGTAGATACGATGGAGACGTATCAACTCCCCCAAGCTTAACCCATTGCTTGTCCTCAAGCAATTCAGTTGACAAACTGAAAGTGACAAAGAAAAACTCTTACAAACTCTGTTTGATCTTGTTGTTGTAAATATGTCTAACTGATGTTCAGGTTTTCAGCAAAGATTATAAACTAACCACATTCACAATAACATTTAGGTCTCACATTTACTCATGTCAATGGCATAATCAACTAGCGAGCAAGAATAATAAATCTCGGATGACAACACTTTTTTTCAAAACAATCATGATACAATACGATATAATGGTATCTCGCTAGCCCTTTCTGAGACCGCAAAACATAAATGCAGAGCACCTCTGAAGACCAAGAACTGACTTGACATTATAATTCATGGCAAAAGAGATCCAGACACACTCATACTCAACATCAATTAATAGCAAAGCATACAAATGACAGTGGTGCTCTCTAGCCGGTGCTTTTTGTAAGAGGATGATGACTCAACAATAAAAGTAAATAGATAGGCCCTTCATAGAGGGAAGAAGGGATTTGCAGAGGTGCCAGAGCTCGGAGCTTTTGAAACAGAGATGAATATAATTTTGAGCGGTATGCTTTCATTGTCAACATAACAACCAAGAGTTCTCACTATCTTCCATGCTAGATACATTATAGGCAGTTCTCAAATAGAATGGTAAAGTTTTTACTCCCCCTCCACCAACAATCACACTCCATGGCTAGCCGAATCCACGGGTGCCGTCCATACCAACAACAGTCCTGGGTGAGTTTTGTTTAATTATTTGCAATTTTGATTTTGATCCTTTGATCATAGGACTGGGCATCCCAATTACTAGCCACTTTCTCGTGAATGACAAGTGAATCAACACTCATCGTGAGAATAACCCACCTACCATGGAAAATACTGACAGCCCCCAGTCACTACATGAGCGATTCGGGCATACAAAACATATTATTATTTGAAGGTTTAGAGTTTGGCACATGCAAATTTACTTGGAATGGCAGGTAAATACCTCATATAGGTAGGTATGGTGGACTCATATGGAACAACTTTGGGTTTAGGGAAATGGATGCACAAACAGTATTCCCGCTTAGTACAAGTGAAGGCTAGCAAAAGATTGAGGAGCGACCAACTAGAGAGCGACAACGGTCATAAACATGCATTGAGATTAACTAACATTGAATGCAAGCATGAGTAGGATATAAATCACCATGAACATAAATATCGTGGAGGCTATGTTGTTTTTGTTTCAACTACATGCGTGAACATGTGCCAAGTCAAGCCACTTGAATCATTCAAAGGAGGATACCATCCTATCATACCACATCATAACCATTTAAAAATGCATGTTGGCATACAAGACAAACCATTATCCACTCCTAGCTAATTAAGCATGGCATGAGTAACTATAATCTCTAATTGTCATTGCAAACATGTTTCATTCATAATAAGCTGAATCCGGAACGATGAGCTAATCATATTTACAAAAACAAAATAGGCTGAATTCGTACCAGCTTTTCTCCATCTCAATCATTTCGTCATATATCGTCATTATTGCCTTTCACTTACATGACCGAATGATGTGAATAATAGTAAGAGTGCATGTGCATTGGACTAAGCTGGAATCTGCAAACATTTATTCAAAGGAGAAGACAAGGTAATATGGGCTCTTTGTTAGATCAACAATAATGCATATGAGAGGCACTCAACATTTTAATCTTGGTCTTCTCCTTACGACCCAAAGAAAAGAAAAGAATTTCAAAGAAACACACTGAAATATTTTTGGAGTTTTTGTTTTTCTGAAGAAAGCAAAACAAGAATGAGAAAAACTATTTACATGGGAAAGCTCCCAACAAGCAAAAAGAAGAACGAGAAATCTTTTTGGGTTTTCTTTTAATACTACAACTAAATAAACTTAGAAAGAAAAACTAAAAAGAAGCGAGATCTAATTTTTTTGGATTTTCTCAAAGTTTGTCAAACACACAAGAAGAAAGCAAGAAAAGTAAACTAACATGGATAATACAATGAAAAAGTATGAACACTGACAACTAAAATGAGTGTGTGAATATGAATGTAATGTCGGTGAGAAATATGTACTCCCCCAAGCTTAGGCTTTTGGCCTAAGTTGGTCTAGGGCCACGACTATAAATAATCCTCTCCTCGATACTCCGGAGGGTCCTGGGGATTCTACTGGTTGGTGAGCTCCTGTGGCTCCCACTGATAAACAGGCTCTAGGTATGGATCCAGCGATAGTGCTGGCTCAGGAACTGGGGATCGCGTCCACTCCCAGTATGCATAAATGTCCTCGGGCATAATAATGTACCTGCCTGAATGAATATCGAACAAAGAAGGTGCAGGCAAAGTAATAATCTGATAGGTGCCCTGGCTGAATACTAAGTTATAGATGAGCCGCTTGTCATCGTCTTTGGTAATAAAATCATGTGCTACCATACTAGCATAGTATAAATACTTAGTGGGTAACAACATTTCATCCTTCTCATAATGCCTAATGGGTATCTCAAAATGTTTAGCTAGGCGGGAAGCATAGATACCTCCGAAAATAGGACCCTTTGTGTGGTTTGTGTTTAACCGACGAGCAACTATGGCGCCCAAACTAAAAGTTCTATCAGAATATAAAGCATGGCGCAAAATGGCAAGGTCAGGGGCACTAAGGCCTCCACTCTACCCATGACCAATCAAACATCTCCCAGCAAATAATGAATAATAGCATAAAACAGGAAAAATGTAAACTAGCCACTCTCGCTTCCGACACCCTTCTCTCTTCCCCCACTGTAGTTTCGGCAATAAAGTCCTCCACGTCTCTAGGACGTGGTTCATTGACGCTGCCCTCATAAGGTATTTTGCAAAAATCATAAAGTGTCATTTGCTTAGGCACATCATATAAGTGAAATTCTACCATGGGAGGATCCTTCCTAGAATGAAAGTGAAAATTTTGCACGAAAGTATTAGTGAGTAGGAGGTATTGGTCACACTTATCGTGGAGGAAGTCGGTGATGCCGGCATTCTCCGCCAAGAAATAGAAATCATCATAAATTCCGGCCGCCCTCAAGAATGTATCACTTGGCCATTCACATGGCCGAACCTCCGCGGTGCGAGGAAGATTGTACTTGGGCTTCTTCTTCTCCTCATTTTCATTTCCCTCGGAGTTGCGGCTCGAAGAACCCCTTAACAACCTCCTCATCATGTCTTTTCTTTTCTCTGAAAATTTCTGAAATTTTTAGTGACTCAAAATAAAAGTGAACCAAATTCAACAAGATTGGTAGCAACTACTCCCACAAGTGTCTAGAGGCTATATCATGCAACAAAACTACTTTGAACCTTATAAATTAGACATGTAAGCTCAAGAAGATGGTCACCACAGCAGCAAAAATTTGCAATGTATAAAGCACTAGAACAAAAACTAATTGGACCATTGGATGAGTCACATACCGAAGAACAATCCCCCAAAACAGTTTTGCGAATGGAGCTTTGAGCAAGGAGATCAAAAATGGCAGCAAAATGAGCAAGAACACGGGTTTGGGCAATGGCGGGATTTTTCTGGAGGAAGACGAAGTGAATGAGTGCTGGCATAAGTGAGGGGGACCCACGTGGGACCCACAAGCCCTGTAGGCGTGCCCAGGGGTGGGCGCGCCCTGTTGGCTTGTGGCCCACTGGTGCACCCCCTGATGTGTTTTTAGTGCCTAAAATTCTTAAATATTCTGGAAAAAATCATACTAAATTTTCAGGGCATTTGGAGAACTTTTATTTTCTGATCATTTTTTATTGCACAGATAATTTAGAAAACAGAAAAATAATAGCATTTTTGCTTTATTTACTCTAAATAACAGAAGGTAAAAAGTGAGTACAGAAAGTTGTGTTTACTAAATTCATCCATCTCATGCCCATCAAAAGGAATCCATTAACAAGGTTGATCAAGTCTTGTTAACAAACTTCTTCCGAATGACATGAAACCGGAGAATCTTCGTATAACACTAGGTTACCTCAATGGGGATATGCATGTCCCCAACAATAAGAATATCATATTTCTTTTTTACAGTAGGAAGAGGGAATTCAAAACCTCCAATAGTAATCGTTGAAATTTTTCCAATAGAGTTGATACTATTCACTTGAGGTTGTTTCTTCGGAAAGTGTACCGTATGCTCATTACCATTAACATGAAAAGTGACATTGCCTTTATTGCAATCAATAACAGCCCCTGCGGTATTCAAGAAGGGTCTACCAAGGATGATCGACATACTGTCGTCCTCGGGTATATCAAGAATAACAAAGTCCGTTAAAATAGTAACATTTGCAACTACGACAGGTACATCCTCACAAATACCGATGGGTATAGCAGTTGATTTATCAGTCATTTGCAAAGAGATTTCAGTTGGTGTCAACTTATTCAAATCAAGTCTATGATATAAAGAGAAAGGCATAATACTAACACCGGCTCCAAGATCACATAAAGCAGTTTTAACATAGTTTCTTTTAATGGAGCATGGTATAGTTGGTATTCCTGGATCTCCTAGTTTCTTTGGTATTCCACCCTTGAATGTATAATTAGCAAGCATGGTGGAAATTTCATCTTCCGATATCTTTCTTTTATTAGTAACAATATCTTTCGTATACTTAGCATAAGGAGACATTTTCAGAATATCAGTCAAACGCATACGCAAAAAGACAGGTCTAAGCATTTCAACAAAGTGCTCAAAATCCTCATCATCCTTTTTCTTGAATGGTTTAGGAGGAAAGGGCATGGGTTTCTGAACCCATGGTTCTCTTTCTTTACCATGTTTCCTAGCAATAAAGTCTCTTTTATCATATCTTTTATTCTTAGGTTGTGGGTTATCAAGATCAACAGCAGGTTCTATCTCCACATCATTATCATTGCTAGGTTGAGCGTCAACATGAACATCATCATTATCATTATTACTAAGTTCATGTTCATCACCAGATGGTGTTTCAGCATCTAGAAATATCATTTGGATTCTCAGGTGTGTCTACAACAGGTTCACTAGAAGCATGCAAAGTTCTATCATCATTCTTTTTCTTTCTAGAAGAACTAGGAGCATCAGTATTAACTCTCTGAGAGTCTTGTTCAATTCTCTTAGGATGGCCCTCGGGATACAAAGGTTCCTGAGTCATTTTACCAACTCTAGTCATAACTCTAACTTGATGATCATTATTCTTATTATTCATCTCATTGAGCAAATCATTTTGTGCCTTGAGCACTTGTTCTACTTGAGTTTTTACCATGGAAGCTTGTTTACTAATAATCTTGAGATCATGAACAGTTCTACACATATAATCAACCAAGCAATCAAGCATATAAGCATTACATTTCAATTGTCTACTAACATATGCATTGAAATTTTCTTGTTTAACAATAAAGTTGTCAAATTCATCCAAGCATTGACTAGTAGACTTATCATAAGTAATATCACCTTCATCAAATCTATAGAGAGAATTTACCTTTACTACCTGTGTCGGGTTATCAAGACCATGGATTTCTTCAATAGGTGGTAAATTCTTAACATCTTCTGTTTTAATAACTTTTTCTTTCATAGATTTCTTTGCCTCTTGCATATCTTCAGGACTGAGAAATAGAATACCTATTTTCTTTGGAGTTGGCTTAGGAGGTGGTTCGGGAAGAGTCCAATCATTATCATTACTCAATATGTTATTCAATAGTGTTTCAGCTTGTTCCATAGTTCGTTCCCTGAAAACACAACCAGCACAACTATCTAGGTGGTCCCTAGAAGCATCGGTTAGTCCATTATAAAAGATATCAAGTACTTTATTTTTCTTGAGAGGATGATCAGGCAAAGCATTAAGTAATTGGAGAAGCCTCCCCCAAGCTTGTGGGAGACTCTCTTCTTCAATTTGCACAAAGTTAAATATTTCCTTTAAAGCAGCTTGTTTCTTATGAGCAGGAAAATATTTTTCAGAGAAGTAATAAATCATATCCTGGGGACTACGCACACAACCAGGAGCAAGAGAATTAAACCATAACTTAGCATCACCCTTTAATGAGAAAGGAAACAACTTAAGAATATAGTAATAGCGATTTTTTTCCTCATGAGCAAATAGGGTGGCTATATCATTCAATTTAGTGAGATGTGCTACAATAGTTTCAGATTCATAACTATGGAAAGGATCAGATTCAACCAAAGTAATTAACTCAGGATCGACAGAGAATTCATAATCCTTATCAGTAACACAGATAGGTGAAGTAGCAAACTTAGGATCATATTTCATTCTAGCATTCAAAGATTTTTCTTTCCACTTGCATAGTAATTTCTTAAGGTCATCTCTATCCTTACAAGCAAGAAAGTCCCTAGCTACCTCTCCATCCATAACATAACCCTCAGGTATAACAGGCAATTCATATCTAGGAGAGCTAGGTCTAGCAGGTGTTTCAAAGTGTCCAGCTTCAATAATTTCATCAGTTTTAGAAATATCATCAGTTTCAGCATTAACACTAGCAAGTTGTTCATCAAGAAACTCACCCAGTGGCACAGTATTATCAAGCATAATAGTAGCATCATAAGCATAATTCATAGCAGAAGTAGCATCATCAATTACTTGCGACATAACGGAATCAATAGCAGGTGTAGGTGTCGCAAGTTTACTCAAAACAGAAGATCAAGTGTAGAGCTAGATGGCAGTTCCTTACCTCCCCTCATAGTAGAGGGATAAATCTTGGTTCTTGGATCTTTCATATTCTTCATAATGATCAACAGATATAAATCCCAATTGACTCAGAGAATAGAGCTATGCTCCCTGGCAACGGCGCCAGAAAAAGGTCTTGATAACCAACAAGTATAGGGGATCACAACAGTTTTCGAGGGTAGAGTATTCAACCCAAATTTATTGATTCGACACAAGGGGAGCAAAAGAATATTCTCAAGTATTAGCAGCTGAGTGGTCAATTCAACCACACCTGAAAGACTTAATATCTGCATCAATATATTTAGTAGCAAAGTAGTATGGAAGTAACGGTAACAGTAGCAGTTTTGTAGTGATTGTAACAGTAGTAGCAACGAAAGTAACTAAGCAAAGATCAATATGTGAAAAGCTCGTAGGCAATGGATTGGCAATGATAATTATGTTGGATGATATTCATCATGTAGCAATCATAACATAGGGTGACACAGAACTAGCTCCAATTCATCAATATAATGTAGGCATGTATTCCGAATATAGTCATGCGTGCTTATGGAAAAGAACTTGCATGACATCTTTTGTCCTACCCTCCCGTGGCAGCGGGGTCCTAATGGAAACTAAGGGATATTAAGGCCTCCTTTTAATAGAGAACCGAACCAAAGCATTAGCACTTAGTGAATACATGAACTCCTCAAACTACGGTAATCACCGAAAAGAATCCCAATTATTGTCACCTTGGGGTATGTGGATCACAACACGTAATAGGTGTCTACAACTTGCAAGATAGGATCAAGAACACAAATATATTCATGAAACCATAATAGGTTCAGATCTGAAATCATGGCACTCGGGCCCTAGTGACAAGCATTAAGCATAGCAAAGTCATAGCAACATCAATCTCAGAACATAGTGGATACTAGGGATCAAACCCTAACAAAACTAACTCAATTACATGATAAATCTCATCCAACCCATCACCGTCCAGCAAGCCTACGATGGAATTAATCACTCTCAGTGATGAGCATCATGAAATTGGTGATAGAGGAAGGTTGGTGATGTTGATGGCGATGAATCCCCCTCTTCGGAGCCCCGAACGGACTCCAGATCTACCCTCCCGATGAAGAACAGGAGGTGGCGGCGGCTCCGTATCGTAAAACGCGATGAATCCTTCTTTCTGATTTTTTCCTCCCCGAATAGGATTATATGGAGTTGGAGTTGAGGTCGGAGGGGCTCCATGGGGCCCACAAGCCTGCAGGGCGTGCCCCAGGGGGTGGGCGCATCCCCAGGGCTTATGGCCTCTGGGTGGCCCCCCTCTGGTTAATTCTTGTGCCAGTATTTTTTATATATTCCAAAAATATTCTCCGTAAATTTTCAGGTCAATCCGAGAACTTTTATTTCTACACAAAAATAACACCATGGCAATTCTGCTGAAAACAGCGTCAGTCCGGGTTAGTTCCACTCAAATCATGCAAATTAGAGTCCAAAACAAGGGCAAAAGAGTTTGGAAAAGTAGATACGATGGAGACGTATCATTCGCCATTTGCCTCTCGTTTTCGTCTCCCCCACTTCTAAAACATTTTCAGAAAAACACAAATATATTTGCCTTTTTTTCGTTTGCCTTTATGTCTTACTTGGGTTGTTTGCTTGTTCGCTTGGCATAATTGCATATTTATTCCAAATCAGAAGGAAAAAGTTTATGGATCTGCATCCACTTGCTAATCTTTTTAAAGATCCAACTATGATGAGCCAATTGCTAGTGAGTTGAGTGCACTAGATTATCTTGATGAAGTTTTGCTTGAAATTCATGAATCTAAAAATTGTGATGAAGTGTTAAACGAAGAAATATATAAAGTGATTCACGATAGCTCCTTGAAAGAAAAGCATGATTGCAATGATGTTATTATAAATTCTATTAATGTCAACTGTGCTAATAATATGCAAAACCCCAAGCTTGGGGATGCTAGTTTTGCTATGTCCACTACTTATTGCAATGATCTTGATTGGGGTGATAATGCTTCTTATGATCTTGATAATTTATTTATGCCTCATGATGAATATGTTTGCCATAATATTGAAAGTGGGTTTGGAAGAGTGTCAACTTTAGCTAAAAATAAACCCACATATTTTGAGAATGATCAATCTTATGATTTTTTTGATAAAAGTGGGCTTGGAGAGGTCATGAGTTTATTTGATGATAATCCCACTATTTTGGAAGAGTGTCAACTTTGCATGCATCTGGATCATGTAGAGAATATGTTATGTGATAGCTATATTGTTGAATTTGATTATGATCCTACATGTAATTATTATGAGAGAGGAAAATATGGTTGTATAAATTCTCATGTTACTAAATTACCTCTCGTTGTGCTGAGATTGCTATTGTTTCTTTCTTCTTCCTTGCATATGCTAGTTTTTGCTTGTCTTGATAAATCTTTTCCCTATAAAATGCCTATTCATAGGAAGTATGTTAGACTTAAACTTGTTTTTTACATGCTATATAATGCTCTCTTTGTGCTTCAATTTTTTATCTTTCATGTGAGCATCATTAAAATTATCAACGCCTAGCTAAAAGGCTTTAAAGAAAAGAGCTTGTTGGGAGACAACCCAATATTTTTATTTTCTTTTTGTATGATTATATGCAATATTACTTCTGTAATAATTTTGTTTTAGTGTTTTAGTTAGTGTTTGAGCCAAGCAAGACCTTTGGGATGCTTTGGAAATATCGTTGATTTGATTTTGCTGAAAAACAGAAACTTTTGTGTCCAGTAGAAGAATTGTTAAAATTCACTGGAGAGTGGAAAAACTCTGAATTGTTTACACATGATTGATATATTAATTGCCTCTATTTTCATAATTTTTCAGAATTTTTGGAATTACAAAAGTATGACTAATATTCAGGTCTTTACAGACTGTTCTATTTTTGACAGATTCTGTTTTTGATATGTTGTTTGCTTATTTTGATGAATCTATGGGTAGTATCGGGGGGTATGGACCATGGAGAAGTTAGAATACAGTAGATATAAAACCAATATAAAATTGTAATGAGTTCACAACAGTACCTAAAAGTGGAGATTTGTTTTATCATACTAACGGATCTCAGAAGTTTTTTGTTGAGTTTTGTGTTGTGAAGTTTTCAAGTTTGGGGTAAAGTTTTGATGGACTACGGAATAAGGAGTGTCAAGAGCCTAATCTTGTGGATGCCCAAGGCACCCCAAGATAATATTCAAGGACAACCAAGCATCTAAGCTTGGGGATGCCCCGGATGGCATCCCCTCTTTTGTCTTCAATCCATCGGTAAATTTACTTGAGGCTATATTTTTATTCACCACATGATATGTGTTTTTCTTGGAGCGTCTTGTATTATTTGAGTCTTTGCTTTTTAGTTTGCCACAATCATCCTTGCTGTACACACATTTTTAGAGGGACACACATTAATCATAAAATTATTAGAATACTCTATGTGCTTCACTTATATCTTTTGAGCTAGGCAGTTGCTCTAGTGCTTCACTTATATCTTTTTAGAGCACGGCGGTGGTTTTATTTTAAAGAAATTGATGAACTCTCATGCTTCACTTATATTATTTTGAGAGTCTTAAAAATAGTATGGCAATTTGCTTAGGTTATGAATTTGGTCCTAATATGATGGTTATCCAAGAGGGATATAAGAAATTTTTTGATAAAGAGCATTGAATATATGAGAAGTTTGGTTCCTTGCATTTGTTTTGAGATATAAAGATGGTGATATTAGAGTCATGCTAGAGAGTAATTGTTGATTAGTAGAAATACTTGTGTTAAGGTTTGTGATTCCCGAAGCATGCACATATGGTCTATCATTATGTGATGAAGTTGGAGCATGATTTATTTTTTATTGTCTTCCTTATGAGTGGCTGTCGGGGACGAGCAATGGTATTTTCCTACCAATCTATCCCCCTAGGAGCATGCGTATTATTACTTTGCTTTGATGGCTAATAAATTTTTGCAATAAGTATGTGAGTTTTTTATGACTAATGTTGAGTCCATGGATTATACGCACTCTCACCCTTCCACCATTGCTAGCCTCTCTAGTACCGCGCAACTTTCGCCGGTACATTAAACCCACCATATACCCTTCCTCAAAACAGCCACCATACCTACCTATTATGGCATTTCCATAGCCATTCTGAGATATAATGCCATCCAACTTCCACCGTTCCATTTATTATGACACATACCATCATTGTCATATTGCTTTGCATGATCATGTAGTTGGCATAGTATTTGTGGCTTGGCCACCGTTCATATTTTTTTATACATGTCATGCTAGATCATCACACATCCCGGTACACTACCAGATGCATTCATATAGAGTAATATTTTGTTCTAGTATCGAGTTGTAATTCTTGAGTTGTAAGTAAATAAAAGTGTGATGATCATCATTATTAGAGCATTGTCCCATGTGAGAAAAGGATGATCGAGACTATGATTCCCCCACAAGTCGGGATGAGACTCCGGACTTCAATAAAAAAGAAGAGGCCAAAGAGCCCAAAAAGAAAAATAAGAAAGAAAAAAAGAAAAGAAAAAAGGGGAAAAAGGAAAAATGAGGGAAAAAGAGAGAAGGGACAATGTTACTATCCTTTACCACACTTGTGCTTCAAAGTAGCACCATGTTCTTCATGATAGAGAGTCTCCTATTTTATCACTTTCATATACTAGTGGGAATTTTTCATTATAGAACTTAGCTTGTATATTCCAATGATGGGCTTCCTCAAAATTGCCCTAGGTCTTCGTGAGCAGGCAAGTTGGATGCACACCCACTTAGTTTTCTTTTGAGCTTTCATACACTTATAGCTCTAGTGCATCCGTTGCATGGCAATTCCTACTCACTTGCATAGATATCAATTGATGGGCATCTCCATAGCCCATTAATTTGCCAAGTTGATGTGAGACTTTCTCCTTTTTGTCTTCTCCTCACAACCTCCACCATACTCTATTCCACCTATAGTGCTATATCCATGGCTCACGCTCATGTATTGTGTGAAAGTTGAAAAAGCTTTAGAACATTAAAAGTATGAAACAATTGCTTGGCTTGTCATCGGGGTTGTGCATGATAAATACTTTGTGTGATGAAGATAGAGCATGACAAGATTATATGATTTTGTAGGGATAACTTTCTTTAGCCATGATATTTTGAGAAGACATGATTGCTTTATTAGTATGCTTGAAGTATTATTTTTTTTATGTCAAGATTAAACTTTTGTTCTGAATCTTATGGATCTGGACATTCATGCCACAATAAGAAAAATTACATTGATAAACATGTTAGGTAGCATTCCACATCAAAAATTCTGTTTATATCATTTACCTACTCGAGGACGAGCAGGAATTAAGCTTGGGGATCTATAATTTTTTATTGTTCCTTGCTATTATATTATACATCTTGGATGTTTTATATGCATTCATATGCTATTTTATATCATTTTTTGGGACTAACCTATTAAACTAGTGCCCAGTGCCAGTTGCTGTTTTTTCCTTGTTTTTGTCTTTTACAGAAAATCAATACCAAATGGAGTCCAAACGGAACGAAACTTTTTGAGGATTTTTCTTGGACCATAAGACAACCACATAGCTTAAGGAAGAGGCCAGAAGACCCACGAGGGAGCCACAAGATCTAGGGGCGCGCCCCCTAGGCTTGTGGGCCCCTCGCAGACCTCCTAACCCTAATCTTGGCTCCATAAATACCCAAATATTCCCCGTACGTTAGAGGGCACACCAAAAATACTTTTCCACCGCCGCAAGCTTCTGTTCTCGTGAGATCCCATCTTGGGGCCCTTTCCGGCACTCTGCCGGAGGGGGATTCGATGATGGAGGGCCTCCACACCAACCTTGCTGCCCTTCCGATGATGTGTGAGTAGTTTACCACAGACCTACGGGTCCATAGCTAGTGGCTAGATGGCTTCTTCTTCTCTCTCTCTCTCTCTTTGATCTTCAATACAATGTTCTCCTCGATGTTCTTGGAGTTCTATTCGATGTATGTTCTTTTGGGGTGCGTTTATTGAGATCCGATGAATTGTGGATTTATGATCAGATTATCTATGAATATTATTTGAGTCTTCTCTAAACTCTTTTATGCATGATTAAGATAGCTTTGTATTTCTCTCCGATCTATCGATTTGGTTTGGCCAACTAGATTGGTTTTTCTTGCAACGGGAGAGGTGCTTTGTTTTGGGTTCAATCTTGCGGTGTCCTCACCCAGTGATAGTAGGGGTAGCGAGACACGTATTTGTATTGTTGCCATTAAGGATAAAAAGATTGGGTTTTTACCATATTGGTTGGATCTATCCCTCTACATCATGTCTGTTGGGGAACGTTGCATGGAAACCAAAAAAAATTCTATGCACACGCAAGATCTATCCATGGAGATGCATAGCTACAATACCGAAAAAACTGCACCATTTTCCGGAACCCAAAATATGACTTCCCATATATAAATCATTACCTCTCGACCATTCCGAGACTCCTCGTGACGTCCGGGATCTCATCCGGGACTCCTAACAACATTTGGTTACCACTCATCAAATATCCCAATACTACTCTAGTGTCAACGAACGTTAAGCGTGCGACCCTGCGGGTTCGAGAATTATGTAGTCATGATAGAGTCACCTTTCCAGTCAATAACCAATAGCAGGACCTGGATGCCCATATTGATTCCTACATATTCCACGAAGATCTTTTATCGGTTGAACCTTTATGACAACATACGTAATTCCCTTTGTCTGTCGGTATGTTACTTGCCCGAGATTCGATCATCGGTATCTCTATACCTAGTTCAATCTCGTTACCGGCAAGTCTCTTTACTCGTTCCGTAATACATCATCTTGCAACTAACTCCTTAGTCACTTTGCTTGCAAGCTTCTTGTGATGTGTATTACCGAGAGGGCCCAGAGATACCTCTCCGTCATACAGAGTGACAAATCCCAATCTCGATTCATGCCAACTCAACAGACACCTTTGGAGATGCCTATAGAGCATCTTTATGATCACCCAGTTACGTTGTGACGTTTGATAGCACACAAGGTATTCCTCCGGTATCTGGGAGTTGAATGATCTCATGGTCGAAGGAATATGTATTTGACATTAAGAAAGCAGTAGCAATAAACTAAATGATCAAATGCTATGCTAATGGATGGGTCTTGTCCATCACATCATTCTCCTAATGATGTGATCCCGTTATCAAGTGACAACACATGTCTATGGTTAGGAAACCTTAACCATCTTTTGATCAACGAGCTAGTCTAGTAGGAGCTCACTAGGGACACGGTGTTGCCTATGTATCCACACATGTATCTGAGTTTCCGATCAATACAATTATAGCATGGATAATAGACGTTTATCATGAACAGGGAAATATGAAAATAACCAATTTATTATTGCCTCTAGGGCATATTTCCAACAGGCCCCCACTTGCACTGGAGTCAATAATCTAGTTCACATCGCCATGTGATTAACACCCATTGAGTTCTAGGGTTTGATCATGTTTTGCTTGCGAGAGAGGTTTTAGTCAAATGGGTCTGCAACATTCAGATCCATGTTTATTTTGCAAATCCTTATGTCATAATGTAGATGCTGCTATCACGCTTTACTTGGAGCTATTCCAAATGACTGCTCCATTATATGTATCCGGTTTGCTACTCAGAGTTATCCGGATCGGTGTCAAAGCTTGCATTGATGTAACCTTTTATGACGAACTCTTTATCACCTCCATAATCGAGAAACATTTCCTTAGTTCTTTAGTTACTAAGGATAATTTTGACCGCTGTCCAGTGATCCACTCCTGGATCACTCTTGTACCCCCCTTGCCAGACACATGGCAAGGCACATATCTGGTCCGGTACACAGCATGGCATACATTATAGAACCTGTGGCTGAGGCATAGGGAATGACTTTCATTCTCTCTCTATCTTCTGTCATGGTCGGGCTTTGAGTCTTACTCAATTTCACACCTTGCAACATAGCCAAGAACCCTTCTTTGACTGGTCCATCTTGAAGTTCTTCAGAACATTGTCAAGGTATGTGCTTTGTGAAAGTCCTATTAAGCGTCTCGATCTATCCCTATAGATCTTGATGCTCAATATATAAGCAGCTTCATCGAGGTCCTTCATTTAAAAATTCTTATTCAAGTATCCTTTTATGCTATCCAAAAATTTATATCATTTCCAATCAATAATATGTCATCCACATATAATATCAGAAATGCAACAGAGCTCCCACTCACTTTCTTGTAAATACAGGCTTCACCATAAGTCTGTATAAAACCATATGCTTTGATCACCTCATCAAAGCATATATTCCAACTCCGAGATGCTTGGACCAGTCCATAGATGGATTGTTGGAGCTTGCATACTTTGTTAGCACCTTTAGGATCGACAAAACCTTCTGGTTGCATCATATACAATTCTTCTTTAAGAAATCCATTAAGGAATGCAGTTTTGACGTCCATTTGCCAGATTTTATAATCATAAAATGCGGCAATTGCTAACATGATTGAGACAAACTTAAGCATTGCTACGGGTGAGAAAGCCTCATCGTAGTCAACCCCGTGAACTTGTCAAAAACCTTTTGCGACAAGTCGAGCTTTATAGACAGTGATATTATCATCAGCGTCCATCTTCCTCTTGAAGATCCATTTATTCTCAATGGCTTGCCGATCATTGGGCAAGTCCACCAAAGTCCACACTTTGTTCTCATACATGGATCCTATCTCAGATTTGTTGGCCTCAAGCCATTTGTTGGAATTTGGGCTCATTATAGCTTCTTCATAGTTCGTAGGTTCACCGTGGTCTAATAACATGACTTCCAGGATAGGATTACTATACCACTCTGGTGCAGAACATGTTCTGGTCGACCTATGAAGTTCAGTAGTAACTTGATCTGAAGTTTCATGATCATCATCATTAGCTTCCTCTCTAGTTGGTGTAGGTATCACGGAAACATTTTTCCTTGGTGTGCTACTTTCCAATTTGAGAGAAGGTACAACTTCCTCATCAAGTTCTACTTTCCTCCCACTCACTTCTTTGGAGAGAAACTCCTTCTCTAGAAAGGACCCATTCTTAGCAACAAGGATTTTGCCTTCGGATCTGTGGTAGAAGGTATACCCAATAGTTTATTTTGCGTATCCTATGAAGATGCACTTCTTTGCTTTGGGTTCGAGCTTATCACGCTGAAGCCTTTTGACATAAGCATTGCATCCCCAAACTTTAAGAAATGACAGCTTAGGTTTCTTGCCAAACCATAGTTCATACGGAGTCGTCTTAATGGATTTAGACGGTGCCCTATTTAACGTGAATGCAGCTGCCTCTAATGCATAACCCCAAAATGATAAAGGCAAATCGGTAAGAGACATCATAGAATGCACCTTATCTAATAAAGTATGGTTATGACATTCGGACACACCGTTACGCTGTGGTGTTCCAGGTGGCGTGAGTTGTGAAAGAATTCCACATTGTCTTAAATGAAGGCCAAACTTGTAACTCAAATATTCGCCTCCGTGATCAGATCGTAGAAACTTTATTTTCTTGTTACGATGATTCTTCACTCTGAAATTCTTTGAACTTTTCAAAAAATTTCAGACTTTGTGTTTCATCAAGTAGATATACCTATACCTACTCAAATCATCTGTGAAGGTTAGAAAATAACGATACCCGCCTCATGCCTCAACACTTATCGGACCGCATACATTGGTATGTATTATTTCCAATAAGTCATTAGCTCGCTCCATTGTACCGGAGAACGGAGTTTTAGTCATCTTACCCATGAGGCATGGTTTGCAAGTATTAAATGATTCATAATCAAGTGATTCCAAAAGTCCATCCGCATGGAGTTTCTTCATGCGCTTTACACCAATATGACCTAAACGGCAGTACCATAAGTATGTTGCACTATCATTATCAACTTTGCATCTTTGGGCATCAATATTATGAATATGTTTATCACTACGATCGAGATTCAATAAACCATTTACATTGGGTGTATGACCATAGAAGGTTTTATTCATGTAAACAGAACAACAATTATTCTCTGACTTAAATGAATAACCGTATTGCAATAAACACGATCTAATCTTGTTCATGCTCAACGCAAACACCAAATAACATTTATTTAGGCTCAACACTAATCCCGAAGGTAGAGTGAGTGTGCGATGGTGATCATATCAATCTTGAAACACTTCCAACACACATCGTCACCTCACCCTTAACTAGTCTCCGTTTATTCTGCAACTCCTGTTTCGAGTTACTAATCTTAGCAACTGAACCGGTATCAAATACCCAGGGGCTACTACGAGCACCTAGTAAGGTACACATCAACAACATCTATATCAAATATACCTTTGTTTACTTTGCTATCTTTCTTATTTGCCAAGTATTTGGGGCAGTTCCGCTTCCAGTGACCATTTCCTTTGCAGTAGAAGCACTCAGTTTTAGGCTTGGGTCCAGCTTTGGGCTTCTTCACAGGAGTAGCAACTTGCTTGCCATACTTCTTGACGTTCCCTTTCTTTCCCTTGCCCTTTTTCTTGAAACTAGTGGTCTTATTAACCATCAACACTTGATGCTCCTTCTTGATTTCTACCTCCGCCGATTTCAGCATTGCGAAGAGCTCGGGAATTGTTCTTGTCATCCCTTGCATATTATAGTTCATCACGAAGCCCTTATAGCTTGGTGGCAGTGATTGAAGAACTCTGTCAATAACACACTCATCTGGGAGCTCAATTCCCAGCTGAGTCAAGTGGTTATGATACCCAGGCATTTTGAGTATGGGTTCACTGACAGAACTGTTCTCCTCCATCTTGCAGCTATAGAACTTGTTAGAGACTTCATATCTCTCAACCCGGGCATTAGCTTGAAATATCAACTTCAGCTCTTGGAACATCTCATATGCTCCATGGCATTCAAAACGTTTTGAAGTCCCGGTTCTAAGCCGTAAAGCTTGGCACACAGAACTATTGAGTAGTCATCAGATCGAGCCTGTCAGACATTCATAACATCTACAGTAGCTCCTGCAGCAGGTCTGTCACCTAGCGGTGCATCAAGGACATAATTCTTCTGAGCAGCAATGAGGATAATCCTCAAGTTACGGACCCAGTCCGTGTAGTTGCTACCATCATCTTTCAACTTAGCTTTCTCTAGGAATGCATTAAAATTCAGGGGAACGGTAGCTCGGGTCATTGATCTACAACATAGATATGCAAAACTATTGAGACTAAATTCATTATAAATTAAGTTCAATTAATCAAATTACTAATGAACTCCCACTTAAATTAACATCCCTCAAGTTACTAAGTGATACGTGATCCAAATCAACTAACCCATGTCCGATCATCACGTGAGATGGGCTAGTCATCAATGGTGAACATATCTATGTTGATCATATCTACTATATGACTCACGTTCGACCTTTCGGTCTCTAGCATTCCAAGACCATGTATGTACATGCTAGGCTCGTCAAGTTTAACCCAAGTATTCTGCGTGTGTAAATCTGGCTTACACCCATTGTATGTGAATGTAGAGTCTATCACACCCGATCATCACGAGGTGCTTCGAAACGACGAACTTTAGCAACGGTGCATAATCGGGGAGAACACTTTTATCTTGAAATTTAGTGAAGGGATCATCTTATAATGCTACCGTCATTCTAAGCAAAATAAGATGCATAAAGGATAAACATCACATGCAATTAAAATATGTGACATGATATGGCCATCATCATCTTGTGCTTTTGATCTCCATCTCCAAAGCATCGTCATGATCTCCATCGTCACCGGCTCAACACCTTGATCTCCATCGTTGCGTCGGGGTCGCCTCACCAACTATTGCTTCTACAACTATTGCTAACGCATAGTGATAAAGTAAAGCAATTACATGCCGCTTGCATTCCATACAATAATTAAGAGACAACCCTAAGGCTCCTGCCGGTTGTCGATATTACAAAACATGATCATCTCATACAATAACGTATATCACATCACGTCTTGACCATATCACATCACAACATGCCCTGCAAAAACAAGTTAGACGTCCTCTACTTTGCTGTTGCAAGTTTTCCGTGGCTGCTATGGGCTTCTAGCAAGAACCATTCTTACCTACGCAAAAACCACAACGATGATTACCAAGTTTGTCGTTTTAACCTTCTTCAAGGACCGGCCGTAGTCAAATTCGATTCACCTAAAGTAGGAGAAACAGACACCCGCCAGCCACCTTTATGCAAAACAAGTTGCATGTCAGTCGGTGGAACCGGTCTCCTGTACGTGGACATGTAAGGTTAGTCCGGGCCGCTTCATCCCACAATGCGGCCGAATCAAAATAAGGCATTGGTGGTAAGCAGTATGAACATCACCGCCCACAACTTCTTTGTGTTCTACTCATGCATATCATCCACGCATAGACCTGGCTCATGATGCCACTGTTGGGGAACGTTGCATGGAAAACAAAAATTCTACGCACAAGCAAGATCTATCCATGGAGATGCATAGCTACGAGAGGGGAGAGTGTGTCTACATACCCTTGTAGATCGCTAAGCGGAAGCATTTATCACGCGGTTGATGTAGTCGTACTCTTCGCGATCCGATCACGATCCAACCGATCTAGTGCCGAACGGACGGCACCTTCGAGTTTAGCACACGTGCGGCTCGATGACGTCTCCTACTTCTTGATCCAGCAAGCGGGAGAGGAGAAGTAGATGGGATCACAACCAACACGACGGCGTGGTGGTGATGGTGGTGGTGAACACCGACAGCGCTTCGCTAAGTGTCGCCGGGACGAGGCGGTGGAACTACGGAGTAACGGGAGAGAGAGGGGCGCCAAGGGCTTGATGTGTCCTCTTGGGGCACCCCCTCCCCTCTATATATAGGTGGAGGGTGATACGTCCATTTTGCATCATGTTTTCCTACTGTTATTTATATTGTTTTTATGTATAATAATGCTTTTTGGAGTAATTCTAATGCCTTTTCTCTCATAATATGCAAGGTTCACACAAAAAGGGAGAATACCGGCAGCTGGAATTCTGGACCTGAAAAAGCTACGTTAGGCCACCTATTCTGCACAACTCCAAATGAGCTGAAACTTCACGGAGAATTTTTATGGAATATATAAGAATTATTGGAGCCAATAAGTACCAGAGGGGGCCCACTAGGTGGGCACAACCCACCTGGGCGTGCCAGGGAGCCCAGGCGCGCCCTGATGGGTTGTGCTCCCCTCGGCCCACCTCCGGTGCCCATCTTCTGGTATATAAGTAATTTTGACCTAGAAAAAATCAGGAGAGGACTTTCGGGACGAAGCGCCGCCGTCTCGAGGCGGAACTTGGGCAGGAGCACTTTTGCCCTCCGGCGGAGTGATTCCGCCGGGGGAACTTCCCTCCCGGAGGAGGAAATCATCGTCATCATCTTCACCAACAACTCTCCCATCTTGGGGAGGGCAATCTCCATTAATATCTTCAACAACATCATCCTCTCTCAAACCCTAGTTGCGGATGCTATGGTTAGATTTATTCTTAATACTTTTCTCGTAGTTGCGGATGCTTGCGAGGGGGTTAATCATAAGTAGGAGGTTTGTTCAAGTAAGAATAGCAACTAAGCACCGGTCCACCCACATATCAAATTATCAAAGTAGCGAACACAAATCAAACCAACATGATGAAAGTGACTAGATGAAATTCCTGTGTGCCCTCAAGAACGCTTTGCTTATCATAAGAGACCGTTTTGGCCTGTCCTTTGCCTCAAAAGGATTGGGCTACCTTGCTGCACTTTTCTTACTATTATCGTTACTTACTCATTACAAATTATCTTGCTATCAAACTACTCGTTACTTATAATTTCAGTGCTTGCAGAGAATACCTTGCTGAAAACTACTTATCATTTCCTTCTGCTCCTCGTTGGGTTTGGCACTCTTACTTATCGAAAGGACTACAATTGATCCCCAATACTTGTGGGTCATCAAGGCTCTTTTTTGGCGCCGTTGCCGGGGAGCGAAGCGCTCTTGGTAAGTGGAAATCGGTAAGGAAAAATTATTACTACGTGCTGAAATTTATTGTCACTTGTTACTATGGAGAACAATCCTTTGAGGGCTTTGTTTGGGGTATCTTCACCTTGACCAGAACCACAATTAGTTACCCCTCAATCTACTGCACCTACTAAAAATATCAGTTATGAAATTCATTCGGGTATGATAGAACAACTGCTAGCTAATCCTTATGCAGGAGATTGAACTGAACATCCTAATATGCACTTAATATATGTGGATGAAATTTGTGGATTATTTAAGCTTGCAGGTTTACCCGGAGATGAAGCTAAGAAGAAGGTTTTCCCATTATCTTTGATGGCAAAAGCATTGGCATGGTATAGGCTATGCGATGATATTGGATCTTGGACTTGGAATCGATTGAAATTGGAATTTCACCAAAAAAATTATCCTATGCATCTAGTTTATCGTGATCGGAATTATATATATATAACTTTTGGCCTCGTGAAGGAGAAAGTATCGCTCTAGCTTGGGGGAGGCTTAAGTCAATGTTATATTCATGCCCCAATCATGAGCTCTCAAGAGAAATTATCGTTCAGAATTTTTATGCTCGGCTTTCTCGTGATGATCAATCCATGCTTGATACTTCTTGTACTGGTTCCTTTATGAAGAAGACTATTGAATTCAGGTGGGATCTTTTAGAAAGAATTAAACGCAACTCTAAAGATTGGGAGCTCGACGAAGGTAAAGAGTCAGGTATTAAGCTTAAGTATGATTGTGTTAAATCTTTTATGAATACCGATGCTTTTCAAAAGTTTAGCACTAAATATGGACTTGACTCTGAGATAGTAGCCTCCTTTTGTGAATCATTTGCTACTCATGTTGATCTCCCTAAGGAGAAGTGGTTTAAATATCACCCACCTATTAAAGAAGAAATTAAACAACCGGTAATAGTTAAAGATGAAACTATTATTTACAATGTTGATCCAGTTGTTCCTACTGCTTACATTGAAAAACCACCTTTCCCTGTTAGGATAAAGGAGCATGCTAAAGTTTCAACTGTGGTCAATAAGAGTTATATTAGAGCACCCAAGCCTGCTGAACAAATCAAAGTAGAACCTAGTGTTGCTATGGTTAAAGATCTCCTGGTAGAAAATTTAGATGGGCATGTTATCTACTTCTGTGATGAAGCTGCTAGAATTGCCAAACCCGATGAAAAAGATAAACATAGACCTGTTGTTGGCATGCCTGTTGTCTCAGTTAAAATAGGAGATCACTGTTATCATGGTTTATGTGACATAGGTGCTAGCGTGAGTGCTATTCCTTTTACCTTATATCAAGAAATTATGAATGATATAGCACCAGCTGAAATAGATGACATAGATGTTACTATTAAACTTGCTAAAAGAGACACCATCACACCACTTGGGATTGTTAGAGATGTTGAAGTCTTGTGTGGGAAAATAAAATATCCTACTGATTTTCTCGTTCTTGGTTCCCCACAAGATGACTTTTGTCCTATTATCTTTGGTAGACCTTTCTTGAACACCGTCAATGCTAAAATAGATTGTAAGAAGCAAACCATCGGTGTTAGTTTTGGTGATGAGTCTCATGATTTTAATTTTTCTAAGATTAGTAGAAAACATCATAAGAAATAATTGCCTAGTAAGGATGAAATAATTGGCCTTGATTCTATTGTTGTGCCCCCTACTGATCCACTAGAACAATATTTGTTAGACCATGAAAATGATATGCATATGCATGAAAGGAATGAGATAGACAAAATGTTCTTTGAACAACGACCTCTGCTTAAACACAATTTGCCTATTAAAACTCTAGGAGGTCCTCCTCCACCTAAAGGTGATCCTGTGTTTGAATTAAAACAATTACCAGACACTTTGAAATATGCTTATCTTGATGAGAAAAAGATATATCCTGTTATTATTAGTGCTAACCTTTCAGAACATGGAGAAGAAAGATTATTGAAGGTTCTGAAGAAGCACCAATCTGCTATTGGATATACTCTTGATGATTTAAAGGGCATTAGTCCCACTCTCTGTCAGCATAAAATTAATATGGAACCTGATGCTAAACCCGTTGTTGATCACCAACGACGGTTGAATCCCAAAATGAAAGAAGTGGTAAGAACTAAAATACTGAAGCTTCTGGAAGCAGGTATAATCTATCCTATAGCTGATAGTAGATGTGTAAGCACGTTCATTGTGTCCCTAAGAAGGGAGGTATTACTATTGTTCCTAATGATAAAAATGAACTTATTCCACAAAGAATTGTCACTGGCTACAGAATAGTAATTGATTTTAGAAAATTAATAAAGCTACTAGAAAAGATCATTACCCTCTACCTTTTATTGATTAAATGCTTGAAAGACTATATAAGCACACACACTTTTGTTTCCTTGATGGATACTCTGGATTTTCTCAAATACCTGTTTCACAACCTGATCAAGAGAAAACCACCTTCACTTGTCCTTTCGGAACTTATGCTTATAGACGTATGCCTTTTGGTTTATGTAATGCACCTGCTACCTTTCAAAGATGTACGACTGCTATATTCTCTGATTTTTGTGAAAATATTGTTGAGGTTTTCATGGATGATTTTTCCGTTTACGGAACTTCTTTTGATGATTGCTTAAGCAAGCTTGATCGAGTTTTGCAGAGATGCGAGCAAACTAATCTTGTCTTGAATTGGGAGAAGTGCCACTTTATGGTTAATGAAGGTATTGTCTTGGGACATAAAATTTCTGAACGAGGTATTGAGGTGGATAAAGCTAAAGTTGATGCAATCGAGAAAATGCCATGTCCTAAAGATATCAAAGGTATTCGTAGTTTCCTCGGTCATGCTGGTTTCTATAGGAGATTTATTAAAGACTTCTCTAAAATTTCTAGGCCTCTTACAAATCTTTTGCAAAAGGTTGTTCCATTTGTTTTTGATGATGATTGTGTAGAAGCCTTTGAAACACTTAAGAAAGCCTTAATATCTGCACCTATTGTTCAACCACCTGATTGGAACTTGCCCTTTGAGATTATGTGTGATGCTAGTGATTATGCTGTTGGTGCTGTTCTAGGACAAAGAGTTGATAAGAAGTTAAATGTTATTCATTATGCTAGTAAAACTCTAGATAGTGCTCAACGCAATTCTGCTACTACTGAAAAGGAATTTTTAGCAGTTGTGTTTGCTTGTGACAAATTTAGATCTTACATTGTTGATTCTAAAGTTACTGTTCACACCGATCATGCTGCTATAAAATATCTTATGGAAAAGAAAGATGATAAACCTAGACTCATTAGGTGGGTTCTTTTGCTACAAGAATTTGACTTGCATATCACTGATAGAAAAGGAGCTGAGAACCCCGTTGCTGATAACTTGTCCAGGTTAGAAAATATTCTTGATGACCCACAATCTATTAATGATAGTTTTCCTGATGAACAATTAGCTGCAATAAATGTTTCTCATAACACTCCTTGGTATGCTGACTATGCTAATTACATTGTTGCTAAATACATACCACCTAGCTTCACATACCAACAAAAGAAAAAAATTCTTCTTTGTTTTAAGACATTACTTTTGGGATGACCCACATCTTTATAAAGAAGGAGTAGATGGTATTATTAGACATTGTGTACCTGAGCATGAACAGGGACAAATCCTATGAAAATGTCACTCCGAAGCTTATGGAGGGTATCATGCGGGAGATAGAACTGCTCACAAGGTATTGCAATCTGGTTTTTATTGGCCTACTCTCTTCAAGGATGCCCGTAAGTTTGTTTTATCTTGTGATGAATGTCAAAGAATTGGTAATATTGGTAAGCGTCAGGAAATGCCTATGAATTATTCACTTGCTGTTGAACCATTTGATGTTTGGGGATTTGATTACATGGGACCTTTTCATTCCTCTAATGGGTATACACATATTTTGGTTGCTGTTGATTATGTTACTAAGTGGGTAGAAGCTATTCCAACTAGTAGTGCTGATCACAACACCTCTATTAAAATGCTTAAGGAAGTTATTTTCCCAAGGTTTGGAGTCCCTAGATATTTAATGACTGATGGTGGTTAACACTTTATTCATGGTGTTTTCCGTAAAATGCTTGCTAAATATGATGTTAACCATAGAATTGCTTCACCCTATCACCCTCAATCTAGTGGTCAAGTTGAACTTAGCAACAGAGAAATAAAGTTGATATTAAAGAAAACTATCAATAGGTCTAGAAAGAATTGGTCTAAGAAATTAGATGATGCACTTTGGGCTTATAGAACAACATATAAAAATCCTATGGGTATGTCTCCTTATAAAATGGTTTATGGAAAAGCTTGTCATTTGCCTCTTGAGTTAGAACATAAAGCATATTGGGCAATTAAAGAACTCAACTATGATTTCAAACTTGCCAGTGAAAAGAGGTTATTTGTTATTAGCTCACTAGATGAATGGAGAACACAAGCTTATGAAAATGCCATGTTATTTAAAGAAAAGGTTAAAAGATGGCATGACAAAAGAATCCAAAAGCGTGAGTTCAAAGTTGGAGAATATGTTCTTTTGTACAACTCTCATTTCAGATTCTTTGCAGGAAAACTCCTCTCCAAATGGGAATGACCCTATGTTATCGAGGAGGTTTATCGATCTGGAGCCATCAAAATAAATAATGCCGAGGGAACTAACCCGAAGGTTGTCAATGGGCAAAGAATAAAACATTATATCTCAGGTACGCCCATTAATGTTGAAAGCAATATTATCCAAACTATGACACCGGAAGAACACATAAAGGAAACCTTCCGGAACACTCCAGAATAACTGAAAAAGAGGAGGTACGTGATACGGTAAGTAAACGGACTGCGAAAATCCGCAAAAATATTTTCTGTTAGTTTTAGAATATATCAAAAATTAGAAAAATAAGAAACAACCAGGAAGGCACCCCTGGTGGGCACAAGTTGTGCCCACCTCGGGTACCTTCCGGACTCCGTTTTTCTTCCGTTTGCTTGTTTTCCAAGATAAAAAAAAATCTTTATATACCCCCCGAACCTATTGACCACCGTATCGCGGAGAAATCTTCTGTCTTCTTTTCCTTGCTATTTTCTGACAGATCTAATTCACCATGGCCACTTTGAGCTCCTCCAAGGACAAGTTCTTCGAGAACGTCATCAACTCGTATCTACGGGAGGTGATGCAGCACCCTCAAGCTATTGAGATGCGTGAGGGGGTGCTCCACATCCGTGATGTGCAAGGCCCCAAAGGGATGGGATCCGTGGAGGCTAGGCTTGAAGCTATGGAGCAGGAGGTCTTCCGGTGCAAGGGGATGGTGGAACGTGGGCTCAATGCCAATCACCTCATGATCGCGGACTACACCCGTGATCTCAAGGTGGAGGGCAAGTCCATGAAGGACATCGTCTTTACCTTCAACAAGCAAATCAACTTTCTCCAAAGCCAGATCTACGATCTCCAAAACCAAGTCTTTGAATATGAGGCAAGGTTTAAAGGTATGAGTTTGGCTGCCAGTTGCAGGACCCGCGAGACTCACTATTCTTCCTATAATGGTGAGCCCTTGCCATGGAAACCTGAGGATAAGATTGCTACTACTTCATCACCACCACCTCCTTCTTCATTACCAAAGGAAACTTGAGTATCGGGTATGGGAACTCCCCTTGGCTTGCGCCAAGCTTGGGGGAGGTGCCTCGGTATCGTATCACCTCCACTATCTTTTGCCTTTACTTATCTTAGTTAGATCCATAGTTATCTTTTGCTTTAGATGAATAAAAATTTAGTTCGATCCTTTCTTTTTGAGTGTTTGCTTAGTGATCTATCCTTGTAATTGTGTGCAAGATATATAATAAAGTTTAGTTTGAAGTTTTGTTCTCTTTATTTTCATGTTAAAAAAAGAAAGAAAATAAATGAAAAAGATAATATGCTAATCTTATGGTAAGTAATGACCTCACATAAGGAAGAGTATAAGTAGAAAATTTTATTGGAGATTTACAAACATAGCATTGGTCAATAATGCAATTCATGAAAGAATTAATAAAGGAAGAGAAGATTCACATGCAAATACACTATCCTGGACATCTTTTGTGATTGTGAGCCCCCATCAAAATATTATATGCCAAAATTGTTGACGTTGGACAAGGAAGACAATGTAATGATTTATGTTTTTTCATATTCACATAGAAGTTATATTGTCATAGATCTTTTAACATGTGGAGCTTGCCCCCCATCTTTGCTAGCCAAAAATTCCGCACTAAGTTGGGATACTACATGTGCATCCAAAGCCCTTAAACCCAAATCTTGTTTTGAGAGTCCACCATACCTACCTATGGATTGAGTAAGATCCTTCAAGTAAGTTGTCATCGGTGCAAAAAGGCAATAAAAATTGCTTCTAAAAGTGTTGGATCACTTAGTGTAAGAGAAAATTGAGCGTTGTACGAACTTGTGATGGCAAAGAATAAAAGGGACAGACTGCATAATAAAGGTTGCTATCATAAGGGGCAATATAACGTGATGTTCTTTTGCACTAAGAGATTGAGCATACAAACAAATAAGCGCATGGCAACCTCTGCTTCCCTCTGCGAAGGGCCTATCTTTTACTTTTATGCAAGAGTTAAAGTATTTCTCTCTATTCCTTTTTTTTCTCTTTTGGCAAGCATCATGTGATGAGGAAAGATCTAGGCACATATATCCAGTTCGATATGAGTAGCATGAGTTATTATTGTTGACATCACCCTCGAGGTGAGCATGTTGGGAGGCAAAAACTATAAGCCCCTATCTTTCTATGTGTCCGGTTGAAACTTTTTGCTCATGTGTATGCGGTGAGTGTTAGCAATCATAGAAGACTATATGATGGTTGAGTATGTGGACTTGCCAAAAAGGCTCCGATACGTGACCCTTCCTGAAAAGATGATGAATTGTAGTTGCAAAGTTGACTGAGAACATAGTTTGTTAGTTTTCAATAGAGTTTGTGCTTTATACTTTGATGTTGTGATGAATTGTTACTTGTTCATGAGAAGTTTATGATAGAAGTTATGTGATAAAAGTTTTGTGATAAAGTTATATGTTAAAGTTTGTTGCTGTTACAATAATGTACATGATGCTTCTATGTTCGTATTTTGTTTTTATCGACACCTCTCTCTCTAAGCATGTGGACATGCTTTTCGATTTCGGTTTTTCGCTTGAGGACAAGCGAGATCTAAGCTTGGGAGAGTTGATACGTCCATTTTGCATCATGTTTTCCTACTGTTATTTATATTGTTTTTATGTATAATAATGCTTTTTGGAGTAATTCTAATGCCTTTTCTCTCATAATATGCAAGGTTCACACAAAAAGGGAGAATACCGGTAGCTGGAATTCTGGACCTGAAAAAGCTACGTCAGGCCACCTATTCTGCACAACTCCAAATGAGCTGAAACTTCACGGAGAATTTTTATGGAATATATAAGAATTATTGGAGCCAATAGGTACCAGAGGAGGCCCACCAGGTGGGCACAGCCCACCTGGGTGCGCCAGGGAGCCCAGGCACGCCCTGGTGGGTTGTGCTCCCCTCGGCCCACCTCCGATGCCCATTTTCTGGTATATAAGTCATTTTGACATAGAAAAAATGAGGAGAGGACTTTCGGGACGAAGCGCCGCCGTCTCGAGGCGAAACTTGGGCAGGAGCACTTTTGCCCTTCGGCGGAGCGATTCCACCGGGGGAACAAGATGATCATTATCCTGGATACCACTACTATCTTTGCTTTGCTAGTTGTCTCGATGCTATTGCTATGTTGCGCTACCTACCACTTGTTTATCAAGCCTCCCAAATTGCCATGATAAACCTCTAACTTTTTCCACCTTCCTAGCAAACCATTGTTTGGCTATGTTACCGCTTTGCTCAGCCCCTCTTATAGCGTTGCTAGTTGCAGGTGCAGCCGCAGGTTGTTCCATGTTGGGACATGGTTATCATTGGATATCACAATATCTCTTATTTAATTAATGCACATATATACTTGGTAAAGGGTGGAAGGCTTGGCCTTTTGCTTGGTGTTTTGTTCCACTCTTGCCACCCTAGTTTCTGTCATACCGGTGTTATGTTCCTTGATTTTGCGTTCCTAACACGGTCGGGGTTTATGGGCCCCCCTTGACAGTTTGCTTTGAATAAAACTCTTCCAGCAAGGCCCAACTTTGGTTTTACCATTTGTGTAATAACAACTATAACTTGCATAGGGACTTCCCGAGCCCCGAGGACTTAATTAACAACCCGGGCTAGTGCTCCTCATGAGTGTTGGTCCAAACTAGAGCAACTAGCAGCGCCACCCATTGGCAACTTGGGGTATTTGGTCGCTGTAACCATAGCTCATCCGTCGTAGCCTGAGACGAGATACGCACGGCTACTATCAGGGTGTCGGCACGTCGAGAGGTCTTGCTGGACTTGTTTTACCATTGTCGAAATATCTTGTGAACCGGGATTCCGAGTTTGATCGGGTTGTTCCGGGATGGAGGATTTCCTCCGCTGATCGTGAGAGTTTGTCATGGACTAAGTTGGGACACCCCTGCAGGGTTTGATCTTTCGAAAGCCATGCCCGCGGTTATGTGGCAGATGGGAATTTTTAATATCCGGTTGTAAAGAACTTGACACTAAATCCGAAATAAAATACACCAAACCCGTGTGTAACCATGACCGTCTCTTTTCGAGTGAGTTCGAGAAGAGAACACGGTGGGGTTATGTTTAACTCGTAAGTAGTTCAGGATCACTTATTGATCATTACTAGTTGCGACCGTTATGCGTAGTTACTCTTCTTACTCCTGCACTCATAAGTTAGCCACCATACAAGGCTTAGTGCTGCTGCAACCTCACCACTTATCCATTCCATACCCATTAAGCTTTGCTGGTCTTGATACCCATGGTAATGGGATTGCTGAGTCCTCGTGGCTCATAGATTACTACAACAACAGTTGCAGGTACAGGTAAAGCGATGCTATGACATGAGAGCGATGCTTGCTTGTTTGGAGTTCTTCTGCTTCTTCTTCTTCGATCAAGGGATAGGTTCCGGGTCGGGAGCCTGGGATTAGCAGGGTGGATGTTGTTCTTCTTTTTTGTTTGGTTTCGTCCGTAGTCGGATCCTGCTCTTCTGTATGATGATTGCTATGTATTGATGAACTGTTGTAGCTTGTGGCGAGTGTAAGCCTTTATCTTGTATTCTCATCTATTCAGTACATGGTATGTTGTAATGATATCCACCTTTCTATTCGCTCGAAATGCGGTTGTGCCCCAATCATGAGTTCATCACGTGATTGGGATAGAATCGCATCTTGGGTGCTACACTGACTCTCCTGCATTGAACACGAGTTTCGTTGCTTGCTCCGGCTCTTTTCCTCCCATATTAGTATATTCATTTTTATCTTGCCTGGGTGGTGCACTACTGCAGGTTGGTCCAAAAGCGACAGTCCAATCAGAGACCCTTTGACAAAACTGTGTGCGATGCATTAATCACAAACGGTGATGTAATAAAACCGTCAAAAAAGATAAAAAAAACATTTGCAATGGCGTTGACATCAAACATGATTCAGATTAGAGTTGCATGTGTGATGTGAGGCAAACGGTTAATCCAGCAGAACTGTTTGCGATGAGGCAGAACAACAGAAACGGGCAGCCAAATGAGGGTCTGTGCGATATATGGCATACAGTTCACTAGGATGAACTGTGTGTGATTAGGCAACACAATAGAAACGGTCAGCCAGATCAAAGTGTGTGCGATGGAGGGCATACAGTTCACTCGGATGAACTGTTTGCAATGAGCCAAGACAACAGAAATAGTTCAACTGAACAAGATGTGTGCGATACGCGACATATAGTTCTGTAATCAAAAATGTGTGCGAGGACCAATAATAACACAGACGATTACTGCTAATGAGCCATGTGATTTGCTCTGTCTACAGAAGAATAACATATATATATATATAACTGAAATAAACATCCAATTACATAAGTGACTATACAGATCATTCGCACAAACCTTAATAAACAATTGCATGAATTCTAAACTAGGAGAAACGATTGTCTAGTCAACTACTTCTTGTGACGCTACCACCACTCCTCTATGGCTCAATCCCTCGTCTGGGGCAGGAAGAAGACAATTCCTCATGTCAATGATCCGCCTGTACATCTCGTAGCTTGTGTACGCGGCCTTGGCCACGTACATGACGTGTTCTTCATCCAGTCTTTGATGCCAGACATGGTGCTAGGTATTCTTGTCCTTCTTGCCCTCATCCTTCATCTTCATGTAGTAGGGGTCGATGATGGCTGAGGCGAGGTCTGTGACGCCCCCAGCTCAATCGTGCACTAATCATACACGCAAATGCACACGATCAAGCCTAAGGACTCACGGGAAGATATCACAACACAACTCTAAAACATAAATAAAGTCATACAAGCTTTATATTACAAGCCAGGGGCCTCGAGGGCTCGAATACATAAGCTTGCATACAAGCGTCAGCGGAAGCATCAGATATCTGAGTACAGATATGAAACAGAAACAGAAAGGCCTTTAGAAAGGCGGGGCAAAATAAAACACTACGATCGAAAGGCGTAGGCCTCCTGCCTGGGACCCTCCGATCCTACTCCTGGTCGTCAGTCAACTCGTAATAGTATCCATCCTCTGGGTAGTAGTAGTAGTCGATCGACGGGGCATCAGTCTCAGGGGCACCGTCATCTTGGTCACGTCAAACTGATATGGGGAGAAAAGGAAAACAAAGCAACCGTGAGTACTCAGAAGTACTCAGCAAGCAAGGATCTACACTACATATGCAACATTTTCAAGGGGAGGCTGTATATGTGGACTGGGCTGCAGAAATGCCAGAATAGAGAGAAGGCCTAGTCCTATCGAAGACTAGCATCTTCAGAGGTCTTGCAGCAATAGAAGAGAGTAGAACAGTACAATATAAGGTAGCAGTATCATTAAGTCTCATCCTCACCCAAATATCCTTTCTCGACTCCCTGCGAGAAAGCATCCCAGAGCCATACAGTCATCAACCTCGTCCGGAGATCCCTTCTCGACTCCCTGCGAGAAGCAATCCCAGAGCCATATATCCAAGTATCCAGTTCTAAAATTGTATCAATCAGGATACAACTCCGAGTGTCCGTTACCGTAGGACAGGCTATCGATAGAAGTTTTCTTCCCTGCAGGGGTGCACCAACTTACCCAACACGCTCGATTAACTCCGGCCGGACACACTTTCCTGGGTCATGCCCGGCCTCGGCCAAACGACACACCGTAACCCTACCTAGAGCTCAGCAGAGAGGTCCCCGCCTATCTACATCCTAAGCGCAAGGGGGTCTTGGCCATCGCCCCTCGCCCTCTGGGTCGTTGCGCACACGATGAAGCTAGGCACCAACACTACAGGAAGGTGCCGGTCCGTCCGTGCCGCCATGCTGAACTAGACGTCTGACAGAGCTTTCGGCTGATGCATACGATGCAGAACGCCCATACTATGCCCACGTGATGGTTAGTGCTATCAGGCCAGAGGCCTGCTCGGATCAAATATCCAAATCGTTAGTACCTTGGGCTTGCGGTAACAAGCAGAGACTCACGAAAGATGTGACCTCGTCGCCCCGTCTCGAGGACTTGCTGCAAGGGTTAAGAATGCCCGGCCGTGCCTCGTATTCAGCACTCGGGCACCATACAGGCACCCGTCTTCACAACACTCGCCTCTCAGGCGCACGCGGGTACCCCTCAGGGTCGACCCGCCTATCCAAGTAACAGTGTAAAGTCCAAGTATCCGTGTGTCCATAACATCAGGGGAATCCGAGGTATCACCCTCGTTGGATTCCTACTCAATGTAATCGTCAAGGTGAACTCGGAGGAATCACCCTCGCTGGGTTCACACTTGAGGTGTCGTACGACGGCGTCGTTATCAAAAGCGGTGAAGGAGGAATCACCCTCGATGACCACGACCGAATAGCTACTCTACAGAGTTAACATCAGAAGTGCTACACGAGGTATCACCCTCGGCACTCGATATTAACGCTGCAGTGTCGTTACAACTAAGGGGGGGGTGATGTGCGGTGCCGGGGTCTGGTCTTCAATTCCCGTTGATCGGGTCTTTGGATAATCCAGCGGGGCAGTCGGGATAAGTGGGGTCACTGATAGGTCTCTACCCAGCCTATACTAAGCAGTTTAGGATATGCAGGTAATTATCAACATCAGGTTACAATAAACAGGCTATGCATCAGAATAGGTAAAGCAGTAGCAGCAGCAATTCTAATGCAAGCATGAGAAATCAGAATGGGCGATATTGGGATGATCAAAGGGGGGGCTTGCCTGGTTGCTCGGCGGCAAGGGCAAGGTTGTCAATGGTGTCTTCGAGCTCCGGAGCTGTGTCGGCCTCGGGGACGACGTCGGTGTCGGGGGCTACCGAGAGAGAAGAGGGGGAGGAAACGGTATAAATACACAGCAAACATGAGCATGACAAATACGATACACGGTGCTAGGGGTAGTCTAACGCAGTACTGCACGTATCAGACTTAGCGGGAGAATATCTGACGATATTTCCTGGGTCTTTGGAATTATCGGACAGACGATCCGGAGGGGGACGGTTCCATGTTCAGATAGATAGGGACACGTGACGGACGAATGGACAGCGAATCCGAATTCGTCTCGTCATTCTGAGCAACTTTCATGTACAAAGTTTTTCCATCGGAGTTATGGATTATTTAATATGATTTTCTAAAGATTTTAGCAATTCCTGGAATTTATTTAATTTATTAAATCAACATTATCCGAAACAGTGTATGCTGACGTCATCATGACATCAGCATGACGTCAGGACCAGTGGGTCCCACCTGTCAGTGTCATGTCAGGCTAATTAGGGATTAACTAAACTAATTACTGTTTAATTAGACTAACTATTTAATTAGTTTAATTAAACAGGATTAATTAAATTAATTAATGCAGTAATTAATTAATTAATTAATTAATTATTTTAATAATTCATTTTTATCTCTTTTTTTTAATCATTTTAGGGGCGTGGTCCCCTTCTGTCATTGGCACTGGGCCAAAGCGGGCTAACGGGCGCGGGCGTGCGGGCAGGGGGCGGAGCCCCGTGAGCGCGCGGGCGCTGGCGGAGGCTACAGCCCGCGCAGATGCAGGGCGAGGCCGTGGCCCGCCGTCGGCGGCCGCGGCCGCTGCTGGAGCAGCAGCAGCACGGGGGGGGGCACGGCGAGCCAGGACGGCGCGCGGAGGCGAGCGAGGGAGGTCAGCGACAGCAGCGGGGCCAGGCGGCGCGCAGCGACGGCGCGGCGGAGCAGGACGGAGGGCGCGGGCAGGTGCGGTCGTGCGCGTGCGGGCACGGCCCCGGGCGAGCGCGACTGGCGGCGACGTGCGGGTGCGGCGTCAGGGAGAGAGGAGAGGAGAGGGGGCGCGCAGCTCACCCCCGTTTGTAGGGGATCGGGGTCGGCGAGGCGTGTGGGAGTCCGGCGAAGGGGAGTCGGGGGCGGGGCAGTCCTGCGGTGAGGCGGCGTCGGCGCGGTTGGCGACGGCGGGCGTCGGGGCTGAGCCTCGATCCAGTTCGGGTCGAGGGGGGGGTCGAGCGCCGTGCGGGACAGGACGAAGAGGCGAGCGCCAGCGAGGTGGGCAGCGGGGCGAGGTGGCGGCACGCCAAGGGTGGGGCGGCGTTCGTCGGTGGGGTCGGGCCGATCTCCTCGATACCGGTCGGGAGGAACAGGGGAGGGGTGGGGAGAGTGGGGAATCGAGGGGAGTGGGGGTAGCGGTTTAGGGTTTCGGGGTCCAGGGGATAAGGGGGTGGGGTGGGCCGGTCGGGCCAGCTAGGCTGGCCGGCTGGGCTGAGGCCCAGTTAGGCCGGGGGTTTTATTTTTATTTTCCTATTTTGTTTTCTTTTACCTTTTTCTTTTTATTTATTCTCATTTCTCTGTTTTGTAAATAGTTAGGCCTCAAATTGAATTTTGAAAACATGGCACTTGTTCCATTAAATGCTAGGCACTATCTACCACTGCAAAAAATTGGTTTGGAGACAACTGGAATTCACACAAATTTTATAATAAATAAAATGTATTAAACTTTGCTGTTTTGATAAAGTTAGAGCCACCTAATTTATTTATTTATTGTTGGTTACAATTTTAGAATAGCCTCTATAATATTTGCTATTTATTGAACATTTTAGTTTCTATGTTGGACAACTTTTATTTTCCACTTTGAATTCATTTGAAGTTTGAATTTGGAGTCCGAAATGCAATATGATGATTAGGCACTGATAATCATGATGACATGGCATAATCAAAAGGGGATTACTGTAGTTAACCACCGGGGGTGTTACAAGGTCAACCAGGGAGTTCTATTTGTTGTCGTCGCTGCCCCAGACCTTGTAGTGGTCACGGATGTTGACAAGATTCTGGCAGGTCAAGCCCGAAACCTTGAGCGCTTTTATATTGTTGGTGGTGTCCACCATAGCGAAACTGTAGTCGGAGCTGTTGATAAACCTGGAGAAACGCTCGCAAGGCCTTGTGGCCAGGTGGTAGTTGTAGACGAGGACGTCATGTCGCACGCACAACTGGGCGACATCAATCTTCTGATTGTGCCCGGCACGACCGCTAGTGAACTCGAGTCAAAGCCGACCACTTGGTACTTGTCCTCAGTGAGCAACTGCTCCACAGTTTGGATGGAGCTCTCCACCGAGACCGGCTCGTTCATGTACACCACCGAGAGGTACTTCCCCCTCACGTGGGTGTCCACTACGTGATGCATGGTGAACTGCCCACCGTTGTCGTCGTCGGCCGCTGGGAGCGCCATTGGAGCCACGGGGAGTGCCATTGGAACCGCTGGATGTCTTTTCTGTATGTGTCGTGTGGCGCGAGAGATGAAGGTAAATGGCCACAGGAATAAATGGGGGCCAGGCGGCCTGGATTCTCGGCGCGTCCGCATGGCAGTTTTTGCAGCGGGTAACTGCATAATGGCGCCGCGCCTGGCGCAACCGCATGCATAATGGCAGCACGAACGTACGTGATCATGCGCCGGCCCCAAACACTGGCAGCGCGCGTGGAGGGACAAGGGCAGAGCGCCTAGAGGGACACAAGAGAAGAGCGTGCCTTAGCTGCCTCAACCGCGAGCAACCACACGCATATATAGAGCAGTTGAACACAGAGGGAATGGTCCTCTACAAGTCGGTCGGCAGTTGTGACGCTGCGTAGAGAGCGGCCGTGTGCTACTACCTCCGTCTTAGTCTATTAGTCCCCTTTATATTCTGTGCCATATTTTGACCTTAAATTTAAGTAACAAAATGTTAATGCATGTTATCAAAATTATATAATTGGAAGCTATGTTCAAATACGAATCCAACGATATAATCTTTGGCGACATGCATTCGTATTTTATTAGTTAAATCTCTATTCAAAATTTGCACAAAAATACAAAGACGACTTATAAACCAGGACGGGGGTTGTAGGTAATTAAATTGCAAACATTTTTTTATTAACTGTATGTGTACGTGTCCTTTCCTCCTCCTCTCGCACATCTTGTCACCCCGCTGCCGCAGACGGCTTCGAGCGCAAGCTTGAGCAGTGCGCGGGGGCATTCTTTTGGCCACTCGAAGTGGCACCAATGAATCGTCAGTGAGCCCGTTCCCGCGCAACTGTGCAGGTTCCCGTGCAAGCTTCCCGCCCGACTCGGTGAAATCCCCCAAAATCCCAATGCTTACCGGCCTGCTATATAAATCCTCACGGCCAGCGAGTCCTATGTCGCATTTTCCCCTCCCTCCCTGTAGCTTATCTCGTCTGCTTCTCCCACAATCACCAATGGCACCGGTCCATCGTCGTCGCTCAACCACTCCGCCGTCATCAGAGGATAGCTCCAGCTGGGAGGCTACACCGTGGCGGCAGCGCAGTCCCCGGCGTAGTGTAGTGCACGTGGCGTCCTTGTTGGGTGTGTGCGGAACATCCACCACACGCTCCGCCGCTGCTGCCCGTCAGTAGTTGTTGCCGGCCGCCATTGCCGCCACCCCACCGTCTGCAGCCGTGGCCGCGACACCACCGTCGAAAGCCAGGGCCATCGCCCGCTCCATCGCCGCGGCCCGAAGGCGGGAGGTGGTCGTCGTGGCCGCCAGCCCACTGTCGGCCACCGTGGCCATCACCCGCTCCACCATCGTGGCCCGAAGGCGGGAGGTGGTGGTCGTGGCTGCCACCCCATCATCGGCCGCCGTGGCCGCTAACCCATCGTCGACCGCAGGGGTCATCACCTGCTCCGCCACCGCCGCCCGAAGGCAGGAGGCGGAGGTGGAGGCCCGCACGTGCGTCAGCGACCTTGCGCGCTACATCGAGTTCCTGCGGGAGGAGGAGGAGCGCCTCGTCGAGCATGCAAAGAGCCTTACCACCGCCGTGGCTGCAGCACACGCCACGGCAGAGGCGAGGAATCAGGAGATCTACGAGGAGTCCAACCGCTTCGAGAGGGGTCGTCTGGAGAGGCAGAGGGCGTTCGAGGTGAGCGTCGTTGAAGGTGCAGCAGTGGCAGGCACCGTATTGCAGTTGTCCAGCTTGTCGGTAGGCTCCTCCTCCTCTACCTCTTACTGAGCGCGCTCGGCAGAGGAGAGGCTGCTGGAAGTAGTATAAAATGCCCCTCCATAGTAGTAGTAGTATTTAGGGGCTATTTTGTTCAGTTCATCTGACTACAGATGTCGTTGAACTGTACAACGTACTTAAAATTAGCTAGTATATATAGTTGAACTAGCTATTTCAGTACGTGGTTGGCAACAATTGGGGAAAAGTTTGGTTGGTTCAGCTGTCGAGTTGAATTGTTTGTATAAAGAATGACTGCTTAATCTATGAATGAAATCTATGCTTCATTACTGAATTTTAGTTGCAAAAATTAGATAGTGCTAGTGTCGGATTCAGGGCTCTGCAGACCCAAAGAAGGTTCGAACTCTGGGGAGTGTGCGAAGAACTCAACCTATCCAACCAACCAACCCATCGCCCTACAGCCTAGCTCGATGGATCAAGGAAGGAGATGGACAGGGCAGTTTACCCAGGTTCGGGCCACCTTGCGGTGTATGACCCTACTCATGCTTTGTGGTGGATTTGCCTCACTAGGGGCTGGGGATGAACTAGTACAAGGGAAGAACAACCTCGCGAGGTCTGCTCTGGGGTGAGGGTGAGTCGTCCTTCAGTTCGGTCCCTATCTACGGTGGTGGCTAGCTTATACTTATAGCGGCCTTGGTCCTCTTCCTCCAAAACGAAGGTGGGAAGGGATCCCACAGTGGCCAATTTCAAAGGGGACAAGTAGTACATCTTATCCTGACGAAAGGTGGTCTTCGCCTGCAAAGCTTCTAGTCATGACGCTGCGGTGGGCTCAGCGATGACATCTGTCCTGCCGTCCTGACGATCTTGGTCTCGTTGCACTGGAATGGAAACCTTTGCCTGATTCCTCGGGAACCCACGCCTGTGCTTGCCTCCTTAACACCAAAGGGGAAACCTGCTCCGCTGCGCCTGCTGGCGCCCGCCTAGCCTTGGTTGTCATGGCTTGTGTCACCGCAACCTCGTGAGGTTGGATACCAGCATAGAAATCTCCGCTCCTCAGGAGGCATCCTGGGGAGGCCGCTCCCTTAGGAGGTCTTGGCGATGTCTGCCTCACGAGGCTTGGCCCCTCACGAGGGTCTTGTCTTGTTAGTGTTGAAACTGGGTCGTACCAGGCCGTCGATGGAGCCACGCCGTGGGCCGTAGGCAGGCAAGTCTGGGTACCCTGGTTCCCAGAACGCCAACAGTAGCCCCCGGGCCCAAGGCGCGCTCGGAGTAGGCTTCAAGGCGAAGCCAAAGGGCAAGGGCGAAGCACCGCGGGCCCCAATTGCCTGTGGACCGAGCCGACGTGTGGCGCTTGATGGGACGTGGGCGTCTCCACCTCTCCACATCGCCTCGGCAATCGCGCGACTTGACAAAAGACTGGCGCCTGCCCCGCGCCATCATTACCTTTTCTTTGCCTTACTTCAGATCCCCTTTCTTCCTGCCGAGAGCGTCGCCAGATCTGGTCGAATTCCTCCTCCCTTCCGCGTCTCTTCTCCCAAGTTCTTCGCAGATGGCATCCGGGAAGGCGAAGCCGACCGCGTAGGCCGCGAGCTCCTCCTCCTCACCTGCGCCGGCCCACGGCACGTCCTCCGTCACCGAGAAGAAACACCTCGCCACCGCGCTCCCACTGACGGCGAGCGCCGACAACGAGTGGAAGGAGACAACGCTCCTGGCTGGATCCGCCGATCGAGGGACCCTGGCAGGGACATTCTAACCCTTCTTCCTCCACAGCGTCTTCGCGGGGCTCGTCCCGCCTTTCTCCGAGTTTCTCACCGCCGTCTTCGACCATTACTAGGTTCAGGCTCTGCATCTTCAGCCCAACTCCATCCTTCTCCTGTCAATCTTCGCCTTTTACTGCGAGGCGTTCGTGGGCGTGATGCCTTCCATTGCGCTCCTCTGCCACTTCTTCTATCTTCTAAACTGGGTGATTTTATGATGGATGAAGGAATAACGAGTAAGAAGAGCCTAAGCTTGGGGATGCCCATGGCATCCCAAGATATTATCCAAACAGAAGCAAGCAACTAAGCTTGGGGATGCCCGAGTGGCATCCCCTCTTTCTTCTAACGACCATCGGTATTTTACTCGGAACTATATTTTTATTCGTCACATACTATGAGTTTTGCTTGGAGCGTCTTGTATGATATGAGTCTTTGCTTGTTTTTCTTTCTGTTTTAAGTCTTGAATCCTTGCTGGACACACCTATTTGAGAGAACCAAAATTATGCCATGACTTGATAGAATTGCTCTCTATGCTTCACTTAAATCTTTATGAGCTATGGAATTGCTCTAGTGCTTCACTTATATCTTTTTGAGCATGGTGTGCTTTATTATTTTTGAAGAAATGCTCTCATGCTTGATTTAGATTTATTTGGGAGTTAGTAATTTTTTTAAGAAATTCTCTCTTGCTTCACTTAAATTAATTTGAGAGAAAGAAATATTATGCTCATGATCTTCACTTATATTTGTTTGAGCTTATCAAAAGCAACACATGAAAATTAGTCCCAAAGTGATAGATATCCAAGAAGGATATAATAAAAACTTTCATGAAGATCATTGGACAAAATAAACTTGATTCCTTGTAATAGTTTTGAGATATGATGATGTGATATATGAGTTATGTTGATGAGTAATTAGGCTTTAGTAAGAATATTGGTGTTAAGGTTTGTGATTCCCTATGTATGCACGAAAGTCAATAGTTATGCAATGAAATTATATCCTACTTGTGGTGCATTATTCGGTGTTAATTATGCTTAATGCTCGCTTATGAGATTTTTCATTTCTTGGTTGGTCGCTTCTCAATCTTTTGCTAGCCTTCATTTTGCACTAAGTATGATCACTACTTGTTCATCCAAAACCCTTTAAACCAGTTTTGCCATATGAGTCCACTATATCTACCTATATGTGGTATTCTTTTGCCGTTCTAAGCAAATTTGCATGTGCCATCTCTAATTTTCAAAAAAAAATTCTCTTTTGTGTGCTCGTACCACTCATGAGGCGGTGAGGGGTGGCCGATATTTTCCATGCTAGATGTGTTATTCTCACGATGAGTGTTTATTCACATGTCATTGCACGAGAGTAAGGCAAAGGTATTAGGGATGCCCAGTCCCAAAATGAATAAATGAATTTACTTTATGTTTTCAAATAATAAATTCCTTGGAAAGTGTTGGTATGGAGGGCACCCGTGGATACGGCTAGCCATGGAAAGTGAAAGAAATGGTGGAAAAAGGAATAAACTTTATTTTCTGTTTGGGAACCGCCTATGATATATCTAGCATGGAAAGTGTGGGGAACTCTAAGTCATTTTCGTTGGTGGGAAAAGTATACCTCCCAAAATGTTTTTATCTCTCAATTTTTGCTTTGAGCTCTGGCATCTCTACAAATCCCTACTTCCCTCCGCGAAGGGCCTTTCTTTTACTTTACGCAATTTTTATTTTGAGTCTCCATCTTCTCTTATAAAGGACCAACTAAGGGGCACTATGATCGTACTTGAGCATTGGATGTAGCTAATATGCGAGTTTGTTTCATGAATGGATCAATGATTGAGCATAATGGGCTAGGGATAACTTATTTTAGCGTTGATATTTTGAAAGACATAGTTGCTTGTTGATATGCTTGAGTATTTAAGTTATCATGTCAAAACTAGACTATTGCTTTGAACCATATAAAAGTCCGAATGTCCATGCTATAAAGAAAAGAATATGTGATGAACATGTTAGGCTGCATTCCACATCAAAAATTCTGTTTTTATCATATACCTACTCGAGGACGAGCAGGAATTAAGCTTGGGGATGCTGATACGTCTCCAACGTATCTATAATTTTTGATTGTTCCATGCTGTTATATTATCATTCTTGGACGTTTTATAATCATTTTATAGTCATTTTATATCATTTTTTGTACTAACCTATTGACATAGTGCCAAGTGGCAGTTGCTGCTTTCTGCATGTTTTTTACATCGTAGGAAATCAATACCAAACGGAGTCCAAATGCAGCGAAACTTTTTGTGGATTTTTTTTGGACCAGAAGACATCCAGTGGGCCAAAGAAGCACCTGGGGGTGCTCCGAGGGGAGCACAACCCACCAGGGCGAGCCTGGAGGCCCAGGCGCGCCCAGGTGGGTTGTGCCCACCTCAGTGGCCTCCCGCACCGCCTCTTTGCTCTATAAATACCCCAATATTCCAGAAACCCTAGGAGAGTCGACGAAAATCTATTCCAGCCACCGCAAGTTCCAGAAACACCAGATCCAATCTAGACACCATCTCGGAGGGGTTCATCATGTCCATTGGTGCCTCTCCGATGATGCGTGAGTAGTTCTTTGTAGACCTACGGGTTCGTAGTTAGTAGCTAGGTGGCTTTCTCTCTCTCGTTTGATTCTCAATACAATGGTCTCTTGGAGATCCATATGATGTAACTCATTTTGCGGTGTGTTTGTTGGGATCCGATGAACTTTGAGTTTATGATCAGATCTATGTTTTTATCCATGAAAGTTATTTGAGTTTTTTTGATCTCTTATATGCATGATTGCTTATAGCCTCATATTTCTTCTCCGATATTTGGGTTTTGTTTGGCCAACTTGATCTATTTATCTTGCAATGGGAAGAGGTGCTTTGTAATGGGTTCGATCTTACGGTTCTTGATCCCAGTGACAGAAAGGGAAACGACACGTATGTGTCATTGCTATTAAGGATAACAAGATGGGGTCTATTTCTACATAAATAGATCTTGTCTACATCATGTCATCGTTCTTATTGCATTACTCCATTTTTCCATGAACTTAATACACTAGATGTATGCTGGATAGCGGTCGATGTGTGGAGTAATAGTAGTAGATGCAGGAAGGAGTCGGTCTACTAATCTTGGACGTGATGCCTATATAATGATCATTGCCTGGATATCGTCATGATTATTTGAAGTTCTATCAATTGCCCAACAGTAATTGTTTTCCCACCGTTTGCTATTTTTCTCGAGAGAAGCCACTAGTGAAACCTACGGCCCCCGGGTCTCTTCTTTAATATATTTGCCTTTGCGATCTATTTTTATTTGCTTTTGTTTTTAGATCTATATTTCCAAAAACCCAAAAATACCTTGCTACACTTTATTTTATTTTGCATTTATTCGAGATCTATTTATCCAATCTGTTACAACTGTTTCCTGTCCACTAGCCATTTCTGGCGCCATTGCCTGGAAGGGATTGACAACCCCTTTAATACGTCGGGTTGCGAGTATTTGTTATTTGTGTGCAGGTGTCGTTCACGTAGTGTTGCGTGGTTCTCCTACTGGTTCGATAACCTTGGTCTCATCACTGAGGGAAATACCTACCGTCGCTGTGCTGCATCATCCCTTCCTCTTTGGGGAAATACCGACGTAGTTCTAGCAAACATCAAAAGGAATTTCTAGCGCCATTGCTGGGGAGACATCATCAACATCTACCAGGTTCCTAATCACAAATCTCATCTCCTCGCAATTTACATTATTTGCCATTTGCCTCTCGTTTTCCTCTCCCCCACTTCACAAAAATTTGCTGTTTTATTCGCCCTCTTTTTCATTCGCCGTTTTCTCGTCAGATCTGTTTTTGAGTGCAATCTTGTTGCGAAGTCACCATGACTCAAGAGAACACAAAGTTGTGTGATTTCTCAAATACCAACAACAATGATTTTCTTAGCACTCCGATTGCTCCTCCCGCCACTAGTGCGGAGACTTGTGATATTAATACTGCTTTGCTGAATCTTGTTATGAAAGATCAATTTTTCGGTACTCCTAATGAGGATGCTGCGTCCCATCTTAACACATTCATGGAATTATGCGATATGCAAAAGAAAAAAGATGTGGACAATGATGTTGTGAAGTTGAAATTATTCCCGTTTTCTTTGCGAGATCATGCCAAAATTTGATTTTCTTCTTTGCCTCGCAATAGTATCGATTCTTGGAATAAGTGCAAAGATGCTTTCATTACTAAGTATTTTCCGCCCGCAAAAATTATTTCCCTTAGAACCCAGATCATGAATTTCAAGCAACTTGAACATGAGCATGTTGCACAATCTTGGGAAAGGATGAAATTGATGCTAAGGAATTGCCCAACTCATGGGTTAAATCTTTGGATGATCATACAAAATTTTTACGCGGGGTTGAATTTTGTTTCTAGTAACCTTTTAGATTCCGCCGCGGGTGGTACTTTTATGGAAATTACTTTGGGTGAAGCCACTAAATTGCTTGATAATATCATGGCAAATTATTCACAATGGCATACCGAAAGAGCTCCTACTAGTAAAAAAGTTAATTCGGTTGAAGAAATTTCTTCTTTGAGTGAAAAAGTTGATGCTCTTATGAAATTGGTTGCTAATAAAAGTGCTCCTATTGATTTTAATGATGTGCCTTTGTCTACTTTGATTGAGCAAAATAGTGATGCCATAGATGTGAATTTTATTTCGCGAAACAATTTCAATAACAATGCTTATAGAGGTAATTTTAATCCTAGGCCTTTTCCTAGTAATTCCTCTAATAATTATGGTAATTCCTATGGTTATCCTTCTTACAATAATAATAGGAACACCTCTGATCTTGAGAATAATATTAAAGAATTTATCAATACTCAAAAAGTTTTCAATGCTACAATAGAAGAAAAGTTGAATAAAATTGATGATTTGTCTAGAAGTGTTGATAGAATCTCTCATGATGTAGAAAATCTCAAGATGAAAATTTTTGTGCCTAAAGTTGAAGAATCAATTAAAGCTCTTTATGTTTCCATGGATGAAAGTAAGAAAAGAACCGCTATGCTTAGAGCTAGCAGAGAATTTTTAGAAAAGGCGTTTTCTAGTGATTGCTTTCACAAAAGTGATGAAGATCTTAAAATGATTGGTGTTTCTTCTATTGATTCTTTGTTTATTAAAATTAAGATTGATGAAAAATGGACTGGAGAAGAGTCAACTTTAGTTAGAAGGCGTCCCAATAATTCGAAGGGTGACAATCTTGTTGAGAAAATTGATAAAAGTGGGTTTGAAGAGGTCAAAACTTTAACTAGTGATGTGCCCACTCTTTTGGATTACAAAGACTTTAATTATGATAGTTGCTCTTTGATTGATTGTATTTCTTTGTTGCAATCCATGATAAATTCATCCCATGCTTATGAACAAAATAAAGCTTTTACTAAACATATTGTTGATGCTATGATGAAAGCTTTAGAAGAAAAGTTGGAATTAGAGGTTTCAATTCCTAGAAAATTACATGATGAATGGGAACCTACTATCAAAGTCAAGATTAAAAATTATGAGTGTTTTGCTTTATGTGACTTGGGTGCTAGTGTTTCTACAATTCCGAAATCTTTATGTGATGTGCTTGGTCTTACTGATATTGAAGAATGCTCTTTAAATTTGCACTTGGCGGATTCTACTATTAAAAAGCCTATGGGAAGAATTAAGGATGTTCTTATTCTTGCAAATAGGAATTATGTGCCCATAGATTTTATTGTTCTTGATATTGGTTGCAATCCGTCTTGTCCAATTATTCTTGGTAGACCGTTTTTACGTACTATTGGCGCCGTGATTGATATGAAAGAAGGCAATATTAAATTTCAATTTCCACTAAGGAAGGGTATGGAACACTTCCCTAGAACAAGAATTAGGCCACCATATTAATCAATCATGAGGGCATCTTATGGATCTAGAACCAAAGATGACAATACTTAGATCCTTGCTTTATGCCTAGCTAGGGGCGTAAAATGATAGCGCTCGTTGGGAGGCAACCCAATGAATAAAATTTATTTTTTGCCTTTTGATTTCTGTTCTTGAGTGTTAGCATAATAATGCTACTTTTATGATTGAGTTTTTTGTGTTTTAATTAGTGTTTGTTCCATGTAAAGCCTTTAGGATTGATTTGGGTGATAGTTGATTTGATCTTGTTGGAAAACAGAAACTTTTGCATCCAGTAAAACAATTTTGAAAATTCACATCAGAGACGAAAAATTCTGAATGTTTTACAAAAGATTGATATATAAATTTCCTCTGTTGTCCTAATTTTTCAGAATTTTTGGAGTTACATAAGTATTAGAAATATTCAGATTGCTACAGATTGTTCGGTTTTAGACAGATTCTGTTTTCTTTGCGTTGTATGCTTGTTTTAATGATTCTATGGTTTTCTTTGAAGATTTTTTGCCATAGAAAAGTTGGAATACAGTAGATCTAATGCAAGAATAAAATATGAATTGGTTTTATACAGTACTTATAGTAGTGATTTGTTTTCTTATACTAACGGATTTCACGAAGGTTTTGTTGAGTATTGTGTGATTGAAGTTTTCAAGTTTTGGGTGATTTTACGATGGATGAAGGAATAAGGAGTAAGAAGAGCCTAAGCTTGGGTATGCCCATGGCATCCCAAGCTATTATCCAAAGAGAATCAAGCAACTAAGCTTGGGGATGCCCGAGTGGCATCCCCTCTTTCTTCTAACGACCATCAGTATTTTACTCGGAACTATATTTTTATTCGTCACATACTATGAGTTTTGCTTGGAGCGTCTTGTATGATATGAGTCTTTGCTTGTTTTGCTTTTTTTTAAGTCTTGAATCCTTGCTGGACACACCTATTTGAGAGAACCAAAATTATGCCATGACTTGTTAGAATTGCTCTCTATGCTTCACTTAAATCTTTATGAGCTATGGAATTGCTCTAGTGCTTCACTTATATCTTTTTGAGCACGGTGTGCTTTATTATTTTTGAAGAAATGCTCTCATGCTTCACTTATATTTATTTGGGAGTTAGTAAATTTTTTAAGAAATTCTCTCTTACTTCACTTAAATTAATTTGAGAGAAAGAAATATTATGCTCATGATCTTCACTTATATTTGTTTGAGCTTATCAAAAGCAACACATGAAAATTAGTCCCAAAGTGATAGATATCCAAGAAGGATATAATAAAAACTTTCATGAAGATCATTGGACAAAATAAACTTGATTCCTTGTAATAGTTTTGAGATATGATGATGTGATATGTGAGTTATGTTGATGAGTAATTATGCTTTAGTAAGAATATTGGTGTTAAGGTTTGTGATTCCCTGTGCATGCACGAAAGTCAATAGTTATACAATGAAATTATATCCTACTTGTAGTGCATTATTCGGTGTTAATTATGCTTAATGCTTGCTTATGAGATTTTTCGTTTCTTGGTTGGTCGCTTCTCAATCTTTTGCTAGCCTTCATTTTGCACTAAGTATGATCGCTACTTGTGCATCCAAAACCATTTAAACCAGTTTTGCCATATGAGTCCACTATATCTACCTATATGTGGTATTCTTTTGTCGTTCTAAGCAAATTTGCATGTGCCATCTCTAATTTTCAAAATAAATTTCTCTTTTGTGTGCTCGTACCGCTCGTGAGGCGATGAGGGGTGGCCCATATTTTCCATGCTAGATGTGTTATTCTCACGGTGAGTGTTTATTCACTTGTCATTGCACGAGAGTAAGGCAAAGGTATTAGGGATGCCCAGTCCCAAAATGAATAAATGAATTTACTTTATGTTGTCAAATAATAAATTCCTTGGAAAGTGTTGGTATGGAGGGCACCCGTGGATACGGCTAGACATGGAAAGTGAAAGAAATGGTGGAAAAAGGAATAAACTTTATTTTCTATTTGGGAACTGCCTATGATATATCTAGCATGGAAAGTGTGGGGAACTCTAAGTCGTTTTCGTTGGTGGGAAAAGTATACCTCCCAAAATGTTTTTATCTCTCAATTTTCGCTTTGAGCACTGGCACCTCTACAAATCCCTACTTTCCTCCGCGAAGGGCCTTTCTTTTACTTTATGCAATTTTTATTTTGAGTCTCCATCTTCTCTTATAAAGCACCAACTAAGGGGCACTATGATCGTACTTGAGCATTGGGTGTAGCTAATATGCGAGTGTGTTTCATGAATGGATCAATGATTGAGCATAATGGGCTAGGGATAACTTATTTTAGCGTTGATATTTTGAAAGACATAGTTGCTTGTTGATATGCTTGAGTATTTAAGTTATCATGTCAAAACTAGACTATTGCTTTGAACCATATAAAAGTCCAAATTTCCATGCTATAAAGAAAAGAATATGTGATGAACATGTTAGGCAGCATTCCACATCAAAAATTCTGTTTTTATCATTTACCTACTCGAGGACGAGCAGGAATTAAGCTTGGGGATGCTGATACGTCTCCAACATATCTATAATTTTTGATTGTTCCATGCTGTTATATTATCATTCTAGGATGTTTTACAATCATTTTATAGTCATTTTGTATCATTTTTTGGTACTAACCTATTGACATAGTGCCCAGTGCCAGTTGCTGTTTTCTGCATGTTTTTTACATCGCAGGAAATCAATACCAAACGGAGTCCAAACGCAGCGGAACTTTTTGTGGATTTTTTTTGGACCAGAAGACATCAGTGGGCCGGAGAAGCACCTGGGGGGGTGCTCCGAGGGGAGCACAACCCACCATGGCGCGCTTGGAGGCCCAGGCGCGCCCAGGTGGGTTGTGCCCACCTCGGTGGCCTCCCGCACCGCCTCTTTGCTCTATAAATACCCCAATATTCTAGAAACCCTAGGAGAGTCGACGAAAATCAATTCCAGCCACCGCAAGTTCCAGAAACACCAGATCCAATCTAGACACCATCTCGGAGGGGTTCATCATGTCCATTGGTACCTCTTCGATGATGTGTGAGTAGTTCTTTGTAGACCTACGGGTCCGTAGTTAGTAGCTAGATGGCTTTCTCTCTCTCGTTTGATTCTCAATACAATGGTCTCTTGGAGATCCATATGATGTAACTCTTTTTGTGGTGTGTTTGTTGGGATCCGATGAACTTTGAGTTTATGATCAGATCTATGTTTTTATACATGAAAGTTATTTGAGTCTTCTTTGATCTCTTATATGCATGATTGCTTATAGCCTCGTATTTCTTCTCCGATATTTGGGTTTTGTTTGGCCAACTTGATCTATTTATCTTGCAATGGGAAGAGGTGCTTTGTAATGGGTTTGATCTTACGGTGCTTGATCCCAGTGACAGAAAGGGAAATGACACGTATGTGTCGTTGCTATTAAGGATAACAAGATGGGGTCTATTTCTACATAAATAGATCTTGTCTACATCATGCCATCGTTCTTATTGCATTACTCCGTTTTTCCATGAACTTAATACACTAGATGCATGCTGGATAGTGGTCGATGTGTGGAGTAATAGTAGTAGATGCAGGCAGGAGTCGGTCTACTAATCTTGGACGTGATGTCTATATAATGATCATTGCCTGGATATCGTCATGATTATTTGAAGTTTTATCAATTTCCCAACAGTAATTGTTTTCCCACCGTTTGCTATTTTTCTCGAGAGAAGCCAGTAGTGAAACCTACGGCCCTCGGGTCTCTTATTTAATATATTTGCCTTTGCGATCTATTTTTATTTTCTTTGGTTTTCAGATCTATATTTCCAAAAACCCAAAAATACCTTGCTGCACTTTATTTTATTTTGCATTTATTCGAGATCTATTTATCCAATCTATTACAACATTTTCCCGTCCACTAGCCATTTCTGGCGCCGTTGCCCGGAAGGGATTGACAACCCCTTTAATACATCGGGTTGCGAGTATTTGTTAATTGTGTGCAGGTGCCGTTCATGTAGTGTTGCGTGGTTCTCCTACTGGTTCGATAACCTTGGTCTCATCACTGAGGGAAATACCTACCGTCGCTGTGCTGCATCATCCCTTCCTCTTTGGGGAAATACCGATGTAGTTCTAGCAGACATCAGCCGGGGCGTTGACGGGGGCCATGCTCGTCAAGGAGTTCCTGACACAGCGCCTTGCCCCACTCCAGGTGCATACGCACCCCATATGGGAGTTCAAGGGCGCGTAGGACGACATCCGGCTGCGCCCAGGGAGCTTGATGGGCAAGGAGCTGGACAAGGCCATGCATACCCTGCTTGAGAGGGATCCGAGCAACCTCCCGGCGGCCTACATCCCGCTGTAACACCGTGCCAATGGGGCAGCGCTGGTCGCCGCTATGCCTGTCTTCAACGAGCTGGGGCTCATGCCGCCCGAGCTCCCCAACTCCCCGGTGCTGGTGTCTTCCAGTGATGACACTGGGGAAAAGGGGGAGGAGGACTTGGAGGCTACCGTGGACGACGGGGCGGATACCTCTCCTCCATCGCAGAGCGAGCTTCTCCGCGGCCTCTCCGACGATGACGACGCCACCGAGCCCCCGGTTGCGGAATCCCCGCGGTCCACCAGGGTCGTCACGAGGTCCGGGGCCACTCCCCTGCGGAGGCTAGGCCGAGCGACACCGAAGAAGGGCGGGGCGGTGCCACCTCCTCGAGGTGACGCCTCCGCCTTGCCGACCGTCAATGCCCCACCGAGGCCAGCCGTCGTGCGCCCTGCCAATCCTCAGGATGTGGCAAGGTCCGCGCCCAAGAAGGTTGGGGGAGCCCTGGCCCCGGTGCGGAAAAGGGCGTACATTGCCTCTAACGAGTAAGCATCTTGCCTTGTCTTTGTTTGTCACCCTCAATACCTATGCTCACCGTGCTCCCTTCCTGGCGACCAGGACGAACATCATGGTGAAGAAGAGGAAGGAGGGAGCCGAGACCTCGGAGGCGCCATCGCTCGCCACGGCTGGGGTAGCCCTGGCTCAGGCGGAGGAGGTTGCCTCGCGCTCCCCTGCGACGGAGCGGGGCCCTAAGGGTATGGTGGGGGAGCCTCAGGAGGAGTCTGCCTCCGTGGGCCAGCAGACTCCGGAGCCGCCCGTCCCCGTTGTGCCCGCGGGGGTTCGGGGGCTCCAGAGCCCCAAGCTGGCCTTGCTGATGTGGCGACGCCAGTCCTCGCGCCGGTGCCGCCTCTTCCCCAGGCCCTTGTGCTAGTGGATTGCGGCCCCCTTGTCAGGCCCGGGGCTCTGGAGGAAGCCTTCAACGCATTGGACCAGCTCCGGACCGATCTCCATGACGCCGATAGGTGCATGGTGAGGGAGCGCATGGGGCTTATCTCGGGGTGGCTCTAGGCCAACGCGTCTGCCAGGACGGCCTAGAGCCGAGCCGAGGCCGCTGCCACGGAGAGCAGGAGGGAGGCCAATGAAGCCGCGAGGGCTCGTGACATGGCGCTGGCCGACGCGGCGTCCGCCAAGGAGCGTTGCGGCAAGGCGGAGACTGAGCTGAAAGCTCTCCGCGAGGCGCAGACTGCCCACACCCAACGGCTCCATCAGCAGGAGGAGGAGCTCAAGGCCCGCGAAGCGACGCTCGCTGACCGCGATGACAAGCTGGCCCAGGCAACCAAGGACCAAGCTGCGAAGCAGGGCCGCCTGGGCAAGCTGAAGGAGGAGGTGGACAAGGTGCAGGCGTCCCATGCCCAGCTCGTCTCTGAGGCGACAGCCTAGCTGGAGGCCAGGGAGAAGACCCTCGCCAGCGCCGAGAAAACGGCAGCCGTGGAACGCGAAGCATTGGTCTCCTCTGAACTCAGGTCTCGCAAGGCGCTGCGCTCCATTTACGGAAGAGGGTACGAGAAACCGCTGGCGACTCCAGAGGATGGCCCTGGTGGGCTTCTCCCCAAGCTTGCTGAGGCGCTTGAGGGCATCGCCGCTGGGGTGGACTCCGCGGTGGAGGAGGAGTGCCGTGCGCTCTTTACTTTGGCCGCAACGCGCGTCTTTAGCCACCTCCTCCTCCGGGACCCAGGCTTCGACCTCAGCGTGCTGATCAAGCCGATGGCCCTTGAATCTCGCACCGCTTCTGCTGAGGCCGTGAAGAAGCAGGTGGAGGCCCTGCTTGGGAAGTTCCTCTGCATCCCCGACCCCGCAGCTGCGGCAGCAAAAGCCGGTGGCGAAGATGGTGGGAGCGTCATCGACGACGGGCTTCCCAAGGCGAGCGATGGCGGCCACCAAGGCGATGGCGGTGCTTCTTCCTAGTTGACCCTACAACATTCATCGTGCCTCACGAAGGCATGAGAACTTCTGTTTGAACTCATGGAACATTATGTTTTGTAATAACTTGCTAGGACTCCGTGATTTCCTTTCCGTGCTCAATTTCCTTCCTGTTTGCCTTAGTGTTCAACGTCGGCAGGGCCCGGCCCCGCGCATACCTCAGCCGCCGTTGGGGCGTCCGGATCACCAGGACGAGGCCAAGGGGTGAGGTGCTACGTGACCAGTGAGGCCCCTGAGTCGCGATGCTCAGGGGTCCCCCTTAATGTACTAACAACCCTCCTGGAGGAAACGTGAGCAGCGTGTGAGTTAATCCGGAGCCCTCCATACCTTTCCTCACCAGCTTTTGCCTGGGAGGGATGCGGGAAAACCAGGTGCGAGAGACCTGGTGAGGTGGCATGCGTCAGGCGTGGCATGAGCGTAGCCCCCGTGCCCAGCCCCCTCACGCGGCCCTCCTGTAGGAAAGATGCGCGGTGGGACCGAGCGGCGAGCCTTTTGGCCCTCCTGAGGTTATCGCAGCCGCTAGGGTGCCCTTAGTTGTTTATTCACCAGCGCGGAGCATGGTGCTTCCACTTGAGCGTGGGCATAGCCGCTCCTCGACCGTGTCGTCCTCCAGCGCGGAGCATGGGGCTTCCACTGGTGCATGGGCATAGTCGCTCCTTGACAGTGTCGTCCGCCAGCGCGGAGCATGGGGCTTCCACTGGTGCGTGGGTGGGAGTTCCCTCGGGGGGAGACTTCGGGGCGTGTACAGCCCCGTCTGTGTGCGTGGCTAGCACGGCAGGACTGGAGGAGGTGTATATGGGCACCCGTGAGCCAGTGCGGGACTCACGAGGCCCTACCTCAAGGCGGGTTGGGCCTGAATTTTTGGTGCGGAGCATTTGTAGGAACTCTGCGAGATGTTGGGGTGGCCTGCTGTAACAACCCGAGACCGATGCTCCAGATGCCTTCCATGTATTTTGAGTTTCGTTGTGTGTGTTTTATTGTCTGTTGCATTTCATCATGTCATCATGAGCATTGCAGCCGCATGTTTTCTTAAAAACTCGTAGTCGTTCGTAGTTACCGCTTCTCTCTTTGTCTCCGTTGATCTTTTGTCAGGCTCTTTGTCCTTGTCTATCTCTCTCAAACCCCCCTCGAGTGCGCGTCCGAAACTTCCCCGAACCCGACCCGGGCAGTCATGGCCGATGGGTCCGGATCATCCCCAAACATCTCCAAAATATCTTCGGTTCTTTGTTTGAACTCCCCTTGCCTTTTTTCTCGGACCGTCCGATTACTTTCGGAGGGACACAAAATAATCCCTGCTAAATTTCATCTGCAATATATAGTAGACCAACCCCTGACCAAATCAGACCAAACACTAAGTTCCAGGGAATTTGTCCCTGCCGCCGCCGCCGCACTCATCTCCCACCTCGGGATCCCCATCGCTCGAACCAAATCCATCCCCTCCTCATTTTCACAACCACACCAACCCGAGCCAGCCACCTCTCCTTCCACATCGCCTCTCCATCGGGATCCTCTCGCAGCACCCCAGCCTCGCTGCCTCCTCTTCCCCTGACCGATCCTCCCCTGCCGGCGCTCGATGCAGTTTGGGATCGAGGCCACAGCCTCACTGCGCCTGAGCCCCTTGCGCCGGGCCCCATCTCTCCTCGCCGGCTACCTCTCCTCGGGCCTGAGGACCCATCCAGCCGCGCCCCGCCTCCTCAACCACCTTGCATCGCTGCCTTGTCAGCCCCCTCGTCCAGGAGCTCCACGAGAAGAGGAGCTCCTCTTCGTCGTCCCCGCAGCAGCCGCTCGACCTCGCCACTCTTGTATGCTCCGGTGAGCCTTGCCACCGTCGACGGCCGAAGCCAGGTCCCGTCGCTCCTCTTCCCTTCTTCCCCTGGTTCTTCTCGTTGACCCCTGCCTCTCCGTGTAACCTCCCTCTCTCGTTGTTTTCACAGGAGGAGCCCCGTCTACGCCATGGATGCGCTGCCTTGCTGGATCCGTCCATTCCCCTCGTCCCACGCCCCGGATCCGGTCAATCCGAGCTTCCCCATGCCCAAGACCTCGCCGCCCCTTCGCCCTGCTCACCGGAGCTCTGCTCCCGGCCACCAGCGCCCTGCTCGCCTCCTCTGCTTCGCCCTTGCACGAGCAGGACGACCCCGCCCTGCTTCGCGCCCGTCCAGATCCGGCGCTGGCCTGCCGTCTTCGACCTCCCTCTGCGTGCCCGCAAGCTCGCCGCCGCCAGCGTCCTCGCCAAGACCTGCCGCTGCCGCGCCCTGCATCGCCTGAAGCCGCCGTGCGAAAGTCCCTGCCCTGCCTCTGCTTCATTCGAGCAAGGAGGACGATGTGCCCCTGTTCGCTCGCGTCTCCGCGTCGACCACAACCCCGCGTTGACCAAGGCCCAGCGCGCCCCTGCCAGCCTCCCTCTTCACCGACCGGGGCTTGGCCCATGGTGAGCTGCCTCCCCCAGCGCCTGTTCCTGTTAGGCCGTGAGCAGATTCGGCCCGATAGTATTTTTTTTCCTGACCTGCGAATTTGCTAAATATCCATCGCATGCATAATTACAGAAAATTGCCATTATTTTGCATTGCTCATATTTAATTAACCATGCATCGTATTAAAACAAACCTTATATGTAACTTGGTTAGATTTTCATCTAGTTTCATAATGTGCAACTTTCATTCATGTTTGAAGTGTTTAAATTGCTGTTTTTATTTAATTTGCTAAATGCCATGTTAAAATGGTTTATTTCATAACTAAATAACCGTAGCTCCGAATTAAATAAACTTCATATGTAAATGAGGTAGAAAAATGCATAGATTAACTTGGAGCACTTACTTTGCATGTTTAACAACAATAAAATATGGTTTAGGGCAGAACAGTACCAAATTCGTAAATTGCATATCAGGATTTTCTGGAATTGTTGTTTGTTGTTTCCGGCCTCATTTAAACTTGCCTAGATAGGTAGTTTTATTATGCTTCACCTCTTGCCATGTTAACCAATATTTAATATTGTTGGGTACATAAACGGGAGCGAACTAAATAATGGAATGTGGTGTTTCGTCGATATGCAACTCGTTGCATATTAAGCTCCACTTAACTTGTAGTATTGTTTGTTGCACTTTGTCATGCCATGCCTCGTTAAACTGGACATGCATCATACTTGGTTGCGCATCATGCCATGTTTATGCTTGTTGGTTTACCATGTTGTTTGCTTCTTTCCGGTTGTGCTTCCTCTCGATAGTTCTGGTTTCGTTGCGATTGTGAGGATTCGTTCGACTACGCCCGTTCATCTACTTCATGGATTCGGTCTTCTTCCTAGCGGGATTTCAAGCAAGATGATCATTATCCTGGATACCACTACTATCTTTGCTTTGCTAGTTGTCTCGATGCTATCGCTATGTCACGCTACCCACCACTTGTTTATCTAGCCTCCCAAATTGCCATGATAGCCTCTAACCTTTTCCACCATCCTAGCAAACCATTGTTTGGCTATGTTACCGCTTTGCTCAGCCCCTCTTATAGCGTTGCTAGTTGCAGGTGCAGTTGCAGGTTGTTCCATGTTGGGACATGGATATCATGGAATATCACAATATCTCTTATTTAATTAATGCATCTATATACTTGGTAAAGGGTGGAAGGCTCGGCCTTTTGCCTGGTGATTTGTTCCACTCTTGCCGCCCTAGTTTCCGTCATACCGGTGTTATGTTCCTTGATTTTGCGTTCCTAACACGGTCGGGGTTTATGGGCCCCCCTTGACAGTTCGCTTTGAATAAAACTCTTCCAGCAAGGCCCAACATTGGTTTTACCATTTGCCTAATAACAACTAAAGCTTGCATAGGGACCTGCCGGCCCCCGAGGTCTCTTAAGCAACCCCCCGGGCCACTGCTCCTCATGAGTGTTGGTCCACCTACCTAGCAGTCGGCGGTGCCGCCTCGAGGCAACTCGATGGTATTTTGGCTACCGTCCACTTTGCATAGACGGTGTTGTCTTGAGAACGAGATACGCATGACTCTTATCGGGGTATCGATGCACCGGGTGGTCTTGCTGGATTTTTTTACCATTGTCGAAATGTCTTGTGAACCGGGATTCCGAGCTTGATCGGGTTGTTCCAGGAGGAGGATTTTCCTCCGTTGATCATGAGAGTTTGTGATGGACTAAGTTGGGACACCCCTGCAGGGTTTGATCTTTCGAAAGCCATGCCCGCGGTTATGTGGCAGATGGGAATTTTTAATATCCGGTTGTAGAGAACTTGACACCAGATCCGAAATAAAATACCCCAACAGTGTGTGTAACCATGACCATCTCTTTTCGAGTGAGTTCGAGAAGAGAACACGGTGGGGTTATGTTTGACACGTAAGTAGTTCAGGTTCACTTCTTGATCATTACTAGTTTGCGACTGATTGCGTAGTTTCTCATCTTATTCTTGTACTCGTAAGTTAGCCACCATACAATGCTTAGTGCTGCAGCAACCTCACCACTTATCCATTTCATACCCATTAAGCTTTGCTAGTCTTGATACCCATGGTAATGGGATTCCTGAGTCCTCGTGGCTCACAGATTACTACAACAACAGTTGCAGGTATAGGTAAAGCGATGCTATGACGTGAGAGCGATGCTTGCTTGTTTGGAGTTCTTCTGCTTCTTCTTCTTCGATCAAGGGATAGGTTCTGGGTCGGGAGCCTGGGATTAGCAGGGTGGATGTCGTTCTTCTTTTTCATTTGGTTTAATCTGTAGTTGGATCCTGCTCTTCTGTATGATGATTGCTATGTATTGATGAACTGTTGTATTCATGTTGTAGCTTGTGGCGAGTGTAAGCCTTTATCTTGTATTCTCATCTATTCAGTAAGTGGTATGTTGTAACGATATCCACCTTGCTATGCGCTCGAAATGCGATTGTGCCCCAATCATGAATTCATCACGTGATTGGGATAGAATTGAAGTAAATATGCCCTAGAGGCAATAATAAAGTTATTATTTTATTTCCTTATATCATGATAAATGTTTATTATTCATGCTAGATTTGTATTAACCGGAAACTTGATTCATGTGTGAATATATAGACAAAACAAAGTGTCCCTAGTATGCCTCTACAAGACTAGCTCGTTAATCAAAGATGGTTAAGTTTCCTGACCATAGACATGTGTTGTCATTTGATGAACGGGATCACATCATTAGGAGAATGATGTGATGGACAAGACCCATCCATTAGCTTAGCATAATGATCGTTAAGTTTATTGCTATTGCTTTCTTCATGACTTATACATGTTCCTATGACTATGAGATTATGCAACTCCCGAATACCGGAGGAACACTTTGTGTGCTATCAAACGTCACAACGTAACTGGGTGATTATAAAGATGCTCTACAGGTGTCTCCGAAGGTGTTTGTTGGGTTGGCATAGATCAAGATTAGGATTTGTCACTCTGTGTATCGGAGAGGTATCTCTAGGCCCTCTCGGTAATGCACATCACTATAAGCCTTGCAAGCAATGTGACTAATGAGTTAGTTACGGGATGATGCATTACGGAACGAGTAAAGGGACTTGCCGGTAACGAGATTGAACTAGGTATGATGATACCGACGATCAAACCTCGGGCAAGTAACATACCGATGACAAAGGGAACAACGTATGTTGTTATGCGGTTTAACCGATAAAGATCTTCGTAGAATATGTAGGAGCCAATATGAGCATCCAGGTTCCGCTATTGGTTATTGACCGGAGATGTGTCTCGGTCATGTCTACATAGTTCTCGAACCCGTAGGGTCCGCACGCTTAACGTTCGATGATGATTTGTATTATGAGTTATGTGATTTGATGACTGAAGTTTGTTCGGAGTCCCAGATGAGATCGGGGACATGACGAGGAGTCTCGAAATGGTCGAGAGGTAAAGATTCATATATTGGAAGGATATATTCGTACATCGGAAAGGTTCCGAGTGATTCGGGTATTTTTCGGAGTACCGGGGAGTTACGGGAATTCACCGGGAGAAGTAATGGGCCTTATTGGGCCATACGGGAAATAGGAGGCAGCAGCCAGGAGGTGGAACGCGCCCCCCCAAGCCCAGTCCAAATTGGACAAGGGGTTGGGGGCACGGCCCCCCTCTCCCTTCCTTCCCCCTTCTCCTTTAGGTGGAAACCTACTAGGACTTGGAGTCCTAGTAGGATTCCCCTCCTCCTGGCGCGCCCTATAGGGCCGGCCGGCCTCCTCCCTCTCTCCTTTATATACGGGGGAAGGGGGCACCCCATAGAAAAACAAGATTTGTCTTAGCGGTGTGCGGTGCCCCCCTCCACAGATTTCCACCTCGGTCATATTTTCGGAGAGCTTAGGCGAAGCCCTGCCGGAATCACTTCATCATCACCGTCACCACGCCGTCGTGCTGACGGAACTCTCCCTCGGCCTCAACTGGATCAAGAGTTCGAGGGACGTCGCCGAGCTGAACGTGTGCAGATCGCGGAGGTGCCGTACGTTCGGTACTTGGATCAGTTGGATCGCGAAGACGTTTGACTACATCAACCGCGTTAATAAACGCTTCCGCTTTCGGTCTACGAGGGTACGTGGACACACTCTCCCCTCTTGTTGCTATGCTTCTCCTAGATAGATCTTGCGTGATCGTAAGATTTTTTTTAAATACTATGTTTCCCAACAGTGGCATCCGAGCCAGGTCTATGCGTAGATGTTATATGCACGAGTAGAATACAAAGAGTTGTGGGCAATAATAGTCATACTGCTTACCAGCATGTCATACTTTGATTCGGTGTTATTGTTGGATGAAGCGGCTCAGACCGACATTACGCATACGCTTACGCGAGACTGGTTCTACCGACGTGCTTCGCACACAGGTGGCTAGTGGGTGTCAGTTTCTCCAACTTTAGTTGAATCGAGTGTGACTACGCCCGGTCCTTGTTGAAGGTTAAAACAGCACACTTGACAAAAAATCGTTGTGGTTTTGATGCGTAGGTAAGAACGGTTCTCGCTCAGCCCGTAGCAGCCATGTAAAACTTGCAACAACAAAGTAGAGGACGTCTAACTTGTTTTTGCAGGGCTTGATGTGATGTGATATGGTCAAGACATGATGTGATATAATTTATTGTATGAGATGATCATGTTTTGTAACAGAGTTATCGGCAACCGGCAGGAGCCATATGGTTGTCGCTTTATTGTATGCAATGCAATCGCCAAGTAATTGCTTTACTTTATCACTAAGCAGTAGCGATAGTCGTAGAAGCAATAAGTTGGCGAGACGACAACGATGCTACGATGGAGATCATGCTGGGGCGCCGGTGACGATGGAGATCAAGCTGGGGCGCCGGTGATGATGAAGATCATGACGGTGCTTCGATGATGGAGATCAAGAGCACAGGATGATGATGGCCATATCATGTCACATATTGAATTGCATGTGATGTTTATCTTTTATGCATCTTATTTTGCTTAGTATGGCGGTAGCATTATAAGATGATCCCTCACTAAATTTCAAGGTATAAGTGTTCTCCCTGAGTATGCACCGTTGCGAAAGTTCTTCGTGCTGAGACACCACATGATGATCGGGTGTGATAGGCTCTATGTTCAAATACAACGGGTGCAAGACAGTTTTGCACATGCGGAATACTCGGGTTAAACTTGACGATCCTAGCATATGCAGATATGGCTTCGGAACACTGAGACCGAAAGGTCGAACGTGAATCATATAGTAGATATGATCAACATAGAGATGTTCACCATTGAAAACTACTCCATCTCACGTGATGATCGGACATGGTTTAGTTGATATGGATCACGTGAACATTTAGATGACTAGAGGGATGTCTATCTAAGTGGGAGTTCTTAAGTAATATGATTAATTGAACTTAAATTTATCATGAACTTAGTCCTGATAGTATTTGCATATCTATGTTGTAGATTAATAGCTCATGTTGTAGCTCCCCTATGTTTTTGATATGTTCCTAGAGAAAACTAAGTTGAAAGATGATAGTAGCAATGAAGCGGACTGGGTCCGTGATCTGAGGATTATCCTCGTTGCTGCACAGAAGAATTATATCCTTGATGCACCGCTAGGTGACAGACCTATTACAGGAGCAGATGCAAACATTATGAACGTTTAGCAAGCTCGATATGATGACTACTTGATAGTTTAGTGCAGCATGATTGACGGCTTAGAACCGGAACTTCAAAAACGTTTTGAACGCCACGGAGCATATGAGATGTTCCAAGAGCTGAAATCGGTATTTCAGACTCATGCCCGTGTCGAGAGGTATGAGACCTCTGACACATACTTTGCCTACAAGATGGAGGAGAATAGCTCAACGAGTGAGCATATGCTCAGAATGTCTGGGTACTACAATCGCTTGAATCAAGTGGGAGTTAATCTTCCAGATAAAATAGTGATTGACAGAGTTCTCTAGTCACTATCACCAAGTTACTAGAACTTCGTGATGAACTATAATATGCAAGGGATGAATAAGACAATTCCCGAGCTCTTCGCGATGCTAAAGGCTACGGAGGTAGAGATCAAAAAGGAGCATCAAGTGTTGATGGTTAACAAGACCACTAGTTTCAAGAAAAAGGGCAAAGGGAAGAAGGGGAACTTCAAGAAGAATAGCAAGCAAGTTGCTACTCCCAGGAAGAAGCCCAAGTCTGGACCTAAGCCTGAAACTGAGTGCTTCTACTGCAAAGGGACTGGTCACTGGAAGCGGAACTGCCCCAAATATTTGGCGAATAAGAAGGATGGAAAAGTGAACAAAGGTATATTTGATATACATGTTATTGATGTGTATTTTACTAGTGTTCATAGTAGCCCCTGGGTATTTGATACTGGTTCAGTTGCTAACATTAGTAACTCGAAACAGGAGTTGCAAAATGAATAGAGACTAGTTAATGACGAGGTGACGATGTGTGTTGGAAGTGATTCCAAGGTTGATAAGATCACCATCGCACACTCCCTCTACCTTCGGGATTAGTGTTGGACCTAAATAAATGTTATTTGGTATTTGCGTTGAGCATGAATATGATTGGATCATGTTTATTGTGATACGGTTATTCATTTAAGTCAGAGAATAATTGTTGTTCTGTTTAAATGAATAAAACCTTCTATGGTCATACACTCAATATAAATGGTTTATTGAATCTCGATCATAGTGATACACATATTCATAATATTGATGCCAAAAGATGCAAAGTTGATAATGATAATGCAACATATTTTGTGGCACTGCTGTTTAGGTCATATCGGTATAAAGCGCATGAAGAAACTCCATACAGATGGGCTTTTGGAATCACTTGATTATGAATCACTTGGTGCTTGCGAACCGTGCCTCATGGGCAAGATGACTAAAACTCCATTCTCCGGAACAATGGAGCGAGCAACTGACTTATTCGAAATAATACATACCGATGTATGCGGTCCGATGAGTGTTGAAGCTCACGGCGGGTATCGTTATTTTCTGACCTTCACAGATGATTTGAGCAGATATGGGTATATCTACTTAATGAAACATAAGTCTGAAACTTTTGAAAAGTTCAAAGAAATTCAGAGTGAAGTGGAAAATCATCGTAACAAGAAAATCATCGTAACAAGGAAATATGCCCTAGAGGCAATAATAAAGTTATTATTTTATTTCCTTATATCATGATAAATGTTTATTATTCATGCTAGAATTGTATTAACCGGAAACTTGATACATGTGTGAATACATAGACAAAATAAAGTGTCCCTAGTATGCCTCTACTAGACTAGCTCGTTAATCAAAGATGGTTAAGTTTCCTGACCATAGACATGTGTTGTCATTTGATGAACGGGATCACATCATTAGGAGAATGATGTGATGGACAAGACCCATCCGTTAGCTTAGCATAATGATCGTTAAGTTTATTGCTATTGCTTTCTTCATGACTTATACATGTTCCTATGACTATGAGATTATGCAACTCCCGAATACCGGAGGAACACTTTGTGTGCTATCAAATGTCACAACGTAACTGGGTGATTATAAAGATGCTCTACAGGTGTCTCCAAAGGTGTTTGTTGGGTTGGCATAGATCAAGATTAGGATTTGTCACTCCGTGTATCGGAGAGGTATCTCTGGGCCCTCTCGGTAATGCACATCACTATAAGCCTTGCAAGCAATGTGACTAATGAGTTAGTTACAGGATGATGCATTACGGAACAAGTAAAGAGACTTGCCGGTAACGAGATTGAACTAGGTATGATGATACCGACAATCAAACCTCGGGCAAGTAACATACCGATGACAAAGGGAACAACGTATGTTGTTATGCGGTTTGACCGATAAAGACCCTCGTAGAATATGTAGGAGCCAATATGAGCATCCAGGTTCCGCTATTGGTTATTGACCGGAGATGTGTCTCGGTCATGTCTACATAGTTCTCGAACCCGTAGGGTCCTCACGCTTAACGTTCGATGACGATTTGTATTATGAGTTATGTGATTTGATGACCGAAGTTTGTTCGGAGTCCCGGATGAGATCGGGGACATGACGAGGAGTCTCGAAATGGTCGAGAGGTAAAGATTCATATATTGGAAGGCTATATTCGGACATCGGAAAGGTTCCGAGTGATTCGGGTATTTTTCGGAGTACCGGGGAGTTACGGGAATTCACCGGGAGAAGTAATGGGCCTTATTGGGCCATACGGGAAATAGGAGGCAGCAGCCAGGAGGTGGCGCGCGCCCCCCCAAGCCCAGTCTGAATTGGACAAGGGGTTGGGGGCGCGGCCCCCCTCTCCCTTCCTTCCCCCTTCTCCTTTAGGTGGAAACCTACTAGGACTTGGAGTCCTAGTAGGATTCCCCTCCTCCTGGCGCGCCCTACAGGGCCGGCCGGCCTCCTCCCTCTCTCCTTTATATACGGGGGAAGGGGGCACCCCATAGAAAAACAAAGATTTGTGTTAGCGGTGTGCGGTGCCCCCCTCCACAGATTTCCACCTCGGTCATATTTTCGGAGAGCTTAGGCGAAGCCCTGCCGGAATCACTTCATCATCACCGTCACCACGCCGTCGTGCTGACGGAACTCTCCCTCGGCCTCAACTGGATCAAGATTTTGAGGGACGTCACCGAGCTGAACGTGTGCAGATCGCGGAGGTGCCGTACGTTCGGTACTTGGATCGGTTGGATCGCGAAGACGTTCGACTACATCAACCGCGTTACTAAACGCTTTCGCTTTCGGTCTACGAGGGTACGTGGACACACTCTCCCCGCTCGTTGCTATGCTTCTCCTAGATAGATCATGCGTGATCGTAGGATTTTTTTTGAAATACTACGTTTCCCAACAAGAATCGCATCTTGGGTGCTACACCTGCGCTGAGTGAATCTCTGGAGGACATCGCATGAGAAGGCCAAACACCAACGACCCCAGGAGGTGACGTGAACGGGGTCGGCCCGACAGACAGAGCTCAGCTGTTGGGTTTATCGACGCTGCAGGGACGGACCCGAGCACAGACGCCGTGCCCAGTCTTCACATGCAACAATCCCAAGGAAAGACAACCGGTGCGCGGCTCCCGCGGTGGCGAGGCACCAGGTCGCGCGCCCTGACTCGTCCACTATCGATTAGCTCATGCGAGAACAAGGCACCAAGCACCACGGGAGGTGATGTTCACGGGAGCTAGCCCACGAAACAGAGCTTAGCCACTTGGGTTTAGCGACGCTACAGGGACGGACCCGAGCACAGACGCCGTGCCAGTCCTTAATCATGTGGCGGTCGCAAGCGGGTTTGTGAGGACGCACGACATTCATGGTGGCAAAGCACCGGACATGCAGATTGCAATATCAAGCAACTCATAAAAGGGCGAAACCAGTTCTGATACATGCACAAAACGATACATGCTGCAGGGGCGGGCCCTGACAGCTTGAGGATAATGCAGCCCGAGGGGCACCCTCAACTGAACAAACCAAAAAGTCACCTGGCACCTTTGTTGTAGAAGCGTTGGAGTAGCTGAAGACGCGTGCTGCGGAGATTGCTCCTCACGAGCCGGCTGGCTCCTGAGGCTTGGGAGGCTCTGGAGGCCCGGGAAGCTCGCGAGGGTTTGGAACCTCCTTTGTCAGGACAGCCTGGCGCCGGGCCTCGTGAACCGCCAGGACGTCCTGCATGTAGCGCTGGTGTGTGGCAGCCATGTTTAGTAGGCCGAACGGCATGCGGACGTAGCTGCGGGGGCAGCCCCCACTCCGTCCAACGCGGGATGGCCAGAAGAGCTCCTGAGAAGCAACCCTGTTGAGACTTGGGATGTTGACGCAGACGCGTAGCTCGCTACCCATGTCAGGGGTGGCAGGTGCACTGGATGATGCGGGGCGATGCTCGCCACGCATGGCTCGTGCCTCCTGAAGCTCCTCGATCGCCTTGGTGACGAACTCCTAAATGCCTGGCGCCTCTCGCCTTGCGCCTTGCTCAAGGAGGCACGCGTTGAAGCACGCCCCCACATGGTGCCCGAACGCCTCCCTCGTGATGCTGGTCAGGTCAGAGGCCCTCCTGACGAGAGCCCCCAGGCTCGTCTTGAGAGGGGCACCGGGCACGCCTTCCTATGCGAGAGGGAAGGGCGCCCCAGCGGTGGGCGTGGGGCCTGAGGCATGATCGTCAAGTGCGCCAGCCTCCTGACGGCCCTTGGGGAGGAGCTGCTTTTCTTCTTGGGGATGGCCTCAGGAGGTCGAACGGCACCCTCGTCACGTGAGTTCTCGACTACCGCAGCCTGGTAGGCGCGCTCAAGGGAGCACACCGCAGCCTTCTCGTCGCAGGCGATCGTGATGATACCGCCGGTCCCTGGCATCTTGAGGACATTGTAGCCGTTGTGCGTTGCCGCCATGAACTTGGCGAGGGCCAGATACCCGAGGATGGCATTGTACGGGAGGCGAATATGGGCGACGTTGAAGTCGATGAGCTCGGTGTGGTAGTTGTCACGCTGACCGAAGGTGACAGGGAGGCGGATCTGCCCTATGGGGACGGTGGAGCCATCGCTCACTCCTGAGAAAGGCTTGGTGGCAAGGAGCTGGTCATACAGCACCTGGAGCATCTCGAACGTCTCGACGAAGAGAACGTTGAGCCTCGCGCCGCCATCGATGAGTGTCTTGGTGACGATGACGTTGCTGATGGTCGGTGAGCAGAGCATCGGGAGCGCGCCAGCGGTGGCTGAACATTTGAGCTGGTCCATGGAGTCAAAGGTGATGGCGTACTTGGACCATCTGAGGGGGCGCGACACCTCAAACTTGGGAAGGGCCACGTTCACCTCACGAGTGAACTGCTTGATGATGCGATAAGAGGCGGGAGCCTGAGCACCGCCCAGGATGCAGGCAATGGCACGAGGCTCTTGAAAGCCCCCGGTCCCATCATCTTGGCGGTGGTCGTCGTTCCTCCTTGGCGGCGGTGGCAGCGGAGGAAGGCCGGCGTTGCCCTGAGGACGGTCCTTGCAAGGCTGGTCACGCCAGGGGCCGTCGTGAGGCTGGCCCTGCCAGCGGTCCTCACGAGGCTTATCACGCCAGTCCTGGCGGGGGTCGCGGTTGTCCCAGCGGCCTCCGCCGCGGCCTCCTCTGCGGTCGTAGCCATGGTCGTTGCGCTCGAGACGGCGGCCGATGCGCCCGTTGCGGATTGCCCTGAGCTCCTGCCAGTCGTTGGTGTTATGGCTGTGGACATTATGGAAGACGCAGAATGGACGGCTGCCCTTGGAGGATTCGGGGTGGTCGCAGCCGTGCTTCATCTCAGGCTCAGCCGCGAGCACAGCTGGGCCCTTGCGCTTCACATCCTTAGCCTTGGCCTTCTTGTCTTCAGGATCGACATCCGGAAGCTTCGGGAGGGAGAGGGGACCTTCCTCTGCCCTCGCGCACCTGGCGGCCATGTTGAACATCTCCAGAGCCGAGCACAAGTCCTCGTGTATGGCGAGCTCTTCCTTCATCTTGACACCCCTGACGCCCTCCGAGAATGCCGAAATGATGGCCTCGTCCGACACCTTCGGGATCTTAAGGCAGACATTGGTCAAGCGTTGTATGTACTTGTGCAAGGTTTCGCCTGGCTGCTGCTTGATGCGCTGCAGGTTGCCTGCCGCTAGAGCGCGGTCGCGAGTGCCTTGGAAGTTGGCAATGAAGCGCTTGCAGAGCTCGTCCCAGGAGGAGATCGACCCCACCGGAAGGTTTAGGAGCCAAGAGCATGCGCCGTCCTTGAGGGCCATAGGGAACCAGTTCGCCATGACCTTCTCATTGTTGTTCGCCGCCTCGATGCTCAGCTCGTAGAGCTGGTGGAACTCAGCGGGGTCAGGGCTGCCGTCGTAGCGCGGAGGCAGATCCGGCTTGAACTTGCCGGGCCAGACGACGCGGCGCACCTCCGGGGTGAAAGCACAGCACCCTGCCGCACTCACAGGGGCCAGCCACAGGGGAGGACCTTATCTCGACGCCCGCGCGCCGCTGCCTCTGGTGGTACGCGGTCTTGACGTGGCGGTGCTAGGAGCGCACGCGCTTCTCCTTGGGGCTGCTGCACCACCTGGCAGCTTTCTTCATCGCGCGCCGGCGCTCTGCGCGGCGGGTCACGCTGGGGAGCTTCACGCCTCGGCTCGGGGCCCACGCCGTGCAGAGGAGGGGGAGGAGGCATGCCGTGAGCCACGTCGCCCGCCAGGGATGGCAGAGGGCGAAGTGAGCGAGAGGGTGCACGGGCCTCGCCAGCGGCGTTGACGAGGTCAGAGATGCGGGTGAGCCAGTCGTCGTAGAGGTCGTTGGTCGGACGATAGCGCAGAAGCTCGCGCGCCATGAGCAGCGCAGACTGCGCGTTCGCCGGTGCACGACGGCCATGAGAAGACGATGCCGTGGCTGGAGTGGGTGATGGAGTCGCGATGCGGCCGTCGCGCTGCACGGACGGTGGCAGCGACGAGTCCTGCTATTCGCGGGCAGCAGGGTCGGTGGCGGCGTTAGCCACCGGGGAGGAAGAGCGGCGAGGGGCGCCGTTGCCCGTGGGTGCCGTCTGGGTGACACGAGCGGCCCGGCGCTCGGCTCGAACACGGCGAGCGTCAGCCATTGGAACGGTGGAATAGCGGCGGAGCGAGTGGTGGGAGAGAAGCTTCAACACGCCCCTGCCTGGCGCGCCAAATGTCGGATTCAGGGCTCCGCAGACCCAAAGAAGGTTCGAACTCTGGGGCTTGTGCGAAGAACTCAACCTATCCAACCAACCAACCCGTCACCCTACAGCCTAGCTCGATGGATCAAGGAAGGAGATGGACATGGCAGTTTACCCAGGTTCGGGCCACCTTGCGGTGTAAGACCCTACTCCTGCTTTGTGGTGGATTTGCCTCATGAGGGGCTGGGGATGAACTAGTACAAGGGAAGAACAACCTTGCGAGGTCTGCTCTGGGGTGAGGGTGAGTCGTCCTTCGGTTCAGTCCCTCTCTACGGTGGTGGCTAGCTTATACTTATAGCGGCCTCGGTCCTCTTCCTCCAAAACGAAGGCGGGAAGGGATCCCACAGTGGCCAATTTCAAAGGGGACAAGTAGTACATCTTATCCTGACGAAAGGTGGTCTTCGCCTGCAAAGCTTCTGGTCATGACATCACGGTGGGTTCGGCAATGACATCCGTCCTGCCGTCCTGGTGGTCTTGGTCTCGTTGCACTGGAATGGAAACCTTTGCCTGATTCCTCGGGAACCCACGCCTGTGCTTGCCTCCTTAACACCAAAGGGGAAATCTGCTCCTTTGCGCCTGCTGGCGCCCGCCTGGCCTTGGTCATCATGGCTTGCGTCACCGCAACATCGTGAGGTTGGATACTTGCATAGAAATCTCCGCTTCAAGGAGGCAGCCGAGGAAGGCCGCTCCCTCAGGAGGTCTTGGCGCTGTCTGCCTCACGAGGCTTGGCCCCTCGCGAGGGTCTTGTCTTGTTGGTGTCGAAACTGGGCCATACCAGGCTGTCAATGGAGCCACGCCGTGGGCCGCAGGTAGGCAAGTCTGGGTACCCTGGTTCTCAGAATGCCGACAGCTAGTGATTTTAGCTGCATATGTTGACAAATGGCAGTGTTACAAGGTTGACAAAGGGCAATGTTACTATATCAACAAATGTCAATCTTTCCAGCTTGACAAATGGCAATATACCCAATATGACAGACGAAAATCTTACCAAATTGTCTATACGTGGTTGCACACGGGTCATCCGAAAAAACCGTTTGCGTTGAAGGGATGTACAAATCATGCGTGCCAGATTTTCTCTTGGCTTAGCGCCGAAGTCTCGCTTTGCATATCGTATTCAATCTGAACCGTTTGCGTTGAAGAGATGCACAAATCCTGCGCGGTGAATTTTCCCTTGGCTTACTGGGGAAGACCATACCTATCACTTTGCATATGGGTGTTCTATCTAAAACGTTTGCGATGAAGAGCTGCACAAATCCTGCTCGGCACATTTCCCCTTGGCTTACTGGGGAAGCTGTCGGTTTGCATACGGGTGTTCTATCTAAAACGTTTGCAATCAAGAGCTACACAAATCCTGCTCAGCACATTTTCCCTTGGCTTCCTGGGGAAGCTGTCAGTTTGCATACGGGTGTTCTATCTACAACGTTTGCGACGAGTGTTTTATATTTAAAAACCATTGAGTTTTTTTTAAATAAAATCATTTGATAAGTCTGTACATTCAGAGAGAAAAGCGCAAGTTCATTCAAACCATATCTTTCATTCAGTCACACTGCGAATTTATATTCATATGATCGAGATACAATATTAAACCCAAACAAACTAATTCCGGTGGCGGCGGAGGCGGCGTGCTGCACCGGCGTTGTCGTTGTCGTCCTCCGGGACACCGTTGTTGAAGTCTTCAAGGCAGCACAGAATTTTCTTCACTTGGAAATCAAACATCATGTCGTCGCGCGATCGACGAGTGGGGCGCAGGAGGACGGCAACTCGTGACGCTGCGAGGTAGCGGTCGACGGCGGCGTCCCATGCCGCTGAGGGGGGCATGCGCACGGGCATGGGCACGGCGGGTGCAGGCAAACACACGTGAACGGCACCGCGGTGGGTGCAGGGGCGCTCACGGGCACGGGCACTGGCACTGGCATGTACACGAGTTCGCGCGGGTCCGCGGAGACCTCGCTGACACCAGCGGCTTCCAGCTTTGCGATAGTGCTCGGCGACCAGCCCGTCAATGCTACGGGGATGGTCGTTGGCGCGGTCGCGGGGATGGGAGCTGGGACGGGCGCGGGGGCAGCAACTGCCACGGCCAGCTCGTTCAGAGCCATGTCCATGAGGCCCCATTCCTCCTTATTTTCTATCTCGTCCGGCTCGGAGTCGACTTCACCAAACTGGAAGAGTAGTGGTAGATGATCCTTCTGCGCCATGGTGTTGGTGGAGGTCTACGGGAGGGGAATGGGAGGCGAACAGTAAGGCCGCCCGTATTAAACAGCGGCTCAGGCGCCATTAATGGAAAGGATGCGAGCAAGGCGGGCGACCATGGAAGTCAAAGGGCTCGCTTCCCAGGGAGGCTGTGCAGCATACAGCTCACACGCTTCTTGGTCAGCCTGCACATTGGAGGACAACTTGCATGCTTCTCGGTCAACCTGCGTAGCGGACTGCGCTCGCACACCTCCCGTTCAGTCAAGCAGCTGTCCGCACGGCACCTCCTAGCCATTAAAAGTGTGACATGTGGCGTCACGTCAATGGTTAATAGAACGCACATGACTTAAATTATACAAACGTTTGAGCTATTAAAGTGGCAGCTATTTGTTTCAAAATGCCTTTGTTGGTTGTTATTCGAGTGCGCCTTCTCTCAAAATGGACATGAAAAATACCATAGCATGTCGGGTGCCATTCCATGATAGCATGCCAAGTTTCATGAATTTCAGACGAGTTTTGGATTTACTAGAATTTAAAAAGAAAGTATCTCAATGTTTTGCCGGCAATCAACAGTGCCCTGGTGTTTGAAATTCATTCCCATTTCTTGCATGGGACCTAAGCATGCACCCAAGGACACACATTTGATATGTCAACCTATTTTTCTGCACTGGAGCATGTGCATGTAGTTCAAATTTGAATTATGCACATAAAATGCCTAGAAAACTCAGATAATGTATAAAAATGTCCAAACGAACCCCGAAATTGCAAATTTTAACACGACACTCATGTTGCTCTATGCTGCCACTAGGAAAAAAATTGAAAACAGGAAGAGGCAATGAATATCATTTCATCCACCAAGGAGGCACATTCCCTACCGGAAGCATGAGGCTTGTTGTCAGAAGCTCTGGTATGTGAGAAGCTTATACCCAAATCTGCCCCAAATGGGACAAAACTTTTACCACAGCATGTTGATGCCGTTCCATGATAGCATGCCAAGTTTCATGAATTTCAGACGAGTTCTGGATTTACTAGAATTTAAAAACCATGTATCTCAATGTTTGGGGCCGAGCGACGGTGGCAAGGTGTTTGACATTCATTCCCATTTCTTGCATGGGACCTAAGCATGCAACCAAGGACACAGATTTGATTTTTCAACCAATTTATATACACTGGAGCATGTGCCTATAGTTCAAATTTGAATTATGCACGTAAATGCATAGAAAACTCAGTTAATGTATAAAAATGTCCAAACGATCCCCGAAAAATTCCAAAATTTAACACAACACTCCTGTTGTTCTATGTTGACACTAGAAAAAAAATTGAAATCAAGAAGAGGCAACGGATATCGTTTCGTCTAGAAAGGTGAAACGTTCCCTACCGTAACCATGAGGCTTGTTGTAAGAAGCTCTGGTTTGTGAGAACCTTATACCCAAACCTGCCCCAAATGGGATAATATTTTTACCATGGCATGTTGATTCTGTTCCATGATAGCATGTCAAGTTTCATAAATTTCAGACGCGTTTTCGATTACTAGAATTTAAAAACCATGTATCTTAATGTTAGCGGCCGAGCGACGGTGGCAAGGTGTTTGACATTCATTCCCATTTCTTGCATGGGAAATAAGCATGCAACCAAGGACACACATTTGAATTTTGAACCCATTTATATGAAATGGAGCATGTGCATGTAGTTCAAATTTGAATTATGCACATAAATGCATAGAAAACTCAGTTAATGTATAAAAATGTCCTAGCGAACCCCAAAAATCCCAAAAATTGACACAACACTCCTGTTGTTCTATATTGGCACTAGAAAAATTTTGAAAGCAAGAAGAGGCAACGGATATTGTTTCGTCCACAAAGGTGGCATGTTCCCTACCGAAACCATCAGGCTTGTTGTGAGAAGCTCTGGTTTGTGAGAAGCTTATACCCAAACCTGCCCCAAATGGGATAATATTTTTACCATGGCATGTTGATGCCGTTCCATGATATCATGTCAAGTTTCATGAATTTCAGACGTGTTTTCGATTTACTAGAATTTTAAAACCATGTATCTCAATGTTAGCGGCCGAGCGACAGTGTCAAGGTGTTTGACATTCATTCTCATTTCTTGCATGTGACCTAAGCATGCAACCAAGGACACACATTTGATTTTTCAACCCATGTTTATGCACTGGAGCGCATGTAGTTCAAATTTGAATTATGCACATAAATGCCTAGAAAACTCAGTTAACACATAAAAATGTCCAAACAAACCCCGAAAAATTCCAAAATTTAACACGACACTCCTGTTGTTCTATGTTGACACCAGAAAAAAAATTGAACGCAAGAAGAGGCGACGAATATTGTTTTATCCAAAAAGGTGACACGGTTCGTACCGGAACCATGAGGCTTCTTGTGAGAAGCTCTGGTTTGTGAGAAGCTTATACCATAAACTGCCCCAAATGGGACTATATTTTTTACCCCAACATGTTGATGCCATTCCATGATAGCATGCCAAGGTTCATGAATTTCAGACGAGTTTTGGATTTACTAGAATTACAAAAGCAAGTACCTCAAAGTTTGCCGGAGAGCCACGGTGCCGTGGTGTTTGAAATTCATCCCCATTTCTTGCATGGGACATAAGCATCAACCCATGGACACATATATGATTTTACAACCCATTTTGGTGCACCGGAGCATGGGCATGTATTTTAATTTTGAATTGTGCACCTGAAATACCTAGAAAACCAAGTTAATGTATAAAATGTCCAAACGAACCTTCAATAATTCCAATTTTTTTGACGACACACCAATAGTTGCATGTTCACTACAGATAAAAGTTCTAGCAATTAAAACACCCTCCTTTGCCGCTGTGACCCCATTATGTAATTCAAATCAAGATGAAAAATCAAGTAGATCGCACACAGTTAATTATCACCAACCATGTGAGATGTAGTACAAAATGTCTTGGAGCACCATCAGAGTATAGTACGCATATGGCTTACGTGAGTAGGTGCGTCGGCTACAGTCCACAGCCGGCGTGTCAAGCACACTAGCTCGCTCCCCAAATATCATTTCACTGTTCAATCATCGCCGGTGAAAGATGGGGACATGGACCCGCATCATGAGGGCAACTTCGGTGGCTTACTCCGGCGAGAGCGCGGCCGCAGCCACCATGCGTGTGCTAACAAGCTGCGTGAGCGCGGCTGCAATCTACGACCGGGCGGCCAAGGCAGCCCAAATGGCCGTTGTTGCTTCTCAGGTGGCGGCAGCAACATCTGCCTCGGGGATAGCAACTGGCGAGAGCGGCACAGCAGCTGTCCGTTCCACACCGGCGGCCTTCGCCCCGATGGAGGCCATCCACGACCATGTCGAGGCCGCCCATGCCCAGCTCATGGCGGTCACGGCACAAATCGAATGAAGCTTCTCCAACAACGGTCAGCAACCCACGGCCGAAGAGTTGGCAATCGCCGAGAGCGTTCAAGCAGCCGTCCGTTCCTTCGCAGCATACATTGCCACGACGGAGCCCGCCCAAGCCCAGATCGCGGCCGCCCACACCCAGCTCATGGTGGCCTTTTCCAATGAGATGGCGGACGTGGATGGCGAGATGCTTGCCGAGTATGGTGCGATTGATGCCATCGAGCCCCTTCCCCAGGAGATCGTCAGGCGCGAGCTGGACATGGAGGAGGCGGCGGAGATCGACGAGCACCAGCCGGAGTAGTACTCTTTTTTTTTTAATTAAGAGCGCCGGTCTTTAATTTGTTAGAGTAATGTTTAGGTTAGCTAGCTCTATTTAATTGCTGAACTTGCTCGATTAAGAAGTGTGGGTGTGCTGTAGTCTCCTTTGTGTACCCAAATTATGCAATGACGTGGATGACCACTGTAACCAGGGAAATTTGGACCAAAATTTGCATGTTCAAACTCATCACACACGGGGTAAGCTATATGAATCGTTTGTGATGTTCACATATCGTACATAGTGCTGAATATGGGACCGTGTCTGATGACACTTTGCGCGTTAGTTTTTTCGCTGCACCGATCCAAAATTTTCGGCTTCCGCAGAAATATGTACCTCCCCGCCCCCTCCCCCTTACCAAAAGACACATTTCCCCTATTTCCGCCTTCCTTTCCAAGTTGAAACCTTCACTCCTTGCTTGCAACGCCACCTCCTCGCCGGTCACCCTCCTTCACGCTGCTCGGACTCGTCGATCCAGGCAGGTAATCCACACCCGACCCCCATCCTCCTCCTCCTTCCACATCCCACATGCTTCGACCGTCAGCGCGACACCTTCCACCCAAATCACCGACCCCTCCCCCAAATAAGTGCCTCCCTAAGCCATGGTGCATACAGTATAGCCAGGAGCTCAAGGAGCATTTGGCAGCGGAGAAGTAAATCGCGGCCGCACGCGCGGATGAGGTTGCGATGGCTGCCATTCGTGCCGACCCCCAGATCTTGGAGGAGCACCTCGCCGTCGAGGCCACCGTCGATGCCTCGCATGCCGACGCCGCGATGCGGTTGACTGCTTTAAACGACAGTTCGTGGTGTTTTCTCGAGGCCACCGTCGGTGCCTTCGACGAAGACTACGACGTGTTTTCTCAGCGTGCCCGTGCTTACCTCAACTCGAGAGCCAGTAGGTTGGTGCCCGGAGCGGCTCAGGCAACTCACCAAAATGACGAGGACACTCACGACGTGGAGGCCTCGCCCTCTTCCATGTCCAAGGATCCAATCATCATCGATATCTCCGACGATGAGGAGTAGCTTGTCTTATTAGCTCACTATAGGGACTTATGTTTAGTTTGCTAGCTACGTCGATTAAGCATGCTCGGTTTACCTATTTCATGTGCTGCTCCTGCCTTTCCTTAACAAATTCTAGTGAATTTTCCAATCTACTTTTACCATGCAATCTGTTGCTCTAGTGTATATGTTCTATATGTCATGCAATGTGGTGCTCACTTATTAACTGTTTGGTTAATTAGTTGTCGTGTTTAGTTAACTGTTTGGTTCAATTCCGCAAATGTGATTGTCGTGGGGGAACATGATCACCTATGGGGCCATCAGCCCCTTTGTGGTTCGGCAAGGGGGAGGTCGTGTTGCACAAAGAGCAGAAGCCATGAAACAACATGACAGTGGTGACACGGTGGTTTTTACCCAGGTCCGGGCCGCTGGATAGCGTAAAACCGTACTCCTGCTTTGGTGGATTGAGTGGCAGAACACAAACGAGCACGCAACACTCGAGCCCAGCAAGGGTGCCTCGGGGAGAGCAGCTACGCGCGTACAAGTGTGAGGGTCCCGAATCCTTTGCTAAGTTGCCTTGGACCTCCTTTTATAGCTTAAGGGGTAACCACAATGGCAAAACAGTCTTTATCTACTGATTAGATAGCCAACAGTGCTATCATACCTAACTCTGGCAGTTAGGGCAAAGTGCATTAAATGCACTGCTAGGTGTCATGCGGAGGGAGAAACCCAGCAGGCCTGCTGAGCCGCTTAACCATCCCTTGCTTATTATCTTGACACGCCTCTGGACGGGTGTCATTGGGGTAAGCCTTGTCCGCCAATGGGCCGCCACGTGCCTAGCAGAGGCCACTTAATCACTTGGGGGCTCGACACCGCATTGATAAGTGACTTGTGTCGTTGTGCGGTGGAGCGGTGGTGTCTTGGCGGGGATCCCCACCCTTGGCGGACCCGGCAAGCTTGCCGGGGAAACCTTGTACTTGCCCGTGAGGCGGTCTCGACCCGGCCAGGCTCTCCTGCCCTCCAGGGGAGGCCTTCCCAATGTGATATTCTTTTGTCTTGGTGATCTTGGTCTTCTTGATCCACTCTTTGATCTCATTAAGATCTGCTTCTTTGGCTTAGGTGTTGATGTAGCATGAACGGTGCCAGTACGCCTATGTGTAAGTCTGGGCAACAAATGTGAATGTTTGTTGCACCGACAGGAGCCCCCCGGCCTGGCCCACATGTGCTACTGAGCATCGTTGGGGTAGGCCCCAACAATCACACAGGTGAGCACTTGGGTCATACCACTACGGGTTTTAAGTCTTCCTCGACGTTCTCCTTGCTTCTTCATTAACCTGTGATTGAGTTAGTTACCGGTTTTCCCGTGGGCCATGCGGAACGACGTGGGAGCACCCATGCAGCGACTTACGGGCTGCCCATGTTCATGGGGAGGTAACTACCATTTTACTCACCCACTCTGCCTTCCGTTCCCACCACGTACGCTGCATGCATTGTGCAGGGTTGGTGGCGGATGTGAAGGGCGCGGGAATGAGTGTCATGGCAGAAAGCTAGGCGCCATGGATAGGCACAGGTGGGCGGTCGTTGATTATGGGCGCCGTCAGTAGCGCAGGGAGGCAGGATTGGCGGAGTGGTCGGCTCCCTCCCAGGTGGTGAGGAGCCAGCCCCCGGCCATGTTCCCCTATAAAAGGGGACGTGGGCAAGGGGCTCATCCACACACATCTCCTCCCTCCCTGTCTGATATCTTCTTCCACCGTGGTGAGGGGAAGAGGACGTGGTCAACCTCCAATGGGGTGACAAGAGTTTCTTCTCGACAGCGCCTCCCTCCCCCTGCCGGGGACACAGGAGCAGAGTCCAGCGCGTAAGGTGGTGCTTCTAGGCGTGGGCATGGCCGTCGTGGCGCTCGGGGCCGAGGAGGACACGGAGGAGCCTTGGTCACTCCTCCCCCGGTTGTCGTGGCTCCGATGGAAGGTCACACCGGGGACCAGCCACTGGAGTTCATTGTAAACCTATGCGGGCCGCCGCGCAGCTAACTCCAGCTTGCTACTCCATTCGCAAGGGTGATGGAGGAAGAACAGCCGCCCAGATTGAGGTTGCACATGAGGGGCTACTGTAACGACAGCATGCGGGCGGACGTAGAGTTCCCAGCTCCTCATGTCATGCTTCTCCGGCGCAGCTGGAAAACTTTTGCTCGTGCCCACAGCTTGGCAGCGGGGCACATGCTCCATTTCAAGTTAATGGACACCACCCTGCTCTCCGTCAAGGTCTTCGGGCGTTCGGGTGCTCGCTTAGGGTGCTGCGCGGAGAGCTCGACCGACGACGAAAGCTCCTCCTCGAGCGACAGCGATGAAGAGGACAGTGTCAGTGAAGACGACGGCTCCGAGCGGGAGGACGGAGGCTCGAGCTCCAGCTGAGCGCAAGCCACACCATCACCGTCAGGAGGGCGGCGGTGGCACCATCATCTGCACCGGGGTCTTCTTCCCCCGGCAGAGCGATTTGCTGGGGTGTTGGGTGTGGATGCCTCCGCCTCCTCCAGCAGTCTTCCAGCTGGGTCCCCAGCAGGCTTCCTCGTGGGCTTCGGCTTCGTCCAACCTGCCGGTGTTCCTTCTGCTGCGTCCCTCTGGTCCTGGCGGTGGTGACCAAGGGATCACCTAGCCGCTCTCTTCGTCCGTTGTCTTCGCCCCCACCACTCCCGATCTTGTCAGGCTGCGTCCCGCGGACCCTGACAGGGTCAGGCTAGGCTTCTGCCCAGGCACTCCTTTTGCCCTCTTCGCCTCCCACTGTAGCCCCTAGGAGGAGAGGGACAAGAAAGGGATAAAGGGGCACTTATCTTTTTTCAATCTCAAACATGTAGGCATTTGCCAATCTTTAATCGAAAATATGTAGTCCTCTACCCATGCTTGTACTCTGTATGATTTGTACTTGTTTACCAGCGTATTAATGAAAAAGAGAGCTTGCCGGGTACTTTTGTGCATGTACAATGTCCATGCTGAGGAATGGATCCTCAATACGTTAAAGTAAACAATTGTGGCACCCTGGCTCAAAGAACCGGCTTACCAGTGTTTCCAACCCAGAGATCATGTCTTCTGGAAACACTCAACAACTTGGAATAGAATAGAACTGAACTTTATTGATAATCTTGGGGTACAAGCTCATATTTTACATCGAAAGCGAGGCCGAAGGCACACTCGATGCTATGACAGTATCTACATTATTTATGAAACATAACAGGGCCTCGGTACTACTGGATAGTTCTATGGCGTAGCGGAACATAGCGGAACTCCAACCACGGGGACACTGCCGTGGACACAGCCTAGTTAGCGTAGCCTGAGCCATCGGGACCTCCGTCCTCGGCTTCTCCTGCCTCTGGCATGATACGCCAGGTGAGTACTTTGAATGTACTCGCAAGCTCACGACAACCAAATAATGCAGCAAACAATAGCATGGCAAGTAACATGTTAAGTTCTTAGGTGATTCAATTACTGTCTCCGGTTATCAACTTACTCTCTTTCGGGTTGTCCCACAACCCTCGGAATACTCATATGTCACCAAGTACTTTCGGTCATAAGATGAGTTCTTCCATCATTATTACCACTATTACGGTTGACCACCAAGTGAGGTCTGGATGGGCTGTCCAATACCGTGGACTCGGCTATTCGAATAGATTTGACACTCTGCAGAGGTTGCGCACTTTACCCGCACCATGGAGCACCTGACCTCGTGATCCCATTCGGGTGGACCAGGGTTGCTCCAACGAAACCAGCCTAACCCGTGACTCCTCTACCGTACCACCGGCAATCATCCTCCCCCGGAGTCCTGCCCTGGGTGGCCCCTGTGTCACCTCGTGACACCTGCCACCATCGTGGCCAAACTAAACTGTCCCAAACGGGGACTCCCGGGTTAAACAATCAACTGGGCTCACAAGGTTATCGCCGCCTACCGGGCCAGGGTAGCGCGCACGCATAACCTTCCCTAGTTGGCGGTACCGATAAAAGAGCACGCGATCAGACCAAGTCAAGGCCATCCCATACCGGCAGATGTGGTTGCACGGATAAGTCCGGACAGGTGACTCTGGATCAACTGACTAGGTTTAGCTTTAGCAGGTACTTAGCAAGCATGATTGTTGATCATGAATAACCTAACATGATGGTAACTATGTATGAGGTAACAACGGTGGAAACATAATGACCTATCTCCATATAATATCACAATGAGTCATTAGTGCGATAATATGATGAGCAGTAGCAGGTTATGTAAAAGACAGTATCTAAATAGCAGGAGTTTAATTATTTCTAGCACTAGCATATTCATTAATTAAACGCATAGGAATAACACAGAGCAATGCTTTAGGGCATATATCAGATGGTCGGCTTGCGAGGTGGGGTGATGGAGGAGGGCAGAGGAGTTAAGGCGGCCGGTGGCAGCTAGCGGAGGAAGACGACGAGCAACAGCGTTGCGGCGCCACCACGGGCGGCACAGTGCCCGAGTGCGTGGCAGCCGTCGGGAAGATCTTCGGCGAGGGGAAGCTATGGGAGAGGGTTAGGTGGATGGCATCGTTGATGTCAGCACTCCAGGACACCGCCTGGCAACGCGAGGGCTCGAGAATGACCTTGACAGACGCCGGTGGGATACAGAGCACACGAACTGGCATGCCAGTGCCGCGCTCACCATGGTGCCCAGCGGGTGGAGGCCGACCCAGGCCAGCGCAGCATGTCTGGGGGCTTCTCCTTTGGTCATTTAGATCACCTACACTCTTGGTTTGGCTAGATACAAGCTGACTCGAAGGGTAGCATCAACTAAAGTTTCTGACAGAGATATTGAGAGGGGTCTGGAGAAATAATGAGTTGGGCATGGAGCCAATGGAGATGTCTAGGATGATCTAGGATGGAGGGACTACTAACTGACCAAATTTGAGAGAGTTTGGCTCATTTTTTAATATAGTTCATGTGGAAACTACCATACTGTTCTAGAAACTTGATTAGCTTGGTTCACTCACAAGGTTGATCTGATGAAGCTGAATTTTGGTGTGTGGGAGTCATTTGGTGAGTAGGAGATGCCACAAAAATTTCAGCTCAAGGGGAAACCTCTAGATGGTACTTCCTTCAGAGAGGTTCAAAATGAGCAGAAACTTGGAAGAATTTTGCTGCTAAAAAGTTGTATTAACCAAGATGATATTTTTGGGTATTGTGGCTAGATTGGTTCTCTAGTACCTCAGAGAATTTATTTGGGGAGTTTCTGAGTTAGGAAAATAAGGGCTGCTTCACAAATGGACAATTCTGACCAGAGAGAAAATAATTATTCTGGCCATTATTTAATATTGGGCAGTGGAATATTTTTGAAGATTATGAGGCTATATGATGATGAGAAGGTGTGGCATGAGTTTGGGACCTTTCTGATCATCAAAACTACAGGTTGCTTCACAACCATAGTGATGTCATAGCTTTCCCAAGGAAGAAAATAATTACTTGGAAAAGATTAAATATTGAAATTTGTCCAAGAGGGATGTGACAGGGTTTTGGCAAGGTGGTGATGGTTTTGGATCAAGAGGTTCAAGGATTTATAAGTCCAAAGTCACTTGAAAGGATTCAAAAACCATCCAAAATTCAAATAAAGCCAAAAAGATTTTGAAAAGAAAAAAATTGTCAAAACCAGGGTGTCACAAACCTACCCCCTTTAGGATGAATCTCGTCCTCGAGATTCGGTTGCTCAGGGAACAAGTACGGGTATGCGGATCTTAGAAAGTCTTCTCTTTCCCAGGTAGCCTCTTCCTCATTGTGGTGTTCCCATAGTACCTTATAGAACCTGATCACCTTACTCCGGGTAGTTCTTTCCATCTCATCCAAGATTCTGACATGTTTCTCTTCGTAGGTCAGATCTTTAGCCAGCTCTATCTCACTCATATCCGCTTGGTTGATTGGTGGTGCAATGCACTTTCTTAACTGTGATATGTGAAGCACATCGTGAACGTCAGACAACGCCGGTGGTAGCTCCAGCTGATATGCCACCCTGCCTTTCCTCTCAATTACTGGAAAAGGACCGATGTATCTTGGTGCAAGTTTTCCCCGAGTATGAAACCTCTTCACTCCCTTCATGGGGGTTACTCGAAGGTAAGCATATTCTCCGGGCTCAAAGGTCACTTCCCGATGCTTTGGGTCGTAGTAACTCTTTTGACGGGACTTGGCTGCCCAAAGACGCTCCTGAATATCCTTGACTTGTCTCTCAGCCTCGAGCATCAAGTCTGTGCCAAAAATACGACTATCCCCTGTCTGAGACCAGTTCAGTGGGGTGCGGCATTTCCACCCATACAGTGCTTCGAATGGTGACATCTTGAGACTTGACTGATAACTATTGTTATCGGAGAATTCTGCATAGGGTAGGATATCCTCCCATTTGGGTCCATGAGTGAGAGCACATGACCGTAGCATATCTTCAAGTATCTGGTTTACCCGTTCGGTCTGTCCATCTGTCTGAGGGTGATACGCTATGCTATGCTTCAGCACAGTTCCCAAGGCTTGGTGCAATCGCAGCCAAAATACTGAAGTGAATAGGGAGCCTCTATCCGAGGTGATAGACTTAGGTACTCCATGAAGGCTAACTATCCAGGACATGTAGAGTTGTGCGAGCTGGTTTGCATTAAAAGTGGTCTTTACCGGAATAAAGTGAGCCACTTTTGTGAGTATATCCACGATGACCCAGATAGCATCATGACCTCTTGTTGATGTGGGTAGTCCAATAATGAAGTCCATGCATATGTCGTCCCACTTCCACTGGGGAACTGCTAAAGGTTGTAGTAGCCCAGCGGGTTTCTGGTGTTCTGCCTTGACTTTGTTGCAAACATCACAGCCGGCGACATAGTATGCTATATCCCTTCGTATTCCTGGCCACCAAAAGGTTTCTCTTAGGTCTTGATACATCTTTGTACCTCCTGGGTGGATGGAGTAAGCGGACTCATGAGCTTCCCTGAGTATTTGCTGTCTCAGGTTGTCTCGATCGGGCACACATATCCGTTTCTCAAACCATAAGGTGCCTTGGTCATCCACACGGAAAGACATAGCCTTCCCTTGCTGTATTAACTTCTTGATTTCTTGTATCCCCATGTCTGGTTCTTGAGCTTTCTTAATCTCTTCCATAAGATTCGGGGTAATTTCCAAGGTATCCGGGTTGACTCGGCCGCATAGCACCATATTGAGTTTGGCAAACTCTTCTTGCTACCTGGGGTGGATACTTGCAGTCAGTAAGTTCACGGTGCCTGGTTTTCTACTGAGAGCATCGGAACCACATTGGCCTTTCCCGGATGATAGTTTATTCCTAGATCATAATCCTTGACCAGTTCTAGCCATCTTCGCTGTCTGAGGTTTAGGTCTGGCTGAGTGAAAATATACTTGAGACTCTTATGGTCCGTGTATATTTCACAGCGCTGTCCAATGAAATAATGCCTCCAGATCTTTAAGGCATGAACCACTGCTGCTAGTTCTAGATCGTGCGTGGGATAGTTCTCTTCATGAGGTCGTAGTTGTCGGGATGCATACGCTACAACCTTGCCTTCTTGCATTAACACGCAGCCGATTCCACGCCTGGAAGCATCACAGTATATGTCAAAGCTCTTGTGGATGTCTGGGAGAACTAAGGCAGGGGCCGTGGTTTGCCCTGTCTTTAACTCTAAGAAACTGCTTTCGCATTCCGTTGTCCAGACAAACCGTTGATTTTTCTTCAGCAGTTCTGTCAGTGGCTTGGCTATCTTAGAGAAGCCTTCTATGAAGCGACGGTAATAGCCTGCCAAACTCAGGAAACTGCAGACTTCGGTAACTGAGGCTGGTGTCTTCCAGTTCAAAACCGCAGTTACTTTGCTGGGGTCGACGGCCACTCCTTGTTCTGACAAAACGTGTCCCAGAAATCACACCTCTTTGAGCCAAAATTCGCATTTGCTGAATTTGGCATACTGGCGATGGGTCCTTAATCTTTCCAAGACGGCACGAAGGTGTTGTTTGTGCTCTTCTTCATCCTTGGAATATATCAGGATGTCATCAATGAACGCCACTACAAATTTGTCCAGGAAGTCCATGAAGACCTTGTTCATCATGCTCGTGAAATAGGCTGGAGCGTTTGTCAGTCCAAACGCCATGACCATGAATTCATACATGCCATACCGGGTAGTGAAAGCCGTCTTGGGGATATCCTCTTTTCTGATTTTTAGCTGATGATATCCCGTTCAGAGGTCAATCTTGGAGAATACCCGTGCTCCATTCAGTTGGTCGAACAAATCATCAATACGAGGGAGTGGGTACTTATTCTTGATAGTGACCTCATTCAGCTGGCGATAGTCTACGCACATTCGTAGACTTCCATCCTTCTTCCTGACAAACAGTACGGGTGATCCCCATGGCGAGATACTTGGACGAATGTACCCTTTCTGTTGTAGTTCATCCAACTGCTTCTTTAATTCTACCAACTCTGGGCTCGGTAGATGATAGTATTTCATGTAAATCGGAGCAGTTTTGGGAATCACCTCAATTGCAAACTCTAATTCCCGATCGGGTGGCATTCCCGGTAGTTCCTCAGGAAATACATCCGGGAATTCACAAACTACCGGAATCAATTTCATATCCGTACCGGTAGCTTGGTATGCCATTCCCTTTCTTGACATCATTTTGCTGGCAAGGAATGTAACTGTCTGTCCTGCCGGGTTAACCAGTGTCTCTGTCCTGGTAGCGCAATTGATGCACACCAGATGTGGTGTCAACCAGTCCATCCCTAGTATTATATCCAATCCATGGGACTCAATAGCAACAAGTGTAGCTGGAAATTTCACTCCATGTATCGATATTTCCAGGCCTTTATAAATCAGATTTATTCTGAGCAGGGAGCCAGGGGATTGTACCACCATGAGTTTATCCAAGAGCGAAGGGGAAAATTTGTGCAAGGTGGCAAAACTCCGTGAAATAAACGAATGGGAAGCTCTAGAATGAAATAAAATTACTGCGGGTATGTCGTTAATAGAAAACATACCGAGGACTACGTCTGGGGCTTCGCATGCTTCTTCGGCAGAGATATGATGGACGCGTCCGTAGTTGAAGTTATGGTTGGGGCGACGTCCAATAGTGTTGACCTGTGGCTTGAAGTCAGATGAGGGCTTCCCGTTTCTGGCGGGGCACTGCTTGGAGTAGTGTCCGCCTTGGCCACAAGTGAAACAAGTGTTGTTACGGTGACAGTCCTCCAGCACGGGCTGTTTGCCAAAGGTCTTGTCCTGGCTGACCGTCTTATTGTTGTTGTTGCCATTGTTCCACACGGGCTTGTATTCAGAGGGACCCGTTGGCCAAATGCGTGGCTTCTGCGCAAATTGCTCCCGGTTGTCCTTCTTGGTTTCAAACATCCGCTTGCGATTGTCATAGCCGGACTTGTGTTCTCGCTCTGCTATGAAAGCCTTGTTCACCAATGTCTGGAAGTCCGAAAAGTCCAGCATACAGAGCTGACAGCGGAGGGCATGATTCAGTCCTCCTAGAAATCAGTCTATCTTCCTTTCTTCGGTGGATACGTCATGGGCAGAGTACCATGCCAGATTATTGAACTTGTTCAGATACTCTCCCACGGACATATTTCCTTGCGTGAGAGCAAGAAATTTCCTTTGCTTCACCTTCATTATGCTAGTGGGGATATGATATTTGCGGAATGCTTCCTTGAACTTCTCCCAGGAAATATCTTCTCCAGAAGGCCATGTCATCTTTGTATTGTCCCACCATATAGCTGCTGGCCCTTCAAGGTAATGAGTGACAAAAGGAACCTTATCTGCCTCTTCACAGCGAGCTATATCCAGCTTCTTTTCCATAGTCCTTAGTCAATCATCAGCCTCCATCGGGTCCACAGCTTGACCAAAACTGGGTGGCTTAGTGCGTTGAAAGTCAGACAACTTGGAGTGTGTCCCATTGTTATTATTCTGGCCCACCATAGTCTGCATACTCTTCAAAAATTCCATGAGATCCTGGTTTCTTTTCTCTTCAAACATCCTCATGATCTGTTCAAGGGTCGGTGCCTGAGGCGGCGGTGGTGGTAAATCTTTTGGTGGTTGTCCTGCTTGTCTGGCGGATCGACGAACGGGGGTTCCATCACCGCCTTGGCTACTACTTGTCTTCATCCTAAATTTGTTCCCATTGCAAAATACCGAATTGATGAGCAACATCCATTGGGGAAACACAGTAATATGACACCAAAAGAGAGTTTACGAAAAAGAGATGAACAAAACAAACAACATAATTATACAAGATAACCCAACATCATACATGGCAAGTTAGTAGGGGTAATATCATGGCTAGACTGCTCATACAGCAGTTGACATATGCAAAGATGCATGCACTAAGCCTCCACAATAGTGGCGCGGGTGGCACGAGCACTGCCAAATGGAAGACTCCTCGTCATATGATCCTGAGTCGGAATCAGAACTGATGATGTGGATCGCATCCTCCGGATCAAAGGAAACACGACGACGCTGCTGAGACGGTTTTCCTTTCGGGGAAGTAGGGGCACGACGCCTCAACATCGGAGCAGCTGGAGTGACTAGGAGTGAGGCCCACTCTGGCGGGGTCTCACGTCGGCTACCAGACGAAAGGCCTGGTGGGATGGTGGAGCTAGAGGGAGTATCAAACGTACGTGGAGGTGGAACGGGCGGTGGATGCACAGGTGGAAATGTAGGATGAGGCAGAGATGATGCGGTAGTCACAACTTCAACTGCCCCTGGGACATGAGACAGCTCCTCAGCTAAAGAAACGATCATACGGTAGCTGGCGTTCAGATAACGAGATAGAACACCAGTGGCACGATCACTCGCCGGATCAACAGGTGCGAAAATGACTCGCCCTGTCGCAGGCGACAGGGTGGGGTAGTGAAAGAAACCTGGATGAGTCTGCATCTCGACCTCGTGGAAGCACAAGTTAGTGAGAGCCTCCATCGTCGCAAACTGGATCGCCAGCTCCGGAGTTGAAGCCGTTCCGCCCTTGGAAGAGCGAGAATAGCTACCAATGTCCTAGCTCGCGGTCAGAAAGGCCTCCGCGTGATACTCATACACTGACTCGGCAAGCTGCTCTCGAAACACCTGGTACACTGGATCTTCGCCGTTGGTATATAGTCGAAGCCAGATGCTACGGAGCAATACAGGAAAAGTGAACGGTGCTGGCTCATGATGGTAGTGGTATGGAACTGGTGCCATCTACACTCACAATGCCAACGGTTAATAAAACAATGAATCATGATGCATGCCATGCAACAATCAAATGCAGCAAGCAATGTGCATACTCAAGTCCTTCACTAATTGCAGTTTCTAGCGCAGGCTAACTAGGGTGTCCTACAGTCAGCACGGCTCTGATACCAAGTGTTGTGGCACCCCGGCTCAAAGAACCGGCTTACCAGTGTTTCCAACCGAGAGATCATGTCTTCTGGAAACACTCAACAACTTGGAACAGAACAGAACTGAACTTTATTGATAATCTTGGGGTACAAGCTCATATTTTACATCAAAAGCGAGGCCGAAGGCACACTCGGTGCTATGACAGTATCTACATTATTTATGAAACATAACAGGGCCTCGGTACTACTGGATACTTCTATGGCGTAGCGGAACATAGCGGAACTCCAACCACGGGGATGTTGGGGAACGTAGTAGTAATTCAAAACTTTCCTACGTGTCACCAAGATCAATCTAGGAGATGCTAGCAACAAGTGAGAGGGAGTGCATCTTCATACCCTTGAAGATCGCTAAGCGGAAGCGTTACAAGAACGCGGTTGATGGAGTCGTACTCGCGGCGATTCAAATCGCGGAAGATCCGATTCAAGCGCCGAACGGACGGCGCCTCCGCGTTCAACACATGTACAGCCCAGGGACGTCTCCTCCTTCTTGATCCAGCAATGGGAGAGGAGAAGTTGAGGGAGAGCTCCGGTAGCACGACGGCGTGGTGGTGGAGCTTGCAGTTCTCCGGCAGGGCTTCGCCAAGCACTACGGATGAGGAAGAGGAGTTGGAGGGGGAAGGGCTGCGCTAGGGGAAGGGGTGCAGCTCCCATGCACCTCCCCACTATATATAGGGGTGGAGGGGGCTGGTTTCTTGCCCTCCAAGTTCATTGGGGCGTTGGCAAAGGTGGGAGGAAAGAAATCCCATCCTTTCCCTTCCCCACCGATTGTTATCCCCCCTTTTTAGGGATCTTGATCTTATCTCTTCGGGATATGATCTTATTCCTTCTAAGGGGGGATCTTGGTGCGCCTTGACCAGGGGTGTGGGGCCTTGCCCCCACTACCCACGTTCATGTGGGTCCCCCCATGCAGGTGGGCCCCACTCCGGAACCTTCTAGAACCTTCCCGGTACAATACCGAAAAATCCCGAACATTTTCCAGTGGCCAAAATAGGACTTCCCATATATAAATCTTTACCTCCGGACCATTCTAGAACTCCTCGTGATGTCCGAGATCTCATCCGGGACTCCAAACAACTTTCCCATAACAACTCTAGCGTCACGGAACCTTAAGTGTGTAGACCCTACGGGTTCAGGAACCATGCAGACATGACTGAGACACCTCTCCGGCCAATAACCAATAGCGGGATCTGGATACCCATATTGGCTCCAACATGTTCCACGATGATCTCATCAGATGAACCACGATGTTGGGGATTCAATCAATCCCGTATACAATTCCCTTTGTCCATCGGTATGTTACTTGCCCGAGATTCGATCATCGGTATCCCTATACCTTGTTCAATCTCGTTACCGGCAAGTCTCTTTACTCGTTCCGTAACGCATGATCCCATGGCTAAATCCTTAGTCACATTGAGCTCATTATGATGATGCATTACTTAGTGGGCCCAGAGATACCTCTCCGTCATACGGAGTGACAAATCCCAGTCTCGATTCGTGCCAACCCAACATACACTTTCTGAGATACCTGTAGTGCACCTTTATGGTAACCCAGTTACGTTGTGATGTTTGATACACCCAAAGCATTCCTACGGTATCCGGGAGTTGCACAATCTCATGGTCTAAGGAAATGATACTTGACATTAGAAAAGCTCTAGCAGACGAACTAAACGATCTAGTGCTATGCTTAGGATTGGGTCTTGTCCATCACATCATTCTCCTAATGATGTGATCCCGTGTAACATCCCAAAATTCTAAATTTTGGAATGTTATAATAATTAAAATATTTATGCTTGTTTGTTTGATTGTTGTGTGACTGATTGTGTGAAATTGAGTGGAATTTGAAACTTTTTGAAAGTTGAATGAGAGGGAATGAAATGACTTTCCCAAACTTTCATCCTTGCATTTTGATCCTCATGCATTCAAATTCATTTCATCACAAAAACCCTAGAGTGAAGATGATTTGACTTCTTCCATTTAAAAAATGAAAAGGGTTTTGAAAAGATTTGAATTCCATTTGGAATATTTCAAATTCGGAAACTTTATGCAACTCAATGATTTTCACGAGAGAAGATAAAATGACTTCTTCAATTATATGGAATATGAGTTGGAAGTTACAAAGAATCAAATTGAAAGTCAATTGGAAGTATTTTGAAACCACTTTCAATTTGGAGTTATTTGGTTTTTATCCAAATTATTTTTCTCCTAAAAATAAATAAATCGAAATAAGGGTAAAATGATTCCCTACAATAGAAAATTGGAGGAAAATGAATTTGAAATCATTTTGGTATTTAAAAAAATAATTTTTATTGGGTTTTATTGCACCAGTAGCACTGTTTGCCTTATTTTAAATTTTTGTAGATTTTTGTTGCCTCTGAAAATATGTTCATGTTTTAGGATTTATTTTTCTGATGATTTTGATATATTATATGCCTATATAATGTTTTTATTATTTCTGTTTCTTTTGTTTATGTTCTCTATTTAAAAGAAAAGGGAAAATGTTTTAAATTAGGAAACCCGGCGCGGCCCACCTCTCCTTCTCTCTCTCTTCCTCACTGCGGCCCAGCCGCCAGCCAGCCGCCGGCCCAGCAAGGCGCCCCGCGCCCGAAACCTCTTCGGGTCGATCGCCCGTCCCCCTCGCTCACCTCCCCGTGCCACTGACCGGTGGACCCCGCCCGTCTTCTTCCTCCTCCGCAAGCTACGGGGCAGAGCCAACCGGAACGGTCGCCGCCGGAATCCCGGAGATCTCGGGATCGTGATCCCCGATCTGCCCCCTGCTCCAAGGCGAGGCCTCCTATATAAGGAGGAGCCCCTCGACCCGATTCGCCCATGATCTCCCCCGAAGAACCCCTCCACCGCCTGCCATCCCTCACCGGAGCCCGAGCTCCGCCGTAGCGCCATTGAAACCCTACCGCACCACCCCGACCTCCTAGCCACAACTTGAGATCACCACCGCAACCCTCTCGCCCGCCCGCACCTCCCCGTGCCCTCGCCCGACTCCCTCGACCACCGGAGCGCCGTCGCCATCATCTCCCGAAGCTCACCGAAACACTGGAACTCCGCCACCTCGCCCTACTCGACTCCGTCATCCCCGAGCCTCGCCGTCACCATCATCGTCATCGTCGTCGTCGACTACGCCATCCCGACGCCTTCCCCGACTCCGAGGACCCCTGGAGCCGACGCCCCCTTCATCACCGAAGCCGCCGCCGCCGTCGACCGTCGCCGGAGTTCCACCACCGCCACTGTAAGCTCTCCCTCTCTCCTCATCGTCCGATCTGTTTCGAACGGCATAGATTAGATCTTAGAGTACCTGTTCGGTAGATGCGATTTATTTTAAGTGAACCGTTGTTTTTTTTTCTGTTTTATTTAGTTGACCGATGCGGTTCTGCTAGCTATAGGTCATCCGCCCGTTTGCACGTTTCGGCCACTGCTCTAGGCCAATCCCGAGGCGCCACGTGGTCTCTGTCCGTTAGATATTTTGTTTTTCTTTTCTGTTTTATTCTGTTTACAGAAATAGTTCAGTTTTAAGATTTCTTATAACTTTTAGGTTTTAGATCCAAATTCAGTGATTCTTTTTGCATTGTGTCAAAAATTTATTGAAGTTTCTGTTTGTGTACTTAGTTTTCAAATTTGAGTAATTTAAATTTGAATTATTTCAAATATGCTTCAAACACTGTTTTGGCTCTAGTTTGAGTTTTATAAAATATTTTTGATTGATTCTTTTTGCTACTATTTTGTTATTGTTTTGTCTATCTAGTAGCATATATTTAGTAATTTTTAGTTTATTTTAAATTAGGGTTTTAGATAAAAAAGTACTGTTTTAGTTCTAGTTTTCTTTTTAATCTTTTCTTTTGTAGTTTAATTGTTTTAAATTATTTCTTTTTGTCACTTTTCACAAATTTAGTTTTGTTTCTGTTAGTCAACAAAAGAAAATTTTATTTTTTTTTAAAAATTTATTTTATTTAGTTTTGTATGAAAACTTGTATAGGTCATAGTTAGAGTTTCATAAAAGCTTTTTATTTGTTTCTTTTTGCAAATAAATTTTTATGAAAAATACTTTCTGTTAAAATTAGTTTTTTTATATTTTATGTTCTGTTTATTTACTTGTTTAGCATTTTCTTGTTGTTAAACTTTTACTTAGGACAAAACTATTTTTGTGTTATGTTTCAGAGTTTTCTTTAGTAGTTTTCTTGTGAAGTTTTCTTTGGTTTTATTTGGTATCCCTTGTTGATTTAAATTTTATTTGTTTATTTTATTATGAGTATTAGAATTGCTTGCTAGAATATTTGCTTACATGAATGCTATGTTTGACTTATATAGATTTTCTCGGAGTGACGAATAGTTTATCAAAGTTTCCAAGAGCGTTATTATCTTCATCAACTTACCAGGCAAGTTCACTTTGACCATGTTTTTCATACCTATGTTTTATTTGCATGTAGTAGCACCCTTTCAATAATCCCTTCAGTAGTGATATTGATTTCTTGTAGTAGAGTAGAATGCATGAGGTAGGAACCCATCTCCCTGTTATCAAGCCCGGGACGTTATATAGTTTTAATGCTACGCTAATGTAGACGGGGTTTGGTGTGAGTGCACGAGAGTGGTGTGAAGAAGGAGGACTCTACGTCAATGACAACAACTCCATGATGGAATCTGCAAGGACTGCATCTTCAAGGCCTAAGACTTCAAGACTCGAGACAAGAATTCAATACACACTACTGGGTGAAGGACGGTTGACGGGCACCCTGGAGAAACCAGTGGATGGCCGGGATGCATGGAGAAGCGCCATGACATCTTGCGGAAAGCTTCACCCAGACTCAAAGAGACGGAAGAATACTTCATGCCTGGAAGCTTACCTGTGCAACCGCAAGTCACTATGGGCTCTGGCTTGGTTGACCTTAGTTGTGACTCTGGCTAGGACGGTGCTAGCAGATGTAGAACTACGGTAGGATTGGATGAGCACCGGACAGTGGTCAGGGAAACTCTTCGGAAGACCATGTTTCGATCGTCCTGTTCTCAAACGATCTGAAGTGTGAGGATGAAAAGGGAGGGATCGAATCTTGCGGGTAAAGTGTACAAACCTCTGCAGAGGGTTTAAACCTAATCGATTAGCCGTGTCCCCGGTTACGGACGATTTGAGCATCTGGACTTGGATCGATCTCGGAACTCTCAACACCGGACTGATAATTTAATTGTGGGCAACTTATGATGATTTGGGTTATGAGACATCGGTTGGAGGAACCATGTCATAATAGATAATTCCATAGTGAAGACTCCTGATATTCTTTTGTTGTAGGAAAAATAAAACCAACTTTTACGCAAAAACCTCAAACCCAGAGCCACAAAGCCATATTGCATATAGAATAGTTTTATCATTTGTTTCTCTTATTTGTGATCTTGCCAGTACATTCAATGTACTGACCTACACGGCTGCAACGTATCATGTTGCAGATACTTCTTCGACGAGTAAGAGTTACGATACAGGGTTACGATCTACACTCAACCTGCCGATGGCGTTGATGGGACTCCACACCCGATTGTTTGTTTCCGCTGAGACTTACGAGGTATATATCTGTTTTACGTTATTTATACATGTGATTGCACTTTGATATATACATTGATGTACTGTGTGTGCCAACATACTGATCCAGGGATGGCACGGATACACAGAGGCTTGACCGTTTGAGGTCGGGTCGCTACATCCCGTTATCAACGACATCCAATGTCCATGGTCAGGAAACCACAACTATCTATTGATCAACGAGCTAGTCAACTAGAGGCTCACTAGGGACATGCTGTGGTCTATGTATTCACACATGTATTATGGTTTCCGGTTAATACAATTATAGCATGAACAATAGAAAATTATCATGAACAAGGAAATATAATAATAACCATTTTATTATTGCCTCTAGGGCATATTTCCAACAGTCTCCCACTTGCACTAGAGTCAATAATCTAGTTACATTGTGATGAATCGAACACCCATAGAGTTCTGGTGCTGATCATGTTTTGCTCGTGGAAGAGGTTTAGTCAACGGATCTGCGACATTCAGATCCGTATGTACTTTACAAATATCTATGTCTCCATCTTGAATATATTCACGAATGGAGTTGAAGCGGCGCTTGATGTGCTTGGTCTTCCTATGAAACCTGGGCTCCTTGGCAATGGCAATAGCTCCAGTGTTGTCACAGAAGAGAGTCATCGGGCCTGACGCATTGGGAATCACTCCTAGGTCGGTGATAAACTCCTTCTTCCAGACTCCTTCCTGAGCTGCTTCTGAAGCAGCTATGTACTCCACTTCACATGTAGATCCCGCCACGACGCTTTGCTTGCAACTTCACCAGCTGACTGCCCCACCATTCAAAATGTACACATATCCAGTTTGTGACTTGGAGTCATCCAGATTTGTGTCAAAGCTAGCATCGACGTAACCCTTTACGACGAGCTCTTCGGCACCTCCATAAACGAGAAACATATCCTTAGTCCTTTTCAGGTACTTCAGGATATTCTTGATCGCTCTCCAGTGTTCCATTCCGGGATCACTTTGGTACCTCCCTACCAAACTTATGGCAAGGTTCACATCAGGTCTGGTACACAGCATGGCATACATAATAGAGCCTATGGCTGAGGCATAGGGGATGACACTCATCTTTTCTCTTTCTTCTACCGAGGTCGGGCGTTGAGCTGTGCTCAATCTCACACCTTGCAATACAGGCAAGAACCCCTTCTTGGACTGATCCATATTGAACTTCTTCAATATCTTGTCAAGGTACGTGCTTTGTGAAAGACCAATGAGGCGTCTCGATCTATCACTATAGATCTTGATGCCTAATATGTAAGCAGCTTCTCCAAGGTCCTTCATTGAAAAACACTTATTCAAGTAGGCCTTTATGCTTTCCAAAAGGTCTATATCATTTCCCATCAACAGTATGTCATCCACATATAATATGAGAAATGCTACAGAGCTTCCACTCACTTTCTTGTAAATACAGGCATCTCCATAAGTCTGTATAAACCCAAACGCTTTGATCATTTCATCAAAGCGAATGTTCCAACTCTGAGATGCTTTCTCTATGGCTTGCCGATCTTCGGGCAAGTCCGTCAAAGTCCATACTTTGTTTTCATACATGGATCCTATCTCAGATTTCATGGCTTGAAGCCATTTGTTGGAATCTGGGCCCGCCATCGCTTCTTCATAGTTTGAAGGTTCACCGTTGTCTAACAACATGATTTCTAGGACAGGGTTGCCGTACCACTCTGGTGCAGAACGTGTCCTCGTGGACCTACAAAGTTCAGTAGCAACTTGACCCGAAGTTTCATGATCATCATCATTAACTTCCTCTCTAGTCGCTGCAAGCACCATAGAAACATCTTCCAGAGCTGCGCTACTCTCCGGTTCAAGAGGGGGTACCTCATCAAGTTCTACTTTCCTCCCACTTACTTCTTTCGAGAGAAACTCTTTCTCCAGAAAGGATCCATTCTTGGCAACAAAGATCTTGCCTTCGGATCTGAGGTAGAAGGTATACCCAATAGTTTCCTTAGGGTATCCTATGAAGATGCATTTTTCCGATTTGGGTTCGAGCTTTTCAGGTTGAAGTTTCTTGACATAAGCATCGCATCCCCAAACTTTCAGAAACGATAGCTTAGGTTTCTTCCCAAACCATAATTCATACAGTGTCGTCTCAACGGATTTAGACGGTGCCCTATTTAAAGTGAATGCGGCAGTCTCTAAAGCATAACCCCAAAATGATAGCGGTAGATCGATAAGAGACATCATAGATCGCACCATATCCAATAGAGTGCGATTACGATGTTCGGACACACCATTACGCTGAGGTGTTCCAGGCGGCGTGAGTTGTGAAACAATTCCACATTTCCTTAAGTGCGTGCCAAACTCGTGACTCAAGTATTCTCCTGCCCAATCTGATCGTAAGAACTTTATTTTCCTGTCACATTGATTCTCTTCCTCGCTCTGAAATTCCTTGAACTTTTCAAAGGTCTCAGACTTGTGTTTCATTAAGTAGACATACCCATATCTACTTAAGTCATCAGTGAGGGTGAGAACATAACGATAGCCACCGCGAGCCTCAATGCTCATTGGACCGCATACATCAGTATGTATTATTTCCAACAAGTTGGTTGCTCGCTCCATTGTTCCGGAGAACGGAGTCTTGGTCATTTTGCCCATGAGGCATGGTTCGCACGTGTCAAATGATTCATAATCAAGAGACTCCAAAAGTCCATCTGCTTGGAGTTTCTTCATGCGTTTGACACCAATGTGACCAAGGCGGCAGTGCCACAAGTATGTGGGACTATCATTATCAACCTTACATCTTTTGGCATTCACACTATGAATATGTGTAACATCACGTTCGAGATTCAATAAAAATAAACCATTGACCAGCGGGGCATGACCATAAAACATATCTCTCATATAAATAGAATAACCATTATTCTCGAATTTAAATGAGTAGCCATCTCGCATTAAACGAGATCCAGATACAATGTTCATGCTCAAAGCTGGCACTAAATAACAATTATTGAGGTTTAAAACTAATCCTGAAGGTAAATGTAGAGGTAGAGTGCCGACGGCGATCACATCGACCTTGGAACCATTGCCGACGCGCATCGTCACCTCGTCCTTCGCCAGTCTCCGCTTATTCCGCAGCTCCTGTTTTGAGTTACAAATGTGAGCAACCGCACCGGTATCAAATACCCAGGAGCTACTACGAGCGCTGGTAAGGTACACATCAATAACATGTATATCATATATACCTTTGGTGTTGCCGGCCTTCTTATCCGCTAAGTACTTGGGGCAGTTCCGCTTCCAGTGACCATTTCCCTTGCAATAAAAGCACTCAGTCTCAGGCTTGGGTCCATTCTTTGGCTTTTTCCCGGCAACTGACTTACCGGGCATGGCAACTCCCTTGCCGTCCTTCTTGAAGTTCTTCTTACCCTTGCCTTTCTTGAAACTAGTGGTCTTATTCACCATCAACACTTGATGTTCCTTTTTGATCTCCACCTCCGCTGATTTCAGCATTGAATATAACTCAGGAATGGACTTCTCCATCCCTTGCATATTGTAGTTCATCACAAAGCTCTTGTAGCTAGGTGGAAGGGACTGGAGGATCCTGTCAATGACTGAGTCATCTGGAAGATTAACTCCCAGCTGAGACAAGCGGTTGTGCAACCCAGACCTTTTTAGTATATGCTTGCTGACAGAGCTGTTTTCCTCCATCTTACAACTGTAGAACTTGTCGGAGACTTCATATCTCTCGACCCGGGCATGAGCTTGGAAAACCATTTTCAGCTCTTGGAACATCTCATATGCTCCGTGTTGCTCAAAACGCTTTTGGAGCCCCGGTTCTAAGCTGTAAAGCATGCCGCACTGAACCAGGGAGTAATCATCACTACGCGACTGCCAGGCGTTCATAACGTCTTGAGTTGCTGGGAAAATGGGTGCGTCACCTAGCGGTGCTTCAAGGACATATGCTTTCTTGGCAGCTATGAGGATGATCCTCAAGTTATGGACCCAGTCCGTATAGTTGCTACGATCGTCTTTCAGCTTGGTTTTCTCTAGGAACGTGTTGAAGTTGAGGGCAACATTAGCGTGGGCCATTGGATCTACAAGATAGGTTGTAAAGACAATTTTAGTCTAGGTTCATGATAATTAAGTTCATCTGATCAAATTATCTAATGAACTCCCACTCAGATAGACATCCCTCTAGTCATCTAAGTGATACATGATCCGAATCGACTAGGCCGTGTCCGATCATCACGTGAGACGGACTAGTCATCAACGGTGAACATCTCCATGTTGATCGCATCTACTATACGACTCATGTTCGACCTTTCGGTCTCTCGTGTTCCGAGGCCATGTCTGTACATGCTAGGCTCGTCAAGTCAACCTAAGTGTTTCACATGTGCAAATATGGCTTACACCCATTGTATGCGAATGTTAGAATCTATCACACCCGATCATCACGTGGTGCTTCGAAACAGCGAACCTTCGCAACGGTGCACAGTTAGGGGGAACACATTTCTTGAAATTTTTAGTGAGGGATCATCTTATTTATGCTACCGTCGTTCAAAGCAAATAAGATGTAAACATGATAAACATCACATGCAAATCATAAAGTGACATGATATGGCCAATATCATCTTGCGCTTTTGATCTCCATCTTCGAGGCGTGACATGATCACCATCGTCACCAGCATGACACCATGATCTCCATCATCGTGTCTTCATGAAGTTGTCTCGCCAACTATTACTTCTACTACTATGGCTAACGGTTAGCAATAAAGTAAAGTAATTACATGGCGTTTTCATTGACACGTAGGTCATACAATAAATTAAGACAACTCCTATGGCTCCTGCCGGTTGTCATACTCATCGACATGCAAGTCGTGATTCCTATTACAAGAACATGATCAATCTCATAACTCACATATATAATTCATCACATCCTATTGGCCATATCACATCACATCGCATACCCTGCAAAAACAAGTTAGACGTCCTCTAATTGTTGTTGCATGTTTTACGTGGCTGTTATGGGTTTCTACCAAGAACGTTTCTTACCTACGCAACAGCCACAACGGTGATATGCCAATTGCTATTTACCCTTCATAAGGACCCTCTTCATTGAATCCGATCCAACTAAAGTGGGAGAGACAGACACCCGCTAGCCACCTTATGCAACAAGTGCATGTCAGTCGGTGGAACCTGTCTCACGTAAGCGTACGTGTAAGGTCGGTCCGGGCCGCTTCATCCCACAATGCCGCCGAATCAAGATAGGACTAGTAACGGTAAGCAAATTGAACAAATCATCGCCCACAACTACTTGTGTTCTACTCGTGCATAGAATCTACGCATAGACCTAGCTCATGATGCCACTGTTGGGGAACATAGTAATAATTCAAAATTTTCCTACGTGTCACCAAGATCAATCTAGGAGATGCAAGCAACAAGTGAGAGGGAGTGCATCTTCATACCCTTGAAGATCACTAAGCGGAAGTGTTACAAGAACGCGGTTGATGGAGTCATACTCGCGATGATTCAAATCGCGGAAGATCTGATTCAAGTGCCGAACGGACGGCGCCTCCGCGTTCAACACATGTACAGCCTGGGGACGTCTCCTCCTTCTTGATCCAGCAAGGGGAGAGGAGAAGTTGAGGGAGAGCTCCGGCAGCACGACGGCGTGGTGGTGGAGCTTGTGGTTCTCCGGCAGGGCTTCGCCAAGCACTACGGAGGAGGAGGAGGAGGAGTTGGAGGGAGGAAGGGCTGCGCCAGGGGAAGGGGTGCAGCTCCCATGCACCTCCCCACTATATATAGGGGTGGAGGGGGCTGGTTTCTTGCCCTCCAAGTCCATTGGGGCGTTGGCAAAGGTGGGAGGAAAGAAATCCCATCCTTTCCCTTCCCCACCGATTGTTATCCCCCCTTTTTCGGGATCTTGATCTTATCCCTTCAGGATATGATCTTATTCCTTCTAAGGGGGTATCTTGGTGCGCCTTGAACAGGGGTGTGGGGCCTTGCCCCCACTACCCACGTTCATGTGGGTCCCCCCATCCAGGTGGGCCCCACTCCGGAACCTTCTAGAACCTTCCTGGTCCAATACCAAAAAATCCTGAACATTTTCCGGTGGCCAAAATAGGACTTCCCATATATAAATCTTTACCTCCGGACCATTCCGGAACTCCTCGTGATGTCAGGGATCTCATCCAGGAGTCCGAACAACTTTCCCATAACAACTCTAGCGTCACGGAACCTTAAGTGTGTAGACCCTACAGGTTCGGGAACCATGCAGACATGACCGAGACACCTCTCCGGCCAATAACCAATAGTGGGATCTGGATACCCATATTGGCTCCCACATGTTCCACGATGATCTCATCGGATGAACCATGATGTCGGGGATTCAATCAATCCCGTATACAATTCCCTTTGTCCATCGGTATGTTACTTGCCCGAGATTCGATCGTCGGTATCCCTATACCTTGTTCAATCTCGTTACCGGCAAGTCTCTTTACTCGTTCCGTAACGCATGATCCCCTGGCTAACTCCTTAGTCACATTCAGCTCATTATGATGATGCATTACCGAATGGGCCCAGAGATACCTCTCCGTCATACGGAGTGACAAATCCCAGTCTCGATTCTTGCCAACCCAACAGACACTTTCGGAGATACCTGTAGTGCACCTTTATGGTCACCGAGTCACGTTGTGACGTTTGATACACCCAAAGCATTCCTATGGTATCCGGGAGTTGCACAATCTCATGGTCTAAGGAAATGATACTTGACATTAGAAAAGCTCTAGCAGACGACCTACACGATCTAGTGCTATGCTTAGGATTGGGTCTTGGCCATCACATCATTCTCTTAATGATGTGATCCCGTTATCAACGACATCTAATGTCCATGGTCAGGATACCACCACTATCTATTGATCAACGAGCTAGTCAACTAGAGGCTCACTAGGGACATGCTGTGGTCTATGTATTCACACATGTATTACGGTTTCCGGTTAATACAATTATAGCATGAACAATAGACAATTATCATGAACAAGGAAATATAATAATAACCATTTTATTATTGCCTCGAGGGCATTTTTCCAACAGGGGACACTGCCGTGGACACAGCCTAGTTAGTGTAGCCTGAGCCATCGGGACCTCCGTCCTCGGCTTCTCCTGCATCTAGCATGATACGCCAGGTGAGTACATTGAATGTACTCGCAAGCTCCCGACAACCAAATAATGCAGCAAACAATAGCATGGCAAGTAACATGTTAAGTTCTTAGGTGATTCACTTACTGTCTCCGGTTATCAACTTACTCTCTTTCGGGTTATCCCACAACCCTCGGAATACTCATATGTCACCAAGTACTTCCGGTCATAAGATGAGTTCTTCCATCATTATTACCACTATTATGGTTGACCACCAAGTGAGTTCTGGATGGGCTGTCCAATACCGTGGACTCGGCTATTCGAATAGATTTGACACTCTGCAGAGGTTGCGCACTTTACCCGCACCATGGAGCACCTGACCTCGTGATCCCATTCGGGTGGACCAGGGTTGCTCCAACGAAACCAGCCTAACCCGTGACTCCTCTACCATACCACCGGCAATCATCCTCCCCCAGAGTCCTGCCCTGGGTGGCCCCTGTGTCACCTCGTGACACCTGCCACCGTCGTGGCCAAACTAAACTGTCCCAAACAGGGACTCCCGGGTTAAACAATCAACTGGGCTCACAAGGTTATCGCCGCCTACCGGGCTAGGGTAGTACGCATGCATAACCTTCCCTAGTTGGCGGTACCGATAAAAGAGCACGCGATCAGACCAAGTCAAGGCCGTCCCATACCGACAAATGTGGTTGCACGGATAAGTCCGGACAGGTGACTCTGGATCAACCGGCTAGGTTTAGCTTTAGCAGGTACTTAGCAAGCATGATTGTTGATCATGAATAACCTAACATGATGGTAACTATGTATGAGGTAACAACGGTAGAAATATAACAACCTATCTCCATATAATATCACAATGAGTCATTAGTGCGATAATATGATGAGCAGTAGCAGGTTATGTAAAAGACAGTATCTAAATAGCAGGAGTTTAATTATTTCTAGCACTAGCATATTGATTAATTAAACGCGCAGGAATAACATAGAGCAATGCTTTAGGGCATATATCAGATGGCCGGCTTGCGAGGTGAGGTGATGGTGGAGGGCAGAGGAGTTAAGGCGGACGGTGGCGGCTAGCGGAGGAAGACGACGAGCAACAGCGTTGCGGCGCCGCCACGGGCGGCACAGTGCCCGAGTGCATGGCGGCCATCGGGGAGATCTCCGGCGAGGGGAAGCTACGGGAGAGGGTTAGGTGGACGGCATCGGTGATGTCGGCACTCCAGGACACCGCCTGGCAACGCGAGGGCTCGAGAATGACCTTAACAGACGCCGGTGGGATACAGAGCACGCGAACTGGCATGCTAGTGCCGCGCTCACCACGGTGCCTGGAGCGTGGAGGCCGACCCAGGCCAGCGCAGCATTTCTGGGGGCTTCTCCTTTGGTCATTTAGTCCACCTACACTCTTGGTTTGGCTAGATACAAGCTGACTCAAAGGGTAGCATCAACTGAAGTTTCTGACAGAGATATTGAGAGGGATCTAGAGAAATAATGAGTTGGGCATGGAGCCAATGGAGATGTCTAGGATGATCTAGGATGGAGGGACTACAAACTGACCAAATTTGAGAGAGTTTGGATCATTTTTTAATATAGTTCATGTGTAAACTGCCATACTGGTCCAGAAACTTGATTAGCTTGGTTCACTCACATTGTTGATCTGATGAAGCTTAATTTTGGTGTGTGGGAGTCATTTGGTGAGTAGGAGATGCCATAAAAATTTCAGCTCAAGGGGAAACCTCTAGATGGTACTTCCTTCACAGAGGTTCAAAATGAGCAGAAACTTGGCAGAATTTTGCTGGTAAAAAGTTGTATTGGCCAAGATGATATTTTTTGGTATTGTGGCTAGATAGGTTCTCTAGTACCTCAGAGAATTTATTTGGGGAGTTTCTGAGTTAGGAAAATAAGGGCTGCTTCACAAATGGACAATTCTGGCCAGAGAGAAAATAATTATTCTGGCCATTATTTAATATTGGGCAGTAGAATATTTTTGAAGATTATGAGGCTATATGATGATGAGAAGGTGTGGCATGAGTTTGGGACCTTTCTGATCATCAAAACTACAGGTTGCTTCACAACCATAGTGATGTCATAGCTTTCCCAAGGAAGAAAATAATTACTTGGAAAAGATTAAATATTAAAAATTGTCCAAGAGGGATGTGACAGGGTTTTGGCAAGGTGGTGATGGTTTTGGATCAAGAGGTTCAAGGATTTATAAGTCCAAAGTCTCTTGAAAGGATTCAAAAACCATCCAAAATTCAAATAAAGCCAAAAAGATTTTGAAAAGAAAAAAATTGTCAAAACCAGGGTGTCACAACAATGTTCCCCGGCAGCATATCTTGACAGTTCCTTCCCCCACTACTACTACGCCTTTATGCTAGGGTAGGAGCAAAGATAGGAGCAGACCCCTGTCGCCTCTTCTCAACTGTCACTGCGACCAACCTCTGATCGAAAGAACTTCGGATCAAGAAAGATGGGAGCACAGAAGATAGGAGTGACCAGGTTTCCTCAGGCTCAAGTCTCTCATACAGAGGTACATGATGGATGGTGGAGTAAGCATAGTTGTGTTTGTTGTCCTTCTTATCATCCCCGGCAACAGTAGGCTGCCGGGGATCGACACGTTGGCCGGCCCTTTACTTTTCCTTTCAGGAAGTTCAACCACGGTGGAAGCTGTGAACCAAAGAAGCACAAGGGGGAAACCAGCTATATGCAATATCTTTGTAAAGGATTAATCAATTCATGCTAAGCATTGTTATAATCCTAACAAAAATATATGCTCAAACTAGGCATGCATGCAAGTTTTTAGGGCGCCAGCGCTTCGTTTTATTATCTTTGCACAAGGTCTGCGCATGGCTTTGTAGAAAGGGTTACATGCACATCGGCAAGGCTTGTACAAAAGGTGGCTGCCAGGGCTAGGCCCGGCAGCCGCACCTTATGGGTAGAACTTGCAAAGATGCTCAATGTTCCATGAGTTTTGCACCTTGATGCCATCTTCGATCTACAGACGTACTGCGCCAGGTCTGGTGACTCGTACTACCCGGTAAAGGCCTTCCCACTTTGGCGTCAACTTGTTGGAACCCTTGGCAGATTGAACACGCCTAAGGACAAGGTCACCTTCCTCAAGGCTCCGGGCATGAATCATCCGGCTATGGTAGCGGCGCAAGGCTTGCTGGTAGCGTGCAGCACGCACAGCTGCCCGAAGATGATCTTCCTCAAGGAGCACGGCATCGTCTTGCCGGTGTTGCTCTTGCTCTACTTCATCATAGGCAAGTACTCGAGGAGACCCGTATATGAGTTCCGTGGGGAGCACTACTTCTGCCCCATACACTAGGGAGAAGGGAGTCTGGCCAGTGGATCGATTCGGTGTCGTACGGAGGGACCAAAGAACCACCGGCAGCTCATCAATCCAGCGTCTGCCACATTTCTTCAGCGTATCAAAAGTTCTTATCTTGAGCCCACGTAGCACTTCAGCATTCATCCTTTCGTCTTGACCGTTGCTCCGAGGATGAGCAACAGAAGCGAAAGCGACCTTGCACCCAAGGTTCTGGACGTGTTGCATGAAGGTGCGGCTCATGAACTGGGTGCCGTTGTCAGTGATCACCCTGGCGGGTACTCCAAAATGGCACACCAATCCTTTCATGAACTTGATAGCTGACTGTTCAGTTACCTTCCTCACTGGCTCGACTTCCGGCCACTTTGTAAACTTGTCGATTGCCACGTACAAGAATTCAAAGCCCCCGATAGCATGGGGGAAGGGGCCCAGTATGTTGAGCCCCCAGACCGAAAATGGCCAGGACAAAGGGATCGTCTGGAGAGCTTGAGATGGCTGATGGATATTCTTGGAGTGGAACTGGCAGGCTTCACATCTGGTGACTAGCTCGATCGCATCTTGGAGGGCCATGGGCCAGTAGAAACCTTGTTGGAAAGCTTTTCCAACCAAGGCTCTTGATCCAATATGGGAGCCACGCACGCTCTGGTGTATCTCTGACAACAGTTCCAGCCCCTCTTCCCGGCAAATGCACTTCAATTTCACACCATTTGGTCTTCTTCTGTACAGAGTGTCATTGACAAACTGGTACATACTGGACCGCCGGGCTACTCTTTCAGCCTCTTCTTGCTCTTCGGGAAGTTCTCTTGTTTGAAGGTAGTGGAAAATGTGTCATGCCCAAGTTGGAGCCCTAGGCTCGACAACTTGATCCAATGGCACCTCCTCATTCGTGGGAGCGCTTACCTCGACCGCGAGAACTTGTGGTTCCGCGGAAGAGTGCGGCTCACCAAGCGAAGTGGAGTCATTCCCGGCAGCCTCTCTACCAGTGGCCTCGGGAGGCCCTGCCGGGAGAAACTTGCTGGAGTCCACCTTCCTCCTTTTTCTGGCCATCATCGATGGGGATACTGAAGGTTGAGTCAGGTGAAGGACAAAAGTCCCTGGTTCCACAGGGAGTTTTTGTGCTGCACACTTTGATAGGTGATCAGCAATGCTGTTTTCTGAACACCGCATGTGCTCCGTTTGCAATCCATCAAAGTGTTCCTCCAACTTTCTCACTTCCTCAACATATGCTTCCATCAATTGACTCTACTAATCCTTCTTGACATGTCTCACCACAAGCTGCGAATCTCCACGAATGATCAGCGTCTTGATTCCCAACTCTACTGCAATTCTGAGCCCGGCAAGGAGGCCCTCATACTCGGCAGTGTTGTTGGTAGCCTTCTGGGGGGGAGTGCATTTGGACCACATATCTGAGGTGTTCTCAAGTGGGCGCGACAAGAAGCACGCCAGCTCCTGCGCCTTGTAACGAGAAGGCACCGTCAAAATACATGATCCATTCCTGAGGCGCCTCCTTGCCGGGGATAACTATTTCTGGTATCTCTTCATCTGGAGTGGGCGCCATTCCGCAATGAATTCTGCTAGTGCTCTGCTCTGAATGGTTGAGGTACTTTCGTACTTCAGGCCAAAGCTTGACAGCTCTAGTGCCCATTCAACTATCCTGCCGGTAGCTTCAGGGTTCCTCAGTATGCGCTGGAGTGGGAAATGGGTGACAACTATGATCTCGTGGGCTTGGAAGTAGTGGCACAGTTTCCTCGAGGCCATGATGAGGCCGAAGATCAGCTTTTGTACTCCAGAGTACCTGGATCTAGCCCCCTGTAACAGGGAACTGACAAAGTACACTGTCTGCTGCACCACCTTCTTCTTTGTCGCGGCTTCAGAACTACTCCTGCTAGCTTGCTCTGCTTCTCCTTGATCTGTATCCAATCTTGTCGTGGCCGGTTCAGTTTCTTTTCTAGGGAGGATAGTAGCTACAGCTGCTCCTTCGTCTACTTCCCGCTGCGCCACCAGCACTGCACTAACCACTTGATTGGTTGCCGCTAAGTATAACAGCAACGACTCTTGTGGTTTAGGAGCGACCAGGGTGGGAGCAGAGGAAAGATAGGTTTTCAAGTCCCGCAGCGCTGCTTCCGCCTCCGGGGTCCATTTCATTGGCCCTGCCTTCTTCAAGATCTTGAAGAACGACAAGGCACGCTCGGCAGACTTGGAAAGGAACCTACTCAGCGCGGCAACACATCCAGTTAGACTTCTCATATCCTTGACTGTCTTGGGTGCATGAATCTGCTCGATTGATCTGATTTTGTCGGGGTTGGCCTCTATCCCTTGGTGAGACACAAAGAAGCCAAGTAGCTTGCCGGAGGGAACGCCGAACACGCATTTCTCAGGGTTCAACTTTAAGTTGATCTTCCGCGGGTTTGCAAAGGTCTCTTCCAAATCCTAAATGAGCGTTGATCTATCCTGGGTCTTGATCACTATATCATCCATGTAAGCTTCTACATTCCTGTGCAGCTAAGGCTCAAACCCAATTTGTACTACCCTTGCAAAAGTGGATCAAGCGCTCTTTAACCCGAAGGGCGTCCGTACAAAGTAGTACGTGCCACATGGAGTTATGAATGCGGTCTTCTCCTTGTCTTCCTTGGACATGAATATCTGATGGTATCAGGAGTATGCATCCAAAAAGGAAAGCAGATCACACTCGGAAGTGGAATCCACAATCTGGTTGATGCGCGGCAAGGGGAAAGGGTCCTTCGGGCATGCCTTGTTCAGATCTGTAAAGTCTATGCAAGGCCTCCATTTCCTGTTCGCCTTGCGCACTACCACTGGGTTTGCCAACCACGTCGGATGCAACACCCCTCTGACCAGCCTAGCTGCTTCAAGATTCTTGATCTCTTCGGCAATGAATTGCTGCCGCTCCAAAGCTTGCTTTCTGACCTTCTGCTTGACGGGCCGGGCATGAGGGCAGACAGCAAGGTGGTGCTCGATTACCTCCCTAGGAACACCGGGGATGTCAGACGGTTGCCAAGCAAACACATCGACATTCGCCCGTAGGAAGGCAACGAGCGCGCTTTCCTATTTGTCGCCGAGGGAGGCGCTGATGGTGCACGTACCGTCAGTGCCATCCTGCCTTGCCAGGACCCTCTTCACATCAGGTGAAGCAACCTTGGATCTCTTGTTATTGGAACTCTCCAGCAAGTCATCGACAGGTGCAGCGCACTCCAGAGAGGCGCGCTTCCCAGATTCCTTACCGGCATCTCTGCTAGCTTTCTTTTCCTTTTTTGTATCCTTGGCAGGAGGTGCCGCTTCAGCGGCCTCAGCAGCTACCGCATCTTGGTACATCTTATCCACGTATATGATTGCATCTTTCTTGTCTGACGGGATAGAGATGACGCCTATCGGCCCTGGCATCTTCAAGGTGTTGTAGGCATAATGGGATGCCACCATGAACTAAGCTAGAGCCGGACGACCAAGGATCCCATTGTACGGCAAGGGAAGGTCAACAACATCAAACACAACATTCTCTGTACGGTAATTCAGCTCTCCACCAAATGTTACAAGCAACATAATCTTCCCCTTGGGACGGCTTCTATCGGGGTTGATTCCTTGGAACATGCCAGTAAACTTGAGCTCTTCATCAGGGATCTGTAGTTTGCTGACTACCTTGGAGGAAATCAGATTCAACCCAGCCCCGCCATCAACTAGCATCTTTCTGACTTTGAGCTTGCGGATTGTTGGGGAGACCAACAACGGCAAACACCCTACCGCGGTAGTGCGGTCGGGGTGATCCTCTTCATCAAAGATGATAGGCGTGCGGGAACATTTTAGTGGTTTCCAGGAATCTGCAGTTGGTTCCACGGCATTGACCTCACGCGCCCACTGCTTGAGTTGGCAGTGAGAGGAGTGCAAAGATGCACCCCTGTCAAAACACAGGGCTTCAGTTGCTTTCTGGAATTCTTGTTCACTAGTCTCTTCTTCATCTCCATCATCACTTTCATCATCTCCCTCTTTCTTCTCACGGCCCCTGGCCGGTTTCTCTTTCTGTTGAGGGGTCTTGCCACCACGGCCTCCTCTGCCACCACGGCCCTTCCAGCCAGCACCTTCTTGATCTCTCTCTCTCTCTCTCTCTCTGTCACATTTTTCATACTCTGCCTTCTGCCTCTTAACAAGCTGCTCGACTTCATGGCATTCTTGGAGATCATGACCTTTGGTGCGGTGGATTTTCCAGTATGACCCATCGGACTTCCCAGCTTTCTCTGCCGCTGCAGCCTCCCGGCAATCAGTGCACGCGGTAGCTTCCTTGCCAGGGGCTTCGGTTTTGGCCTTCTTGCCGGTGCTGAGATCGCCGGAACCCTCAACGGCCAACACTGACTTCTCCTTGTGTTTCTTGTTGTGCCTCCAGACTTTCTTCTTTGGCCCAACGGCCTCATCATCGTCGTCTGAATCAACCTCTACTCCTTCCTCCTCCCCAGGAAGCCACCTTCCTTCTTCAGCCCGAGCATATTTGTCCGCCAAGGTATACAACTCATTGACGGTCTTGGGCAGTCGGACGTTCATCTTAGAACGTATCCTCCTGTTGCGCACGTTCGAATGGAACGCGGCAATCACAGCTGCCGGGTGTATCTCCGAAATGTTGCGGTGTACTCGACTGAATCTCTGCATATATTTTCGCAAGCTCTCCCCTTCCTTCTGTGGAAGGACTTGCAAATCACTAGGGCACCCTGGCTCTTGATGGCCGCCCGTAAAGGCGCCGACAAACTCATTGCACAGGTCAGCCCATGATGAGATGGAGTTCTCCGGTAGGTGCATCAGCCACGACCTCACATTTGACTTGAGCGCCAAAGGGAAGTAGTTGGCAAACACTTTCTCATCCCTGCCCCCGGCGGCTTGGACAACAATCATGTAGATGCTCAAGAACTCTGTCGGGTTCAGCTTTCCATCATATTTTTCTGGCAATTCTGGCTTGAAAACGTGGACAGATGGCCAACGGACTTGCCGCAGCTCGCGAGTGAAGGCATGGCACCCAACCTCGAAAGGCAGGCACCCAACCTCACCGGGCGCGGGATCGTCGACGTCTGGGCCATTGCATCTGTCAGATTGACGACGGGTCTCCCGGCGCCGCTCTATAGTGACGCGCGCATCTTCCCTCCGCCGATCTTCCAGGACCTGTCGCTGATCTCGACGGGCTCGTGTATCAGATGAGGCCATCGAGGCTTCGTCGGGCTCGTGGTCATGTTACTCTTGTTGCAGTCTCTGGGTTTGCTGCCATGGAGGGGACTGCACCATTGGCGCGGCCTCCTCAAATGCGGCCAGCAGCTCGAGCTGTTGTCCTTGCCGGCGGGCGCCGTGATGGCTCCGCCTGCCGTGATCCTCCAGCTTTAGCAAAGCTGATCAGGCTCTGGATGGTGGCCCTCCACTCATCCATCTGATCAGCTACCGGCGGAAATCTTAATAGGAGTTGGGCCCTTAACATGGCTTCTGTGGCCGTGCTTGGCATAGCTGACGAGGCAGATTGCGATGTCGCCCGGCTCCTGGTAGTACCAGTACGGGCGTCGCCGCGCTCACGTCGTCGTGGATCGGTCGCCAAGGCGGCTTGATGATTATTGGGCTGCACTCGGGGATTGGTGACCCTGTTCGGCGCTTTGGTTCGCCTGCCTTGTTCTAGGCGAGGCACGTGCTCAGTGGCCGCGCCCGTAACAGGCACGGCTAGAGGGTCACGACTCGCGCCAGAGCAGGAGTTGTCGCTGTGGCTGCGTCCGCTGGTGCGGTGGTGTTGTGGAGACTGTACGTCCCCTCCGCCCGCAGCTTGCGGGTTAGGCTCGTCTATATTTTGCTGATGTTGTTCTCCCCCGGCGCCTCCCACTCTAGCTTCGCCACAGGGGATGCAACGACAGCGCCGCCTGCACTAGTCGCACCGCCCGTGGTACCCACCTCACCCAACGTCGCCGTGGCGCCAGCGGCATCCGCGGCCATGTGAGAGGGAGCCTTCGAAGCAGAAGGATGCGCGGTTGCACCGGGCTTCTTCTTGGGTGCCATGCACGAATATGATGATGACGATGCTCGACGACGGAGTTCGACGCACTATTTACGGCTTCAGGTTCGCACAAGCGAGCCCCCACTACCTCGCGTGCCAAAGATGTCATGGGGGAACACGATCACCTATGGGGCCATCAGCCCTTTTGTGGTTCGGCAAGGGGGAAGCCGCATTGCACAAAGAGCAGAAGCCATGAAACAACACGACAGTGGTGACGCGGTGGTTTTTACCCATGTTCGAGCCGCTGGATAGCATAAAACCCTACTCCTGCTTTGGTGGATTGAGTGGAAGAACACAAACGAGCATGCAGCGCTCGAGCCCGGCAAGCGTGCCTCGGGGAGAGCAGCTACGCGCGTACAAGTGTGAGGGTCCCGAATCCTTTGCTAAGTCGCCTTGGACCTCCTTTTATAGCTTAAGGGGTAACCACAATGGCAAAATAGTCTTTATCTACTGATTAGATAGCCAACAGTGCTATCATACCTAACTCTGGCAGTTAGGACAAAGTGCATTAAATGCACTACTAGGTGTCATGCAGAGGAAGAAACCCGGCAGGCCTGCCGAGCCGCTTAACCATCCCTTGCTTATCATCTTGATACGCCTCTGGACGGGTGTCATTGGGATAAACCTTGTCTTCCAATGGGCTGCCGCGTGCCTAGCAGAGGCCACTTAATCACTTGGGGGCACGACACCGCATTGATAAGTGACTTGCATCGTTGTGCGGTGGAGCGGTGGTGTCTTGGCGGGGATCCCCGCCCCTGGCGGACCCGGCAATCTTGCCGAGGAAACCTTGTACTTTCCCCTGAGCGGTCTCGACCCGGCCAGGCTCTCCTGCCCGGGAGGGGGGGCCTTCCCAAGGTGATATTCTTTTGTCTTGGTGATCTTCGTCTTCTTGATCCGCTCTTTGATATCATTAAGAGCTGCTTCTCTGGCTTAGGTGTTGATGTAGCATGAACAGTGCCAGTACGCCTGTGTGTAAGTCTGGGCAACAAATGTGAATGTTTGTTGCACCAACAGTGATGTTCAATTCTTCAGGGTGCAATTTTGTATTGTCCTCCATGTGAGAAATAAATCAAATTTATCTATACAAAATACATGAGAAACAAATACAATTGCTGTATTTCCAAGTTGTCAAGCATGCTTGGTTTGGTTAACTGTCTGATCTTTTAGTATGTTATATATTGTGCAATGTGGTGCTCAGTTAACGTTTGGTTCATTTGTTGTGGTGTTTAGTTAACTGTTTGGTTCAATTTTGCAATGCAATGTTCAATTGTTGTAGGTGCATTTTGTTATTGTATACCACGTGAGAAATAAATCGAATTTGGCTGTACTAAATACACGAGAAACAAATACAATTGCTATATTTTCCAAGTTGTTAAGCATGCTTGGTTTGGTTAATTGTCTGATCTTCTATTAGGAGTATGTTATATTGTGCAATGTGTTGCTCAGTTAATATTTGGTTCATTTGTTATGGTGTTTAGTTAACTGCTTGGTTCAATTCTGCAATGCGATGTCCAATTGTCGTGGGTAGAATTTTGTATTGTTGTGCATGTGAGGAATAAATCGAATTTGGCTACACTTAATACATGAGAAACATATACAATTGCTATATTTCCTATTTCTTAATCATGCTCGGTTTGGATAAATGGATTTTCCATGTGGCTCGAATTATTCTGATGAATCTGCAATGTGCTTATTTTTCATCAACATATTTTACTAATAGCATGCGAAGCCTCACTTAACCTGACCACTAACTACCTTATATGTGTTGCAGGGAAACAATGGGAAGCACTGAGGTTTACAATCGAGGTTCGCACATGCATGGTCCTTTGTCTAATAGCACATTGTTGTGAAATTGCAGGAACCATTCTAATATTTAGGTTTTTAACAATTTGGTCTTGCACATGTAGGTCCTACTGTCAGAGGTTTTGACCCACTGTTCGACCCTTTTTGCATATGGGGAAATGAGTTGTCCATGAATAACAGTCAAGTCAAGAAACTCAAAAAGATTGTTAGGATAAAGAAATTAGCGACAAAAAACAACAAGATCTTTGTCTGCACAATGAAGAAGACATCAGTTCACTACAGGATGGTACTAACTATTATACCTTGGCTTTTTTATTCCTTTGCCCCATTTCCAATCTAGAGAAGATATTTATGCACATCCTTGTTTTCAGGCCTTTCCAAAGCAGTTCACTAATGATTACCTCTCAAACCACCTGTATGGTCAGGAGGCAAGGAAGGTATTCATACAACACCCACTGTTCAATATTGAAGTGTTCGTGAAGAGGACGAAGGATGGACGGTCAATCATCCACAAGCACTGGCCTAAAGTTGAAAAGACCTTAAACATCAATGAAGGCTCAATATTCGCCTTCCGGTTCAGCAGTTTTCCAGATAAGATTCATCTGTCTATGTACCATGTACGATGCTAATTTCAAAAGGTTATAGATGTTGCATGTGAAACTTGGTATTGGTGCAGTTGTGTAATGGGGTAGCTGAGTGTTGTAGCTATATGATATTGTACTATGATGTATTACAATTATGAAATCATGCTTCCTTAATACGAAAATGAAATATATTGTGTGCTCAATATAAAATGTCAATCTTTCCCTAATAATAAAGCACGGATTGACTCTGTCTGGTTCACCGTTGCGGTGTTTTTATAAAAAAGGTCCTTGATGTGTTAGTTATTTAACCCGCAGTTCTTACAATAAGTCAACCCGAAGCGGTACGGGTGAGAGAAAAGAAAAAAAATAACCCAGCCACTCGCCCTCCCAATCCTCTCACCCTCCAGCGCGTCGCCACTATTGAATATATGTGTTGTGCATATTGTGTATTGGGCCCACCTCCTAGTTTCCTTGTATAGTTGAGGTCGTGGTCCACCGTTGTACATCATATATATGTGCGGTTGCACCTGAGTAATACATCGTGCAATTCTCATATCATACATGGTATCAGTTTTTTAGGTTACGACCTCACTTCCGCCCTGCCGCCGCCGCCGCCGCGCGTCTCCTCCGCACCGCCGCCACCCCAGCCGCCGCCGCCTGCGCCCCTGTCGTGCCCGCTGCCTAAACCTAGCCGTGTCGCCGCTGTAGCTTTCCTAGCTCCCGTCGCGCCGTACGTACTGCTGCTGCCTCCATCTAGCTCGCTTGCACGTACTGCTGCTGCCTCCATCTACCCAACTAACTTGCTCGTCGCCAGTCACCTCGTTCCCGATCCCATCGCTCGTCGCTAGCCGCCTCGCCTGCTCGCCTCTTTCCGGCTCGCCCGCTCGTCTGCTTCGCTGCTGCTTGCGCCCCCGCCAAACCCTAGCCTCCACGAGCCGCCGCGCCACTCTTTCCCATCCATCGCCATGTCGTTCGTCACCTCGTCCGGCTCCACCATTAACTCCAACCCGTTCGCCGACGCCAACCCTCCCGACGTCAACGACATCCGCAACCTCAACATCTACGAGCGGGTTCCGGTTCATCTCTCCCAGATGGACTCCTCCTACTATGCGTGGAAGACGTACTTCTCCCTCGTGTTCCGGGAGTACCACCTCATCGACCATGTGGACGGCTCCGTCGACTCCAGCCTCGTCCCTGACTTCCATGACTGGTCCACCATCGACGCCACGCTCATCCGGTGGTTCTTCCTCACCATCTCGCCGGACCTGTTTCAGACGGTCGTGCAGGACGGTGATGACGCCCATGCCGTGTGGACCAAGCTGACCGGGCTCTTCACCGACAATCGTCTTCAACGTCGCGTTTTTTTGCAGCAAGAGTTTTTTCGGTGCCATCAGGACAACTCCTCCGTCGACGACTATTGTCGCTGCCTCAAGACTCTCGCTGACGAGCTCCGAGATTTTGGCGCGAAGATTGATGATGATCTCCTCCTCAGCACGCTCACCGCTGGCCTCAACGAGGACTTCGGCAACGCCGTGGCGAACCTCACCCTCATCCCCGAGCCCTCCTTCGCTAAGTTTGTTGCGTACCTCCGGCTGGAGAAGCGGCGGATGAAGCAGGTGAAGGCGCGAGCCATCCACACCGCTCTCGCCACTGGCACCACCTGCGGCGGGCCCCCGCCGCCCTGGCCGCGCCCGCTCAGCCGCGCCACCCGATGCCGTACCCGCCGCCGCAGCAGCAGCCGCCGCCGCTGCCTCTCCCGACGCCCCCGTACGGGCCTCCGGCCCCTCCCGTGCCACCCGCCGAAAGGCGCCGCAGAGGCCGGCGTGGTGGCCGGCGCGGTGGCCAGCAGCAGCCGCAGGCCACGGGCGCCCCTTGTCAGCAGCAGCAGCTCCAGGTGCCTCCTCCGTGGGCCGCCGGGTACAACCCGTGGACCGGTGTCGTTCATGCGTACACCATGCCGGTCCCGCGGGCCCCTGCGCCGACCCTTCCCGTGCCGCGTCCGCCGGTGCATCAGGCGTACTACGCGGCTCCGCAGCCCTATGGAGGGTACCCACCGCCGCAGCTGAGTGGCGGTTACGGCTTCCCGATGGCGTCTCCGTCACCTTCGCCGGCACTGCCACCGGCGCCTTGGGATCCGGCGCTTCTCGCCGCGCTGCACACTGCGCCTATGCCGAACAACTACACTAGAGGCGGTGATTGGTACATGGACACCGGGGCCACGGCTCACATGTTTGCTCATCCTGGTAATCTTGCCTCCTTCACTCCCATCACCACCAACCGCCGCATCATTGTCGGCGATGGTTCCACCCTTCCCATTACACACGTCAGGCACACTTCTTTTCCTTCTAATTCCATGCCTTTATCTTTGTCTAACATACTTGTGTCTCCTCATCTTATTAAGAATCTTATTTCCGTTTGTTGTTTCACTCGTGAAAATCCTGCCACTGTTGAATTTGACGAGCTTGGTTTTTGTGTCAAGGACGCTCGAACCAGGATGGTACTGCACCGATGTGACAGCCCCAACAAGCTCTATCCGGTGCATTCGCCTTCATCCGCCACCACCGCACTAGTTGCTCTCTCCGCTGGCGTCGATCTCTGGCACGCTCGTTTGGGTCATCCCAACCCCGTCACCCTTCGTCATATTCTTAGGAGTTTCAGTTTCAGTTGTAATAAGATAGAGAATCACACTTGTCATGCTTGTCGTGTCGGCGAACACGTTCGTCTTCCGTTTAATAACTCCACCACCATTGCTTCTTTTCCTTTTCAGTTGATTCATAGCGATGTGTGGACCTCTCCGGTTTCTAGTAATTCGGGATATTTATATTATCTGGTTATCCTTGATGATTATTCTCATTATGTGTGGACTTTTCCTTTGCGACGAAAGTCGGATGCACTCTCCACTTTGACGGCCTTTTACTCCTATGTCAGCACGCAGTTTGGGCGTCCCATTCTTGCTCTTCAGACTGACAATGGAAAAGAGTTCGACAATCTTGCTTTCCGCACCTTTTTGTCGCGCCATGGCACAATTTTTCGTCTCACATGCCCGTATACTTCACAGCAGAACGGTCGAGCCGAACGCGTCCTTCGCACTTTGAATGACTGCGTTCGCACGCTCCTGTTTCATGCTAATGTGCCGCCTCGCTTCTGGCCGGACGCACTTGCTACCGCATCACTTCTCCTTAACCTTCGACCTTGTCGCCCGCGGTGGAATTACGCACCTCATCACCTCCTATTTGGTACGCCACCGTCTTATGATGGTCTGAGTATTTTTGGGTGTCTTTGTTATCCTAGCACCGCCGGCACTGCTCCTCATAAACTTGCACCACGTTCTGTTGCATGCATCTTCATCGGCTACCCTTCTAACTCCAAGGGCTATCGGTGCTACGATCCCGTCTCCCACCGTGTGTTCACCTCCCGGCACGTTTACTTTGATGAGCACGTGTTTCCGATTCAGTAGGTACCCCCGGCTGTCCCTCCAGCCACTGATGACGTGGGAGCCTCGATGCCTCTCCTAGGGCGCTCGTGCGCCACTCTTGGCCCGCCCCTAGCTTTGAGGCGCGTCACCCGCCGGCGCCTTTCGGTTTGGCGCCCCCGACCGTGGTGCCCCCTTCGACCGCGGCTCTGGTGCCCGCGGCCCCGGCGCCTTCGGCGTCCCCTGCCCCAGCGCTCGCGGCCCCAGAGCCCGCGGCTCCGGCGCCCTCTGCACCCGCGGCCTCGGCGCCCCCTCCGGCCGCGCCGGCCACGGCCTCAGTGCCCTCTTCGGCCTCGACGCCCTCATCGGCTTCTTCACCGGAGACTGCGGACTCACCACCCGCGGTCGGTCCGGTCACTCGCGCCCGTACGGGCGTTTTTCGCCCGAGCTCGCACTATGCTTCGGACGAGTACGTCCACGCGGCATCCACCTCTACGCCGTCGCTATTGCCATCCTCCGTTCGAGCCGCTCTTTGTGATCCGCTCTGGATGGCTGCGATGCAAGAGGAGTTTGATGCCTTGCTGCGCAACCGGACGTGGCAGCTTGTTCCCCATCCCCGGCACGCTAATGTGATTACCGGGAAGTGGGTCTTCAAACACAAGCTCCGTCCTGATGGTACCCTTGACCGCTATAAAGCGCGCTGGGTTGTTCGTGGTTTCTGGCAACGTGCTGGCATCGACTTCACTGACACCTTCGCTCTGGTTGTCAAGCCTGGGACGATTCGCACAGTTCTCCACCTTGCGGTTTCTCGTGCTTGGCCGGTGCACCAGATGGATGTCTCCAACGCCTTTCTTCATGGTCACCTCGAGGAGCAGGTCTTCTGCCAGCAGCCCATGGGGTTCGTTGATCCAGCACATCCCGACCACGTGAGCCTGCTCTCGCGGTCCTTGTACGGACTCAAGCAGGCTCCTCGCGCTTGGTACCAGCGCATCGCGGCGTTTTTGCACCAGCTCGGGTTTCGCTCTACCCGCTCGGATGCATCGCTCTTTGTCTATCACCAGGGCTCCGACATGGCATACTTGCTGCTTTATGTCAACGACATCATCCTGACGCCCTGTACGGCTGGTCTTCTCAGTCAGCTCACTGCCCATCTTCGCGCTGAGTTCGCCATCAAGGACTTGGGTCCTTTGCACTACTTCCTCGGTGTTGAGGTGGTGCGACGACCGGATGGCTTCTTTCTTCACCAGCGGAAGTACGCTCATGAGCTCTTGGATCACGCTGGCAGGCTTAACTGCAAGCCCGCTGCTACGCCTATTGATACAAAGGCCAAGCTCTCTGCCACGGATGGTTCTCCTGCTTCGGATGCTGCATTTTACTGGTCTATTGTTGGAGCTCTTCAGTACCTCACTCTGACTCGACCGGAGATCCAGTATGCCGTCCAGCAGGTGTGTCTTCACATGCATGCTCCTCGGGATGTTCATTGGGCCGCTATCAAGCGGATTCTCCGCTATGTTTGTGGCACTATGGACCTCGGTGTCACGCTTCACGCCTCCACCGACACCGTCCTCACTACCTACTCCGATGCCGACTAGGCGGGCTGCCCCGACACTCGTCGCTCCACCTCGGGCTACTGTGTCTTCCTTGGACCCTCGCTCATCTCGTGGTCATCCAAGCGGCAGCCTACGGTCTCTCGATCCAGTGCTGAGGCTGAGTATCGTGTTGTGGCCAACGTCGTCGCCGAGTGTTCGTGGCTTCTCCAGCTGCTTCAGGAGCTCTCATGTCCTGTCGACCGTGCTACGGTGGTCTACTGCAACAATGTCTCAGCAGTCTACCTCTCCGCCAACCCAGTTCATCATCGTCGGACCAAGCATATTGAGTTAGATATTCATTTTGTTCGGGAACAAGTGGCTCTTGGCCATATTCGTGTTCTACACGTTCTTACTTCCCAACAATTTGAAGATATCATGACCAAGGGCTTGCCTACGGCATCATTTGAGGAGTTCCGGTCCAGTCTTTGCGTCCGCAATGGTGCTGCTTCGACTGCGGGGGGGGGGGGGGGGGTGTTGAATATATGTGTTGTGCATATTGTGTATTGGGCCCACCTCCTAGTTTCCTTGTATAGTTGAGGTCGTGGTCCACCGTTGTACATCATATATACGTGCGGTTGCACCTGAGTAATACACCATGCAATTCTCATATTATACAGCCACCTCTCACCCCGCCCCCAGCGCGCCGCCCCCTCCCGCCCCGCCCCATCTTACCGACTAGATAGGGGGCGCGGCTTGCCGCGCATTGCCCGCCGAACGGCGAGCAAACAGACAAGGAATTGAAATGTTAATGGAGATGATCTCAACATCTTGAAAACATATATCATAATAATGATTGTTTAGAGGATAATAAAGTTGGATATAAAATGCATTTAGTTAATTATAGGAATTAGTCTATCTCGCATACATAGGGAGGATGCATGATCATAAGATAAAATGGGGCTAACAATAAGCCTTTGGGAGTTACAAAAGTGTAAGATCCTAAATGCGAGAACTTCGATGCTGATGTAGGACCATATATTTAAGCCTGTTAGGACGAGGGGTTGCATACATAGCATCATATGAATAACCGTTTTAAAAGATGAGCCAAGTGGTATGCAAGCACTTTTAGCACAGGAAGTGATAGGTAGGGAAGAATTTGTATGGGGTGCATAGATACAAATATACAGTTTCATAGAACACAAGTTCAAACAATGTAAAAAAAAGCAGCAGTAAAAAGCATTTAAAATTAATATAAAAAGAACACTTAATAATATCAAGGAGAATAGCCGGAGCAATGCGCTGCTCACATATGGGTCAAAGCAATGTTTGTGTAAGTAGAATATGAAGGAAGTATTCGTAATAGGTTACAAAAAATATTCAATTTTCAATCAGAACACTAAGAATGTTCTTCAAAATACAGTACAACTGACATTATTTTGCCTTGGCTTTTGTTTCTTGTATGAAGATATCCAAAAGGGTACAACCTGTCGATGGATAATATGACCTGATCCACAGAAGAATCAAAGCAGTAATGTTATGAACCATCACAAGTCCGATAACACAACAGAACTGGTATCATCTATCATATCATTTGTAGGCTATAATAGTATGCAAGAATGCTTTGCTATATTATGTGAGATTTACATGTCAAAGAAATATCATCCTCACTTTGCACCTCCCCATCTCACCACAAAAAAAATGTCCATAAAAAGAATACGCTGAATCAGGGTAAATAACTAAAGTCAGTTTAATCAAAAAAGGGTAAAGGTTTTGATATCATCGACAATAATAACTGTACTCATCAGAAGAACACGGACAAGCCAATGCGTTGATGTTGGTGTTGTAGGGCAACCAGAGGTACTTCTTGAAATTGAGCTCGGCAAGGAGGATGTGTACCCAGACAGAGGTTGAACTTGGGGCTCGGCGAGGAGGATGCGTACCCAGACACCAAGGTTGAACTTGGGGCTGGACCACCATTGTGCCCGCGCACAAGGCACCAGCTCATCCATGTAGGACACGAGCATCACCAGCTCGCACTCTTCTGTACTCTCCGCTATGTCGTTGCCCCATCGGGACCGCAACGGAGGCAGGGGACGCGGATTTGCAACCCGATGGCAGGTGTCCTGAATGACAAACCCACGACAGCGGGAACAGCACCGGAATCTTTATAGACTTCTCCCTCTGATGCAACAGAAATTTGAAGTGGGAAAGATAATATTCATCAACATTTACAAAATTTAATGCAAAACAGATGGTTTTGACAAAATATTTAAAGTTCACAGTAGGTAAAGCAATAAAACTGAAAGTAAAATATAGGGATGGCCTTACTAAAATTCGACTCAGTGAATAACACACTAAATAATCTTTGATATTCTTAGATATGGGGGTACAGAACTGAAAATAAAACATACACACGGCCTCACTCAGATTCAACCAAAGGAATCACACACTAAATAATCTTGCTAGCACTTTGGGAATAACATGTTATGAAGAGAAATTATGAAGTGTCATCATGTTAACAGGAAAAACAAAACTAAAGCAGTATGTGGTTTTGTACAAAACTCACTGATATACTACTGGCAGCTTATTCTCATGTTTCTGTATGTGATATTGGCAGCCTACATCTTTTAATGTGGACTTTTACCAGTATTTGTTCACCATATTACTGGTACTTTACTCTTCAATGGGCTGGGCTGGAAGAACATTTAAACCTTGTATTTATGTACAAAAAACATTTGGTGGGCTGGTAGTACAGAAAATAAAAACCATAGGTTGTCGGTTTTATGTAACAAGGTGTTCACCATTTTCTCAACACATAGGAGGCTAAAGTTATCTATTCTCTTATCGGAAGTAAAAAAGAGATACAGTATGCACCACTTGCATTACAGTAGCCCTGCTAAATTGGGAGAAGGGGGGGGTTCTATTCCTACCAACTATAGGAGAGAAGACAATAATATAGGCTCATACAACAGTCGCATCAAAGGCAACATAAATGTACAAGTAGTTGAGACTGGAGCAGCATTAAAGTCTGCAAGTAAAACATTTTGTGCTTTCTCTATTAACTGATCCAATTTGTGGCTGCATACAGTAGGTTAGGCATCACCATTTAGTTCTTTAGCAAATCTCTTGATGACAAAGCATATTGGAGAGAGGGAACCAACTACAGGTTTCTGAGGTCGCTAAAATCACTCTGTCGATAGCATATAGGCTTCAGGTCTGATCACTTTTTTTACAAAATTGTCTTGTCATGTTCACGCAATATAATGTATCTAATCGAAGGGTTTAAAGTAACCAAATTACTGTGACCAATGTTTAGACCAATATTTATATGTTCTGATATAGCTGAATCAAAGTCACTGAATCAAGCGGATGCTATGAGCCGCAAGGCTAAAGAGAATATGTTGAATATGTAACTAATACTACTAAAACAACTACTCCATTGACAACAGTATCTTTTATCATTTAGTATTGAAGGGAGACACTAAATTATGACTGAAGAAGCTTTTCTGAGCTGAACCTGGAACATGTAAGGTTGAAATCAAATAAGCCAATGCAAAAGAAATACCAAAGTTGAACTCGGTACTGGGAAGATTTCCGACATACCGAATAATGAATTCTTTAGCAAACGGATGCTGTCATATAGCCATTTACTGATTTTTATCAAACCCCATGAAAGCCAAGAAAATGGTGAGCGACAGAAATAACCATGACACTTCCAGTGGCATCTGTGAGCAGGCGACACAAAGTAAAAATTCAATTAGTACATGCTATTTGAAAGCTACGAAATGACATGCAACTATCTAAGAAAGCCGACTACACCAACCAATAAAACCCTCGGGTGCATCACTCAATTCACGAAAATATTAAAAGGGGGCCGAGCTGAACAATTATTATGGACTGAATGGAAGCACTAAACATGAAGATAAATAATTACAGTACAATGTTCTTTCAGATGATGGCCTATATGGTGCTTATGAGTTATGAAGGGAGGGCCACCCAATCATTGCATTCCCCACCTGAGAAGAGAAATGAAGTCATCATCCTACGTGTGGTGAACTTACACTTACATATGAATAAAAAATCCTAATCAACTTATGAAAAAAAGGCTTATGATGTAAACAGAAAAGAAGATCAACCCTGGATTCAGAACAACTTCAAATGGAGGCAGAAGACTATTTTCAGTGATTTTCTGAAGATGTACATGACAACAAGAGGAACATATCATCGACAATATAGAAGCCTAGAAATAATTACTTATATATGAAGCATCTCATGGGATACTACTCATCACACAACCCTAAGCAACTTGGCAGGCCTAACTCTTTCCTACATAACAAAGCCTTAAGAACACAGCTAGATCCAATGTTCGGCTGCACAATAAGCCACCAACAGAACAAGACAAATCTAAATATCCCCTTCCTTGGAACCTATCTAGACCGAAAGCAACAAAACTAGCAGCAATTGCAGGCCCTATCAGGACCAGGCAAAGAAGAAAAGACATAAATATACACCCACCAAAAACAACCAATAGCACTTTGGCCTTTACCAGAGGCAAGACAAGCAACAATAGGCCCTTGATGGCTAAACACGCGGTCAAGCCTAAGAAAGTACTTGGCCATGTAGCCCTATACCTAGCACTCTAACAAAGAGGACCAAAAAGGAGGAGGAGAAGACGGGTTAACCCGCAGGTCCATGAATGGAGACTCAACCAGGTCAGATCAAAGGAGGCACCAGCAACAATGGATGAACCCGCAAGGAAAACAAGGGGAAAATCAGAGACGAGGAGCAGCTAGCAGCCAAGAAGAGGGCAGAACATACACAACCTGTAAATGAACGGCCACAGCAGCAGACCCTACGGAGCGACTGAATTTTGATGGGACCTGCACACAAACAAGATCACATATCAACGAAGAATGGCGTGCAAAACCAACACGCGACGAAGAAATCAAAATATAACCAAAATGTTTAGGTATATATTCCAATCTAAGCAAGGTAGGGTTAACCAAAATGATCAAACAAAGGGGGGAAGATACATGTAATGTACTCATCATGTAATTTTAGAAAAGCATACCTGGGGCCTCCATTTTCGTATAGCTATATGTAAAGTTGCGTTTGCCTTCTTGTCAAACACATTGAGGATGGAAACATCAGCCATCAGCAATTCTTCCACATCTCGGCCATATGAAGAGCAGTTTGTCCCTTCCTATCTCTGATTGCAACAATCCCAGGGTCCCTCTCAATGAGTGCTTTGACAATGCGATGATACCCTATTCTTGTAGTATTATGTAGTGATGTCTTCCCATTTTTTCGCACAATCTTTATGCAGTTATCGTCAGTGTCCAATGTAGCATTCACCACATCCAAGTGGTCTTTTACAACAGCAGAGTATAGTGGACAAGTGTTGGATGAGTCACACACTGAGCAAAGCTCGGGCCACCGCCCCAAAAACTCCTTCAAAGCCTCTGTTTGGAAAGCAATTTATCAGTCTAGCTGCCATGGGAAAAAGCAGCATTCCTCATTGAACAATAGCTGCTGCATCAGCAGAACCTTAAAAAATGTAGGTGGTTGATGCTAAAAATAAAAAATCTTAGGATTATTAACCGCATCACTCCTTTTGATTAATACCAAGAACCACCATTATTATCACTCGTACAACCACAACCCTAGATAATTCACATACCCTGGCATACATATCCAGTGCCATAGCGCAATCAATCAAACTGCAAAGCCCAGAACACCAAACAGCTCAAAAGGCTATCCTGGATTCAGCCTGAGCTACTTAAGGTCAAGGCAGCAGCCCTGGGCTGAGATAAAATCTAGCAGCATACTGCACTTAAAATCATTCCAGAAACCCAGCAGAAATTACTAATCGAGCGAGAAGAGGAGCTCACAAGTGTGCCCTTGCTTGGCAGCGACGTGGAAGGCGTCGAGGTCGAGTCGGGAGCGGAGCGTGGCGGCGTCGAGGTTGTAGAGCGGGAGGAGGAGGCGCACGACCTCGAGCATGTCAGCCTCCACCACGACGTAGAGCTCGGACTCCCCCGCGCCCGTCCACGTGGCCGCGAGCGCGGCGGTGCAGCCGGACTCCTCGGCGTCGGCTTGGAGGCCGTGGACAGCATCGGCGTATGCGGATCGGATGGAGGCATAGAGCACCGTGCGGCTGCTCCGCCACGACTCGAGCAGAAGGGAGGTTCAGTGGTGATCTCATGGGGAGGAGGGAGGCGCACAGGAACGGGAGTGGCTGGGGCCAGAGAGAGCGGCAGCATAGGAGCGGAAGCGGCGGCGACGGCTGACGAAGACATGTACCTAGGGTAGGGTAATAGGCCTGACCTAGACACCCTTCCCCGAGGACACTACTCTAAGGCCAAGGACATTGAAAGGATAGCATCGTCTACCGACTGAAATCACCACAGGGTGCAACCCACTCGACCAACAGTTCACTCGGATAACCCAATTCCATTCGACCGGGGTGTACTCACTCGACCACACCAGAAACCACTCGGAAGATAGAAGATCAAAGGTCACTCAGGATGGCAAGGGTCAGGCGTTCACTCCGTAGTCTTAATGATCATTTATTTGCCTTTATTGCTGGCGTTATCAGTAACGTCTTGTCTTTATGGACATTGAACCCCTTGTAATGTGGGACGGCTGGGATCGTGGCGCACTCTATATAAGCCACCCCCCTCCACTGGCACAAGGGTTCGCACCCCCTGTAACTTCACGCATAATCCAATCGACCGAGCCTCCGGGCACCGAGACGTAGGGCTGTTACTTCCTCCGAGAAGGGCCTGAACTCGTAAATCTTGCGTGCACAACCTCATCGTAGCTAGGATCTTGCCTCCTCATACTTACCCCCCCTATTCTACTGTCATACTTAGAACCACGACAGTTGGCGCGCACCATGGGGCAGGTGTCTTAGCGACTTTCCGGTGAGGTTGCGATTTTTTTCCGATTCCCATCATCATGGTTTCGGATGGAGGTTTGGCTGAGGGCCACGAGATCCGTCTCGGCGCGCTCGTCTTCATCGCCGACGACTCCGCCTGGCTCCAAGGGGCCCCCCTTGACGTCGAGATGTTCCCCATCCGCGGGGCGACGCACTTTCGCGCAATTGTGCGCGGCGTCCTTCTGCAGCAGCCGTCGACCCAATCTCGGTCATTTCCTACAGCGTCTTCATTCCCCGCTGTTCGCCGTTGCAAGTGATCCGGTCGATCGTGGCTTCAGCGGTGGGTGAAGCATGCAATGGCACGTCAATCGGCCACCCCTCAAGTCGCGGCAATCGAGCCCGATGAATCTCTCTACGGCCTGTTCGATCTGTCGACTAGCTCTGTCGAGACTCTGTCCGAGTGCGACAGCAGCAATCCTGCGGCGGAGGTCCTGATGGTCGACACGCCGCGTACCCACCTGGCATGCGTCGCAACGGAGGCGGCGACGGCGGTGGCGATCCGTCGCGTGTTCACGAGGAATACCACCCCGAAACCCTCTCTTCACAGCGGAGGGAGGAACTTCACCGCCGTAACGAGGAAGCGCTCCACACGCCCATCGTCGGAGAGACCTCTGAGGCTCGGGCCTTGAAGGCAGCGCGCTTGGCCACTTTGGTTGAACGCACTCGACTGGAAAATCTTTAGCATGCACTCGACGAACATGCTCGGCAGCGGATTCCTGAGTCCAGTCGACGGCGGCAATTGTTCCCTCCTAAACCTCAGGTATACCGCACTCCGATTCAGAATCTTGCAGCCGCAGCTCGTATAGCGGAATCCATCCAGCCATCCCAGTCAGAAGCTGGACGAGGTTTGATGTAGATCCAGGCTCTGCTCCGGCCGGCAGGAGACCAAAACACTACAGTATCACAGTCGCGTAACAGAATCCATAGTAGATCTGTGGTGGCTGACACAGTTCAGTCGGCTCACAGCCCAAGATCGCCTCCGCGGCGTGAGGGGCGGGTGCATCACTAGGATCAGCACTTGGGTCGGATCCACGAGCAGTACGATCATCGACTCGGCCGTGATGACCGCCATCGAACGCCTACGCCCCCTCCGAGAAGCGGATCATATGTGCCCCGGCACTATGGTGACAGGCGCCCGTATAGTGGAGGGCGGAGGACGCCGTTCGACCCAAGAGAGCCAGGGTTTGATGCGAGGTCAATTTTAGTGCAAGGTTTGGTCGACAGGAACCGAGCACACAGAGAGGGGCAAGGCAGGGATCGCCCGAGTGGAAGCAAGATTCATGTTTTGGGTCCCAAGTGTTTTAGCAGAGCTATCAGAGCCGCTGAGATCCCCCCCAACTTCAGGTTGGTGACCGGGGTTAGTAAGTTCACCGGTGAGTCGAAGCCTGACACTTGGCTGGAAGATTACCGACTGGCTGTTCAGATCGGTGGTGGAAATGATGAGGTAGCTATGAAACATCTTCCTCTCATGCTGGAAGGGTCGGCCAGAGCATGGCTGAATCAGTTGGCTCCAGGCAGTATATTCAGCTGGGAGGAGTTAGCCCGAGTGTTTGTCAGGACATTCGAGGGCACATGCAAACGACCTGCGGGGTTGACGGAATTGCAACATTGTGTACAGAAGCCGAATGAAACTTTGAGGGATTACATCCAAAGATGGACCACTTTACACCACACGGTAGAAAATGTATCCCAACACCAAGCAGTTTGTGCCTTCAAGGAGGGCGTTCGGTATCGAGAGCTCAACTTGAAATTCGGTCGGACAGGAGATATGTCTCTGACCCGAATGATGGAAATAGCCACCCGGTACGCTAATGGTGAAGAAGAGGATCGACTCCATAGTGGAAAGGGCAAACCAGTCGCCCAAGACACCGGAGTGGGTCGGAAGCAGAAACACAAAGCTGAGCCAGCAGGTCCAGGTGAAGCTGCAGTTGTAACTCAAGGAAAATTCAAGGGGAAGCCCAAGGGACCCTGGATCCCAAAGAAGGTGAAAGATCAGGCTCGGAACGATGTGTTGGACTTGCCATGTCACATTCACACCAAGAAGGATGAAGAGGGAAATCTGATTTATCCCAAACATACCACTCGACAATGTCGGCTCCTCATCCAGCAGTTCCGAGAGAAACAGCCCAATGAAAAGGAAAAAGAGTCTGACAAGGATGGTGACCAGGAAGAAGATGATGATGGTTTCCCTAACATCAATTCCACTTTGATGATTTTTGCTGACATTGAGAGTAAAAGTCGACTGAAAGTCATCAACAGAGAGGTAAACATGGTTCCTTCGGCAACAATGACATATCTGAAATGGTCAAAGACTCCCATCACATTCGACCAATCTGACCACCCACCACACGTCACCACCCCCGGGAGGCAAGCATTGGTGGTCGACCCGGTCATTGGGGGCACCCAACTGACCAAAGTCTTGATGGATGGTGGCAACGGCTTGAACATTTTGTATGCTGAGACTCTTCGTGGGATGGGCATTCCGATGTCCAAGCTCAGTGAGAGCAACATGCGGTTCCACGGTGTCATTCCAGGTAGGAAAGCTGATTCACTCAGACAGATCACTCTTGACGTGGTTTTCGGTGACTCAAAGAATTACCGTAAGGAGAAGCTGACATTTGAAGTTGTGGATTTTCACAGTGCCTATCATGCTATTCTGGGCAGAACTGCATATGCCCGTTTCATGGCTCGACCGTGTTACATGTACCTCAAGCTGAAGATGCCTGGCCCCAGGGGCGTGATCACGGTCACTGGTAATCGGCAACGAGCAGAAGAGTGCCTCCAGAAGGGCTCTAAGATTGCCGATGAACAGATGGCAGCGATAGAAATGGAATAATATAAGAAGACTGCAGATCCGAGTGATTTGTTGCGCGCTAAGAAGCCTGCTTCCGAGTCTGCATTTCAGTCGTCCGGTGAAACAAAGCCTGTTCACATTCACCTGACCGATCCCAGTGCTGCTCCGACACATATCTCAACAACACTCGACAGTAAATAGGAAGAAGCGCTCATCCAGTTCCTCCGTGAGAACTGGGACATCTTCGCATGGAAGCCGTCTGACATGCCGGGTGTACCCAGGGGGCTGGCTGAGCACCGTTTGCGAGTCGATCCAAAGGCAAAACCCGTGAAAGAGCACCTCCGTCGGTCCGCTGCGAAGAAGAGAAAGGCAATCAGCGAAGAGGTGGCTCGGCTTTTCGCAGCTGAGTTCATCTACGAAATTTACCACTCCGAGTGGCTCGCCAATGTTGTTATGGTTCCCAAGAAGGACGATTCACTCCGTATGTGCATTGATTTCAAGCATATCAATCGGGCCTGCTCAAAAGATCATTTTCCTCTCCCCCGCATCGATCAGATAGTCGACTCAACTGCGGGATGTGAGCGATTGTCCTTCCTGGAAGCATATTTCAGGTACCATCAGATCCGACTGTATGGACCCGATGAAATAAAAACAGCTTTTATCACCCCATTCGGGTGCTTTTGCTACATCAACATGCCCTTTGGTCTCAAAAATGCTGGTGCCACATTCATGCGCATGATACAGAAGTGTCTGCTAGCTCAAATCAGTCGGAATGTGGAGGCATACATGGATGACATAGTGGTTAAGTCGCGCAAAGGTTCTGACCTGCTGACTGACCTTGCCGAAACCTTTGCCAATTTGAGAAGATATGATATCAAGCTTAATCCGTCGAAGTGTACATTTGGAGTTCCAGGTGGAAAGTTACTCGGTTTTCTCGTTTCCGAACGTGGGATCGATGCAAACCCAGAGAAAGTTGGTGCAATCCTCCGAATGAAACGCCCTGTGCGTGTACACGATGTTCAGAAGCTTACTGGTTGTTTGGCCGCTTTGAGTCGTTTCATCTCTCGTCTCGGTGAAAAGGCATTGCCTCTTTACCGACTGATGAAGAAACCTGATAAGTTCGAGTGGACTCCTGAAGCTGACGCAGCGTTTGCAGAGCTCAAAGCCCTGCTTTCCACCCAGCCGGTACTTGCTGCTCCAATCAGCAAAGAGCCTTTACTGCTTTATATAGCAGCCACTGGACAGGTTGTCAGTACAGTACTCACGGTCGAGCGGGAAGAAGAAGGTAAAACCTACAAGGTTCAACGCCCAGTGTACTATATTTCTGAAGTTTTAACTCCATCCAAGCAGAGATATCCACATTATCAGAAGCTTGTCTATGGAATTTACTTGACCACAAAGAAGGTTGCACATTACTTCTCAGATCATTCGATTACAGTCGTCAGCGACGCTCCGTTGTCAGAAATTCTGAACAACAGAGATGCAACTGGCCGAGTGGCAAAGTGGGCGATTGAACTCCTTCCGCTGGATACCAAGTTCGACGCAAAGAAAGCGATCAAGTCTCAAGCGATAGCAGATTTCCTCGTCGAGTGGATTGAACAACAGTTACCGACCCAGATACAGTCGGAACATTGGACTATGTTCTTCGACGGGTCCAAGATGTTCAATGGTTCAGGCGCTGGAGTAGTCCTGGTATCTCCATGAGGCGACAACCTCAGATATGTTCTTCAGATTCACTTTGATTCCTCCAACAATGAAGCTGAATATGAGGCACTCTTGTACGGGTTGCATATGGCCATTTCACTCGGCGTCCACCGCCTAATGGTTTACGGTGACTCAGATTTAGTGGTTAATCAAGTGATGAAGGAGTGGGACATCAGGAGCCAAACTATGACTGGTTATTGCAATGCGGTGAGAAAGTTAGAAAAGAAGTTTGAAGGGCTAGAGCTCCACCATATACCCCGACTGAAGAATCAAGCAGCTGATGACTTGGCGAAAATAGGTTCCAAGCGGGAGCCTATTCCCAGTAATGTGTTTTTGGAGCATATTCACGCACCATCAGCTCAAGAAGATCCCTTCACTGAAGAGCCCCCACAGCCTAAAAGTTCCACTGATCCGATTGAAGTTGAAATCCCAGCTGTGGTCGACTTGATCATGGAAGTTTTGATCGTTATTCCTGATTGGAGAGTGCCATATATCGCATATATTCTTAGGAAAGAGCTTCCAGAGGATGAAGAAGAGGCTCGCCAGATTGTCCGTCGATCCAAAGCCTTCACAGTAATGGGGGAGCAACTATATAGGGAAAGTATCACTGGGGTCGTTCAGAAATGCATCACCCCGGAAGAAGGCCGAATGATCCTCGATGATATTCACTCGGGAACCTGTGGTCACCATGCGTCATCTCGGGCCATCATGGCCAAAGCGTATCGAGCAGGGTTTTATTGGCCGCGGGCAAATGAGATGGCAAAGGAAATAATTGACAAATGTGAGGGCTGTCAGTTCTACTCCAACATGTCCCACAAACCTGCTTCAGCCCTGAAGACCATTCCACTCGTCTGGCCATTCGCTGTTTGGGGTTTAGATATGGTGGGACCTCTGAAGACTGGCAGGAGTAGTTTCACCCATGTGCTTGTAGCAGTCGACAAGTTCACCAAATGGATCGAAGCTAAACCTGTCAAAAACCTGGATGCAAGTACTGCAGTCAGCTTCATCAGAGGGTTAACATTTAGGTACGGAGTCCCACACAGCATCATCACGGATAATGGGCCGAACTTTGATTCTGATGAGTTTCGAGCTTTCTGTTCGTCCCAAGGTACTCGGGTCGACTATGCCTCAGTCGCCCACCCTCAGTCGAATGGACAAGCAGAAAGAGCGAACGGTTTGATTCTCAAAGGGCTAAAACCTCGATTGATGTGCGACCTCAAGCATGCGCCCGGCGCTTGGGTAGATGAGCTACTGTCAGTCCTTTGGGGATTAAGAACAACACCAAATCGGTCGACTGGTCGAACCCCCTTCTTCATGGTCTACGGGGCTGAGGCTGTGCTGCCGAGTGACTTGCTTCACAATGCGCCCCGGGTAGAACTTTTTTCAGAAGCTAAAGCAGAACAAGCTCGAGAAGATGCTGTTGATCTTCTGGAAGAAGAAAGAGAGATGGCCTTGATCCGATCGATCATTTATCAGCAAGACCTTCATCGATTATATGCCAGAAATGTGAAGGGTCGAGCATTTCAGGAAGGGGAGCTTGTGCTCTGAGTGGACCAGCAACGGCCTCACAAACTTGCCCCCGCTTGGGAAGGTCCCTTCATCGTCACCAAGGTGCTCCACAATGGAGCGTATCACCTCTACAATGTAGAGCATAATAAAGACGAGCCACGCGCTTGGAATGCGGAGCTACTCCGCCATTTTTATACTTAAGTGTTCAGACTGATGAGATGTAATACAGAGTACCTTTCAGTTCGTTTGTCAAAGACATGGTTTTACAGTCTCCTAAATGATTGTTGTTACTAATACATGTGTCGAAAATCCCCCAGTGGGTGGCTTAGCCGCGAATCCGATTCGCCTAAGTTCAAAAAATCCTACCGAGTGATGAGCAACCCTCTCACTCGGAGGCTTAGCCGCGAATCCGATTCGCCTAAGTTTGTAAAATCCTACCGAGTGATGAGCAACCCTCTCACACGGGGGCTTAGCTATAGTCCTGTACTCACCTAAGTTTATAAAATCCTACCGAGTGATGAGCAACCCTCTCACTCGGGGGCTTAGCTACAGTCCTGTACTCGCCTAAGCTTGTAAAATCCTACCGAGTGATGAGCAACCCTCTCACTCGGGGGCTTAGCTGCAGTCCTGTACTCGCCTAAGTTTGTAAAACCCTACCGAGTGATGAGCAACCCTCTCACTCGGAGGCTTAGCTGCAGTCCTGTACTCGCCTAAGTTTGTAAAATCCCACCGAGTGACGAGCAATCCTCACACTCGGGGGCTTAGCTGCAGTCCTGTACTCGCCTAAGTTTGTAAAAAATCCTACCGAGTGATGAGCAACCCTCTCACTCGGGCTTAGCTGCAGTCTGTACTCGCCTAAGTTTGTAAAAAATCCTACCGAGTGATGAGCAACCCTCTCACTCGGGGGCTTAGCTGCAGTCCTGTACTCGCCTAAGTTTGTAAATCCTACCGATGATGAGCAACCCTCTCACTCGGGGGCTTAGCTGCAGTCCTGTACTCGCCTAAGTTTGTAAAATCCTACCGAGTGATGAGCAACCCTCTCACTCGGGGGCTTAGCTGCAGTCCTCTACTCGCCTAAGTTTGTAAAATCCTACCGAGTGATGAGCAACCCTCTCACTCGGAGGCTTAGCTGCAGTCCTGTACTCGCCTAAGTTTGTAAAATCCTACCGAGTGATGAGCAACCCTCTCACTCTGAGGCTTAGCTGCAGTCCTGTAGTCACCTAAGTTTGTAAAATCCTACCGAGTGATGAGCAACCCTCTCACTCGGAGGCTTAGCTGCAGTCCTGTACTCACCTAAGTTTGTAAAATCCCATCGAGTGACGAGCAATCCTCACACTCAGGGGCTTGGCTACAGTCCTGTACTCGCCTAAGCGTAAAACATGCTCCATCCTGATCTGCAAGGACGACGAGGTGCAGGTCGTCCGCGATCTTCTCCTCAGAACTGCACCTGTTTCGAGTGAAGATACAAGTTCCACTCGGAAATAAAAACAAGCATATTTAAGGGCAAACTAAGTTCGAACGAAGGAGCTTAAAGTACTCGGGCATCAGGCCCGAAGGAGTTTTACGGTTACAAAATCACTCGGCATACCGAGGCAAATTGAATCGGATCATAAAAGTTCGGACGAAGGAGCTTAAAGTATTCGGGCATTAGGCCCGAAGGAGTTTTACGGTTACAGAATCACTCGGCATACCGAGGCAAATTGAATCAGATCATAAAAGTTTCATTCACTCCGCAGAAGGGGCTGGCAGGCTCGACCAACTCGTCCAGATCGATTCCATCTGCGATTTGAGTAGCAGCAGCAATGAAGGTCTCCATGAAATACTGGAAGTCAAGTTTCTTGGTGTTGGCAACCTTGATTGCCACTAGCTTCTCTTCTCTGGCTTCCTTCCAGTGGACACGAACCAAGGACAAAGCTACGTCAGCACCGCATCGAGCAGTGGACTTCTTCCACTCCTGCACTCGACCAGGAATCTCGTTGAGTCGAGTCATCAGAGACTCGAGATCATTTCTGAGCGTGTCCCCTAGCCAGAGCGCTGTGTCGATCCGCGACACCGCAACTTTGAGTTGAGCAAGATATTCCAAGGCACTGGCAAGGCGAGACTCCAGTCGGAGCACATTCATGGCTGCTTCATCTTTGACAGGGGAGTGGATGGGGTCCAAGTTTGTCTCGACTCGCCTAGTCTCTTCCTCGAAGTCTTGACAGAATTCTACACTCGCAGAGAAATAATGAGTCGACAGCAGTATGATGAGTCGATGAAAGCAAACCAATCGCACAGAGAAAAGTACCTTCAAGCATGAGGAATAATTTTTTGGCGAGTCCTCCCAGGTAGTTCTCCAGCTCGTCCCTCTTGCGGGTGATGTCTTCTACTTTTTCGGTCAGGGTCCGCTTGTCCTTCTTCAGACGAGTCACTTCTTTGTTGGCTTCATCAAGAGCAGCCTTCAGCTTGGTATTCTCTCCCTCCAGCTTTCCGACTGAGGCCATCTTTTGGTCGGCAAGCGCCGTTTTGTCTTCGGCGGTTTTCTTCGCAACCGCAAGGTCAAGGTCCTTCTTCTCCAAAGCCTGTCTCATTGTTTCTAGAAAGAATAACATTTGAATCAGAAAAAGGAGGAGAAAAGATGGCAAGAGAACCGGTCGACAAGCTTTCCTTACCAGCAGCGTCATCCTTAGCCTTCTGCAAGTTGTTTCGAGCCAAATCCAGGTCAAGATTGAGCTGGATTTGCTTCTTCCCCAAGTCGGCAAACCGGGCTCCAAGATCACAAGATTTCTGAGTTCAGAAGATAGTCAGTCGGCAGACACAAAGATTGGTTGCTTCCGAGCAATAAAGTAGCAAGTTCAAATAGTTCTAAGACTACTGCCAAATCAAACATTCGCCAATAGTCTCGGGGACTACACCCAGTGGGTGCACTCAGCGTGCCCCAGCTGGTCCGACTTTTTCAATCGACTTGGTCCGTCCAGTCAAAAAAAACTCAGACCATAGCCGACTGCCCGCAGTCGACTATGGTCTCGGGGACTACACCCAGTGGGTGCACTCAGCGTGCCCCCACTGGTGAAGGTTCCACTCGGCATGATCTGCCCAGACCGAGTGGAAAAGCTCTGTTCAAAGACCCCCGCCGAATCAAACATTCGACGATGGTCTCGGGGACTACACCCAGTGGGTGCACTCAGCGTGCCCCCACTGGTTCAGAGATTCAATCAGCACAACCTAGTCGACTCAAGTGGAAGAACTACTCAACAGAAATTAAAACACCCACTGGGTGTGCAGACTGACAATGGGTGTGCAATTAAGGTTCCAAAACGCTCATCCACGGACGTCTTGCGGATAAGGCGGCAGTTTCTAAATATCATATCCTAACAGAACAAGCGTCAAGATGGAGTTCAGTCGGAAGTAAGCTAACCTGGACATTGGCCTGAAGTGCTGAGCTGGCATCATAGGCAGCTTGACTGGCCTCGCGCACCACCTTCATCTGCTCCATCATAACGCCAGCCTGGCGTATAGCCTCCTTGGCAGCACTCACTTGGTCTTCTGGGACGTGATGGGCGGTGGGAGGTGCAGTCGGTGTATCAGTTGCAGTAGCTTGAGAGCTTGAGGCATGAAGTTGGACAGACGAAGCAAGGGCCGGCACAGTCGACGATGAAGGACGAACACTCGACAAGGGATTCGCAAAAGTAACGGAGGCATGGTTGAAGTCCCCGGATTGCTGGATAGCTGGTTCCTTCGCCGGCGTCGACTGAGGCGTCTTGCTAGCTGGTACCTTCTTGACTGAGGTCCTGCTCCTCCTACCCACGAGTTTCTGTGGCTCATCTTCATCATTGTCTTGAAGTTCAATAACATTTTGCGGAGCTGCAAAAGAATCGACTACAAGAGTTCAGTCGACTGTAGAATCGGCTAGCAAAGAAAAGACGAGATAACAGGGGTCATACCCGCTTTGGATGTGACCGCGTCCTCCATCTCCTCGTCACCATCATCTTGGTAAGCAGAAGTCCCGGAGGTAGCAGCGCTGCAAATCTCAAGGTTCACTCGGTCAAGCAAGTGAATGGGTCGACAACTGAAATAAGATTCTTCGAACAAAGGGTGAAAACGAAATGCTTACGCAGAAGCGACGGGAACATCAACCTTGATCTTGGGCAAAGCCTTCCGTGGCTTTGACGGCGTGGCCTTGAGCTGCTTCGGAGCCTTCTCAGTCGGCACCGGAGAAGATGTCCGAGTGCGCTTCGAAGTCTGTCCAGTCGGTGCTGCCACCTTGCCCCGGATACTTGCTGGGTCGTGCTTGTGCTTGGAACACTTTTCCGCGCGAGGTGGAGAATCGACCTCCTCATCACTGCTCGAGTTTTCGTGCTCTTCATCACTCTCCCCATCGGAGTTCCAGTCGCCGCTGTCGCCTCCGCTCTCGTCTCCTTCCTGGATCTGCTCCCCATTGGGCATCGAGTACATCTCAGTATATATCTGTGAAGCAAAGAATCGAACAAGCATCAGTCGGTTCCAAAGACAGTTTACAAATTAGAGTAAAAGTCACTCGACATTGAAGGTCTGACCTTGTCTGGTTCGTTATCAGCGCCGAGTGGCGGAATTCTCCTGGACCCCCTGGGGTTGTCTTTGTTTCCGGTAATGCCCTGCAGCCACTGCGCCACCGTCTCCTCGGCAACTTCCTCCGGGTGGATCCGAGCAGAATCATCGATGCCCGAGTACATCCACATAGGATGATCGCGGGCCTGGAGCGGCTGGATGCGGCGAGTGAGAAACACCTCTAGCAAATCCATGCCGGTCACACCATCGTGGACAAGTTGGATTACGCGTTCAACCAACATATTCACCTCCGCCTTTTCTGCTGGAGTCACTTTCAAGGGAGAGGGCTTTTCAATCCGCCCCATGGTAAAGGGGGGAAGGCCAGTCGACTGACCAGGAGTTGGTTTGTCCTTACAATAAAACCAGGTCGACTGCCACCCTCTGACCGAATCGGGAAGAGTCATAGGTGGAAAAGTGCTTTTTCCTCTCATCTGGATCCCTAGACCTCCGCACATCTAGATCACGTGCGTCCTCTCATCACTCGGATTGGCCTTTTTCACAGACTGTGAGCGGCAAGTAAAGATGTGTTTGAAGAGACCCCAATGCGGTCGACAACCCAGGAAATTCTCACACATGGAGACAAACGCAGCGAGGTATGCGATGGTGTTCGGAGAAAAGTGATGAAGTTGGGCCCCAAAAAAGTTCAGAAAACCTCAGAAAAATGGATGAGGGGGCAGAGAAAAACCACGGTCGACGTGGGTCGCGAGGAGGATGCACTCACCCTCCTGCGGCTGCGGCTCGGTCTAATCACCTGGCAGCCTCCAGGATCCATGAGCGATCAAGCCCCCCTCGACCAGATCCTCCATATCATCTTGCTGAATCGTGGAGCCAATCCAATCGCCCTGGATCCAGCCGGGCGGCAGGCCGGATATCGACGACAATCCACCCCGACTCGTCTTCTTGCCCTTCGCTGCCGCCGTCGCTTTCTTCGCACGCTCCAGAGCCGCCGTCTTCTCCTTCCCCATCACGGCAGGCTACGCTCGGACGGGGCGGCGGCGTAGAAGGTGGCGGCGAATGTGGTGGTGAAACAGGAGAAGAGGGAGGAGATGGGGAGCACAGTGCCAGGCTCATCGGCCCCGACGCCTTATATGGGCCTGCTCCCGAGTGGCTGACTTGTGGGCCCAGGCAATCCAGTCAAATCCCGCAACAGTCATGCGCTGGTTACGTGGCGAAAAAGGTGGCACGAGAATCGAGGCGTCCCTGCCTAACCCGCTCCGTTTACAGCAGTATCCTCCGTCCCGCGCGCTTCTCCAAATTTTGAATCCCGTGAGATCCGGAAGCGGCAGCATGACCAATCGCGCCGAGGATTTTATACCATACCAACACTCAGAGCTTATCAGCAAAATTCACTCGACGACCTCTGAATGGACCCAGGCGACTGAAAATGAAGTTGAAGTTTTTACAAAGATCACCGGCCCGGTTAGGATGCCTCTGAAGCATATAAATCGGGTGGGAACCATCTTCAACCCCTTCTCCACTCGGACCCAGATCCATTCGGGGGCTAATGACGAAGACATGTACCTAGGGTAGGGTAATAGGCCTGACCTAGACACCCTTCCCCGAGGACACTGCTCTAAGGCCAAGGACATTCAAAGGATAGCATCGTCTACCGACTGAAATCACCACAGGGTGCAACCCACTCGACCAACAGTTCACTCGGATAACCCAATTCCATTCGACCGGGGTGTACTCACTCGACCACACCAGAAACCACTCGGAAGACAGAAGATCAAAGGTCACTCAGTATGGCAAGGGTCAGGCGTTCACTCCGTAGTCTTAATGATCATTTATTTGCCTTTATTACTGGCGTTATCAGTAACGTCCTGTTTTTATGGACATTGAACCCCTTGTAACGTGGGACGGCTGGCGTCCTGGCGCACTCTATATAAGCCACCCCCTCCACTGGCACAAGGGTTCGCACCCCCTGTAACTTCACGCATAATCCAATCGACCGAGCCTCCGGGCACCGAGACGTAGGGCTGTTACTTCCTCCGAGAAGGGCCTGAACTCGTAAATCTTGCGTGCACAACCTCATCGTTGCTAGGATCTTGCCTCCTCATACTTACCCCCCCTATTCTACTGTCAGACTTAGAACCACGACAACGGCGTGACGCTGCCGCGACAGAGGTGCGAGGGAGAGAGAGAGAGGTGAGGGGAGACGAGCCCAAAACCTAGCGTCTCTTTCGATTGGGGACAGAGCAACGAATCGGGGCGATCCAAGTGGCGACGGTCCATCCAAAATTCCATCGATGCCCCCGGTGGGCGGCCAAAATTATAGGCGGTGGCAGGCCTTTTGTATCGCGTTAGAAGCCCACCGAGCACCCTTCTAGTCATGGTCACTGACGGGCGCGGCCCATAGGTGACCGGACCCCACGAATCAGTGACATATGGCTAATATCCACAAGTAAGAAAAAAAGTTACCAGACAAAAAAAAAGTCACGCAAGAACGGAAGGCAGAGATTAGGACACGTCAGCGTGGCAGATCGGATCGGACGGCCAGAATTCCAAATGCCATGAGAAGCCCCATATTCCGGCACGAATCAAGAATTGAGATGCATTCGGGCAGGGCACCGCAGCCGCCACCAGCCACTCGCCCTCCCAATCCCATCTCGAACTCGAGAGCGCCGCCACCTCCCGCCCCGCCCCATCTTAAAGATGCGTTCGAGCAGGGCACCGCCGCCGCCGCCGCACGCGGCCGCGCGGCCAGTTTTCTTCTTTGTCCATCCGTTCTGGGGGCGCTCGACATCGTCGTGACGCCATTCTGCCGGCTTCGCCGGAACTCCGTATGTAAGCATCTTCTCCACCCCTTGGTGATGAGCGGCTGAGCCAAGGAGTGGAGTCAGGCGCCGCCGCGTGTACATGCCGCGTTCGTGTGACAGTGGGGACGGGCTGACAGGGGATGTAGACTTGGTTGGGGAACAAGAGCATGCGAAGCTAGGAGCAGGGGCCGATCGATGGGCAGCGCGAGAACCTCGACAGTGCGGCAGCGCGTACTGGTTCTACATGTTCCTCTCTCTGCCTATCCATGACAAGCATAGAGGTGAATTCATGGTTGTTTTCTTCCTGGCCTAGCTGTTGTATTGATAGGTGATTTAAAGTGCAGGGTTGTGAGGAAATCGGGATAAAATCTTGGTTGTCGGAGTTCCGTTGGAACTGCGCAGAAGATGGGGTGATGGATTCAATGTCAAGATTCAATGAAGATCCATCTGTTCATGGCCTGCTTGTTCACCCACCACTACCACAAGCAATATATTTTACTTTTCTGGATGCAGCCCTATAAAGGAATTATGTTTGGTTCAGTTCACAGAAAGATATCATAAAATCTTTTTTGTTTACATACTAACTGAATAATACGAAGTATTTTAGTTCTCATGGTAATAGACAAGCAACTTCAGTAGTATTTGATATGAGTTTTTGTTTTTAAGTATATGTTTGGTCAAGATTCAACTTTCTTTATGTCCATGTTTTGCTGGTATAATGCATCATCAAGCTTTGTTTTTATATGATGACATTGTGTAAATAAGCATATGGATGAGGATAGTATTCTGAGCGCAGATGCTCGCCGCCGTTGCCGCTTCCGACAATGTGTGAGCCGCCTAATCGAGCGAGGACTCGGGGCGCTGATGCCGGAGCCTCCTCATCTGAAGAGGACTCACCGCTCTTCCATGATGCCGCCGCTGCAACGCGATGTTGTTCCAGCACCAAATCGCAGGTTTTTGCTGGTGCCTATTTACTTGCCCTTCGTCTGCATAGCTAAGCGCAAGCTTCTGACCTTAATATAGACTTTTGAAAACATTATATTTCATGCTTGCACATTACTATCAACAGAATTGCACTGCGTAGATTTAGCAGATTTACATAATACTATTGTCTCAGCAAAAAAAATTCAACTTCAAATTATATGCTGGCTTCAGTTTATTTTCTTAAAAACCAAGAGCTCTTTTGGGGTTTCCAGTAGTCTTTTGGGGTTTGCAGTAGTGTGGTTTACAAGAGGTAGCCACGGTTCTTCAAAATTTTGAAGTGTTAGCAAAAAGAGTGGAACAGATCGAACTGAAGCTATTTTATTTAATATTATCTACTTCTACTTGACCTTTGATGGGAATCTGATGTAATCATCCCGCAATCTGAAAATACTGTATGATGTGTAGAGAAGATTTCTGTTTACATGTAACTGCGCTTAACTCTGCTTACATTTCTCTATGACCGCAAAGTTCAAGCAGTTGTAAGTAGTATACATACATACTTTGCTCACAGTATAATCATCTGATGCAATGTGATAGTTCCAATAAAATTTCTTCACCTATAAATCAAATTATGTTACTTCTCTTTGTGTAATTCTTGGATTTCTAGATCTTATGAAAATGACTTTTTATTTCAGCAAGTGTTAATTTGAATTTGTAATCTTTTTAAATATAGATGCATCATTGCAAATCCAACAAAGTGGTGGGAATATCTACAACATGAGGTTTCTCAAGCTGATAGGGCATTCTTGTGCATGTTTGTGACATGATCATGGTGCACATATATTTAATAGTGAAGGTCTTATGCTATCACTATGAATGGTTCTGCTGTTGTGTAAGTGATTTCTTAAGTGTTGTGTGGTAACACATTAGATTAAAAGATTAATTGTGTATGAGGAATAATATTACAGAGTCAGGCAGAATTTGACCTTAATTCTGACCAAATTAATCTTTATTTGTTTGCCAGGTTGTGTGTCAAACATCACTTCATGTTGTAGTGCATTTTTTCCTTTCAAAAGCCACATTATGCAATTTGGTTTTATAAGAAGTTTCACTTTATTATTAGTGGAGAACGGGAGATAAGGAAAGGGAAGGGAAAAAACAGTAATTCTAGCAACTAGCCATTGTTCTGTGGCAAAACACAGGTGTTTGTTCTATTATGTTCATGGAGGTCTTTACGGAGGAGTTGGGACTAAGTGAGTGACATAGAATTGCTTGATGTTACGAATTCTTTTCTGCTGTTACTTGCATCTTACTTGAATTTTTTTTCTTCAAGTTCTTCCTGTTTTCCCACATCGTCTGATCTATAGAAGCTCCTACATCAAATTAAGTAAGTGCATCCTTCTTTTTTGTCCAAATTTGTTCTATTCTATTACTCGGAAGTCTGTACAAGAATGAGAGAGTGAAGCAGATTTGCTTGAGATTTGAATTATTTTTTTATGTCGGGTTTGTACGCGATAATGTTTGATTAATGAAAACTGATGAAAAGTAGTGGCAAACACTTGATTGAGTAAGCTACTGGATTTTACCAGTAATACACAGTAGTTTCTTGCAATATTATCTGCATGACAGGAAACACCCATATTTGATTTTGCTCTGTGATTGGTTCAAATATCACTTTTTGGGCTAAAGCTGATTAATTTATTATTTGGATACGAGTAGTAGTTTCAACAGTAATAACTTAAAATATGATTTTATCATGGCTCTAAACTTTATTGGTGATGATTTGTTTCAGTATATTTGGAGAGGCTATTTGCACCGCAGTTCAAGTCAGATGATAGAATACAGTCTAGGCAACTCACTTATATTGGTATTTGTTTAAATGGTTATCTATTCCCCCGGCATAGTCACATGCCATATTAATTTCAGAAGAACAATGTCTAATTTAGTGTTGTGCTTGCATGCATTGTTATGTCTAAAAAGAAAATTCCAAACAAAAACAAAAACAAAGTCACAGTTTGTATTTATACATTGGATAATGGATGTTTCAATCGCTAAATTAAACTAATGCTTTTAGAATAAATTGTGGCCTCTAAGCTTGTGTGTAGTCAATTACTAAATGTTTAATATTAGCACGACTATTTTTTAAGTGCAGCCAGCCACCAATTTCATTTGGATTGAATTAATATATTATTTATATACTCATTTAGATATTTATGTTCTCGATGGATTGATTTGAACTCCGCAATTTTATTACCCCGTTGCAACGCACGGGCCCTTTTGCTAGTTAGATTAATAAATGGATTATTAATAATAGGACAATTAGCCTGCTAATTGGGTTTTTTTCTATTGCAAACGGTTATTGAGAAAACAACGTGGACGATGACCTCAGACAACACACACAGTTTCTAGAAATAAAACGTGTTGGATGAATGAACAATCACACACGACTTCCTCTTGAAAACTATTTGCGTTAGGCCACCTTGCGCAAATGTTTACCACATAAAAAGTGTGTCGTGGTGGGTGCACGGTAGATGCCAAAGGATGGCTAAAGAGAGGGACAGGCTCGAGGGCACCGGTGGGCTCTAGAGGCGAGGTCGGCATGAGAGAGCGTGGGACGCAAGACATACCCAGGTTCGGGGCTCTCCGGAGAGATAACACCACTAGTCCTGCCGAGAGTGGTTTACATGTACCAGTATAGAGTTGCTCCTGGAGCTGTTTGGGGGAGGAAGGAAAGCAGGCCAAGGCTCAGGCTGCTCCTTCTCCTTGTGTGTGTGTGTTTGTGTTCTACTGGTGGATTATCTCATGTGTTTGCCCGTGTACATGATGGGCTCCTGGGGGATTTATAGGTCAACCCCCCAGGGTCATGATGGTAAAGTTACATGGCCACGGGGCCGGGATGTCAGTGTCTGGGAAGCCGGTGTTGGGACCCGCCAGGTACCAGGATTCGCCGGGTTTTCTAGGCACGGGCCCCGCGCGCCAGAGGGCACTGTTCCCTGTCTTGTCTTGCGTCATGGAGTGGTTGAGTCGGCTCAGCTATAGTGGCACGTTGCCCGGTCGCCATCGGCCTGCGTCAGTAGGACGAGGAGCGCACTGTTACCATGCCGGCCCTGGTCAGCGGGGTTGGTGGGGCACTGTTGCCACGCTCCTGTCGGTCAGAGGGGTTGGTGGGCCACTGTTGCCGTCCTCATCTCCCTTACGGGGACTTAATCAATCGTACGCCTTGGATGGGACGGGAGCTGACCCGAGGCCGGGTTGAGGAGGTCTTGGTTTGGCGGAGCCGGCCGGCATGCGCCAGCAGGCCCGGCCGGGATGCGGGGCTTGGCTGGGTTGCGGGCTTGGCCGGGTCGAGGAATCTGGCCAAGCGCAAGCCGGATTGAGGGGCGAGGCCGGCCCCGATGTTTTAAAAAGGATCCGGGTTCCGTTGCCTGCCCGGGGTCCATCACCCCGACAGTAGTCCCCGAAGCTGTGAAGGCTCGCCGGCTTCAAGCAGGGGGGCCTTCGTAGTTTCACCCCCCGAGAAGATGGTAGATGCTGATGAAGCTTGTGACCGCCGGGTCCGGCAACACCCATTGTGTGCCGGCTTCCAGAAGCCGGATCGCGGCATCCCGGCATGGGCGGGAAATCGAAGAGTCCGCCGAATCTTGAGGGGGAGGGACGCGATCTCTTGGTTTTGGGGCGGACGCCATGTGGCGCCTAGAAGCTAAAGAGGCCCTGACAGGCCACGCACGGGACGGGACGTAACGACGGGCTGGGCCTGCCACTCCGCGCCCTCGGCCCACGCGCGGGGATTTATTGCAGCGGCCACAAGCGGTTGCCCTTCTTGACACGTAGATCATGCCCACTTAATGCGAGGAAGTGGGAGGGGTGGGCGCAACCGATCCCAGTTCCCCATGTTCAGTTCGTGGCTTATAAATCGGGGGCGGCGGAAATCATTCACGCACGCCCCCCCATCTTCTTCTTTCTCCCTTGCTCTCGCCTCCGAGCCCGTCGCGCGCCGCAATGCCCCGCTGCTCTCGAGCGAAGCACTGTCGCCGCTCCGCAGCGCTCGGCAGCCGATCTGCTGCGCTCGGCAGCTGCCTCTTCTTCTTCTCCGAGCCCACGCGCCTCACGCCCACGCCGATGGCGCTACCGAAAGGCTCGTGGGAGGGATCCACCGTCACCGCCGGGGATGTCTAGTACCTGCGTGACACGCGGCGGCTGCCGTCAGAGACGGAGGTGGTCTTACGCCTGCCTGACAGTGAGCTGGAGCCGTGGCCAGAGTGGACCGAACACGTGGTCTTCTACTCCCACTTTAAGCGCGGGTTCGATCTCGTGCGAGCGACTTCTTCCGCGTGTTCCTGGAGTTCTTCGGGCTCCAGCTGCACCACCTGGGGGCGAATGCGGTGCTGCAGCTCTCAGGGTTCGTCACCCTTTGCGAGGGCTACCTGGGCATCGAGCCCAGCGTCGATCTTTGGGTCCGCTTCTTCTTCTTGAAGCAGCAGGGGCCAGAGGCCGGCGTGATGTCTGCCTGCGGGGCCGGCGTCGTCTCGTCAAGGCCGCACGGGGTGTGCCCCAAGATGCCGCTGGAGGATTCTGCCAAGAAGTGGCAGAACACCTTCTTCTACGTCCGCAACCTCGGCGCGGATCGTATCAACTTGCCGCCCATTCTTGACGTGACGCCGCATGCCAAGACCAACTGGACCTACTGCCCCAAGAGCCCGGCGCAGGAAGTGCTGAACATGAGCAGCCGGGTCGCCGAGATGATGGCGCGCGAGGGGCTCACCGGGACGGACCTCATCGCGGCCTTCATTGCGCGCCGGGTGCTGCCGCTGGAGCGCCGGACGCATATCATCGGCCAGATGTCTGGCCTTCAGGACCCCGACCAGATGTTGTCCCGACGGCTGACGCAGGAGCAGATTGCCGGCCGGGTCAATGACATCTCAAAGGCCGGGATGAAGGAGGGGTGGAAGTTCGGGAAGGCCCCCTACAGTCACGGGAACCCGGCACCTGCGGTGAGTCCTTGGTCTCTGTTCTTTGCTATGTCCCAACTTTTTCTTCGTCCTGACGCGACGAGGGAGGCGCTGCTGAATGCCATCCGGCATCCATATGACGGGACGACGACGCAGGTAGCGGTCGTCGAGCCAGGCGACACGGAGGAGGTGGGAGGCCTCACCGAGGGCCTGGAGACGACGGACGCCGACGCCGATGAGGTGCGCCATACGGGTAAGTTTCAGCATCCTGATCCCTCGCGAGATCGAATGGAAGGTGATGCGGGGGGGGGGGGGGGGGTTCTGATGCATTTCGACGATGCAGCGCCGTCGAGGGGAGGAGATGGTGATGCGACCGGGGCTGGGTCGTCCTGCGCGCCGGCCGCAGCCAGCCGGCCGCACGAGAAGGGGGACGCGGCGCCGAGGAAACGGGCTACCAAATGCATGGCGGACCCGGCCGCGGGTGGCAAGCGGGGCACCAAGAAGAGGCGCCACATCATCTCGACGGCGCTGGCAATGCCGGCCGTCCTGATCGTGACCGGGTAAGTTTAGCTTGCAGGCTTGGGCGTGCTGCCGAGTTGTTCCTTTCTTATACTTCTCTTGCTGTGATTCAGGTCGCTGCTGGCGTTGGCGCTGGCTATGACAGATGCCTCGTCCGGGGGCGGCTTTGCGTTCCAGAAAACCCAGACCAGCGCCATAGACCTGCCCGAGGACTCGGTCGGGGAGGATCACGGCCTGGACCTGGCGGACACGGAGCGCTGCGCCTGGAGGGACTGGAACAAGGCCCTCGCAGAGCTGGAGGCGGAGGCCCAGGCCTGGCCGACGTGGCCGGAGACGACGGTGGTCGTTGTGCCGCCGACGGAGGAGGAGCGCGACCTGGGCGGCCTGGCGGAGATGGCGGTGGACGACCAGGAGGTCGTGGTGATCGGCGATGACACCCCGCCGCGGACCGACGTTGTCGAGCGGGTGGAGGCAGAGGGGGATCCGGCCTGGAGGGGGCACCGCAGGCGACGCCGGATGCGGCGCCGCAGACGACGGCGGACGCGACACTGTCGGCAAAGCTGGTCGTGGCGCCGCAAGTGACGCCGGCCATCGTGTCGGAGTTAAGGCCGATCGCGGAGGAGGCGGCGGGCGATGGTCGCGCCCTGGTGGTCAGGCAGCTGCAGGCGGCGCTGGGAGGCCGTCCTGTCGCCGGGTCGCAGTAGTTGCGGGCCAGGTCGAGCGCGGCGGTCGCCTTCGGGCCGTAGACGCAGGAGGAGGCGGCCATGGCCGCCATGAGCCAGCCTCTCCACGGGCGCGCGGAGCGGGTTCAGGCCTTCGCTCAGGCCGAAGCGGAGCGGGCACGGGAGCTGGAGCGCTCCGTGCTGGTGAGTATTTTCTTCCTCTTGTTTCCCCTTTGCAGTTGGTCAGCGGGGGCACGCCAGCGCACCCACTGGGTGTAGCCCCCGAGGTTCGAGCCAACTGCGTAGTAGTTGGGTCGAATCTTCATATGCTCTGTCTCATGTTGGTTTTTGCTTCCTCGCAGCAACTGGACGCCTTCTGGGTCGGCGTCTACAACCGGCTTCTTGACAAGCACCAGCAGCTCACGGCGCGGCTTGCCGCTAGGGAGGAGCTGCTCCGCCTCGCTGAAGGTATGTTTTGCATGCTCTTAGTGGGGGAGCGCTAGCGCACCCACTGGGTGTAGCCCCCGAGATTCAGGCCAACTACATAGTACTTGGGTCGAATCTTAAGTGTTCTTGTTCTTTCTTTGTCTTGACTTCGAATCTTTGCTGTGCACCCGCTGTGGCCGAGATGCCGGTCTGGCTAACTCGACTGATCAGGGCCAGTCATCAGCGTGATCTGGCTGTTGCCTATGCCGACCGGCTCCAGGTCGACGTGGGGGAGCTGAAGGCGGAGGCCGCGAAGGCGGCGTAAACCCGGTGGGCGCTTTTTGAGGCTGGTCAGCAGCGCGAGCAGCTGGCTGGCGACAAGAGCCGGCTTCAGGCTGAGGTGGAGCGCCTGACGGTGGAGGTGGCCAAGGTGGCGGAGGCCCAGCGGGCGCTCGTCGAAACCGGCCAGCAGCGCGATCAGTTGGTCGACAACAAGGGCCAGCTCTAGGCCGAGGTCGAGCGCCTGAAGGCGGAGGCGGCCAAGACGGCGGAGACCCACCAGGCGGAACTCCTCTGCCTTAAGGAGGAACACGGGAACGCGGCCGCCGCCAAGGACACCGAGCTGAAGGCGGCTGTTAACAAGGGCGCCGAGCTGGAGAGGGCGCTAGAGGCGTGCGACCGTGCCGGCAACCTGGAGCGGCATGGTACGTTGCTCGAGGCGCAGCACCTGGACGAGGCCTTTGCAGGTAAGTGCTTTTTCGTTGGTTTCGCCGGGTTGTGAAGCCGGCTTTGCTTATTTGTTGCTGACTGTCTTGTTTTTCCTCTTGACAGGGCACTTCCCAGAGACGCAAAGGATGGCAGAGGAGGCCGTCCGTGCTCAGCGGTCGCCCCAGGGGATCGGTGGCGCTCCGCTCGATCCGAACGTCGCCTGGAACTTCTCGGAGATCATGAGTGCTGCCGAGGCCCGCCTGCAGGTCTTGGGTGAGCAGATGGGGTGGGTCTCCTTAGCCGGTGCGGGGATGGCGGCGGCCCTCTGGCCCGGTGCCGTCGTGCCTAACAGCTTTACGCGGCTGGCGCGGTGGCTGGAAGTCGCGCCGGAGCGGCTTCACGCGTGGCGCGTCTCTGCCGCCCGTGTCGGCGCCGACGTGGCGCTAAGGTTCGTCATGTCCTGGTACCCGGACCTGGCGCTGGACCGGCTGGTGGCCCAACGAGCCGGCGCGGAGTCCCAGCTGCAGGCGGAGGCGAGCCGGATCGCCGCCAGGGCCAGCTACCTGGCCTCGTTCGCGCTTCACGACGCGTTCCAGGTGGAGCTGACTCACGATGGCGGGGTGGTGCTACCTGACGACTTCGGCTTGCTGCTGGATGACCTGGAAGGCAGCTCTGAGAAGACGGGCGTCTACGTGGACGACGAGGACGCCGGGTTGGCTGATACCGGCACCTCGACGAACCCGGAGGCCACCGAGGAGGAGCCGGCAGCTGCGGAACCCGGCGCGGGAAACGCCTGAAGCCGTCCTATTTTATCTTTATCGCACTTTTGTTAAGTAGCAGGTCCACCCACCCACTGGGGTGTTGCTGGTGAATGTAATGAACTTCTGGCCTTGGGCCCATATTCTCGTAATGTAAATATTTGTGCGAATGTTTGCGCTTTTGCTCTTTGTTTTTTAAGCCTTCTTTCTTGCTTGGCCCTTCCTTGGACCTCCCCCCGCGAGTCGAACAGCCGGGTTCTGGTCTGTGACAAGGGGTTCGGTCCCTGGAAAGAGCGCGCAGTATTTAGTCCCTTCGAACGTTGAGCACGAGTGAAACACCCACTGGGCCGGCTGACGGCAGCCGGTGAAGCCGGCTGGCGAGCAGCCGGTCATGCAGCAACTGAGTGCAAATATTTTCACGAATGTTTACGCGTTTCCTCTCTGTCCTCTAGGCTTTTTTCTTGTTTGCTCCTTCTTTGGGCTCCCCCCCCCCACGAGTCAAACAGCCGGGTTCTGGTCTGTGACAAGGGGTTCGGCCCTTGGAAAAGAGCGCGCGGTACTTAGGCCCTTCGAACGTTGAGTGCGAGCGAAACACCCACTAGGCCGGCTGGCGAGCAGCCGGTCGTGCGGCAACTTGGTGCGGTGAGGCCGAGTTGGCCAAGCCGGACTGTGGCGTAGGGCGAAGTGGAGGGCCTCGGCAACCCGAACACGCCGGGATGTGCTAAGGAGGACGGCGGGTTGTGGTCAAGCCGGCCAGCCCCCGAGCCCCCGGGTTGAGTGGGTCAACCCGGTGGTGGAGGTTTTTAAGGAAATTTGCAAGGGTGTGCAAAACACAATAACTTAGCAGGAAAAAGGGTAGCCCCTGAGTGTCGTTCGGGGGTCCCATTATCTTTTACAGAATTACAAAAGGCAGCGATACATATGTGCATACAGCTAACTGTAAAATGGATGGAGCAGCTCTGCATTCCACGGCTGGCTTGTTTCTTCCCAGGCGGTGTCTCTCTTGTGCTTGTTCGTCTTGCGGGCGTCGATGAGATAGTATGCGTTGCGATTGCACAGGGCCTTGCTGACGATGAAGGGGCCCTGCCATGGGGAGGCCAACTTGTGCTGGCCGGCTTGCTATTGGACAAGCCGGAGGACGAGGTCTCCTTCGCGGAATGCGAGGGGCTTGATCTTTCTGCTGTGGTAGTGCCTCAGGCCTTGCTGATAGATGGTGGATCGGCTGAGGGCCAAAAGGTGCGCTTCTTCGAGTAGGTCGATGCCGTCTTCACGGGCTTCCTTGGCTTGGCCTTCCGTGCACATCACGACTCGTGGCGGGTCGTACTCGATGTTGGTCGGGATGACGGCTTCTGCTCTGTAGACGAGGAAGAATGGGGTGAACCTGGTCGACCGGTTTGGCGTTGTGCGGAGACTCCAGAGGACGGCCGGCAGCTCGTCAAGCCAGCTGCCGGGTGAACGGATGAGGGGCTCGACGAGCCACGGTTTGATGCTGGATAGGATGAGGCCGTTGGCCCGCTCGACCTGGCCGTTGGACTGAGGATGAGCTACGGAGGCCAGGTCGAGCCGGATGCCGGTGACGGAGCACTATTGCACGAAACCGCCCTTGGCGAAGTTGGTGTCGTTGTCCATGATGATACTGTGCGGGACGCCGTAGCGTACCGCAATGTCTTTGACGAACCGGACGGCTATTGGCCCGTCCAGTTTCTTGATCGACCGCGCCTCGATCCACTTGGTAAACTTGTCGACCGCCACCAGCAAGTGCGTCACGCCGCCCCAGGCGGTTTTGAAGATTCCTACCATGTTGAGCCCCCAGACCACGAAGGGCCAGGTGATCGGTATGGTTTGCAGGGCCGAAGCCGGCTGGTGGCTACGCTTGCTGAAGCGTTGGCATCCCTCGTACTTGAGGGCCATGGGCCAGTAGAAACCATGGCGAAAGGCCTTGCCCACTAGGGACCTAGAGGCGGCGTGGTGCCCGCACTCGCCCTGATGTATGTCGAGGAGGATTTCTATACCCTGGTCTTGCTCAACGCAGCGCTAGAACACGCCCATCGCACTGCGCTTGACGAGCTCGTTGTTGATGATGCTATAGGCGGACGCCTGGCGTTGCACTTGCCGGGCCTCGGTTTCGTCCATGGGGAGCGCTCCGTTCTCCAGGAATGCTAAGATTGGCTGGGCCCATGAAGGGGCCGTCACCATGGTGAAGACGGCCACCATGGCGGGTTCTGGGGCGACAGCCCCCGAGCCGGAGGCGACAGCCCCCGGGTTGGCGATGACGGCGGCCGGGTTGAGCATGGCAGTCCCCGGGCCGGGTTCGGCAGCCCCCGGGCCAGGATGAGCAGTCCCCGGGCAGGGTTCAGCAGCCCTCGGGCCGGGTTGGGCAGTCCCCGGGCCGGGTGGAGCAGTCCCCGAGTCCGGGTTGGGGACGGCAGTCCCCGGGCTCGGACCGGCAGCCCCCGAGTCCGGGTTAGGGAGGGGCGCTACAGGGTCTTCCTGGATGAAGATGGACTCGGAGTCCGGAGACGGCTTGACAGACGGCTTGCGCAGGTACTCGAGGGAGACGCCAGATGGTATGGCCTGCCGGGATGAGCCAATCTTGGCTAGCGTGTCGGTGGCTTCGTTTTTTGCGCGTGGAACATGGAGGAACTCACAGCCATCGAAGGCGCCGGAGAGTTGCTGGACTAGGAAGCGGCAGCTGGCCATGTTGGCATCCTGGGCGTCCCACTCGCCGGAACACTGCTACACCACCAGATCTGAGTCGCCGTAGCACAGGATGCGCCGGATGCCGAGTTCCTTGGCAAGCCGGAGGTCGTGCACAAGGGCTTCGTACTCGGCGACATTGTTGGAGGCGGTGAAGTGGATCTGGAGTGCGTACCATAGCCGGTCGCCCTTTGGGGAAGACAGCACGATGCCGGCTCCAAGGCCAGAGCGCATCTTGGAGCCGTCAAAGTGCATGCACCAATGCGTCGAATCCGGCAGCGGCGGCAGGTGCTGGGTCTCCGTCCAGTCGACGAGGAAGTCGGCCAGGGCCTGGGACTTGATCATGGTGCGGGGCTCGTAGAGGATGGTGTGGCCGGCTAGCTCGATGGCCCACTTGGGAACCCGGCCAGAGGCATCCCGGCAGGCGGCAGCCCATGATCTCGCCGATGGGGGCCGTGCTGACCATGGTGATGACATGCTCTTGGAAGTATTGCTTCAGCTTCTTGGCGGTGAAGTACACGCCATAACACATCTTCTGGTAGTGCATGTAGTTCTTCTTGGAGGCGGATAGCGCCTCGCTCAGGTAGTAGACCGGGCGCTGAACAGACTGGATCTTGCCCTTCTCTGGTCGCTCGACCACCAGCACCGTGCTGACTGTCCGCGAGGTGGTGGCAATGTATAGCAACAGCGGCTACTTGTCTGCCGGCGCGGCCAGGACGGGTGTGGTGGAGAGCATGCGTTTGAGATCCCGGAAAGCTTCGTCCGCCTGGTCGTTCCACTCGAACGGCGACGTCTTCTTCATCAGCTGATACAGGGGCAGGGCCCTCTCGCAGAGCCAGCTGAGGAACCGGCTGACCGAGGCCAAGCAGCTGATGAACTTCTGGATATCTCGCAACCGGGTTGGCTTGCACATGTGCTCGATGGCCTTGATCTTCTCCGGGTTTGCCTCGATGCCGCGCTCCGAGACGAGGAAGCCGAGCAGCTTCCCGGCCGGCACGCCGAAAACGCACTTCTCCGGGTTGAGCTTGATCTCGTACTCGCGCAGATTGGCCAAGGTCTCCCTCAAGTCGTCAAGGAGCGTGAGGTGCTGCTTGGTCTTCATCACGATGTCGTCCACGTAGACGTGGATGTTGCGGCCGAGTTACGTCAGCAAGCATTTCTGCATGCAGCGCTGGAAGGTGGCGACAGCGTTCTTCAAGCCGAACAACACGGTGATGTAGCAATACGCCCCGAAGGGCGTGATGAAGGACGTCTTCAGGGCGTAGGCCGGGTCCAGCTTGACCTGATGATAGCCGGAGTAAGCATCCAGGAAGGACGGGAGCTCACAGCCAGTGGTGGAGTTGATGACTTGATCAATCCGCGGGAGGGCGAAAGGATCCTTGGGGCAAGCCTTGTTCAGGCTGGTGTAGTCAATGCACATGCGCCAGGTGTTGTTCTTCTTCAGGACGAGGACCGGGTCGGCCAGCCACTCGGGATGAAACACTTCCATGATGAAGCCGGCCACGAGTAGCTTGGCGACCTCTTCGCCGATGGTTCTTCTCTTCTCCTCTGAAAAGCGACGTAGGGGTTGACGGATAGGCTTGGCTTCCTTGCGGACGTGTAATTTGTGCTCGACGTACTTCCTCGGAATTCCCGGCATGTCCTTTGGGGTCCATGCAAAGATATCCCGATTCTCACGGAGGAAGTCGACGAGCTCGCCTTCCTATTTGCTGTCGAGGCGGGTGCCCACGACGACGTACTTGCTGCAGCTGGGGTCTTCCGGGTTCAGCTTGACCTTCTTGGTTTCCTTGGACGGCTGGAATGAGGCCTCGCCGGTCGGCTCCTTGGCTGAAGCTGGCACGGCCGGCGTCTCATTGGCCAGCGCGACGATCAGGTCGAGCTGGTGCCGCTCCTCGGCTATGACCAGCGACTCGGCCAATCTGGCGCCGGCTTGAGCACACTCCAGGGACTTGCGGTAGTCGCCGATGACTATTATAAGGCCCTTGGGACCCGGCAGCTTCATCTTTAGGTAGGCGTAGTGGGGGACCACCATGAACTTGGCGAGCGCAGGCCGGCCCAGCAGCGCGTGGTACGCGCTGGACAGGTCCACCACCTCGAACTAGATCGGTTCGCGCCGGAAATGGTCGCTCGTGTAGAAGAGGACGTCGAGCCGGACCCAGCCGACAGGGGAGCTGGAGAGACCCGGTACGATGCCGTGGAACACCGTCCGGGTTGGCTCCAGGTCCTTGGCCTCGAGGCCGAGCTTGGTCATCGTGTCGCGGTAGAGGATGTTGATGCTGCTGCCGCCATCCATGAGAACCCACGAAAACTTGCAAGTGCGCCGGGTTGCGACGATAGTGGTGTCGAGGACGAGGGCGTAGCCCCCCGGATTCGGCATGACAGTCGGGTAATCTTCCCGGGTCTAGCTGATCGGGCGTTCCGACCAGTGCATGTACTCCGGCACGGCCGGGATGACGGTGTTCACCTCCTGCCGGAGCAAGTGCTCGCTACACTTTTCGTCGCCAAGGCTGGTGAAGACGACGTAGCTCGCGTTCTGGTTGGGGAAGATGTCATTGTGCATCGCACCGTTCGCCGGGGGCGGAGGAGGAGGAGGCGGAGCCAGCTGCCCCGTGCCGGAGCCGGAGCCGATGGCGACGGGATGTCGCCCCTCATGATGTGCTTGGTGATGGCGCACTGCCGCAGCGTGTGCGTAGATGGTCTCGTGCCGCTGTTGTGCTTGCAGGGAGCATCGAGCATCTCTTCAAAACTCATGATGGGTTGTCATGCCGTCTTGCCGTCTTGCCGGCGCTTGCCGGCCGGCTCGGCCACGGGCGCCTGCTCGGCGGTCGCGACGAGGCGGCCGTCATAGTGCGGGGCCTGCTGGTCGGCCTTGCGCTTGTTGTTCTGCTGGTTGTTCTGCTGGCGGATGCTCTCGCCAGCCGGCTTGGGGGGTGGTACCGGCATTGCCTTGCCGGCTTCATCTAGCACCACCTGGATTTTCATGGCGGAGTCGGCATTGGCGTACTTATCCGCGATGACCATGAGCACGACCATGGTGGTTGGCTCGGAGCGCAGGAGCTTGTGCTTGAGGAGGGTGCCATCCCGGCAACCGCTCACGAAGTACTGAATGGCTTGGACCTCATGGACACCCTCGCAACTGTTCCGGAGCTCGGTCCAGCGTGCGAGGTACTCGCGGCCGATTTCAGCCGGCCCCTGCACGCACATGGCGAGCTGGCTGGGACGACCAGGACGCTTGTAGGTGCTGGTGAAATTGCGCACGAAGGCCTGCACGAAGTCGACCCACGCGTTGATACTGCCGACCGGCAGGCTGTTCATCCACGTGCGGGCCGAACCCTGGAGAATGAGCGGGGCGTAGCGCACGGCTAGGCGGCGATTGCTGCCCGGGATGCCGATGGCGGTGGTGTAGTCGATGAGCCAGTCCTCCGACTTGACGTTGCCGTTGTACTTGGGGGTGTCACGGGGCAGCATGAACCCTTTGTGGAAGGGCTCGTCCCGGATACGCGGGCAGAAACAGGCCGGACCGACGGCGTTGTCTTCCTCCAGCTCGAGGGAGAGGGTGAACTGGTCGAGGCGATGGCGAGCATCGGCGTCGTCGATGGCGCGCAGGCCCAGCCGGCTTGCGACGGGACCTTGAGGCGCGGGGTTGGCCGAAGCCGGGTTGCCACGCCGGCCGGACGGCGAGGGAGGGTCTTGCTGGTGCCGGACTCCTGCAGCCGGCTCGTTGCCCAGGCCGTCTCCAGCCGTCGGGGCGCGGTTGCGTCGGGTTTGGGTCTGGCCGGACTGAGCTTTGTCCGGGCGCGGGGAAGATGTCGTGTTCTATCGCTCATGCTCAGGATCCTTGGTGCGCCGCGAGGCGGACGCGGCGGGATGGTCGAGGCGGTCTTGCTGCGCGTTCGCGGTGCCGAGAAGCTCGTTCAGGCGCTGCAGGCGCTCCTGCAGCTCCTCGCCCTGCAGCTGCTCCAGGCCAACAGCGGCCACCTCCGTGGTGCGCATGTTCTTGACCGGGGTGTCGTAGACGGTTGGGACTGCGCCGAGGGCACGGCCAATGGCGCTGCCACGGGCCCGCACCTCGGCGACCCGGCTGGGCTCGGCAGCGGTCGGAGTGAAGCCGTACGCAGCTTCGCGCTCCCGCTGGGTGGCCTCCAGCATCTTGGCCCTGTCCAGCAGGCGCTTGTGCTCCTCCTCGAGCTGGGCCCAGGCCTCCACGGCGTCAGCAGCGTCGATGTCGGTGGCGATGGGGATGCTGAGGTTCTGCATCGTGGCGCGCAGCAGGTCGGCCACGTTAGCGTGCTCCACTGCGGCCCTGGCGACGGCGGCTGATACGTCTCCAACGTATCTATAATTTTTGATTGTTCCATGCTGTTATATTATCATTCTTGGATGTTTTACAATGATTTTATAGTCATTTTATATAATTTTTTGGTACTAACCTATTGAAATAGTGCCAAGTGTCAGTTGCTATTTTTTGCATGTTTTTTACATCGCAGGAAATCAATACCAAACGGAGTCCAAATGCAGCGAAACTTTTTGTGGATTTTTTTTGGACCAGAATACATCCAGTGGGCCGGAGAAGCGCCTAGGGGGTGCTCCGAGGGGAGCACAACCCACCAGGGCGCGCCTGGAGGCCCAGGCGCGCCTTGGTGGGTTGTGCCCACCTTGGGTGCCCCCCGAACCGCCTCTTTGCTCTATAAATACCCCAATATTCCAGAAACCCTAGGGAAGGAGTCGAAAATCAATTCCAGCCGCCGCAGAGTCCAGAACTACCAGATCCAATCTAGACACCATCATGGAGGGGTTCACCACTTCCTTTGGTGTCTCTCCGATGATGCGTGAGTAGTTCTTTGTAGACCTATGGGTCCGTAGTTAGTAGCTAGATGGCTTCCTCTCTCTCTCTCTCTTGATCTTCAATACAATGGTCTCTTGGAGATCCATATGATGTAACTCTTTTTGCGGTGTGTTTGTTGGGATCCGATGAACTTTGAGTTTATGATCAGATCTATCTTTCTATCCATGAAAGTTATTTGAGTCTTCTTTGATCTCTTATATGCATGATTGCTTATAGCCTCGTATTTCTTCTTCGATATTTGGGTTTTGTTTGGCCAACTTGATCTATTTATCTTGCAATGGGAAGAGGTGCTTTGTAGTGGGTTCGATCTTACGGTGCTTGATCCCAGTGACAGAAGGGGAACCGACACGTATGTATCATTGCTACTAAGTATAAAAAGATGGGTTCTATTTCTACATAAATAGATCTTGTCTACATCATGTCATCGTTCTTATTGCATTACTCCGTTTCTCCATGAACTTAATACACTAGATGCATGCTGGATAGCGGTCGATTTGTGGAGTAATAGTAGTAGATGCAGGCAGGAGTCGGTCTACTAATCTTGGACCTGATGCCTATATAATGATCATTGCCTGGATATCATCATGATTATTTGAAGTTTTATCAATTGCCCAACAGTAATTTGTTCACCCACCATTTGCTATTTTTCTCGAGAGAAGCCACTAGTGAAACCTACGGCCCCCGGGTCTCTTCTTTAATATATTTGCCTTTGCGATCTATTTTCCTTTGCTTTTATTTTTAGATCTATTAAACCAAAAATACAAAAATACCTTGCTGCACTTTATTTTATTTGACGTTCGATCTATCAATATTTACTACTCTCTGATGTCCGTTTGCCAATTTCTGGCGCCGTTGCCCGAAAGGGATTGACAACCCCTTTTACACGTCGGGTTGCGAGTATTTGTTATTTGTGTGCAGGTGTTGTTTACGTAGTGTTGCTTGGTTCTCCTACTGGTTCGATAACCTTGGTTTCATCACTGAGGGAAATACCTACCGCCGCTGTGCTGCATTATCCCTTCCTCTTTGGGGAAATACCGACGTAGCTTCAAGCGGCATCAAAAGGAATTTCTGGCGCCGTTGCCAGGGAGGATCTTCAACATATACCAGGTTCCTAATCACAAAAATCATCTCCTCGCAATTTACATTATTTGCCATTTGCCTCTCGTTTTCCTCTCCCACACTTCACAAAAATTTGCCGTTTTATTCACCCTCTTTTTCGTTCGCCGTTTTCTTACCAGATCTGTTTTTGAGTGCAATCTTGTTACGTAGTCACAATGACTCAAGAGAACACCAAGTTGTGTGATTTCTCAAATACCAACAACAATGATTTTCTTAGCACTCCGATTGCTCCTCCCGCCACTAGTGCGGAGACTTGTGATATTAATACTGCTTTGCTGAATCTTGTTATGAAAGATCAATTTTCCGGTACTCCTAATGAGGATGCCGCGTCCCATCTTAACACATTCGTGGAATTATGCGATATGCAAAAGAAAAAAGATGTGGACAATGATGTTGTGAAGTTGAAATTATTTCCGTTTTCTTTGCGAGGTCATGCAAAAATTTGGTTTTCTTCTTTGCCTCGTAATAGTATCGATTCTTGGAATAAGTGCAAAGATGCTTTTATCACTAAGTATTTTCCGCCCGCAAAAATTATTTCTCTTAGAACCCAGATCATGAATTTCAAGCAACTTGAACATGAGCATGTCGCACAATCTTGGGAAAGGATGAAAATGATGCTAAGGAATTGCCCAACTCATGGGTTAAATCTTTGGATGATCATACAAAAATTTTATGCGGGGTTGAATTTTGTTTCTCGTAATCTTTTAGATTCCGACGCGGGTGGTACTTTTATGGAAATTACTTTGGGTGAAGCCACCAAATTGCTTGATAATATCATGGCAAATTATTCACAATGGCATACCGAAAGAGCTCCTACTAGTAAAAAAGTTAATTCGGTTGAAGAATTTTCTTCTTTGAGTGAAAAAGTTGATGCTCTTATGAAATTGGTTGCTAGTAAAGGTGCTCCTATTGATTTTAATGATGTGCCTTTGTCTACTTTGATTGAGCAAAATAGTGATGCCGTAGATGTGAATTTTATCTCGCGAAACAATTTCAATAACAATGCTTATAGAGGTAATTTTAATCCTAGGCCTTTTCCTAGTAATTCTTCTAATAATTATGGTAATTCCTATGGTAATCCTTCTTATAATAATAATAGGAACACCTCTGATCTTGAGAATAATATTAAAGAATTTATCAATACTCAAAAAGTTTTCAATGCTTCGATGGAAGAAAGGTTGAATAAGATTGATGATTTGTCTAGAAGTGTTGATAGAATTTCTCATGATGTGGAAAATCTCAAGATGAAAAGTTTTGTGCCTAAAGTTGAGGAATTAATTAAAGCTCTTTGTGTTTCTATGGATGAAAGTAAGACAAGAACCGCTATGCTTAGAGCTAGAAGAGAATTTTTAGAAAAGGCGTTTTCTAGTGATTGCTTTCATAAAAGTGATGAAGATCTTAAAATGATTGGTGTTTCTTCTATTGATTCCTTGTTTAGTAAAATTAAGATTGATGAAAAAGGGACTGGAGAAGAGTCAACTTTAGTTAGAAGGCGTCCCGATAATTTGGAGGGTGAAAATCTTGTTGAAAAATTTGATAAAAGTGGGTTTGAAGAGGTCAAGACTTTAACCAGTGATGTGCCCACTATTTTGGATTACAAAGACTTAAATTATGATAGCTGCTCTTTGATTGATTGTATTTCTTTGTTGCAATCCATGATAAACTCAACCCATGCTTATGAACAAAATAAAGCTTTTACTAAACATATTGTTGATGCTATGATGAAAGCTTTGGAAGAAAAGTTGGAATTAGAAGTTTCAATTCCTAGAAAATTACATGATGAGTGGGAACCTACTATCAAAGTCAAGATTAAAAATTATGAGTGTTTTGCTTTATGTGACTTGGGTGCTAGTGTTTCTGCAGTTCCGAAATCTTTATGTGATGTGCTTGGTCTTACCGATATTGAAGAATGCTCTTTAAATTTGCACTTGGCGGATTCTACTATTAAAAAGCCTATGGGAAGGATTAATGATGTTCTTATTCTTGAAAATAGGAATTATGTGCCCATAGATTTTATTGTTCTTGATATTGATTGTAATCCGTCTTGTCCAATTATTCTTGGTAGACCGTTTTTACGCACTATTGGTGCCGTGATTGATATGAAAGAAGGCAATATTAAATTTGAATTTCCACTAAGGAAGGGTATGGAACACTTCCCTAGAACAAGAATTAGGCCTCAATATGAATCAATCATGAGGGCATCTTATGGATCTCGAAACAAAGATGACTAAACTTAGATCCTTGCTTTATGCCTAGCAAGGGGCGTGAAACAATAGCACTTGTTGGGAGGCAACCCAATGAATAAAATTTACTATTTTGCTTTTTGCTTTCTGTTATTGAGTGTTTGCACAATTATGCTACTGTTATAATTGTGTTTCTTGTGTCTTAATTAGTGTTTGTGCCAAGTAAAGCCTTTAGGATTATGTTGGGTGATAGTTGATTTGATCTTGTTGGAAAACAGAAACTTTTGCATACAGTAAAACAATTTTAAAAATTTACAGCAGGGACGAAAAATTCTGAATTTTTTACACAAGATTGATAGACAAATTTCCTCTATTATCCTAATTTTTCAGAATTTTTGGAGTTTTAGAAGTATTCTAAATATCCAGATTACTACAGACTATTCTGTTTTTGACAGATTCTGTTTTCTTTGCGTTGTGTGCTTGTTTTGATGATTCTATGGTTTTATGTGATGACTTTTTGCCATAGAAAAGTTGGAATACAGTAGATATAATGCAAGAATAAAATATGAATTGGTTTTCTACAGTACTTATAGTAGTGATTTGCTTTCTTATACTAACGGATCTCACGAAGGTTTTGTTGAGTTTTGTGTGATTGAAGTTTTCAAGTTTTGGGTTATCTTACGATGGATGAAGGAATAAGGAGTAAGAAGATCCTAAGCTTGGGGATGCCCATGGCATCCCAAGCTATTATCTAAAGAGAAGCAAGCAACTACGCTTGGGGATGCCCCGAGTGGCATCCCCTCTTTCTTCTAACGACCATCGGTATTTTACTCGAAGCTATATTTTTATTTGTCACATACTATGAGTTTTGCTTGGATCGTCTTGTATGATATGAGTCTTTGCTTGTTTTGCTTTGTGTTCTAAGTTATGAATCCTTTCTGGACACACCTATCTGAGACAGCCAAAAATATGCCATGACTTGTTAGAATTTCTCTCTATGCTTCACTTAAATTTTTATGAGCTATGGATTTGCTCTAGTGCTTCACTTATATCTTTTTGAGCACGGCGTGCTTTAGTATTTTTGAAGAAATGCTCTCATGCTTCACTTAGATTTATTTGGGAGTTAGTAAATTTTTTAAGAAATTCTCTCTTGCTTCACTTAAATTAATTTGAGAGAAAGAAGTATTATGCTCATGATCTTCACTTATATTTGTTTGAGCTTATCAAAAGCAACACATGAAAATTAGTTCCAAAGTGATAGATATCCAAGAAGGATATAATAAAAACTTTCATGAAGATCATTGGACAAAATAAACTTGATTCCTTGTAATAGTTTTGAGATATGATGATGTGATATGTGAGTTATGTTGATGAGTAATTGTGCTTTAGTAAGAATATTGGTGTTAAGGTTTGTGATTCCCTATGCAAGCACGAAAGTCAATAGTTATGCAATGAAATTATATCCTACTTGTGGTGCATTATTCGGTGTTAATTATGCTTAATGCTCGCTTATGAGATTATTCATTTTTTGGTTGGTCGCTTCTCAATCTTTTGCTAGCCTTCATTTTGCACTAAGTATGATCACTACTTGTGCATCCAAAAACCCTTTAAACCAGTTTTGCCACACGAGTCCACTATATCTACCTATATGCGGTATTCTTTTGCCGTTCTAAGCAAATTTGTATGTGCCATCTCTAATTTTCAAAATAAACTTCTCTTTTGTGTGTTCGTACCTCTCGCGAGGCGGTGAGGGGTGGCTAATATTTTCCATGCTAGATGTGTTATTCTAACGATGAGTGTTTATTCACTTGTCATTGCACGAGAGTAAGGCAAAGGTATTAGGGATGCCCAGTCCTGAAATGAAAAATGAATTTACTTTATGTTGTCAAATAATAAATTCCTTGGAAAGTGTTGGTATGGAGGGCACCCGTGGATACGGCTAGCTATGGAAAGTGAAAGAAATGGTGGAAAAAGGAATAAACTTTATTTTCTGTTTGGGAACCGCCTATGATATATCTAGCATGGAAAGTGTTGGGAACTCTAAGTCGTTTTCGTTGGTGGGAAAAGCACACCTCCCAAAATGTTTTTATCTCTAAGTTTTTCGCTTTGAGCTCTGGCACCTCTAACAAATCCCTACTTCCCTCTGCGAAGGGCCTTTCTTTACTTTATGCAATTTTTATTTTTAATTTGAGTCTCCATCTTCTCTTATAAAGCACCAACTAGGAGGCACTATGATCGTACTTGAGCATTGGGTGTAGTTAATATGCGAGTGTGTTTCATGAATGGATCAATGGTTGAGCATGATGGGCTAGGGATAACTTATTTTAGCGTTGATATTTTGAAAGACATAGTTGCTTGTTGATATGCTTGAGTATTTAAGTCATCATGTCAAAACTAGACTATTGCTTTGAATCATATAAAAGTCCAAATGTCCATGCTATAAAGGAAAGAATATGAGATGACATGTTAGGCAGCATTCCACATCAAAAATTCTGTTTTTATCATTTACCTACTCGAGGACGAGCAGGAATTAAGCTTAGGGATGCTGATACATCTCCAACGTATCTATAATTTTTTATTGCTCCATGCTGTTATATTATCATTCTTGGACGTTTTACAATCATTTTATAGTCATTTTATATCTTTTTTGGTACTAACCTATTGACATAGTGCCAAGTGCCAGTTGCTGTTTTTTACATGTTTTTTACATCGCAGGAAATCAATACCAAACGGAGTCCAAACGCAGTGAAACTTTTTGTGGATTTTTTTGGACCAGAATACATCCAGTGGCCGGAGAAGTGCCTGGGGGGTGCTCCGAGGGGAGCAGAACCCACTAGGGCACGCTTGGAGGCCCAGGCGCGCCCTGGTGGGTTGTGCCCACCTCGGGTGCCCCCCGAACCGCCTCTTTGCTCTATAAATAACCCAATATTCCAGAAACCCTAGGGGAGGAGTCGAAAATCAATTCCAGTCGCCGCAGAGTCCAGAACCACCAGATCCAATCTAGACACCATCATGGAGGGGTTCACCACTTCCATTGGTGCCTCTCCGATGATGCGTGAGTAGTTCTTTGTAGACCTACGGGTCCGTAGTTAGTAGCTAGATGGCTTCCTCTCTCTCTCTCTTGATCTTCAATACAATGGTCTCTTGGAGATCCATATGATGTAATTCTTTTTGCGGTGTGTTTTTGGGATCCGATGAACTTTGAGTTTATGATCAGATCTATCTTTTTATCCATGAAAGTTATTTGAGTCTTCTTTGATCTCTTATATGCACGATTGCTTATAGCCTCGTATTTCTTCTCCGATATTTGGGTTTTGTTTGGCCAACTTGATCTATTTTATCTTGCAATGGGAAGAGGTGCTTTGTAGTGGGTTCGATCTTACGGTGCCTGATCCCAGTGACAGAAGGGGAACCGACATGTATGTATCGTTGCTACTAAGGATAAAACGATGGGGTCTATTTCTACATAAATAGATCTTGTCTACATCATGTCATCGTTCTTATTGCATTACTCCGTTTCTCCATGAACTTAATACACTAGATGCATGCTGGATAGTGGTCGATGTGTGGAGTAATAGTAGTAGATGCAGGCAGGAGTCGGTCTACTAATCTTGGACGTGATGCCTATATAATGATCATTACCTGGATATCGTCATGATTATTTGGAGTTTTATCAATTGCCCAACAGTAATTTGTTCACCCACCGTTTGCTATTTTTCTCGAGAGAAGCCACTAGTGAAACCTACGGCCCCCGGGTCTCTTCTTTAATATATTTGCCTTTGCGATCTATTTTCCTTTGCTTTTATTTTCAGATCTATTAAACCAAAAATACAAAAATACCTTGCTGCACTTTATTTTATTTGGCGTTAGATCTATCAATGTTTACTACTCTCTCTTGTCCGTTTGCCAATTTCTGGCGCCGTTGCCTGAAAGGGATTGACAACCCCTTTTACACGTCGGGCTGCGAGTATTTGTTATTTGTGTGCAGGTGCTGTTTACGTAGTGTTGCTTGGTTCTCCTACTGGTTCGATAACCTTGGTTTCATCACTGAGGGAAATACCTACCGCCGCTGTGCTGCATCATCCCTTCCTCTTTGGGGAAATACCGATGTAGCTTCAAGCCGCATCAGCGGCCTTCTTGCTAGACGAAGAAGAGCCGGAGCTGGTGACGAATACCTCTACCCGGACGCAGAGGTCCGCCGCCCCAGCGGAGATGTCGTCGCAGAGGGGGACGGGCGAGTCAGAGACGTCGAGCACCCCGCTGGGGTACTCATATGCTGTGGGCGCGTCGAAGATGGGCAGCGCGGCGAAGGAGGCGGTGAGCGTGTCGATGGCGTCGGCTACCAGCACGACGGGCTCAGGGGACGCGCAGCGCGCAACGCACTCACCGGAATCGATGAGGGGCCCGTCTGGAACATGTCTCCGGCCGGGACCTCGAGCTGCCCCACGGTGGGCGCCAACTGTCATGGTGGGTGCACGGCAGATGCCAAAGGATGGCTAAAGAGAGGGACAGGCTCGAGGGCACCAGTGGGCTCCAGAGGCGAGGTCGGCATGAGCGAGCGTGGGACGCAAGACATGCCCAGGTTTGGGGCTCTCCGGAGAGATAACACCCCTAGTCCTGCCGAGAGTGGTTTATATGTACCAGTACAGGGTTGCTCCTGGATCTGTTTGGGGGAGGAAGGAAGGCAGGCCAAGGCTCAGGCTGTTCCTTCTCCTTGTGTGTGTGTGTGTGTTCTACTGGTGGATTATCTCATGTGTTCGCCCGTGTACATGGAGGGCTCATGGGGGGTTTTATAGGTCAACCCCCAGGGTCATGATGGTAAAGTTACATGGCCGCGGGGCCGGGATGTCAGTGTTTGGGAAGCTGGTGCTGGGACCCGTCGGATTCTCCGGGCGCAGGCCCCGCGCGCCAGAGGGCACTGTTGCCTATCTTGTCTTGCGTCACAGAGTGGTTGAGCCGGCTTAGCTATAGTGGCACATCGCCCGGTCGCCATCGGCCTACGTCAGTAGGACGAGGGGCGCACTGTTGCCATGCCGGCCCTGGTCAGCGGGGTAGGTGGGGCACTGTTGCCACGCTCCTGCCGGTCAGAGGGGTTGGTGGGCCACTCTAGCCGTGCTCATCTCCCATACAGGGACTTGATCCGTCGTACGCCTTGGATGGGACGGGAGCTGACCCGAGGCCGGGTTGAGGAGGTCTTGGTTTGGCGGAGCCGGCCGTCATGCGCCAGCGGGCCCGGCCGGGATGTGGGGCTTGACCAGGTTGCGGGCTTGGCCGGGTCGAGGAATCCGGCCAAGCACAAGCCAGATTGAGGGGTGAGGCCGGCCCCGATGTTTTAAGAAGGATCCGGGTTCCGTTGCCTGCCCGGGGTCCATCCCCCCGACAAAGTGTGTGTGATGGACAGCCTATGCCACATAGTTTCTTCTATGCACCATGTGTGATGCATTCAATAACGCACACAATAAAATTATGAATATCGTCTGCAATGGCAACGCTATCACAAACGATTTAATGGGGAAAATTGTGCCTGATTTACCTGCAAACGGAAATGTTTTCCTTGGAGTGACTGTGTGGGATGTATATACGAACAGAAACGTACTTCTTGCATTAACTGTGTGGGATGTACATACTAACGGAAACGTATACCTTGGATTGACTGTGTGGAATGTACATACGAATGGAAACGTTTAGCCAGGACTGACTGTGTGGGATGTACTTACGACTGGAAACGATTTGGCATGTATAATTGTATTTTTTTAGCACAACTGTACGTATAATCGTATTTGATCGCTCGCCCGTCGCACACGGCCTCATTTTGCCGAGCGTGTGTGACCAGAGGACCTATCCCCGACGGTTTCTGGGTCGTGTGGGAAAGACCCCCCTATCGCAGTCACTCACTTGGTGACGGTTCAAAATGCCGTCACAGAAAGGGGTTAAAAACCGTTTGTATAGCACCTCGCTGTACCAGTGGTGGTTGGCGCATCAGTGATTGAAGTCACGCTCCCCGGCCATGCATCACAAGGGCATGGAACAGTTGTTAGTACCACTCATCAGTTTCCACTTTAATCGGGTGGCTGCCATTCTTATTCTTCAACCACCTAGGAGGAGGTTCTCTTCAAAAGAAGACAAGATGACTTTGCACGGTTGTGCTTGTTAATTGGTAAGGCATGTAATTAGAGTATATTATTGCAAATTTTTTGAAATATGAACACATAAAAAATAGATTGGTGATGCCGTGTGTGCGGTGTGATCTCCTTCGTCATGGGGGCTAATCAAGCCATGGAGGATCGTTGGATTGCCATCCAACGGTTGCCTAGTGCAAAAGCGCCTAGCAATGATTCGAAATATATTTTCATATTTATTGTTTTAATCATCTTCTTAAAATGGTGCCTATGAGAATTTCCTTTGTAAAATAAGTCATCCATAATATGTTTTCTTGGCAAAACATTTGTGCAATCGTATCACAAATAAGAGTGTGTCTTTGGCGAGTCTTTGAAGATAAAATAAATGAGTCAAAATGGCTTCTTGGTCCGTGCAATACTCAATTATTCAAACGTCTATTGAGCCCATACGAGCAATGATGCAAAATTGTGTTCCAGCCAATGAGAAACCTTGTGAGCTTTGCAAGTAGCGACACACGCAACGTAAACAACGATCAGTTGATAGTAAGTGGAGAAAGATGCACCATTGGTTTGTTTTCGATCATGTGTCCACTGTTACACATTTCCAAAACATGTGCCCATTATTGCTTTTTGGTAGTACTTCTCATTGTTTTTTAGTGGTAATACTGCTCACTGGTTATCTCGAAGAAGAAAATAAATGGAAAAGTGTGTATCGCACTTAAAAGGCCCATTGGTAATGTCTGAGTGTCGTACAATCCATTGGAAACCTGGGTGAAAACATGGATGCTTCAACATGGGCTTGTTGGTCCATGCAATACTCAATGATTCAAACGGTTGTGTGATCCCATGCAAGCAATGATAGAAAATTGTGTGCCAGAAAATGAGGAAACCCTCACGTATACCTCTTGATTAATACAAAACATATATTGGATACCAAGAAGGAATACATCATAAAGTCTAGATTATCGCTTGGGTGCGACAAACCGACATCCTTTTACTTCCGATCCAACAGATCATGTATTAAATCCATCTCGTATATATCAAGATTAGTATAAAATACGTTACTTTTTGAAGGGTGTGACCCCCCTCTAGCGCCCTTCGATTCAACGGATTTTTTTGGAAGTCTCAAACCCACATCGTAAATCTCATGATTAATGCAGGACTCGTATTTCTTATCAACAGATAATTCTCTTGATCATGTTCAAAGCATCCCCCATTTTGGGGGGCACAGCAGAATGGTTCCTACTTTTGATCCAATGGTGTGTACGTAAGCACAGTCACTTGAACCTACAACATGGATTTGAAGTCCCCATTGGATGCAACTTCAAATCCACGTTGTAGGTTCAAGTAACTTCAAATCCTGTCTCAGTTTTCCTTTTCTTAATTGTCTCCGCCACCGCCCCTCTTTCTCACATGCCTCCTCCTCGCCTTGACTGCGAACAAGCCACCCTCCTAAAATACTCATGCTTTGTCCCCCTACTGGCAACTCCAGCGCACGCACATGCCGTCCTTCGCCACTCATCCAACCGCTCCGTGCCACGGCCTATGAATCCCCCCACTGTCTCCACCCATACTCTCTTCGTCCAGGTCATCATCCCGTGCCACCGTATTTTGTTTCCCTTTTTCATAGGAAAGTGAATTGTCGGCCCCGACTATGGCAAAGCTTCGCTTAGTAGGGGCCGCCACAGTCGGGGCCGCAATGCCGATTCTCCTGCCTAGAACATGAGGATTGTTGCTTGTCCCTGCTCTTTTCCTTCCATCTTAGTATATTCGTTCTTAGCTTGCCCGGGTGGTGGCTGCCATGTCGGTGTTGCGAGTCACGCTCCTCGGCCATGCATCACAAGGGAAGACAACAATTGTCAGTACCACTCATCGGTTTAAACTTAATTGGGTGGCTACTTATTCTTCAACCACCTAGGAGGAGGTTTACTTTACACAATTGCGCTTGTTAATGGGTAATGCATGTAATTAGTGTGCATTATTGCAATAATATTTGAAATATGAACAGATGAAAATAGATTGTTGATGGTGTGTTTGCGGCATGACCTCCTTCGTCATGGGGGCTTATCGAACCATGGAGGGTCGTTGGATTGCCATGCAAAAGTGCCTCGTAAAGATTCCAAATTTAGTTTTATTTCCATATGTGCTAACCATCTTCTTAAAATGGTGCCTATGAGATTTGATTTTGGAAAAGAAGTCATCAAAAATATGTTTTCTTCGTAAAACATTTGTGCGATCATATCACGCATAAGAGTATCTTTGGAGAGTCTTTAAGGAAAGAATAAATGAGGCAAAATGGCTTCTTTGTCCGTGCAATGCTCAATGATTCAAACGTCTGTGTGAGCCCACTCATGCAACGACACAAAAATGAGGGCCAGCGAATGAGAAACCTTGCAAGCTCTGCATGTAGCGACGCACGCACCGGCAATGATCAGTTGATAGTAAGTGGAGAAAGATACACCATTGATTTGTTTTGGATCATGTTTCCACAGTTACACATTTTCAAAACATGTGCCTGTTATTTCTATTTGATAGTAATGCTCATTGGTTATCTCAAAAAAAATGTGTGGAAAAGTGTATCACACTTAAAAGCTGCATTGGTAATGTGTGCGTGTGTGTGGGGGGGGGGGGGTAAGACCAACTGGAAACCTGGGTGAAAACATGGATGCTTCAACATGGCTTGTTGGTCCATTCAATACTCACTGATTCAAATGGCTGTGTGATCCCAAGCAAGAAGCAACAGAAAATTGTGCGCCCGCAAACGAGGCAACCCCCTCGTATACCTACTAATTAATACAAAACATATATTGGATACCAAGAATGAATACATCATAAAGTCTCGATTATCGCTTGGAAGCGACAAACCGCCCTCCTTTTACTTCCGATCCAACAGATCATGTCTCAAATCCATCTCGTATATCTCATGATTAATACAAAGTACGTTACTTTTGCATGGATGTGACCTCCCTCACGCCCCCTGAGATTAAACAAATTTTTGGGAAGTCTCAAACCCACATCGTGTATCTCACGATTAATGTAGGACTTGTAGTTCTTACCAATGGTTAATTCTCTTGACCATCTTGTAAGCATCCCCCTTTTTAGGGGTCACGGCAGAACCTCTCTTACTTTTGATTCGACGCCATGTATGCAAGCACAATCACTTGAACCTGCGGCGTGGATCTAAAGTTTCATCCGACGACGACTTTAAATACCAATGCCGCTCCCTCTCTATTTTCCTTTTCTTGATCGTATCCGCCTCCGCCCCTCTCTCTCTCGCCTGCCTCCTACTCTCCTCAACTGTGAACAAACCAACCTCCAAAAATCCTTCGCTGCTCACCCAACCGCTTCGTGCCACGGCCTCTGAATCCCGCTACCGTCTCAACCCAGATTCTCTTCGTCCCGGTCGTCATCGTGTGCCACCGTCTTTTGTTTCCCTTTTTCGTAGAAAAGTGGATCGTCGGCCCTGGCTGCGGCAAAGGTTCATTTAGTAGGGGCGGCGGCGCTGATTCTCCTGCCTAGAACATGAGGATTGTTTCTTGGCCCCGCTCTTTTCCTCCCATCTTAGTATATTTGTTCTTAGCTTGCCCGGGTGGTGGCTACCATTTCGGTGATGTGAGTCGTCGCTCCCCGGCCATGCTTCACAAGGGCAGGGAACAACTGTCAGTACCGCTCATCGGTTTCCACTTTAATTGGGTGGCTACCCAATCATATTCTTCAACCACCAAGGAGGAGGTTGTCTTCAAACAGAAACAAGATGACTTTACACAATTGTGCTTGTTACCGGGGAAGGCATGTAATTAGAGTGTATTATTGCAAAATTATTTTAAATATGAACACATGAAAATAGATTGGTGATGGTGTGTGTGCGGCGTGACCTCCTTCGTCTTGGGGGCTAATCGAACCATGGAGGGTCGTTGGATTGCCATCCGATGGTTGCTTAGTGCAAAAGCGCGTCACATCCATTCCAAATTGATCTTTATTTCCATATATATTATTTTAATTATGTTCTTAAAATGGTGCCTATCAGGTTTGCTTTTGGAAAAGAAGTCATTGGTCATATGTTTTCTTAGCTAAACATTTGTGCAACCGTATCTTTGGAGAGTCTTTAAGGAAAGAATAAATTTGTCCAAATGTCTTCTTGGTCCATGCAATACTCAATGATTCAAACGCTTGTGTGAGCCCAAGCAAGCAATGACACGAAATTGTGGGCCAGGGAACGAGAAACCTTGCGAGCTCAGCATGTAGCGACGCACGCACCGGCAACAATGATCTGGTTACAGTAATTGGAGAAAGATACGCGGTTTATTTCTTTTGGATTATGTGTCCACTATTACACATTTCCAAAACATGTGTCTGTTATCGCTTTTTGGTAGTACTGTTCATTGGTTATCTCAAAGAAGAAAATGAGTGGAAAAGTGTGTATCACACTTAAAAGGTAAATTGGTAATGTGTGTTTGTGTATGGTACAACCCATTGGAAACCTGGGTGAAAACATGGATGCTTCAACATGTCTTGTTGGTCCATTCAATACTCAATGATTCAAACGGTTGTGTGATCCCATGAAAGCAATGACAGAAAATTGTGCGCCAGCAAATGAGGAAACCCCCTCGTATACCTCCTGATTAATACAAAACATATATTGGATACCAAGAATGAATACATCATAAAGCCTTGACTGTCGCTTGGATGCGACAAACCTCCCTCTTTTTACTTCCGATCCAAAAGATCCTATCTCAAATCCATCTCATATATCTCATGATTAATACAAAATACGTTACTTTTTCATCGTTGTGACCCCCCTCCCGCCCCCAGATTCAACGGATTTTTTGGAAATCTTGAACCCACATCGTATATCTCATGATTAATGTAGGACTCGTATTTCTTATCAACAGTTTATTGCCTTGATCATGTTCTAAGCATCCCCCTTTTCAGGCGGCATGGCCGAGTCTCCTCCCTCGAACATGAGGATCATTGCTTGCCCAGCTCTTTTCCTCCCATTGTAGTACATTCGTTCCTAGCTTGCCTGGGTGGTGGATACCATTTCGGTGATGCGAGTCACACTCCCGGACCATGCATCACAAGGGCAGGCAACAGTTGTTAGTACCGCTCATCGGTTTCCACTTTAGTTGGGTGGCTACCCGTTCTTATTCTTAAATCACCTTGGAGGAAGTTCTCTTCAAACGGAGACATGATGACTTTGCACAATTATGCTTGTTAACGGGTAAGACATGTAATTAGAGTGTATTATTGCAAAAATATCTGAAATATGAACACATGAAAATAGATTGGTGATGGCGTGTGTATGGCATGACCTCCTTCGTCATGCGGGCTGATCGAACCATGGAGGGTCATTGGATGGCCATCCGATGGTTACCTATTTTAAAAGCCCCCGACAATGATTCCAAATTTATTTTTATTTCTATATGTATTGTTTTAATCATGTTTTTAAATTGTGCATATGAGATTTTCTTTTGGAAAATAAGTCACCGGTAATATGTTTCCTTGGCAACACATTTGTGCGATTGTATCACCCATAAGAGTACCTTGGGAGAGTCTTTAAGTAAAGAATAAATGAGTCAAAATGGCTTCTTGGTGCACACAATACTCAATGATTCAAACGTTCGTCTGAGCCCATGACACAAAATTGTGGGCCAGCGAACGAGAAACCTTGCGAGCTCTTCATGTAGATACACACGCAGGCAACGACGATCAGTTGATAGTAAGTGGAGAAAGATACACCATGGAATTGTTTTGGATCATGTTTCCAAGGTTACACATTTCCAAACTTGTGCCTATTATTGCTTTTTTGTAGGACTTCTTATTGATTATCTCAAAGAACAAAATGAGTGGAAAGTGTGTATCGCACTTAAAAGGCGCATTGGTAATGTGTGTGTGTGTGTCATACAATCCATTGGAAACCTAGGCGAAAACTTGGATGCTTCAACATGGCTTGTTATTCAGTTCAATACTAAATGATTCAAACAGTTGTGTGATCCCATGCAAGCAACAACAGCAAATTGTGCACCAGCAAACGAGAAACACCCCCCGTATACCTCCTGATTTTTACCAAACATATAGTGGATACCAAGAATGAATACGTCATAAAGTCTCGACAATCGTTTGGATGCGACAAATATATCCTGTCTCAAATCCATCCTCCTTTTACTTCCGATCAAATATATCATGTCTCAAATCCATCTCATATATCTCATGATTAGTACAAAATACATTACTTTACATGGGTGTGAGCCCCTCCCCCCCCCCCCCCCCCCCCCCCCCGTAGATTCAATGATTTTTTGGAAGTCTCAGACCCACCTCGTATATCTCATGATTAATGTAGGAATCATATTTCTTATCAACAGTTAATTCTCTTGATCATCTTCTAAGCATCCCCCTTTTCAGGGGGCTCAACGAAACCGCTCTTACTTTTGATCCCGCGGTGTGTACACAAGCACAGTCACTTGAACGTATGGTGTGGAGCTAAAGTTGCATTAAACGGCGACTTTAAAGACCAATGCCTCTCTGGTTTCCATTTCTTGATCATCTCCGCCTTTGTCCCTCTCTTTCCCTACCTCTTCCTCGCCTCGATAGCGAACAAAACACTCTCCTAAAAAGATGCATGCTACGTCTTCCTCCTGGCAATGCAACTCCGGATGAAACTCCGGTGCATGCCCATGCAGCCCTTCGATGTTCATCCAACCGCTATATGAAACGGCCTTTGAATCCCGCCACCATCTCTACCCATATTCTCTTCGTCCCAGTCGTCATCTCGTGCCACCATATTTTGTTTCCCTTTTTCATAGAAATGTGAATCATCGGCCCCGGTTGTGGCAAAGGTTTGTCAGTATGGGCGGCGGCGCTGATTCTCCATCCTGGAACATGAGGATCATTGCTTGCCCCTGCTCTTTTCCTTCAATCTTAGTATATTCATTCTTAACTTGCCCGGGTGGTGGCTGCCATTTCGGTGATGCGAGTTACGCTCCCCGGCCATGCATCACAAGGGCAGAAAACAACTATTGGTACAACTCATCGGTTTGCACTTTAATCAGGTGGCTACCCGTTATTATTATTCAACCACCTAGGAGGAGCTAATTATCAAATAGAGATAGATTACTTTGCACAATTGTGCTTATTAATAGGTAAGTCATGTAATTAGAGTGTATTGTAGCAAAAATATTTGAAATATGTACCCATGAAAATATATTGGTGATGGGGTGTGTGCGGCGTGACCTCCTTCGTCATGGGGGCTAATCGAACCATGGAGGGTCGTTGGATTGCCATCCGGTGGTTGCCTAGTGCAAAAGCGCGTCGCAACCATTCCAAATTGATCTTTATTTCCATATCTATTGTGTTAATTATGTTCGTAAAATGGTGCCTATGAGGTTTTCTTTTGGAAAAGAAGTCATTGGTAATATGTTTTCTTAGCAAAAAAATTGTGCAACCATATCTTTGGAGTTTGGAGAGACTTTAAGGGAAGAATAAATTTGTCAAAATGGCTTCTTGGTCCATGCAATACTCAATGATTCAAACGCCTGTGTGAGCCCAAGCGAGCAACGACACAAAATTGTGGGCCAGGGAACAAGAAACCTTGCGAGCTCTGCATGTAGCGACACACGCACCGGCAACAATGATCAGGTTACAATAATTGGAGAAAGATACGTGATTGATTTGTTTTGGATCATGTGTCCACTATTACACATTTCCAAAACATGTGTCTGTTATCGCTTTTTGGTAGTACTGCTCATTGGTTATCTCAAAGAAGAAAATGAGTGGAAAAGTGTGTATCACACTTAAAAGGTAAATTGGTAATGTGTGTTTGTGTATCGTTCAACCCATTTGAAACCTTGGTGAAAATATGGATGCTTCAACATGTCTTGTTCGTCCATTCAATACTCAATGATTCAAATGGTTGTGTGATCCCATGAAAGCAACGACAGAAATTTGTGCGCTAGCAAATGAGGAAACCCCCTCATATACCTCCTGATTAATACAAAACATATATTGGATACCAAGAATGAATACATCATAAAGCCTCGACTATCGCTTGGATGCGACAAACCTCCCTCCTTTTACTTCTAATCCAAAAGATCCTATCTCAAATCCATCCCATATATCTCATGATTAATACAAAATACGTTACTTTTTCATTGCTATGACCCCCCCCCCCCCGGCCCAGATTCAACGGATTTTTTGGAAGTCTCGAACACACATCGTATATCTCATGATTAATGTAGGACTCATATTTCTTATCAATAGTTTATTCGCTTGATCATGTTCTAAGCATCCGCCTTTTCGGGGGCATGGCAGAACTGCTCTTACTTTTGATCCAGCGATATGTACACAAGCACAATCACTTGAACCTACGGCGTGGATCTAAAGTTGCATCCAACAATGACTTTGAAGACCGATGCCCCTCCCTCTCTGTTTTCCTTTTCTGGATCGTATCCGCCTCCGCCCCTCTCTTTCTCCTGCCTCCTCCTCGCCTCAGCAGTGAACAAGACACCCTTCTAAAAGACTCATCCTACGTCCTCCTCCTGGTAACTCTGGCGCACGCGCATGCAGTCCTTCGCTGCTCGTCCAACCGCTCCGTGACACAGCCTTTGAATCCCACCACCGTCTACACCTAGATTCTCTTCGTCCCGGTCGTCATCTCGTGCCACCGTCTTTTATTTCCCTTTTTCGTAGAAAAGTGAATCGTCGGCCTCGACTGCAGCAATGGTTCAATCAGTATGGCGCCGGCGCCGAGTCTCCTCCCTCGAACATGAGGATCATTGCTTGCCCCAACTATTTTCCTCTCATTTTAGTACATTCGTTCCTAGCTTGCCCGGGTGGTGGATACCATTCCGGTGATGCGAGTCACACTCCCGGACCATGCATCACAAGGGCATGCAATAGTTGTCAGTACCGCTCATTGGTTTCCACTTTAATTGGGTGGCTACCTGTTCTTATTCTTAAACCACCTAGGAGGAAGATCTCTTCAAACAGAGACAAGATGACTTTGCACAATTGTGCTTGTTAATGGGTAAGATATGTAATTAGAGTGTATTATTGCAAAAATATCCGAAATATGAACACATGAAAATAGAGTGGTGATGGTGTGTGTGTATGGCATGACCTCCTTTGTCATGGGGGCTGATCGAACCATGGAGGGTCGTTGGATGGACATCTGATGGTTGCCTAACGCAAAAGCCCCTGGCAACGAATCCAAATTTATTTTTATTTCCATATATATTGTTTTAATCATGTTTTTAAAATTGTGCCTATGAGATTTTGTTTTGGAAAATAAGTCATTGGTAATATGCACTAGTAGAAAACAGGGCTTTTGTCCCGGTTCCAGAGGGCCTTTAGTCCCGGTTCTGGAACCGGGACAAAAGGGTTGGGACTAAAGCCTCTAACCTTTAGTCCCGGTTCGCTTACGAACCGGGACTCCACGTGGCCGTCTGCTGGAGCGGGGTTGGAGGACCTTTAGTCCTGGTTGGTGTTACCAACCGGGACTAAAGGATTTTTTTTTATTTTTTTTATTTTTTTTGAATTTTCAAATCTTTGAATTATTTGACAATTTAATCTCCAATCACCCCTCCCTCCTCACTGCTTCAGAATTTAATCTCTAATCTCTAATCAGCACTCATTCCAAATCGTCTAACTTCCCGGCCGGTCACCCATCCTCTCACTACTCCAGCCTGAGCACGCTTAACTTTCGAGTTCTATTCCCCCTAGTTTCCAAGTCTGCACTTGTTGTTTTCCTGACAATACTAAGTTGTCAATCCTATTAACCCTTAGGAGTTGAACTTAAGCATTAAGCACCGTTTGAGTTTGAAACTATTATTCTAAAAAACAATAATTATTTAGTAACACTAATATTTCTTGAATAAGTAGTTTGACCACAGTTTGACCAGATTTAACCAAAATTCAAAAAAACTGAAATTTGAACATAACTTTTTTTCCTTTAAGAATTTGAGGATTCTAAAACATGTATTGGGTACTAAGATGTATACATCATAAAAACTCGACTATCTCTTGGATGCGACAAATCGCTCTCCTTTTACATCCGGTCCAACACATCTGTCTCAAATCCATAGCGTATATCTCATGATTAATATAAAATATGTTACTTTTTCATGGGCGTGCCCCCCTCCACCAGATTCATCGGATGCGTATTTTCGTGCTGATTTTTTTGATATATTATGCGGGTTTTTTCGACATCGTATGCAAAAGATATGGCCGTTTTACAATTTCATAACACTTTTTTGCAAAACATGTCCAAATTTAAGTTTTTTAATTTTCCTAACTAGTAGATGTAGTAACATAACTACATCTCGAAGGATTTTAATTTTTGAAGTTTTATCATTTTCTTTTGTTTTTTACAAAACTGAAATGGCGATACACCCGGGGGGGGTAGAGTTTGAACCTTTTTAGTCCGGGATGGTGTCCATCCAATCCTACCGTCGACTACATCTACTAGCACCGTCCCAGCCAGAGTCACAACTAAGGTTAACCAACCCAGAGTCACGTTCTATTAAAGTGGCAAAAATAATTACTTTTAATATAGCAAAACTAATTCTATCAACTATTATTAAAGACTAAACAACTACTAATACAAAACTTTACAAAAATTAATATTAATTTATTATAAAAATTTGTCTACTGTTGTCTAACAGAAGCATACTACAACATGTTAAAATCTATAGAAAGAACTAACTAAAAATAATTGAAAACAACAATTAAAGGACTAAAACAACTATATAAGCAAAACAGTATTGTTTTAATTAAAATCATAATATAAATTATTCTAAAAATAACCAAATAAATCTTACTATGACAACAATCTAACATGTGACTAGGAGCAAAAAGAATTATATTAAAAACTATTTTTAAACTCAAATTATTCAAATTTGAACAAATTCATATTTAAATCATTAAAATTTGTAAACTAATGGCACAAACAGAAACTAGACAAAATTTTGAATCTAATGCAAAAAGAATCACTCAAAAACATCAAATATCCTAAAAGATATAAGCAATTTAAAACAGAAACTAAACACAAAGAACAAATGGAAAAACAAAAAACAAATTTCAAAACCCCTTTAGTCCCGGTTCGTGGCTCCAACCGGGACTAAAGCCTCAACCACTTTAGTCCCGGTTCGTGGCTCGAACCGGGACTAAATGTCTAACCTTTTGTCCCGGTTTGAGCCACGAACTGGGACTAAAGGGCATCGCACCCTTTAGTCCCGGTTCGTGGCTCAAACCAGGACTAAAGGTCCCATTTGAACCGGGACTAATGCCTGCCCAGCGCCCTAGCCACTCGAACCGGGACTAATGCTCACATTAGTCCCGGTTCATAATGCAACCGGGACTAATGCTCCGATCCAGTTGTGACGAAAGCCCTGTTTTCTACTAGTGATGTTTCCTTGGCAAAACATTTGTGCGATTGTCTCACGCAAAAGAGTATCTTGGGAGAGTCTTTAAGTAAAGAATAAATGAGTCAAAATGGCTTCTTGGTGCATGCAATACTCAATGATTCAAATGTCCGTCTGAGCCCATGCAAGCAAAGACACAAAAATGTGGGCCAGCGATTGAGAAAACTTGTGAGCTCGTCAGGTAGAGACACACACACGGGCAACCACGATCAGTTCATAGTAAGTGGAGAAAGATACACCATGGATTTGCTTTGGATCATGTCTCCATGGTTACACATTTCCAAACCTGTGCCTGTTATTGCTTTTTTGTAGTACATCTTATTGGTTATCTCGAAGTAGAAAATGAGTGGAAAAGTGTGTATCGCACTTGAAAGGCGCATTGGTAATGTGTGTGTGTGTGTGTGTGTGTGTGTGTGTGTGTGTGTGTGTGTGTCATAAAAAACATTGGAAACTAGCCGAAAACATGGATGCTTCAACATAGATTGTTGTTCAGTTCAATACTTAATGATTCTAACGGTTGCGTGATCCCATGCAAGCAACAACAACAAATTGTGCACCAGCAAATGAGAAACACCCCGAGTATACCTCCTGATTATTACAAAACATATAGTGGATACCAAGAATGAATACATCATAAAGTCTCGACTATCATTTGGATGCGACAAATCACCCTCCTTTTACTTCCGATCAAATATATCCTGTCTCAAATCCATCTCGTATATCTCATGATTAATAAAAAATACGTTACTTTTCATGGGTGTGACCCCCTCCCGCCTCTAGATTCAACGATTTTTTAGAAGTCTCAGACCCACCTCGTATATCTTATGATTAATGTAGGACTCATATTTCTTATCAACAGTTAATTCTCTTGATCATCTTTTAAGCATCCTCCTTTTCTCGTGGGGGGGGGGTGGGCACGGTGGAACCGCTCTTACTTTTGAACCTAGGGTGTGGATTTAAAGTTGCATCCAGTAGAAAGTATAAAGATCGACACCCCTCCCTCTCTGTTTTCCTTTTCTTGATCGTCTCCACCTATGCCCCCTCTCTTTCTCCTACCCCCCTCGCATCGGCTACAAACAAAACACCCTCCTAAAAGACTGATGCTACGTCCTCCTCCTGGATGCTCATCCAACCGCTTCGTGCCACAGCCTCTGAATCCCGCACCATCTCCACCTAGATTCTCTTCGCCCCAGTCCTCATCTCATGCCACCGTCTTTTGTTTCAAATTTTGTAGAAAAGTGAATCGTCAGCCCCAACAGTGGCAAATGTTCATTCAGTATGGGCGGCGACGCCAATTCTCCTGTCTGGAACATGAGGATAATTGCTTGCCCCCGCTCTTTTTCTCCCATCTTAGTACATTTGTTCTTAGCTTGCCTGGGTGGTGGCTTCTATTTCAGTGATGCGATTCGCACTCCCCGGCTATGCATCACAAAGGCAGACAACAGTAGTCAGTACCGCTCATCAGCTTCCACTTTAATTGGGATGCTACCCATTCTTATTCTTCCACCACCTAGGAGGAGGTTCTCTTCAAACTAAGACAACATGACTTCGCACATTTGTGCTTGTTAATGGGTAAGGCATGTAATTATAGTGTATTATTGCAAAAATATTTGAAATATGAACACATGAAAATAGATTGGTGATGGTGTGTGTGCGAAGTGACTTCCTTCGTCATGGGGGATGATCGAACCATGGAGGGTCATTGGATTGCCATCCGATGGTTGCCTAGTGCAAAAGCACCTGGCAACATTCCCAAATTTATTTTTATTTCCATATCTATTGATTTAAGATCTTCTTAAAATGGTGCATATGAGAATTGCATTTGGAAAAGAAGTCATCGGTAATATGTTTTCTTGGCAAAACATTTGTGTGATAGTGTCACGCACTAGAGTGTATCTTTGGAGAATCTTTAAGGAAAGAATAAATGAGTCAAAATGGCCTCTTAGTCCATGCAATACTCAATGATTCAAACGTGTCTGTGAGCCCATGCAAGCAACGACACAAAATTGTGGGCCAACGAACGAGAAACATTGCGAGCGAGCTCTGCAGGTAGCAACGCACACACCAGCAATGACGACCAGTTGATAGTAAGTGGACGAAGGTAAACCTTTGATTTGTTTTGGATCATGTTTCCACTGTTACACATTTCTAAAACTTGTGCCTGTTATTTCTTTTTGGTAGTTCTGCTCATTGGTTATCTCGAAGTAGAAAATGAGTGGAAAACTGTGTATCACACATAAAAGGTGCATTGGTAATGTGTGTGTGTGTGTGTGTGTGATACATCCCATTGGAAACCTGGGTGAAAACATGGATGCTTCAACATGGCTTGTTGGTGTATTCAATAATCAATGATTCAAACGGCTGTGAGATCCCATGCAAGCAACGAAAGAAAATTGTGTGCCAGCAAACGACGAAACCCCTTGTATACCTCTCGATTAATACAAAACATGTATTGGGTACTAAGATGTATACATCATAAAAACTCGACTATCGCTTGGATGCGACAAATCGCTCTCCTTTTACTTCCGATCCAACACATCTGTCTCAAATCCATAGCGTATATCTCATGATTAATACAAAATACATTACTTTTTCAAGGGCGTGCCCCCCTCCCCCAGATTCATCGGATGCGGATTTTCGTGCTGATTTTTTTGATATATTATGCATTTTTTTCGACATCGTATGCAAAAGATATGGCCGTTTTACTATTTCATAACACTTTTTTGCGCAACGTGTCCAAATTTAAGTTTTTTAATTTTCCTAACTAGTATATGTAGTAACATAACTACATCTCGAAGGATTTTAATTTTTGAAGTTTTTATCATTTTCTTTTGTTTTTTACAAAACTGAAATGGTGATACACTGGGGGCGGGGGGGGGTAGAGTTTGAACCTTTTTAGTCCGGGATGGTGTCCATCCAATCCTACCGTCGACTACATCTGCTAGCACCGTCCTATCCAGAGTCACAACTAAGGTTAACCAACCTAGAGTCACGTTCTATTAAAGTGGCAAAAAGAATTACTTTTAATATAGCATAACTAATTCTATCAACTATTATTAAAGACTAAACAACTACTAATACAAAACTTTACCAAAATTAATATTAAGTAATTACAAATATTTATCTACTGTTGTCTAACAGAAGCATACTACAACATGTTAAAATCTATAGAAAGAACTAACTAAAAATAATTGAAAACAACAATTAAAGGACTAAAACAACTATATAAGCAAAACAGTACTGTTTTAATTAAAATCATAATATAAATTATTCTAAAAATAACCAAATAAATCTTACTGTGACAACAATCTAACATGTGACTAGGAGCAAAAAGAATTAAATTAAAAACTATTTTTAAACTCAAATTATTCACAATCTAGTGTTTGAAGCAAATTTGACCAAATTCATATTTAAATCATTCAAATTTGAAAACTAATGGCACAAACAGAAACTAGACAAAATTTTGAATCTAATGCAAAAAGAATCACTCAAAAACATCAAATATCCTAAAAGATATAAGCAATTTAAAACAGAAACTAAACACAAAGAACAAATGGAAAAACAAAAAACAAATTTCAAAACCCCTTTAGTCCCGGTTCGTGGCTCCAACCGGGACTAAAGGTACACCTTTAGTCCCGGTTGGAGCCACCAACTGGGACTAAAGCCTCAACCCCTTCAGTCCCAGTTCGTGGCTCGAACCGGGACTAAAGGTCTAACATTTAGTCCCGGTTTGAGCCACGAACCGGGACTAAAGGGCATCGCAACCTTTAGTCCCGGTTCGTGGCTCAAACCGGGACTAAAGGTCCCATTTGAACCAGGACTAATGCCTGCCCAGCGCCCTAGCCGCTCGAACCCGGACTAATGCTCAAATTAGTCCTGGTTCATAATGTAACCGGGACTAATGCTCGGATCCGGCTGTGACGAAAGCCATGTTTTCTACTAGTGATTTTTCCTTGTCAAATCATTTGTGCGATTGTATCACGCATAAGAGTATCTTGGGAGAGTCTTTAAGTAAAGAATAAATGAGTCAAAATGGCTTCTTGGTGCATGCAATACTCAATGATTCAAACGTCCGTCTGAGTCCATGCAAGCAAAGACACAAAATTGTGGGCCAGCGAACGAGAAACCTTGTGAGCTCCTCAGGTAGAGACACACACACGGGCAACCACGATCAATTGATAGTAAGTGGAGAAAGATACACCATGGATTTGCTTTGGATCATGTCTCCATGGTTACACATTTCCAAACCTATGCCTGTTATTGCTTTTTTGTAGTACATCTTATTGGTTATCTCGAAGTAGAAAATGAGTTGAAAAGTGTGTATCACACTTAAAAGGCGCATTGGTAATGTGTGTGTGTGTGTGTGTGTCATACAATCCATTACAAACCTAGGCGAGAACATGGATGCTTCAACATAGCTTGTTGTTCAGTTCAATACTTAATGATTCAAACGGCTGCGTGATCCCATGCAAGCAACAATAGCAAATTGTGCACCAGCAAACGAGAAACACCCCCCGTATACCTCCTGATTATTACAAAACATATAGTGGATACCAAGAATGAATACATCATAAAGTCTCGACTATCGTTTGGATGCGACAAATTACCCTCCTTTTACTTCTGATCAAATATATCCTGTCTCAAATCCATCTCGTATATCTCATGATTAATAAAAAATACGTTACTTTTCATGGGTGTGACCCCCTCCCGCCACTAGATTCAACGATTTTTTGGAAGTCTCAGACCCACCTCGTATATCTCATGATTAATGTAGGACTCATATTTCTTATCAACAATTAATTCTCTTGATCATCTTTTAAGCATCCCCCTTTTAGCGTGGGGGGTGGGCACGGTGGAACCGCTCTTACTTTTGATCCGGCGGTGTGTACACAAGCACAGTCACTTGAACCTAGGGTGTGGATTTAAAGTTGCATCCAGTAGAAACTTTAAAGATCGACACCCCTTCCTCTCTGTTTTCCTTTTCTAGATCGTCTCCACCTACGCCCATCTCTTTCTCCTACCCCCCTCGCATCGGCTACAAACAAAACACCCTCCTAAAAGACTGATGCTATGTTCTCCTCCTGGCTGCTCGTCCAACCGCATCATGCCGCGGCCTCTGAATCCCGCACCATCTCCACCTAGATTCTCTTCGTCCCGGTCCTCATCTCGTGCCACCGTCTTTTGTTTCAATTTTTGTAGAAAAGTGAATCGTCAGCCCCAACAGTGGCAAATGTTCATTTAGTATGGGCGGCGGCGCCGATTCTCCTGTCTGGAACATGAGGATAATTGCTTGCCCCCGCTCTTTTGCTCCCATCTTAGTACATTTGTTCTTAGCTTGCCTGGGTAGTGGCTTTTATTTCAGTGATGCGATTCGCACTCCCCGGCTATGCATCACAAAGGCAGACAATAGTTGTCAGTACCGCTCATCAGCTTCCACTTTAATTGGGATGCTACCCATTCTTATTCTTCCACCACCTAGGAGGAGGTTCTCTTCAAACTAAGACAACATGACTTCGCACATTTGTACTTGTTAACGGGTAAGGCATGTAATTAGAGTGTATTATTGCAAAAATATTTGAAATATGAACACATGAAAATAGATTGGTGATGGTGTGTGTGCGAAGTGACTTCCTTCGTCATGGGGGATGATCGAACCATGGAGGGTCATTGGATTGCCATCCGATGGTTGCCTAGTGCAAAAGTTCCTGGCAACATTCCCAAATTTATTTTTATTTCCATATCTTTTGTTTTAACATCTTCTTAAAATGGTGCCTATGAGATTTTCTTTTGGAAAAGAAGTCATCGGTAATATGTTTTCTTGGCAAAACATTTGTGTGATAGTGTCACGCACTAGAGTGTATCTTTGGAGAATCTTTAAGGAAAGAATAAATGAGTCAAAATGGCCTCTTGGTCCATGCAATACTCAACGATTCAAACGTGTCTGTGAGCCCATGCAAGCAACGACACAAAATTGTGGGCCAGCAAACGAGAAACATTGCAAGCGAGCTCTGCATGTAGCAACGCACACACCAGTAACGACGACCAGTTGATAGTAAGTGGACGAAGGTAAACCTTCGATTTGTTTTGGATCATGTTTCCACTGTTACACATTTCCAAAACTTGTGCCTGTTATTGCTTTTTGGTAGTTTTGCTCATTGGTTATCTCGAAGTAGAAAATGAGTGGAAAAGTGAGTATCACACTTAAAAGGTGCATTGGTAATGTGTGTGTGTGTGTGTGTGTGCGTGTGTGTGTGTGTGTGTGTGTGTGTGTTTGTGTGTGTGTGATACATCACATTGGAAACCTGGGTGAAAACATGGATGCTTCAACATGGCTTGTTGGTGTATTCAATAATCAATGATTCAAACGGCTGTGTGATCCCATGCAAGCAACGACAGAAAATTGTGTGGCAGCAAACGACGAAACCCCTTGTATACCTCTCGATTAATACAAAACATGTATTGGATACCAAGATGTATACATCATAAAAACTCGACTATCGCTTGGATGCGACAAATCGCTCTCCTTTTACTTCCGATCCAACACATCTGTCTCAAATCCATAGCTTATATCTCATGATTAATACAAAATACATTACTTTTTCATGGGCGTGCCCCCCTCCCCAAGATTCATCAGATGTGGATTTTCGTGCTGATTTTTTTGTTATATTATGCGTTTTTTTTCGACATCGTATGCAAAAGATACAGCCGTTTTACAATTTCATAACACTTTTTTGCAAAACATGTCCAAATTTAAGTTTTTTAATTTTCCTAACTAGTAGATGTAGTAAAATAACTACATCTCGAAGGATTTTAATTTTTGAAGTTTTATCATTTTCTTTTGTTTTTTACAAAACTGAAATGGCGATACACGGGGGCGGGGGGTAGAGTTTGAACCTTTTTAGTCCGGGATGGTGTCCATCCAATCCTATCGTCGACTACATCTGCAAGCACCGTCCCAGCCAGAATCACAACTAAGGTTAACCAACCCAGAGTCACGTTCTATTAAACTGGCAAAAAGAGTTACTTTTAATATACCAAAACTAATTCTATCAACTATTATTAAAGACTAAACAACTACTAATACAAAACTTTACCAAAATTAATATTAATTAATTATAAAAATGTATCTACTGTTGTCTAACAGAAGCATACTACAAGATGTTAAAATCTATAGAAAGAACTAACTAAAAATAATTGAAAACAACAATTAAAGGATAAAACAACTATATAATTAAAACAGTACTGTTTTAATTAAAATCATAATATAAATTATTCTAAAAAATAACCCTAATCTTTACTGTTGACAACAATCTAACATGTGACTAGGAGCAAAAAGAATTAAATTAAAAACTATTTTTAAACTCAAAATATTCACAATCTAGGGTTTGAAGAAAATTTGAACAAATTCATATTTAAATCATTCAAATTTTAAAACTGATGGCACAAACAGAAACTAGACAAAATTTTGAATCTAATGCGAAAAGAATCACTCAAAAACATCAAATATCCTAAAAGATATAAGCAAATTAAAACAGAAACTAAACACAAAGAACAAATGGAAAAACAAAACACAAATTTCAAAACCCCTTTAGTCCCGGTTCGTGGCTCCAACCGGGACTAAAGCCTCAACCCCTTTAGTCCCGGTTCGTGGCTCAAACCGGGACTAAAGGTCTAACCTTTAGTCCCCGTTTGAGCCACGAACCGGGACTAAAGGGCATCGCACCCTTTAGTCCCGGTTCGAGGCTCAAACCAGGACTAAAGGTCCCATTTGAAACGGGACTAATGCCTGCCCAGTGCCCTAGCCGCTCGAACCGGGACTAATGCTCACATTAGTCCTGGTTCATAATGCAACCGGGACTAATGCTCCGATCCGGCTGTGACGAAAGCCCTGTTTTCTACTAGTGATGTTTCCTGGGCAAAACATTTGTGCGATTGTATCACGCATAAGAGTATCTTGGGAGAGTCTTTAATTAAAGAATAAATGAGTCAAAATGGCTTCTTGGTGCACGCAATACTCAATGATTCAAACGTCCGTCTGAGCCCATGCAAGCAAAGACACAAAATTGTGGGCCAGCGAACGAGAAACCTTGTGAGCTCGTCAGGTAGAGTCACACACATGGGCAACCACAATCAGTTGATAGTAAGTGGAGAAAGATGCACCATGGATTTGATTTGGATCATGTCTCCATGGTTACACATTTCCAAACCTGTGCCTGTTATTGCTTTTTTGTAGTACATCTTATTGGTTATCTCGAAGTAGAAAATGAGAGGAAAAGTGTGTATCACACTTAAAAGGGGCATTGGTAATGTGTGTGTGTGTGTCATACAATCCATTGGAAACCTAGGCGAAAACATGGATGCTTCAACATAGCTTGTTGTTCAGTTCAATACTTAATGATTCAAACGGCTGCGTGATCCCATGCAAGCAACAACAGCAAATTGTGCACCAGCAAACGAGAAACACCCCCCGTATACCTCCTGATTATTACAAAACATATAGTGGATACCAAGAATGAATACATCATAAAGTCTCGACTATCGTTTGGATGCGACAAATCACCCTCCTTTTACTTCCGATCAAATATATCATGTCTCAAATCCATCTCGTATATCTCATGATTAATACAAAATACGTTACTTTTCATGGGTGTGACCCCCTCCCGCCCCTAGATTTGATGATTTTTTGGAAGTCTCAGACCCACCTCGTATATCTCATGATTAATGTAGGACTCATATTTCTTATCAATAGTTAATTCTCTTGATCATCTTTCAAGCATCCCCCTTTTCGCGCGGGGGGGTGGGCACGGTGGAACCGCTCTTACTTTTGATCCGGCGGCCTGTACACAAGCACAGTCACTTGAACCTAGGGTGTGGATTTAAAGTTGCATCCAGTAGAAACCTTAAAGATCGACACCCCTCCCTCTCTGTTTTCCTTTTCTTGATCGTCTCCACCTACACCCCTCTCTTTCTCCTACCCCCCTCGCATCGGCTACAAACAAAACACCCTCCTAAAAGACTGATGCTACGTCCTCCTCCTGGCTGCTCGTCCAACCGCTTCGTGCCACGGCCTCTGAATCCCGCACCATCTCCACCTAGATTCTCTTTGTCCCGGTCCTCATCTCGTGCCACCGTCTTTTGTTTCAATTTCTGTAGAAAAGTAAATCGTCAGCCCCAACAATGGCAAATGTTCATTCAGTATGGGCGGCGGCGCCGATTCTCCTGTCTGGAACATGAGGATAATTGCTTGCCCCCGCTCTTTTGCTCCCATCTTAGTACATTTGTTCTTAGCTTCCCTGGGTAGTGGCTTCTATTTCAGTGATGCGATTCGCACTCCCTGGCTATGCATCACAAAGGCAGATAATAGTTGTCAGTACTGCTCATCAGCTTCCACTTTAATTGGGATGCTACCCATTCTTATTCTTCCACCACCTAGGAGGAGGTTCTCTTCAAACTAAGACAACATGACTTCGCACATTTGTGCTTGTTAACCGGTAAGGCGTGTAATTAGAGTCTATTATTGCAAAAATATTTGAAATATGAACACATGAAAATAGATTGGTGATGGTGTGTGTGCGAAGTGACTTCCTTCGTCATGGGGGATGATCGAACCATGGAGGGTCGTTGGATTGCCATCCGATGCTTGCCTAGTGCAAAAGCACCTGGCAACATTCCCAAATTTATTTTTATTTCCATATCTATTGTTTTAACATCTTAAAATGGTGCCTATGAGATATGCTTTTGGAAAAGAAGTCATCAGTAATATGTTTTCTTGGCAAAACATTTGTGTGATAGTGTCACGCACTAGAGTGTATCTTTGGAGAATCTTTAAGGAAAGAATAAATGAGTCAAAATGGCCTCTTGGTCCATGCAATACTCAATGATTCAAACGTGTCTGTGAGCCCATGCAAGCAACGACACAAAATAGTGGGTCAGCGAACGAGAAACATTGCGAGCGAGCTCTGCATGCAGCAACGTACACACCAGCAACGACGACCAGTTGATAGTAAGTGGACGAAGGTAAACCTTTGAATTGTTTTGGATCATGTTTCCACTATTACACATTTCCAAAACTTGTGCCTGTTATTGATTTTTGGTAGTTCTGCGCATTGGTTATCTCGAAGTAGAAAATGAGTGGAAAAGTGTGTATCACACTTAAAAGGTGCATTGGTAATGTGTGTGTGTGTGTTTGGGTGTGTGTGTGTGTGTGATACATCCCATTGGAAACCTTGGTGAACACATGGATGCTTCAACATGGCTTGTTGGTGTATTCAATAATCAATAATTCAAACAGCTGTGTGATCCCATGCAAGCAACGACAAAAAATTGTGTGCCAGCAAACGACGAAACCCCTTGTATACCTCTCGATTAATACAAAACATGTATTGGATACTAAGATGTATACATCATAAAAACTCGACTATCGCTTGGATGCGACAAATCGCTCTCCTTTTACTTCTGATCTAACACATCTGTCTCAAATCCATAGCGTATATCTCATGATTAATACAAAATACGTTACTTTTTCATGGGCGTGCCCCCCTCCCCCAGATTCATCGGATTTTTTGGAAGTCTCAAACCCACATCATATATCTCATGATTAATGTATGACTCATATTTCTTACAAACAGTTAAGTCTCTTGATCATCTTTTAGGCATCCCCCTGTTCGGGGGGCACGGTGGAACCGCTTTTACTTTTGATCCAGCTATGTATGCAAGAACAATCACTTGAACCTACGACGTGGATCTAAAGTTGCATCTAAAAGCGACTTTAAAGACCGACACCACTCCCTCTCTGTTCTCCTTTTCTTGAGGGTCTCCGCCTCCGCCCCTCTCTTATTCCTGCCACCTCCTCACCACGGCTGCGAACAAATCACCCTACTAAAAGACTCATGTTGCGTCCCCCTCCTGGCAACTCCAACGCATGCGCATGCAGTCCTTCGCTGCTAGTCCAACCGCTCCGTGCCACGGCCTCTAAATCTAGCCACCATCTCCTCCCAAATTCTCTTCATCTCGGTCATCATCTCGTGCCACCGTCTTTTGTTTCCCTATTTCATAGAATGGTGAATCGTTGGCCCTGGTTGCAGCAAAGGTTCGTTCAGTATGGGCGGCGGCGCTGATTCTTCTGCCTGGAACAAGGATCGTTGCTTGCCTCCGCTCTTTTCCTCCCATCTTAGTATATCCATTATCAGCTTCCGGTGGTGGTGGTTTCCATTACGGTGATGTGAGTCACACTCCCCGTTCATGCATCACAAGGGCAGACAACTGTTGTCGGTACCACTCATCGTTTTCCACTTTAAACGGGTGGCTACCCATTCTTATTCTTCGACCACCTAGGAGGAATTTCTCTTCAAACAGAGATAAGATGACTTTGCACAATTGTGTTTTTTAACATGTAAGACATGTAATTAGAGTGTATTATTGCAAAAATATTTGTAATATGAAGACATGAACATAGATTGGTGATGGCGTGTGTGCGGCGTGACCTCCTTCGTCATGGGAGCTGATCGAACCATGGAGGGTCGTTGGATTGCCATCCGATGGTTGCCCAGTGCAAAAGCGCCTCACAAATATTCCAAATTTATTTTTATTTCCATATCTGTTGTTTTAATCATCTTCTTAAAATGTTGCCTATATAATTTTGTTTTGGAAAAGAACTCATTGGTAATATGTTTACTCTACAAAATATTTGGGTGATTGTATCACGCATAAGTGTGTATCTTTGGAGAGTCTTTGAGGAAAGAATAAATAAGTCAAAATTGCCTCTTGGTCCATGCAATACTCAATGATTCAAACGTCTGTGTGAGCCCATTAAGCAACAATGAGAAATTGTGGGCCAGCGAACGAGAAACCTCAGGAGCTTAGCATGTAGCGATGCACGCACCGGCAATGACGATCAATTAATAGTAAGTGGAGAAAGAAACACCATTGGTTTTTTTTTGGATCAAGTGTCCACTATTACACATTTCCAAAACATGTGCCCGTTATTGCTTTTTGGTAGTAATGCTCGTTAGTTATCTCGAAGAAGAAAATGAGTGGAAAGGTGTGTACCACACTTAAAAGGTGCACTGGTAATGTGTGTGTGTGTGTGTGTGTGTGTGCACGCGCGTGTGTGTGTGTGGTACACCCCATTGGAAACCAGGGAGAAAGCATGGATGCTTCTACATGGCTTGTTGATCCGTGCAATAGTCAATGATTCAATCGGCTATGTGATCTTATGCAAGCAACGACAGAAAATTGTTGGCTAGCAAACGAGGAAACCCATTCGTATACCTCCCGATCAGTACAAAACATATATTGAATAACAAGAATGAATACATCATAAAGTCTCGACTATCGCTTGGGTGCGACAAACCACCCTCTTTTTACATCCGATCCAACATATCCAGTTTCGAATCCATATCGTAAATCTCATGATTAATGTAGGACTCGTATTTCTTATCAACAATTAATTCTCTTGATCATCTTCTAAACACCCCCCTTTTCAAGGAGGGGGGAACGCGGCGGAAACCACTCTTACTTTTGATCCGACGGCGTGTACAGAATCTTAATCAATTGAATCTACATTGTGGATCTAAAGACCGACGCCCCTCCCTCTCTGTTTTCCTTTTCTTGCTCGTCTCCGCCTCCAACTCTCTCTCTCTCTCTCTCTCTCTCGCCTCCTCCTCGCCTCGCGCCGTCGATTACTTCTGTTTTTGTCGCATGCTTTTCGTAAATTGCTAATATTCTTCCTCCTGGATTTTTTGGATTTTATTCGCTTTCTTGTGGTAATAGTTTTTTGGTGCATGCATTTGTAGATGGAGAGAACATAAGGTAACCCATGAGAAAGGATTCGTGGGCAGATGGGGTCGATAGTTTTTTGATATATTATGCGTTCTTTTTCGACATCGTATGCAAAAGATATGGCCGTTTTACTATTTCATAACACTTTTTTGCAAAATATGTCCAAATTTAAGTTTTTTAATTTTCCTAACTAGTAGATGTAGTAACATAACTACATCTCGAAGGATTTTAATTTTTGAAGTTTTTATCATTTTCTTTTGTTTTTTACAAAACTGAAATGGAGATACACAAGGGGGGTAGAATTTGAACCTTTTTAGTCCGGGATGTTGTCCATCCAATCCTACCGTCGACTACATCTACTAGCACCGTCCCAGCCAGAGTCACAACTAAGGTTAACCAACCCAGAGTCACGTTCTATTAAAGTGGCAAAAAGAATTACTTTTAATATAGCATAACTAATTATATCAACTATTATTAAAGACTAAACAACTACTAATACAAAACTTTACCAAAATTAATATTAATTAATTATAAAAATTTATCTACTGTTGTCTAACAGAAGCATACTATAACATGTTAAAATCTCCAGAATGAACTAACTAAAAATAATTGAAAACAACAATTAAAAAACTAAAAGAACTATAAAAGCAAAACAGTGCTGTTTTAATTAAAATCGTAATATAAATTATTCTAAAAATAACCAAATAAATCTTACTGTGACAACAATCTAACATGTGACTAGGAGCAAAAAGAATTAAATTAAAAACTATTTTTAAACTCAAATTATTCACAATCTAGTGTTTGAAGCAAATTTGAATAAATTCATATTTAAATCATTCAAATTTGAAAACTAATGGCACAAACAGAAACTAGACAAAATTTTGAATCTAATGCAAAAAGAATCACTCAAAAACATCAAATATCCTAAAAGATATAAGCAATTTAAAACAGAAACTAAACACAAAGAACAAATAGAAAAACAAAAAACAAATTTCAAAACCCCTTTAGTCCCGGTTCGTGGCTCCAACCGGGACTAAAGGTGTAACCTTTAGTCCCAGTTTGAGCCACGAACCGGGACTAAAGCCTCAACCGCTTTAGTCCCGGTTCGTGGCTCAAACTGGGACTAAAGGTCTAACCTTTAGTCCCGGTTTGAGCCACGAACCGGGACTAAAGGGCATCGCACCCTTTAGTCCCGGTTCATGGCTCAAACCGGGACTAAAGGTCCCATTTGAACCGGGACTAATGCCTGCCCAGCGCCCTAGCTGCTCGAACCGAGACTAATGCTCACATTAGTCCCGGTTCATAATGCAACCGGGACTAATGCTCCGATCCGGCTGTGATGAAAGCCCTGTTTTCTACTAGTGACGTTTCCTTGGCAAAACATTTGTGCGATTGTATCACGCATAAGAGTATCTTGGGAGAGTCTTTAAGTAAAGAATAAATGAGTCAAAATGGCTTCTTGGTGCACGCAATACTCAATGATTCAAATGTCCGTCTGAGCCCATGCAAGCAAAGACACAAAATTGTGGGCCAGCGAACGAGAAACCTTGTGAGCTCGTCAGGTAGAGACACACACACGGGCAACCACGATCAGTTGATAGTAAGTGGAGAAAGATACACCATGGATTTGCTTTGGATCATGTCTCCATGGTTACATATTTCCAAACCTGTGCCTGTTATTGCTTTTTTGTAGTACATCTTATTTGTTATCTCGAAGTAGAAAATGAGTGGAAAAGTGTGTATCACACTTAAAAGGCGCATTGGTAATGTGTGTGTGTGTGTGTGTGTCATACAATCCATTGGAAACCTAGGCGAAAACATGGATGCGTCAACATAGCTTGTTGTTCAGTTCAATACTTAATGATTCAAACGGCTGCGTGATCCCATGCAAGCAACAACAGCAAATCGTGCACCAGCAAACGAGAAACACCCCCCGTATACCTCCTGGTTATTACAAAACATATAGTGGATACCAAGAATGAATACATCATAAAGTCTCGACTATCATTTGGATGCGACAAATCACCCTCCTTTTACTTTCGATCAAATATATCCTGTCTCAAATCCATCTCGTATATCTCATGATTAATACAAAATACGTTACCTTTCATGGGTGTGACCCCCTCCCGCCCCTAGATTCAACGATTTTTTGGAAGTCTCAGACCCACCTCGTATATCTCATGATTAATGTAGGACTCATATTTCTTATCAACAGTTAATTCCCTTGATCATCTTTTAAGCATCCCCCTTTTCGCGCGGGGGGGTGGGCACGCACTAGATTTGTGTGATAGTGTCACGCACTAGATTGTATCTTTGGAGAATCTTTAAGGAAAGAATAAATGAGTCAAAATGGCCTCTTGGTCCATGCAATACTCAATGAATCAAACGTGTCTGTGAGCCCATGCAAGCAACAACACAAAATTGTGGGCCAGCGAACGAGAAACATTGCGAGCGAGCTCTGCATGTAGCACCGCACACACCAGCAACGACGACCAGTTGATAGTAAGTGGACGAAGGTAAACCTTTGATTTGTTTTGGATCATGTTTCCACTGTTACACATTTCCAAAACTTGTGCCTGTTATTGCTTTTTGGTAGTTCAGCTCATTGGTTATCTCGAAATAGAAAATGAGTGGAAAAGTGTGTATCACACTTAAAAGGTGCATTGGTAATTTGTGGGTGTGTGTGTGTGTTTGTGTGTGTGTGATACATCCCATTGGAAACCTGGGTGAAAACATGGATGCTTCAACATGGCTTGTTGGTCTATTCAATAATCAATGATTCAAACGGCTGTGTGATCCCATGCAAGCAACGACAGAAAATTGTGTGCAAGCAAACGATGAAACCCCTTGTATACCTCTCGATTAATACAAAACATGTATTGGATACCAAGATGTATACATCATAAAAACTCGACTATCGCTTGGATGCGAAAAATCGCTCCCCTTTTACTTCCGATCCAACACATATGTCTCAAATCCATAGCGTATATCTCATGATTAATACAAAATACGTTACTTTTTCATGGGTGTGCCCCCCTCCCCCAGATTCATCGGATTTTTTTTAAGTCTCAAACCCACATCATATATCTCATGATTAATGTATGACTCATATTTCTTGCAAATAGTTAATTCTCTTGATCATCTTTTAGGCATTCCCCTGTTCGGGGGGCACGGTGGAACCGCTTTTACTTTTGATCCAGCTATGTATGCAAGAACAATCACTTGAACCTACGACATGGATCTAAAGTTGCATCTAAAAGTGACTTTAAAGACCGACACCACTCCCTCTCTGTTCTCCTTTTCTTGACGGTCTCCGCCTCCGCCCCTCTCTAATTCCTGCCACCTCCTCACCTCGGCCATGAACAAATCACCCTACTAAAAGACTCATGTTGCGTCCCCCTCCTGGCAACTACAACGCATGCGCATGCAGTCCTTCGCTGCTAGTCCAACCGCTCCGTGCCACGGCCTCTAAATCTAGCCACCATCTCCTCCCAGATTCTCTTCGTCCCGATCTTCATCTCGTGCCACCGTCTTTTGTTTCCCTGTTTCATAGAATGGTGAATCGTTGGCCCTGGTTGCGGCAAAGGTTCGTTCAGTATGGGCGGCGGCGCTGATTCTTCTGCCTGGAACAAGGATCATTGCTTGCCTCCGCTCTTTTCCTCCCATCTTAGTATATACGGTATCAGCTTCCTGTGGTGGTGGTTTCCATTACGGTGATGCAAGTCACACTCCCTGTTCATGCATCACAAGGGCAGACAACAGTTGTCGGTACCACTCATCGTTTTCCACTTTAATCGGGTGGCTACCCATTCTTATTCTTCGACCACCTAGGAGGAAGTTCTCTTCAAATAGAGACAAGATGACTTTGCATAATTGTGTTTATTAACATGTAAGACATGTAATTAGAGTGTATTATTGCAAAAATATTTGTAATATGAGGACATGAACATAGATTGGTGATGGCGTGTGTGCGGCGTGACCTCCTTCGTCATGGGAGCTGATCGAACCATGGAGGGTCGTTGGATGTGACGCCCCCGGCTTAATCGTGCACTAATCATACACGCAAATGCACACGATCAAGCCTAAGGACTCACTTGAAGATATCACAACACAACTCTAAAATATACATAAAGTCATACAAGCATATATTACAAGCCAGGGCCTCGAGGGCTCGAATAAATAAGCTTGATGACAAACAAGCATCAGCGGAAGCGTCAGATATCTGAGTACAGATATAAAAGAAAACAGAAAGGCCTTTAGAAAGGCGGAACCAAAATGAAACACTATGATCGAAAGGCGTAGGCCTCCTGCCTAGGACCCTCCGAACCTACTCCTGGTCGTTAGCCATCTAGAAGTAGAAGCCGTCCTCGGGGTGGTAGAAATAGTCGATGGTGGAACAGCTATCTCAGGGGCTCCGTCATCTGGTCGCGACAACTGATAAGGGAGAAAAAGGAAAGCAAAGCAACCGTGAGTACTGCGAAGTACTCAGCAAGCAAGGATCTACACTACATATGCAACATTATCAAGGGATGGCTGTATATGTGGACTGGGCTGCAGAAATGCCAGAATAGAGAGAAGGCCTAGTCCTTTCGAAGACTAGCATCTTCAGCATCTTCAAGCATCTTCAAGCGTCTTGCAGCATATAGAAGAGTACAGAGCAGCATAGTATAAAGTAGTAGAGGTAGTAGAAAGCAACAGTCTCGCCCAGAGATCCTTCCTCGTCTCCCTGCGAGAAAGCGATCCCGGAGTCATATATCCAGGTAACATCCCAATTCTAACTGTACCGATCGGGATACAACTCCGAGTGTCCTTTACCGTAGGACCGGCTATCGATAGATGTGTTCTTCCCTGCAGGGGTGCACCAACTTACCCACCACGCTCAATTAACTCCGGCCGGACACACTTTCCTGGGTCATGCCCGGCCTCGGCCAAACGACACATCGCAACCCTACCTACAGCTCAGCAGAGAGGTCCCCGCCGGTCTACCTCCTAAGCGCAAGGGGGTCTTGGGCCATCGCCCCTCGCCCTCCGGGTCGTTGTGTGCAGGGTGGATACCAGCACCGCCTCGGAAGGCCGGTACGATCCGACCGTGCCACAATGCTGAACTGGACGTCTGACAGAGCTTTCGGCTGATGTTACGATGCAGAACGCCCATACTATGCCCACGTGATGGTTAGTGCTATCCGACCAGAGGCCGGCTCAGATCATATATCCAAATCGTAGTGTCCTAGTGGCTTGCGGCAACGAGCAGAGACTCACGAAAGATGTGACCCCGTCGCCCCGTCTCGAGGACTTGCTGCAAGGGCTAAGAATGCCCGGCCGCGCCTCGTGGAATAACTCACGGGTAACTATCCATCACTCGCGGGTACCCCTCGGGGTCGACCCGCCTTTTAAGTAATAGTATCAACAGTAATGTAAGGCATCCGTGTGGTCACCATATCAAGGGGAATCCGAGGCATCACCCTCGTTGGACTCCCACCTGATGTAACAACAAGATGGACGTAGGAGGCATCACCCTCGAGGTCCACACGTGAGGTGTTACGCGACTTAGTCAGTATCAGTGGTGGTGTAGGAGGTATCACCCTCGCTTACCACGACCGATCAACTAACCTACAAGGTTATCATCAGAACTGCTGACGAGGTATCACCCTCGGCACTCGATAGTAACCCAGTAGTGTCGAGCAACGAAGGGAAAGTGAGGTGCGGTGCGGGGCTGATCTTCAATCCCGTTGATCGGGTCTTCTGAAACTCCAGCGGGGCAGTCGGGATAAAGTGGGGGTCACTAATGGGGCTCTACCCAGTCTATACTAAAACAGTTTAGGATAGAAGGCAGTTATCAACAGTAGACTACAATAAACAGGCTATGCAGCAGATATAGGAAAAACAGTAACAGTAGCATAATTCTAATGCAAGCAGGAGAATTAGAATAGGCGATATCGAGATGATCAAAGGGGGGGGGCTTGCCTGGTTGCTTTGCAGGCAAGAAGGGCTGGCCTTCAGGGGTGTCGTCGGGGACGTAGTCGTACTCCGGAGCTGCGTCTGCCTCGGGAGCTACGGCGACGTCGGGGTCTAACGGAAGAGAAGAGGGGGAGGAAACAGATAAATACACAGTAACAAAAGGAATCACAAAGCATGATGGTCTAACACAGCGCTACCGATAACGAAGAAGGGGGAACCCACCCGGGAAGTATTCCCGGTTCCGGACGTCTGTCAGACAGATGAACCGGAGAGGGACGGTTGCATGCTCGCAGCATTAGAGGTAGGTGAAAGCTAGGATGCAGTGCAGGGTTGCCTAAAAGAGCTATCTAAACCATTTAATCATTTTAGGATTAAGGTTAAAATTAATCACCGGTATAAGTGCACTATTCATCTGCCGGAAATGAGCCAAAAGTTGCGGGTTCTCCTACGTAGAGGATCCCGACATGGAAACGGACGACATGATCAGACTCGTCTCGTCGTTCTGAGCAAGTTTCATATAGAAAGTTTTTCGATCGGAGCTACGGTTTAAAAGATATGAATTTCTAAAGATTTTATTAATTTTCTGAAATTATTTTTATTTAATAAACTCAACATTATCCAGAATAGTGCCTGCTGACGTCAGCATGACGTCAGAAATGCGTCAGCCAGTCAACTGAGCTGCTGATTGGGTCAAACTGACAGGTGGGGCCCACCTGTCAGCCTCTCAGGATTTAACAGAGGATTAAAACAAATCAACAGGGTTAATTAGTAGGTGGGGCCCTACTGTCAGTGACTGATTAGTCTATTTAAATTTTCATTTAGGCCTAATCCGGATTAATTAGTTGCGGGACCCACACGTCAATGGCCCACGGGTGCTCAGTCAGCAGTTGACTGGGTCAACCCAGTCAACTGGAGCCCGTGGGGCCCTCTGTCAGTCCCACAGGGGCTGCCATGTCAACGCCTGGTCAGCGTCGCCGGAGTTTCGCCGCCGGCGACCAATTCAGCGGTGGCGCGGCTCGGGAGGGGTCGGAATTCGCCCTCTGGCCACCAAATCGGTCGCGGACGGGCACGTTCGGAAGCGGGGATCGAGCCGCCTCGATCTGCGGCGGTCTCCTGGTCAGAGGGGCCCTACGGCGACGGCGGCGAGCTTGGAAACATCGCCGGAATTCGGCCACGACCGGATCGGGCGCTGTAGGGCACTAGGAGGCGAGCGAGTGGGCGCGTTGGACTTGCGCAGGCGCACTGAGCACGAAGTAGTGCTCGTCTGAGCATGACGGCGAGGGGGTTCACGGCGACGAGCTCGCCGGCGGCGTTGAGTTCGGTCACTTCTATTGCGGCGTCTACGGCGACGGAAAGGTGCGGTAGAGAGAGGGGAAAAGCGCGCGGGCTTACAGTGAGCCTGCAGGTGTGCTCAAGCCTGCTCGGGGAAGCTCGTCGTGGCCGGAATCATCGACGGTGTTCGTCGGTGCAGAGGAAGAAGAAGAGCTCGAGGGAGTCGATTCGGGGCGGCTCCGGTCGAGCGAGTAGACATAGTCGACGTAGACGACGATAGCGCTCCTCCTGGACACGCGGTGCAGCTCGGGGTGGCCGGTGGCCGTGAGGTCGGGCGACGCACGGCGGCGACCGCGTTGGGCGCCAATGGGATTGAGCAGGGGAGAGTGAGGAGAGGGGTGGGGAGTGAGTGACCGAGGGGGAAAGTGACGGAGGAGGCAGGGGGAATGGACGGGGGCGAGCTTATCCCCTCGCCCACCCGTTCCTGCCGCGGTGGCGAGCGGCGACCGGTGCGGGCGTTCAGCGCCAAGGAGACGGCGACACGGAGAGGAGGTAGGTGGAGGAGTGGGTTGGGCCTTGCAGCCCAGTAACAGGTGGGTGGCCTTCGGGCCTTTTCCCTTTCTAAGTTTTCTGTTTCCTTTTATTTATTTCAGAGACAGAAAAGGATTTTTGTAAGCCACCAAACATTTTAGAAAAATGTGGAACTAAGCCACAAAATCCTCTAGCAATATCTGGCACTGCCACAATTAGTTTGGAGGCCATTGGAATTTATTTGAAATTTTCATAAATGGAAAAGTATTTAAAAGTGCTGAAATATTGCTGTTCTAGTTGCTACTGTTCATCTTTGCACAGGAGTGATGTTGTTCTCCTTAACAAATAAATGTTATGGAATTTTTGCAAGGTGATGAACATTTTTGCAGTAACTTTGGTGCCACTTTATTTTGCACTTTTGTTTTAAATTTGAATTCAAGGAGGAATTTGAATAGGACCATTTAACCACTGTGACTAGTAAGTAAATGATCATGACTAGGCATAATTATCAGGGTGTCACAGTGCCATGATACAGAGGAGTGTTACAAATTCTCCTCCTCTAAAAGAAATTCTCGTCCCGAGAATTAAGAAGTAGAGGGGAAGAGTTCGGGGTATTCAGCACGGAGGTTATCCTCGCGTTCCCAAGTGGCTTCGTCTTCAGTGTGATTCGACCACTGCACCTTCAGGAACTTGGTAACCTTCTGACGAGTCCGACGTTCAGCTTCATCGAGAATACGGATCGGATGCTCTTTATAAGACAAGTCATCTTGCAATTCGAGCATCTCATGATCCACTGCTCGGTGCGGAGATTCTTTGAAGCACTTTCGAAGTTGTGACACGTGGAAGACGTCGTGGACGTGGGAGAATTGCGGCGGCAACTCCAATTTATATGCCACCTGTCCACGTCTGGCAACTATACGAAAAGGACCAATATAGCGAGGAGCTAACTTGCCCTTGATTCCGGAACGACGGGTGCCTTTCATCGGAGTGACACGAAGATAAGCTTGATCACCTGGTTGATAAGTCAGTCCCCATCGCTTGCGATCATAGTTGCTCTTCTGGCGGTCTTGAGCCGCCTTGAGATTCTCTCGGACAATACGGACTTGCTCTTCGGCGTGTTGAATAATGTCCGGTCCAACAAGAGGTCGTTCCCCAGTTTCTGACCAATTCAGAGGGGTTCGACATTTACGTCCATAGAGAACTTCAAAGGGGGCCATCTTCAAGCTGGCTTGATAGCTGTTGCTATAAGAGAACTCGGCATACGGGAGAGATTCTTCCCACTTCTTACCAAAAGATATAACACAAGCTCGCAGCATGTCTTCGAGCACTTGATTGACTCGTTCGACTTGGCCTTGGGATTGGGGATGATAAGCTGAACTCCAGATGATATGAGTTCCCATAGCTTCTTGGAAACTTTCCCAGAATTTGGAGGTGAATAGACTGCCACGGTCCGAACTAATCTCCTTCGGAATACCATGGAGAGAAACAATTCTGGCAATGTACAGTTCTGCTAGCTGGCTAGCGGTGATAGTCTCCTTAACAGGTAGGAAATGAGCAACCTTGGAGAGTTGGTCGACGACGACAAGAATGGCATCGTGACCCTTCTGAGATTTAGGAAGACCAGTAATGAAGTCCATCTGCACTTTATCCCACTTCCATAGAGGAATAGGGAGCGGTTGCAGAATTCCAGCAGGTTTCTGATGTTCTGCCTTCACGCGACGACAAACGTCACACTCGGCAACATAACGAGCAATATCCTGCTTCATCCTAGACCACCAGTACCTTTGACGAAGATCACGATACATCTTGGTGCTACCCGGATGAATAGACAGCAGTGTATCATGTGCCTCCTTCATGACCTTATCAGTCATAAGCTCGAAGCGAGGTACGACAATGCGGTCTCTGAAGTACAAGGTTCCATCTTCAGACAATGAGAAATCCCTGTATTTTTCCAGGTGAAGATCTTTCTTCATCAGACCAATTTCAGCATCTTTAGCTTGCGCAATCTTAACAGCCTTCTCAAGGTCTGGTTCAACAACCAAGTTTGATAGGTATCCTTGAGGAACTATCTCGAGATTTAGCTTCCGAAGCTCTTCATACAGAAGTGGTTGTTCTAGCTGGACTTCAAGTTCACAGCAATAGGATTTGCGCCTCAACGCATCAGCCATTACGTTAGCCTTGCCAGGGGTATAAGAAATACCCAAATCATAGTCTGCAATGGTCTCCATCCATCTTTGCTGACGGAGGTTTAGAGATGGTTGAGTGAACAAGTACTTCAGGCTCTTATGATCCGTGTAGATCTCGCAACGATTACCGAGGAGGTATTGTCGCCACAACTGCAGTGCATAGATGACAGCAGCTAGTTCTAGATCATGTACCGGATAATTCTCTTCATGCGGACGCAACTGACGAGAGCCATATGCAATCACTTTACGTTCCTGCATTAGGACACAGCCTAGTCCTTCGCAGGATGCGTCACAATAGATCACAAAATCTTTGCGAGAATCTGGAGGAGCAAGTACTGGGGTATTGTAACGGATTGACATCTGCCCCAGTGGATAAAGAATGTACTCTGGATGTATCCCTGCTCGAACAGCTGGTAGCTGCGTCGCAGGGTGTGGTGGAAACAAACGATCCATCTGAAACAGAGGAAACTCATGATTGTCAAAAGACAAGGAGAAGTATAACCGATCTCGGAGAGAAAGGTTAAACAAAACAATGGAAAGGAAAATGATTATCAGACTAATCAGATCAATGTCAGGGAAATCGCACAGATATCCAGCTCTCCGGGTGGACGAGAATTACGAGATCCTAATGTTGAAGTTGGTAAAATTTTAACCCGAATAGATGAGAGAGTAGAATCCTAGAGTAAAGGTCGAGGAGTAAAAGATCCTAATACCACCCAGTTGGCGACGTGGGCCCGTAAGCCACACAGCCAAGTTAGTAAAACAGTTTTTTGACCACTAGACTCAACTTCGGCCAAAGAGTTGGAAAGGGGGGACTCCTAGAGGCAGTCGGCTCTGATACCAACCTGTGACGCCCCCGGCTTAATCGTGCACTAATCATACACGCAAATGCACACGATCAAGCCTAAGGACTCACTTGAAGATATCACAACACAACTCTAAAATATACATAAAGTGATACAAGCATATATTACAAGCCAGGGCCTCGAGGGCTCGAATAAATAAGCTTGATGACAAACAAGCATCAGCGGAAGCGTCAGATATCTGAGTACAGATATAAAAGAAAACAGAAAGGCCTTTAGAAAGGCGGAACCAAAATGAAACACTACGATCGAAAGGCGTAGGCCTCCTGCCTAGGACCCTCCGAACCTACTCCTGGTCGTTAGCCATCTAGAAGTAGAAGCCGTCCTCGGGGTGGTAGAAATAGTCGATGGTGGAACAGCTATCTCAGGGGCTCCGTCATCTGGTCGCGACAACTGATAAGGGAGAAAAAGGAAAGCAAAGCAACCGTGAGTACTGCGAAGTACTCAGCAAGCAAGGATCTACACTACATATGCAACATTATCAAGGGATGGCTGTATATGTGGACTGGGCTGCAGAAATGCCAGAATAGAGAGAAGGCCTAGTCCTTTCGAAGACTAGCATCTTCAGCATCTTCAAGCATCTTCGAGCGTCTTGCAGCATATAGAAGAGTACAGAGCAGCATAGAATAAAGTAGTAGAGGTAGTAGCAAGCAACAGTCTCGCCCAGAGATCCTTCCTCGTCTCCCTGCGAGAAAGCGATCCCGGAGTCACATATCCAGGTAACATCCCAATTCTAACTGTACCGATCGGGATACAACTCCGAGTGTCCTTTACCGTAGGACCGGCTATCGATAGATGTGTTCTTCCCTGCAGGGGTGCACCAACTTACCCACCACGCTCAATTAACTCCGGCCGGACACACTTTCCTGGGTCATGCCCGGCCTCGGCCAAACGACACACCGCAACCCTACCTACAGCTCAGCAGAGAGGTCCCCGCCGGTCTACCTCCTAAGCGCAAGGGGGTCTTGGGCCATCGCCCCTCGCCCTCCGGGTCGTTGTGTGCAGGGTGGATACCAGCACCGCCTCGGAAGGCCGGTACGATCCGACCGTGCCACAATGCTGAACTGGACGTCTGACAGAGCTTTCGGCTGATGTTACGATGCAGAACGCCCATACTATGCCCACGTGATGGTTAGTGCTATCCGACCAGAGGCCGGCTCAGATCATATATCCAAATCGTAGTGTCCTAGTGGCTTGCGGCAACGAGCAGAGACTCACGAAAGATGTGACCCCGTCGCCCCGTCTCGAGGACTTGCTGCAAGGGCTAAGAATGCCCGGCCGCGCCTCGTGGAATAACTCACGGGTAACTATCCATCACTCGCGGGTACCCCTCGGGGTCGACCCGCCTTTTAAGTAATAGTATCAACAGTAATGTAAGGCATCCGTGTGGTCACCATATCAAGGGGAATCCGAGGCATCACCCTCGTTGGACTCCCACCTGATGTAACAACAAGATGGACGTAGGAGGCATCACCCTCGAGGTCCACACGTGAGGTGTTACGCGACTTAGTCAGTATCAGTGGTGGTGTAGGAGGTATCACCCTCGCTTACCACGACCGATCAACTAACCTACAAGGTTATCATCAGAACTGCTGACGAGGTATCACCCTCGGCACTCGATAGTAACCCAGTAGTGTCGAGCAACGAAGGGAAAGTGAGGTGCGGTGCGGGCCTGATCTTCAATCCCGTTGATCGGGTCTTCTGAAACTCCAGCGGGGCAGTCGGGATAAAGTGGGGGTCACTAATGGGGCTCTACCCAGTCTATACTAAAACAGTTTAGGATAGAAGGCAGTTATCAACAGTAGACTACAATAAACAGGCTATGCAGCAGATATAGGAAAAACAGTAACAGTAGCATAATTCTAATGCAAGCAGGAGAATTAGAATAGGCGATATCGAGATGATCAAAGGGGGGGGGGCTTGCCTGGTTGCTTTGCAGGCAAGAAGGGCTGGCCTTCAGGGGTGTCGTCGGGGACGTAGTCGTACTCCGGAGCTGCGTCTGCCTCGGGAGCTACGGCGACGTCGGGGTCTAACGGAAGAGAAGAGGGGGAGGAAACAGATAAATACACAGTAACAAAAGGAATCACAAAGCATGATGGTCTAACACAGCGCTACCGATAACGAAGAAGGGGGAACCCACCCGGGAAGTATTCCCGGTTCCGGACGTCTGTCAGACAGATGAACCGGAGAGGGACGGTTGCATGCTCGCAGCATTAGAGGTAGGTGAAAGCTAGGATGCAGTGCAGGGTTGCCTAAAAGAGCTATCTAAACCATTTAATCATTTTAGGATTAAGGTTAAAATTAATCACCGGTATAAGTGCACTATTCATCTGCCGGAAATGAGCCAAAAGTTGCGGGTTCTCCTACGTAGAGGATCCCGACATGGAAACGGACGACACGATCAGACTCGTCTCGTCGTTCTGAGCAAGTTTCATATAGAAAGTTTTTCGATCGGAGCTACGGTTTAAAAGATATGAATTTCTAAAGATTTTATTAATTTTCTGAAATTATTTTTATTTAATAAACTCAACATTATCCAGAATAGTGCCTGCTGACGTCAGCATGACGTCAGAAATGCGTCAGCCAGTCAACTGAGCTGCTGATTGGGTCAAACTGACAGGTGGGGCCCACTTGTCAGCCTCTCAGGATTTAACAGAGGATTAAAACAAATCAACAGGGTTAATTAGTAGGTGGGGCCCTACTGTCAGTGACTGATTAGTCTATTTAAATTTTCATTTAGGCCTAATCCGGATTAATTAGTTGCGGGACCCACACGTCAATGGCCCACGGGTGCCCAGTCAGCAGTTGACTGGGTCAACCCAGTCAACTGGAGCCCGTGGGGCCCTCTGTCAGTCCCACAGGGGCTGCCATGTCGACGCCTGGTCAGCGTCGCCGGAGTTTCGCCGCCGGCGACCAATTCAGCGGTGGCGCGGCTCGGGAGGGGTCGGAATTCGCCCTCTGGCCACCAAATCGGTCGCGGACGGGCGCGTTCGGAAGCGGGGATCGAGCCGCCTCGATCTGCGGCGGTCTCCTGGTCAGAGGGGCCCTACGGCGACGGCGGCGAGCTTGGAAACATCGCCGGAATTCGGCCACGACCGGATCGGGCGCTGTAGGGCACTAGGAGGCGAGCGAGTGGGCGCGTTGGACTTGCGCAGGCGCACTGAGCACGAAGTAGTGCTCGTCTGAGCATGACGACGAGGGGGTTCACGGCGACGAGCTCGCCGGCGGCGTTGAGTTCGGTCACTTCTATTGCGGCGTCTACGGCGACAGAAAGGTGCGGTAGAGAGAGGGGAAAAGCGCGCGGGCTTACAGTGAGCCTGCAGGTGTGCTCAAGCCTGCTCGGGGAAGCTCGTCGTGGCCGGAATCATCGACGGTGTTCGTCGGTGCAGAGGAAGAAGAAGAGCTCGAGGGAGTCGATTCGGGGCGGCTCCGGTCGAGCGAGTAGACATAGTCGACGTAGACGACGATAGCGCTCCTCCTGGACACGCGGTGCAGCTCAGGGTGGCCGGTGGCCGTGAGGTCGGGCGACGCACGGCGGCGACCGCGTCGGGCGCCAATGGGATTGAGCAGGGGAGAGTGAGGAGAGGGGTGGGGAGTGAGTGACCGAGGGGGAAAGTGACGGAGGAGGCAGGGGGAATGGACGGGGGCGAGCTTATCCCCTCGCCCACCCGTTCCTGCCGCGGTGGCGAGCGGCGACCGGTGCGGGCGTTCGGCGCCAAGGAGACGGCGACACGGAGAGGAGGTAGGTGGAGGAGTGGGTTGGGCCTTGCAGCCCAGTAACAGGTGGGTGGCCTTCGGGCCTTTTCCCTTTCTAAGTTTTCTGTTTCCTTTTATTTATTTCAGAGACAGAAAAGGATTTTTGTAAGCCACCAAACATTTTAGAAAAATGTGGAACTAAGCCACAAAATCCTCTAGCAATATCTGGCACTGCCACAATTAGTTTGGAGGCCATTGGAATTTATTTGAAATTTTCATAAATGGAAAAGTATTTAAAAGTGCTGAAATATTGCTGTTCTAGTTGCTACTGTTCATCTTTGCACAGGAGTGATGTTGTTCTCTTTAACAAATAAATGTTATGAAATTTTTGCAAGGTGATGAACATTTTTGCAGTAACTTTGGTGCCACTTTATTTTGCACTTTTGTTTTAAATTTGAATTCAAGGAGGAATTTGAATAGGACCATTTAACCACTGTGACTAGTAAGTAAATGATCATGACTAGGCATAATTATCAGGGTGTCACAGTGCCATGATACAGAGGAGTGTTACATTGGATTGCCATCCGATGGTTGCCCAGTGCAAAAGCGCCTCACAAAGATTCCAAATTTATTTTTATTTCCATATCTATTGTTTTAATCATCTTCTTAAAATGGTGCCTATATAATTTTCTTTTGGAAAAGAAGTCATTGGTAATATGTTTACTCTACAAAATATTTGGGTGATTGTATCACACATAAGTGTGTATCTTTGGAGAGTCTTTGAGGAAAGAATAAATAAGTCAAAATTGCCTCTTGGTACATGCAATACTCAATGATTCAAACGTCTGTGTGAGCCCATTAAGCAACAATGAGAAATTGTGGGCCAGCGAACGAGAAACCTCGGGAGCTTAGCATGTAGCGATGCACGCACCGGCAATGACGATCAATTGATAGTAAGGGGAGAAAGAAACACCATTGGTTTTTTTGGATCATGTGTCCACTATTACACATTTCCAAAACATGTGCCCGTTATTGCTTTTTGGTAGTAATGATCGTTAGTTATCTCGAAGAAGAAAATGAGTGGAAAAGTGTGTACCACACTTAAAAGGTGCACTTGTAATGCGTGTTTGTGTGTGTGTGCGCACGCGCGTGTGTGTGTGTGGTACACCCCATTGGAAACCAGGGAGAAAGCATGGATGCTTCAACATGGCTTGTTGATCCATGCAATAGTCAATGATTCAATCGGCTATGTGATCTTATGCATGCAACCACAGAAAATTGTTGGCCAGCAAACGAGGAAACCCATTCGTATACCTCCCGATCAGTACAAAACATATATTGAATAACAAGAATGAATACATCATAAAGTCTTGACTATCGCTTGGGTGCGACAAACCACCCTCTTTTTACATCCGATCCAACATATCCTGTCTCAAATCCATATCGTAAATCTCATGATTAATGTAGGACTCGTTTTTCTTATCAACAATTAATTCTCTTGATCATATTCTAAACACCCCCCTTTTCAAGGAGGGGGGAAAGCGGTGGAAACCACTCTTACTTTTGATCCGATGGCGTGTACAGAAGCACAATCACTTGAATATACATTGTGGATCTAAAGACCGACGCCCCTCCCTCTCTGTTTTTCTTTTCTTGCTCGTCTCCGCCTCCAACTCTCTCTCCCTCCCTCTCTCTCTCTCTCTCTCTCTCTCTCTCTCTCTCTCTCTCTCTCTCTCTCACCTCCTCCTCGCCTCGCGATGTTGATAACTTCTGTTTTTGTCGCATGCTTTTCGTAAATTGCTAATATTCTTCCTCCTGGTTTTTTTGGATTTTATTCGCTTCGTCGAGGTAATAGTTTTTTGGTGCATGCATTTGTAGATGGAGAGAACATAAGGTAACCCATGAGAAAGGATTTGGGGGCAGATGGTGTCGATAGTTTTTTGATATATTATGCATTTTTTTTCGACATCGTACACAAAAGATATGGCCGTTTTACTATTTCATAACACTTTTTTGCAAAACATGTCCAAATTTATGTTTTTTAATTTTCCTAACTAGTAGATGTAGTAACATAACTACATCGCGAAGGATTTTAATTTTTGAAGTTTTTATCATTTTCTTTTGTTTTTTACAAAACTGAAATGGCGATACACCAGGGGGGGTGGTGGAGTTTGAACCTTTTTAGTCCGGGATGGTGTCCATCCAATCCTACCGTCGACTACATCTGCTAGCACCGTCCCAGCCAGAGTCACAACTAAGGTTAACCAACCCAGAGTCACGTTCTAATAAAGTGGCAAAAAGAATTACTTTTAATATAGCAAAACTAATTCTATCAACTATTATTAAAGACTAAACAACTACTAATACAAAACTTTACCAAAATTAATATTAATTAATTATAAAAATTTATCTACTGTTGTCTAACAGAAGCATACTACAACACGTTAAAATCTACAGAAAGAACTAACTAAAAATAATTGAAAACAACTATATAAGCAAAACAGTACTGTTTTAATTAAAATCGTAATATAAATTATTCTAAAAATAACCAAATAAATCTGAGTGTGACAACAATCTAACATGTGACTAGGAGCAAAAAGAATTATATTAAAAACTATTTTTAAACTCAAATTATTCACAATCTAGGGTTTAAAGCAAATTTGAACAAATTCATATTTAAATCATTCAAATTTGAAAAATAATGGCACAAACAGAAACTAGACAAAATTTTGAATCTAATGCAAAAAGAATCACTCAAAAACATCAAATATCCTAAAAGATATAAGCAATTTAAAACAGAAACTAAACACAAAAACAAATGGAAAAACAAAAAACAAATTTCAAAACCCCTTTAGTCCCGGTTCGTGGGTCCAACCGGGACTAAAGGTGTAGCCTTTAGTCCCGGTTTGAGCGACGAACCGGGACTAAAGCCTCAACCCCTTTAGTCCCGGTTCGTGGCTCGAACCTGGACTAAAGGTCTAACCTTTAGTCCCGGTTTGAGCCACGAACCAGGACTAAAGGGCATCGCACCCTTTAGTCCCGGTTCGTGGCTCAAACCAGGACTGAAGGTCCCATTTGAACCGGGACTAATGCCTTCCCAGCACCCTAGCCGCTCGAACCGGGACTAATGCTCACATTAGTCCGGGTTTATAATGCAACCGGGACTAATGCTCCGATCCAGTTGTGACGAAAGCCCTGTTTTCTACTAGTGATGTTTCCTTGGCAAACCATTTGTGCGATTCTATCACGCATAAGAGTATCTTGGTAGAGTCTTTAAGTAAATAATAAATGAGTCAAAATGGCTTCTTGGTGCACGCAATACTCAATGATTCAAATGTCCGTCTGAGCCCATGCAAGCAAAGACACAAAATTGTGGGCCAGCGAACGAGAAACCTTGTGAGCTCGTCAGGTAGAGACACACACACGGGTAACCACGATCAGTTGATAATAAGTGGAGAAAGATACACCATGGATTTGCTTTGGATCATGTCTCCATGGTTACGCATTTCCAAACCTATGCCTGTTATTGCTTTTTTGTAGTACATCTTATTGGTTATCTCGAAGTAGAAAATGAGTGGAAAACTATGTATCACACTTAAAAGGCGCATTGGTAATGTGTGTGTGTGTGTCATACAATCCATTGGAAACCTAGGCGAAAACATGGATGCTTCAACATAGCTTGTTGTTCAGTTCAATACTTAATGATTCAAACGGCTGCGTGATCCCATGCAAGCAACAACAGCAAATTGTGCACCAGCAAACGAGAAACACCCCCCGTATACCTCCTGATTATTACAAAACATATAGTGGATACCAAGAATGAATACATCATAAAGTCTCGACTATCGTTTGGATGCGACAAATCACCCTCCTTTTACTTCCGATCAAATATATCCTGTCACAAATCCATCTCGTATATCTCATGATTAATACAAAATACGTTACTTTTCATGGGTGTGACCCCCTCCCGCCCCTAGATTCAATGATTTTTTGGAAGTCTCAGACCCACCTCGTATATCTCATGATTAATGTAGGACTCATATTTCTTATCAACAGTTAATTCTCTTGATCATCTTTTAAGCATCCCCCTTTTCGCGCGGGGGAGTGGGCACGGTGGAACCGCTCTTACTTTTGATCCGGCGGCGTGTACACAAGCACAGTCACTTGAACCTAGGGTGTGGATTTAAAGTTGCATCCAGTAGAAACTTTAAAGATCGACACCCCTCCCTCTCTGTTTTCACTTTCTTGATCGTCTCCACCTATGCCCCACTCTTTCTCCTACCCCCCTCGCATCGGCTACAAACAAAACACCCTCCTAAAAGACTGATGCTACGTCCTCCTCCTGGCTGCTCGTCCAACCGCTTCGTGCCACGGCCTCTGAATCCCGCACCATCTCCACCTAGATTCTCTTCGTCCCGGTCCTCATCTCGTGCCACCATCTTTTGTTTCAATTTTTGTAGAAAAGTGAATTGTCAGCCCCAACAGTGGCAAATGTTCATTCAGTATGGGCGGCGGAGCCGATTCTCCTGTCTGGAACATGAGGATAATTGCTTGCCCCCGCTCTTTTGCTCCAATCTTAGTACATTTGTTCTTAGCTTGCCTGGGTGGTGGCTTCTATTTCAGTGATGCGATTCGCACTCCCCGGCTATGCATCACAAAGGCAGATAACAGTTGTCAGTACCGCTCATCAGCTTCCACTTTAGTTGGGATGCTACCCATTCTTATTCTTCCACCACCTAGGAGGAGGTTCTCTTCAAACTCAGACAAAATGAATTCGCACATTTGTGCTTGTTAACGGGTAAGGCATGTAATTAGAGTGTATTATTGCAAAAATATTTGAAATATGAACACATGAAAATAGATTGGTGATGGTGTGTGTGCGAAGTGACTTCCTTCGTCATGGGGGATGATCGAACCATGGAGGGTCGTTGGATTGCCATCCGATGGTTGCCTAGTGCAAAAGCACCTGGCAACATTCCCAAATTTATTTTTATTTCCATATCTATTGTTTAACATCTTCTTAAAATGGTGCCTATGAGATTTGCTTTTGGCAAAGAAGTCATCGATAATATGTTTTCTTGGCAAAACATTTGTGTGATAGTGTCACGCACTAGAGTGTATCTTTGGAGAATCTTTAAGGAAAGAATAAATGAGTCAAAATGGCCTCTTGGTCCATGCAATACTCAACGATTCAAACGTGTCTGTGAGCCCATGCAAGCAACGACACAAAATTGTGGGCCAGCGAACGAGAAACATTGCGAGCGAGCTCTACATGTAGCAACGCACACACCAGCAATGACGACCAGTTAATAGTAAAATGACGAAGGTAAACCTTTGATTTGTTTTGGATCATATTTCCACTGTTACACATTTCCAAAACTTGTGCCTGTTATTGCTTTTTGGTAATTCTGGTCATTGGTTATCTCGAAGTAGAAAATGAGTGGAAAAGTGTGTATCACACTTAAAAGGTGCATTGGTAATGTGTGTGTGTGTGTGTGTGTGTGTGTGTGTGTGTGTGTGTGTGTGTGTGTGTGTGTGTGATACATCCCATTGGAAACCTGGGTGAAAACATGGATGCTTCAACATGGCTTGTTGGTGTATTCAATAATAAATTATTCAAACGGCTGTGTGATCCCATGCAAGCAACGACAGAAAATTGTGTGCCAGCAAACGACGAAACCCCGTGTATACCTCTCGATTAATACAAAACATGTATTGGATACCAAGATGTATACATCATAAAAACTCGACTATCGCTTGGATGCGACAAATTGCTCTCCTTTTACTTTCGATCCAACACATCTGTCTCAAATCCATAGCGTATATCTCATGATTAATACAAAATACGTAACTTTTTCATGGGCATGCCCCCCTTCCCCGGATTCATCGGCTGCGGATTTTCGTGCTGATTTTTTTGATATATTATGCGTTTTTTTCGACATCGTATGCAAAAGATATGGCCGTTTTACTATTTCATAACACTTTTTTGCAAAACATGTCCAAATTTAAGTTTTTTAATTTTCCTAACTAGTAGATGTAGTAACATAACTACATCTCAAAGGATTTTAATTTTTGAAGTTTTTATCATTTTCTTTTATTTTTTACAAAACTGAAATGGCGATACACCAGGGGGGTGGTAGAGTTTGAACCTTTTTAGTCCGGGATGGTGTCCATCCAATCCTACCGTCGACTACATCAGCTAGCACCGTCCCAGCCAGAGTCACAACTAAGGTTAACCAACCCAGAGTCACGTTCTATTAAAGTGGCAAAAAGAATTACTTTTATTATAGCAAAACTAATTCTATCAACTATTTTTAAAGACTAAACAACTACTAATACAAAACTTTACCAAAATTAATATTAATTAATTATAAAAATTTATCTACTGTTGTCTAACAGAAGCATACTACAACTTGTTAAAATCTACAGAAAGAACTAACTAAAAATAATTGAAAACAACAATTAAAGGACTAAAACAACTATATAAGCAAAACAGTAATGTTTTAATTAAAATCGTAATATAAATTATTCTAAAAATAACCAAATAAATCTTACTGTGACAACAATCTAACATGTGACTAGGAGCAAAAATAAATAAATTAAAAACTACTTTTAAACTCAAATTATTCACAATCTAGGATTTGAAGCAAATTTGAACAAATTCATATTTAAATCATTCAAATTTGAAAACTAATGGCACAAACAGAAAATAGACAAAATTTTGAATCTAATGCAAAAAGAATCACTCAAAAACATCAAATATCCTAAAAGATATAAGCAATTTAAAACAGAAACTAAACACAAAGATCAAATGGAAAAACAAAAAACAAATTTCAAAACCCCTTTAGTCCCGGTTCGTGGCTCCAACCGGGACTAAAGGTCACCTTTACCTTTAGTCCCGGTTGGAGCCACGAACCGGGACTAAAGCCTCAACCCCTTTAGTCCCGGTTTGAGCCACGAACCGGGACTAAAGGGCATCGCACCCTTTAGTCCCGGTTTGTGGCTCAAACTGGGACTAAAGGTCCCATTTGAACCGGGACTAATGCCTGCCCAGCGCCCTAGCCGCTCGAACCGGGACTAATGCTCACATTAGTCCCGGTTCATAATGCAACCGGGACTAATGCTCTGATCCGGCTGTGACGAAAGCACTGTTTTCTACTAGTGATGTTTCCTTGGCAAAACATTTGTGCGATTGTATCACGCATAAGAGTATCTTGGGAGAGTCTTTAAATAAAGAATAAATGAGTCAAAATGGCTTCTTGGTGCACACAATACTCAACGATTCAAACGTCCGTCTGAGCCTATGCAAGCAAAGACACAAAATTGTGGGCCAGCGAACGAAAAACCTTGTGAGCTCGTCAGGTAGAGACACACACACGGGCAACCACGATCAGTTGATAGTAAGTGGAGAAAGATACACCATAGATTTGCTTTGGATCATGTCTCCATGGTTACACATTTCCAAACCTGTGCCTGTTATTGCTTTTTTGTAGTACATCTTATTGATTATCTCGAAGTAGAAAATGAGTGGAAAATTGTGTATCACACTTAAAAGGCGCATTGGTAACGTGTGTGTGTGTGTGTGTCATACAATCCATTGGAAACCTAGGCGAAAACATGGATGCTTCAACATAGCTTGTTGTTCAATTCAATACTTAATGATTCAAACGACTGCGTGATCCCATGCAAGCAACAACAGCAAATTGTGCACCAGCAAACGAGAAACACCCCCCATATACCTCCTGATTATTACAAAACATATAGTGGATACCAAGAATGAATACATCATAAAGTCTCGACTATTGTTTGGATGCGACAAATCACCCTCCTTTTACTTCCGATCAAATATATCCTGTCTCAAATCCATCTCGTATATCTCATGATTAATACAAAATACGTTACTTTTCATGGGTGTGAACCCCTCCCGCCCCTAGATTCAACGATTTTTTGGAAGTCTCAGACCCACCTCGTATATCTCATGATTAATGTAGGACTCATATTTCTTATCAACAGTTAATTCTCTTGATCATCTTTTAAGCATCCCCCTTTTCGCTCGGGGGGGTGGGCACGGTGGAACCGCTCTTACTTTTGATCCGGCGGCGTGTACACAAGCACAATCACTTGAACCTAGGGTGTGGATTTAAAGTTGCATCCAGTAGAAACTTTAAAGATCGACACCCCTCCCTCTCTATTTTCCTTTTCTTGATCGTCTCCACCTACGCACCTCTCTTTCTCCTACCCCGCTCGCATCGGCTACAAACAAAACACCCTCCTAAAAGACTGATGCTACGTCCTCCTCCTGGTTGCTCGTCCAACCGCTTCGTGCCACGGCCTCTGAATCCCGCACCATCTCCACCTAGATTCTCTTTGTCCCGGTCCTCATCTCGTGCCATTGTCTTTTGTTTCAATTTTTGTAGAAAATTGAATCGTCAGCCCCAACAGTGGCAAATGTTCATTCAGTATGGGCGGCGGCGCCGATTCTCCTGTCTGGAACATGAGGATAATTGCTTGCCCCCGCTCTTTTTCTCCCATCTTAGTACATTTGTTCTTAGCTTGCCTGGGTGGTGGCTTCTATTTCAGTGATGCGATTCGCACTCCCCGGCTATGCATCACTAAGGTAGACAACAGTTGTCAGTACCGCTCATCAGCTTCCACTTTAATTGGGATGCTACCCATTCTTATTCTTCCACCACCTAGGAGGAGGTTCTCTTCAAACTAAGACAACATGACTTCGCACATTTGTACTTGTTAACGGGTAAGGCATGTAATTAAAGTGTATTATTGCAAAAATATTTGAAATATGAACACATGAAAATAGATTGGTGATGGTGTGTGTGCGAAGTGACTTCCTTCGTTATGGGGGATGATCGAACCATGGAGGGTCGTTGGATTGCCATCCGATGGTTGCCTAGTGCAAAAGCACCTGGCAACATTCCCAAATTTATTTTTATTTCCATATCTATTGTTTTAACATCTTCTTAAAATGGTGCCTATGAGATTTGCTTTTGGAAAAGAAGTCATCGGTAATATGTTTTCTTGGCAAAACATTTGTGTGATAGTGTCACGCACTAGAGTGCATCTTTGGAGAATCTTTAAGGAAAGAATAAATGAGTCAAAATGGCCTCTTGGTCCATGCAATACTCAATGATTCAAACGTGTCTGTGAGCCCATGCAAGCAACGACACAAAATTGTGGGCCAACGAACGAGAAACATTGCGAGCGAGCTCTGCATGTAGCAACGCACACACCAGCAACGACGACCAGTTGATAGTAAGTGGACGAAGGTAAACCTTTGATTTGTTTTGGATCATGTTTCCACTGTTACACATTTCCAAAACTTGTGCCTGTTATTGCTTTTTGGTAGTTCTGCTCATTGGTTATCTCGAAGTAGAAAATGAGTAGAAAAGTGTGTATCACACTTAAAAGGTGCATTGGTAACGTGTGTGTGTGTGTTTGTGTGTGTGTGATACATCCCATTGGAAACCTGGGTGAAAACATGGATGGTTCAACATGGCTTGTTGGTGTATTCAATAATCAATGATTCAAACGGCTGTGTGATCCCATGCAAGCAACGACAGAAAATTGTGTGCCAGTAAACGACGAAACCCCTTGTATACCTCTCGATTAATACAAAACATGTATTGGATACCAAGATGTATACATCATAAAAACTCGACTATCGCTTGGATGCGACAAATCGCTCTCCTTTTACTTCCGATCCAACACATCTGTCTCAAATCCATAGCGTATATCTTATGATTAATACAAAATACGTTACTTTTTCATGGGCGTGCCCCCTCCCCCAGATTCATCGGATTTTTTGTAAGTCCCAAACCCACATCATATATCTCATGATTAATGTATGACTCGTATTTCTTACAAACAGTTAATTCTCTTGATCATCTTTTAGGCATCCCCCTGTTCGGGGGGCACGGTGGAACCCCTTTTACTTTTGATTCATTTGTGAATGCAAGAGCAATCACTTGAACCTATGACGTGGATCTAAAGTTGCATCTAAAAGCGACTTTAAAGACCGACACCACTCCCTCTCTGTTCTCCTTTTCTTGACGGTCTCCGCCTCTGCCCCTCTCTTATTCCTGCCTCATCCTCACCTCGGCTGCGAACAAATCACCCTACTAAAAGACTCATGTTGCGTCCCCCTCCTGGCAACTCCAACGCATGCGCATGCAGTCCTTCGCTGCTAGTCCAAACGCTCCGTGCCACGGCCTCTAAATCTAGCCACCATCTCCTCCCAGATTCTCTTCGTCCCGGTCGTCATCTCGTGCCACCGTCTTTTGTTTCCCTGTTTCATAGAATGGTGAATCGTTGGCCCTGGTTGCGGCAAAGGTTCGTTCAGTATGGGCGGCGGCGCTGATTCTTCTGCCTGGAACAAGGATCGTTGCTTACCTCCGCTCTTTTCCTCCCATCTTAGTATATCCGTTATCAGCTTCCTGTGGTGGTGGTTTCCATTATGGCGATGCGAGTCACACTCCCCGTTCATGCATCACAAGGGCAGACAACAGTTGTCGGTACCACTCATCGTTTTCCACTTTAATCGGGTGGCTACCCATTCTTATTCTTCGACCACCTAGGAGGAAGTTCTCTTCAAACAGAGACAAGATTACTTTGCACAATTGTGTTTATTAACATGTAAGACATGTAATTAGAGTGTATTATTGCAAAAATATTTGTAATATGAAGACATGAACATAGATTGGTGATGGCGTGTGTGCGGCGTGACCTCCTTTGTCATGGGAGCTGATCGACCCATGGAGGGTCGTTGGATTGCCATCCGATGGTTGCCCAGTGCAAAAGCGCCTCGCAAAGATTCCAAATTTATTTTTATTTCCATATCTATTGTTTTAATCATCTTCTTAAAATGGTGCCTATATAATTTTCTTTTGGAAAAGAAGTCATTGGTAATATGTTTACTCTACAAAACATTTGGGTGATTGTATCACGCATAAGTGTGTATCTTTGGAGAGTCTTTGAGGAAAGAATAAATAAGTCAAATTCCCTCTTGGTCCATGCAATACTCAATGATTCAAACATCTGTGTGAGCGCATTAAGCAACAATGAGAAATTGTGGGCCAGCGAACGAGAAACCTCGGGAGCTTACCATGTAGCGATGCACGCACCGGCAATGACGATCAATTGATAGTAAGTGGAGAAAGAAACACCATTGGTTTTTTTTGGATCATGTGTCCACTATTACACATTTCCAAAACATGTGCCCGTTATTGCTTTTTGGTAGTAATGCTCGTTAGTTATCTCGAAGAAGAAAATGAGTGGAAAAGTGTGTACCACACTTAAAAGGTGCACTGGTAATGCGTGTGTGTGTGCGCACGCGTGTGTGTGTGTGTGTGGTACACCCCATTGGAAACCAGGGAGAAAGCATGGATGCTTCAACATGGCTTGTTGATCCGTGCAATAGTCAATGATTCAATGGGCTATGTGATCTTATGCAAGCAACGACAGAAAATTGTTGGCCAGCAAACAAGGAAACCCATTCATATACCTCCCGATCAGTACAAAACATATATTGAATAACAAGAATGAATACATCATAAAGTCTCGACTATCGCTTGGGTGCGATAAACCACCCTCTTTTTACATCCGATCCAACATATCCAGTCTCAAATCCATATCGTAAATCTCATGATTAATGTAGGACTCATATTTCTTATCAACAATTAATTCTCTTGATCATCTTCTAAACACCCCCCCCCCCTTTTCAAGGAGGGGGGAACGCGGTGGAAACCACTCTTACTTTTGATCCGACGGCGTGTACAGAAGCACAATCACTTGAATCTACATTGTGGATCTAAAGACCGACGCCCCACCCTCTCTATTTTCCTTTTCTTGCTCGTCTCCGCCTCCAACTCTCTCTCTCTCTCTCTCTCTCTCTCCCTCTTCCCCCCCCCCTGCTCCTCTCCCTCTCTCCCCACTCTCTTCTCTCTATCTTCTCTCTCTCTCTCTCTCTCTCTCTCTCTCTCTCTCTCTCTCTCTCTCTCTCTCTCTCTCTCTCTTTCTCTCTCTCTCTCTCTCGCCTCCACCTCGCCTCGCCTCGCAACGTCGATAACTTCTGTTTTTGTCGCATGCTTTTCGTAAATTGTTAATATTCTCCCTCCTGGTTTTTTTGGATTTTATTCGCTTCCACGTGGTAATAGTTTTTTGGTGCATGCATTTGTAGATGGAGAGAACATAAGGTAACCCACGAGAAAGGATTCGGGGGCAGAAGGTGTCTATAGTTTTTTGATATATTATGCGGTTTTTTTTCGACATCGTATGCAAAAGATATGGCCCTTTTACTATTTCATAACACTTTTTTCAAAACATGTCCAAATTTAAGTTTTTTAATTTTCCTAGCTAGTAGATGTAGTAACATAACTACACCTCGAAGGATTTTAATTTTTGAAGTTTTTATCATTTTCTTTTGTTTTTTACAAAACTGAAATGGCGATACACCCGGGGGGGTAGAGTTTGAACCTTTTTAGTCCGGGATGGTGTCCATCCAATCCTACCGTCGACTACATCTGCTAGCACCATCCCAGCTAGAGTCACAACTAAGGTTAACCAACCCAGAGTCACGTTCTATTAAAGTGGCAAAAAGAATTACTTTTAATATAGCAAAACTAATTATATCAACTATTATTAAAGACTAAACAACTACTAATACAAAACTTTACCAAAATTAATATTAATTAATTATAAAAATTTATCTACTGTTGTCTAACAGAAGCATACTACAACATGTTAAAATCTACAGAAAGAACTAACTAAAAATAATTGAAAACAACAATTAAAGGACTAAAACAACTATATAAGCAAAATAGTACTATTTTAATTAAAATTGTAATATAAATTATTCTAAAAATAACCAAATAAATATTACTGTGATAACAATCTAACATGTGACTAGGAGCAAAAAGAATTAAATTAAAAACTATTTTTAAACTCAAATTATTCACAATCTAGGATTTGAAGCAAATTTGAACAAATTCATATTTAAATCATTCAAATTTGAAAACTAATGGCACAAACAGAAACTAGACAAAATTTTGAATCTAATGCAAAAAGAATCACTCAAAAACATCAAATATCCTAAAAGATATAAGCAATTTAAAACAGAAACTAAACACAAAGAACAAATGGAAAAACAAAAAACAAATTTCAAAACCCCTTTAGTCCCGGTTCGTGGCTCCAACCGGGACTAAAGCCTCAACCCCTTTAGTCCCGGTTCGTGGCTCGAACCGGGACTAAAGGTCTAACCTTTAGTCCCGGTTTGAGCGACGAACCGGGACTAAAGGGCATCGCACCCTTTAGTCCAGGTTCGTGGCTCAAACCGGGACTAAAGATCCCATTTGAACCGGGACTAATGCCTGCCCAGCGCCTCAGCCACTTGAACCGGGACTAATGCTCACATTAGTCCCGGTTTATAATGCAACCGGGACTAATGCTCCGATCCGGCTGTGACGAAAGCCCTGTTTTCTACTGGTGATGTTTCCTTGGCAAAACATTTGTGCAATTGTATCACGCATCAGAGTATCTTGGGAGAGTCTTTAAGTAAAGAATAAATGAGTCAAAATGGCTTCTTGGTGCACGCAATACTCAATGATTCAAACGTCCGTCTGAGCCCATGCAAGCAAAGACACAAAATTGTGGCCCAGCAAACGAGAAACCTTGTGAGGTCGTCAGGTAGAGACACACACACGGGCAACCATGATCAGTTGATAGTAAGTGGAGAAAGATACACCATGGATTTTCTTTGGATCATGTCTCCATGGTTACACATTTCCAAACATGTGCCTGTTATTGCTTTTTTGTAGTACATCTTATTGGTTATCTCGAAGTAGAAAATGAGTGGAAAAGTGTGTATCACACTTAAAAGGCACATTGGTAATGTGTGTGTGTGTGTGTGTGTTTGTGTGTCATACAATCCATTGGAAACCTAGGCGAAAACATGGATGCTTCAACATAGCTTGTTGTTCAGTTCAATACTTAATGATTCAAACGGCTGCGTGATCCCATGCAAGCAACAACAGCAAATTGTGCACCAGCAAACGAGAAACACCCCCCGTATACCTCCTGATTATTACAAAACATATAGTGGATACCAAGAATGAATACATCATAAAGTCTCGACTATCGTTTGGATGCGACAAATCACCCTCCTTTTACTTCCGATCAAATATATCCTGTCTCAAATCCATCTCATATATCTCATGATTAATAATAAATACGTTACTTTTCATGGGTGTGACCCCCTCCCGCCCCTAGATTCAATGATTTTTTGGAAGTCTCAGACCCACCTCGTATATCTCATGATTAATGTAGGACTCATATTTCTTATCAATAGTTAATTTTCTTGATCATCTTTTAAGCATCCCCCTTTTCGCGCGGGGGGGTGGGCACAGTGGAACCGCTCTTACTTTCGATCCAGCGGCGTGTACACAAGCACAGTCACTTGAACCTAGGGTGTGGATTTAAAGTTGCATCCAGTAGAAACTTTAAAGATCAACACCCCTCCCTCTCTATTTTCCTTTTCTGGATTGTCTCCACCTACGCCCCTCTTTTTCTCCTACCCCCCTCAGATCGCTACAAACAAAACACCCTCCTAAAAGACTGATGCTACGTCCTCCTCCTGGCTGCTCGTCCAACCGCTTCGTGCCACGGCCTCTGAATCCCGCACCATCTCCACCTAGATTCTCTTCGTCCCGGTCCTCATCTCGTGCCACCGTCTTTTGTTTCAATTTTTGTAGAAAACTAAATCGTCAGCCCCAACAGTGGCAAATGTTCATTCAGTATGGGCGGTGGCGCCGATTCTCCTGTCTGGAACATGAGGATAATTGCTTGCCCCCGCTCTTTTGCTCCCATCTTAGTACATTTGTTCTTAGCTTGCCTGGGTGGTGGCTTCTATTTCAGTGATGCGATTCGCACTCCCCGGCTATGCATCACAAAGGCAGACAACAGTTGTCAGTACCGCTCATCAGCTTCCACTTTAATTGGGATGCTACCCATTCTTATTCTTCCACCACCTAGGAAGAGGTTCTCTTCAAACTAAGACAACATGACTTCGCACATTTGTGCTTGTTAACGGGTAAGGCATGTAATTAGAGTGTATTATTGCAAAAATATTTGAAATATGAGAACATGAAAATAGATTGGTGATGGTGTGTGTGCGAAGTGACTTCCTTCGTCATGGGGGATGATCGAACCATGGAGGGTCGTTGGATTGCCATCCGATGGTTGCCTAGTGCAAAAGCACCTGGCAACATTCCCAAATTTATTTTTATTTCCATATCTATTGTTTTAACATCTTCTTAAAATGGTGCCTATGAGATTTGCTTTTGGAAAAGAAGTCATCGGTAATATGTTTTCTTGGCAAAACATTTGTGTGATAGTGTCACGCACTAGAGTGTATCTTTGGAGAATCTTTAAGGAAATAATAAATGAGTCAAAATGGCCTCTTGGTCCATGCAATACTCAATGATTCAAACGTGTCTGTGAGCCCATGCAAGCAACGACACAAAATTGTGGGCCAGCGAACGAGAAACATTGCGAGCGAGCTCTGCATGTAGCAACGCACACACCAGCAACGACGACCAGTTGATAGTAAGTGGACGAAGGTAAACCTTTGATTTGTTTTGGATCATGTTTCCACTGTTACACATTTCCAAAACTTGTTCCTATTATTGCTTTTTCGTAGTTCTGCTCATTGGTTATCTCGAAGTAGAAAATGAGTGGAAAATTGTGTATCACACTTAAAAGGTGCATTGGTAATGTGTGTGTGTGTGTGTGTGTGTGTGTGATACATCCCATTGGAAACCTGGGTGAAAACATGGATGCTTCAACATGGCTTGTTGGTGTATTCAATAATCAATGATTCAAACGGCTGTGTGATCCCATGCAAGAAATGACAGAAAATTGTGTGCCAGCAAACGACGAAACCCCTTGTATACCTCTCGATTAATACAAAACATGTATTGGATACCAAGATGTATACATCATAAAAACTCGACTATTGCTTGGATGCGACAAATCGCTCTCCTTTTACTTCCAATCCAACAAATCTGTCTCAAATCCATAGCGTATATCTCATGATTAATACAAAATATGTTACTTTTTCATGGGCGAGTCCCCCTCCCCCAGATTCATCAGATTTTTTGGAAGTCTCAAACCCACATCATATATCTCATGATTAATGTATGACTCGTATTTCTTACAAACAGTTAATTCTCTTGATCATCTTTTAGGCATCCCCCTGTTCGGGGGGCACGGTGGAACCACTTTTACTTTTGATCCAGCTGTGTATGCAAGAACAATCACTTGAACCTACGATGTGGATCTACTGTTGCATCTAAAAGCGACTTTAAAGACCGACACCACTCCCTCTCTGTTCTCATTTCTTGACGGTCTCCGCCTCCACCCCTCTCATATTCCTGCCTCCTCCTCACCTCAGCTACGAACAAATCACCCTACTAAAACACTAATGTTGCGTCCCCCTCCTGGCAACTCCAACGCATGCGCATGCAGTCCTTCGCTGCTAGTCCAACCGCTCCGTGCCACGGCCTCTAAATCTTGCCACCATCTCCTCCCAGATTCTCTTCGTCCCGGTCGTCATCTCGTGCCACCGTCTTTTGTTTCCCTGTTTCATAGAATGGTGAATCGTTGGCCCTGGTTGCGGCAATGGTTCGTTTAGTTTGGGCGGCGACGCTGATTCTTCTGCCTGGAACAAGGATCGTTGCTTGCCTCCGCTCTTTTCCTCCCATCTTAGTATATCCGTTATCAGCTTCCTGTGGTGGTGGTTTCCATTACGGTGATGCAAGTCACACTCCCTATTCATCCATCACAAGGGCAGACAACAGTTGTCGGTACCACTCATCGTTTTCCACTTTAATCGGGTGGCTACCATTCTTATTCTTCGACCACCTAGGAGGAAGTTCTCTTCAAACAGAGACAAGATGACTTTGCACAATTGTGTTTATTAACATGTAAGACATGTAATTAGAGTGTATTATTGCAAAAATATTTGTAATATGAAGACATGAACATAGATTGGTGATGGCGTGTGTGCGGCGTGCCCTCCTTGGTCATGGGAGCTGATCGAACCATGGAGGGTCGTTGGATTGCCATCCGATGGTTGCCCAGTGCAAAAGCGCCTCGCAAAGATTGCAAATTTATTTTTATTTCCATATCTACTATTTTAATCATCTTCTTAAAATGGTGCCTATATAATTTTCTTTTGGAAAAGAAGTCATTGGAAATATATTTACTCTACAAAATATTTGGGTGATTGTATCATGCATAAGTGTGTATCTTTGGAGAGTCTTTGAGGAAAGAATAAATAAGTCAAAATTGCCTCTTGGTCCATGCAATACTCAATGATTCAAACGTCTGTGTGAGCCCATTAAGCAACCATGAGAAATTGTGGGCCAGCGAACGAGAAACCTCGGGAGCTTAGCATGTAGCGATGCACACACCGGCAATGATGATCAATTGATTGTAAGTGGAGAAAGAAACACCATTGGTTTTTTTTGGATCATGTGTCCACTATTACACATTTCCAAAACATGTGCCCGTTATTGCTTTTTGGTAGTAATGCTCGTTAGTTATCTCGAAGAAGAAAATGAGTGGAAAAGTGTGTACCACACTTAAAAGGTGCACTGGTAATGCGTGTGTGTGTGTGTGTGCACGCGCGTGTGTGTGTGTGGTACACCCCATTGGAAACCAGGGAGAAAGCATGGATGCTTCAACATGGCTTGTTGATCCGTGCAATAGTCAATGATTCAATCGGCTATGTGATCTTATGCAAGCAACCACAGAAAATTGTTGGCCAGCAAACGAGGAAACCCATTCGTATACCTCCCGATCAGTACAAAACATATATTGAATAACAAGAATGAATACATCATAAAGTCTCGACTATCGCTTGGGTGCGACAAACCACCCTCTTTTTACATCCGATCCAACATATCCAGTCTCAAATCCATATCGTAAATCTCATGATTAATGTAGGACTCGTATTTCTTATCAACAATTAATTCTCTTGATCATATTCTAAACACCCCCCTTTTCAAGGAGGGGGGAACGCGGCGGAAACCACTCTTACTTTTGATCCGACGGCGTGTACAGAAGCACAATCACTTGAATCTACATTGTGGATCTAAAGACCGACGCCCCTCCCTCTCTGTTTTCCTTTTCTTGCTCGTCTCCGCCTCCAACTCTCTCTCTCTCTCTCTCTCTCTCTCTCTCTCTCTCTCTCTCTCTCTCTCTCTCTCTCTCTCTCTCTCTCTCTCTCTCTCTCTCTCTCGCCTCCTCCTCGCCTCGCGACGTCGATAACTTCTGTTTTTGTCGCATGCTTTTCGTAAATTGCTAATATTATTCCTCCTGGTTTTCTTGGATTTTATTCGCTTCCTCGTGGTAATAGTTTTTTGGTGCATGCATTTGTAGATGGAGAGAACATAAGGTAACCCATGAGAAAGGATTCGGGGGCAGATGGTGTCGATAGTTTTTTGATATATTATGCGTTTTTTTTCGACATCGTATGCAAAAGATATGGCTGTTTTACTATTTCATAGCACTTTTTTGCAAAACATGTCCAAATTTAAGTTTTTTAATTTTTCTAACTAGTAGATGTAGTAACATAACTACATCTCAAAGGATTTTAGTTTTTGAAGTTTTATCATTTTCTTTTGTTTTTTACAAAACTGAAATGGCGATACACACTGGGGGTAGTGTTTGAACCTTTTTAGTCCGGGATGGTGTCCATCCAATCCTACCGTCGACTACATCTGCTAGCACCGTCCCAGCCAGAGTCACAACTAAGGTTAACCAACCCAGAGTCACGTTCTATTAAAGTGGCAAAAAGAATTACTTTTAATATAGCAAAACTAATTCTATCAACTATTATTAAAGACTAAACAACTACTAATACAAAACTTTAACAAAATTATTATTAATTAATTATAAAAACTTATCTACTATTGTCTAATAGAAGAATACTACAACATGTTAAAATCTATAGAAAGAACTAACTAAAAATAATTGAAAACAACAATTAAAGGACTAAAACAACTATATAAGCAAAATAGTACTGTTTTAATTAAAATTGTAATATAAATTATTCTAAAAATAACCAAATAAATCTTACTGTGACAACAATCTAACATGTGACTAGGAGCAAAAAGAATTAAATTAAAAACTATTTTAAAACTAAAATTATTCACAATCTAGGGTTTGAAGCAAATTTGAACAAATTGATATTTAAATCATTCAAATATGAAAACTAATGGCACAAACATAAACTAGACAAAATTTTGAATCTAATGCAAAAAGAATCACTCAAAAACATCAAATATCCTAAAAGATATTAGCAATTTAAAACAGAAACTAAACACAAAGAACAAATGGAAAAAAAAATTCAAAACCCCTTTAGTCCCGGTTCGTGGCTCCAACCGGGACTAAAGCCTCAACCCCTTTAGTCCCGGTTTGTGGCTCGAACCGGGACTAAAGGTCTAACCATTAGTCCCGGTTTGAGCCATGAACCGGGACTAAAGGGCATCGCACCCTTTAGTCTCGGTTCATGGCTCAAACCGGGACTAAAGGTCCCATTTGAACCGGGACTAATGCCTGCCTAGCGCCCTAGCCGCTCGAACCGGGACTAATGCTCACATTACTCCCGGTTCATAATGCAACCGGGACTAATGCTCTGATCCGGCTGTGACGAAAGCCCTGTTTTCTACTAGTGATGTTTCCTTGGCAAAACATTTGTGCGATTGTATCACGCATAAGAGTATCTTGGGAGAGTCTTTAAGTAAAGAATAAATGAGTCAAAATGGCTTCTTGGTGCACGCAATACTCAATGATTCAAACGTCCGCCTGAGCCCATGCAAGCAAAGACACAAACTTGTGGGCCAGCGAACGAGAAACCTTGTGACCTCGTCAGGTAGACACACACACACACGGGCAACCACGATCAGTTGACAGCAAGTGGAGAAAGATACACCATGGATTTGCTTTGGATCATGTCTCCATGGTTACACATTTCCAAACCTATGCCTGTTATTGCTTTTTTGTAGTACATCTTATTGGTTATCTTGAAGTAGAAAATGAGTGGAAAAGTGTGTATCACACTTAAAAGGCGCATTGGTAATGTGTGTGTGTGTGTGTGTCATACAATCCATTGGAAACCTAGGCAAAAACATGGATGCTTCAACATAGCTTGTAGTTCAGTTCAATACTTAATGATTCAAACGGCTGCGTGATCCCATGCAAGCAACAACAGAAAATTGTGCACCAGCAAACGAGAAACACCCCCCGTATACCTCCTGATTATTACAAAACATATAGTGGATACCAAGAATGAATACATCATAAAGTCTCGACTATCGTTTGGATGCGAGAAATCACTCTCCTTTCACTTCCGATCAAATATATACTGTTTCAAATCCATCTCGTATATCTCATGATTAATACAAAATACGTTACTTTTCATGGGTGTGACCCCCTCACGCCCCTAGATTCAACGATTTTTTGGAAGTCTCAGACCCACCTCGTATATCTCATGATTAATGTAGGACTCATATTTCTTATCAACAGTTAATTCTCTTGATCTTCTTTTAAGCATCCACCTTTTCACGCGGGGGGTGGGCACGGTTTTACCGCTCTTACTTTTGATCTGCCGGCGTGTACATAAGCACAGTCACTTGAACCTAGGGTGTGGATTTAAACTTGCATCTAGTAGAAAATTGAAAGATCGACACCCCTCCCTCTCTGTTTTCTTTTTCTTGATCGTCTCCACCTACGCCCCTCTCTTTCTCCTACCCCCCTCGCATCGGCTACAAACAAAACACCCTCCTAAAAGACTGATGCTACGTCCTCCTCCTGGCTGCTCGTCCAACCGCTTCGTGCCACGGCCTCTGAATCCCGCACCATCTCCACCTAGATTCTCTTCGTCCCGGTCCTCATCTCGTGCCACCGTCTTTTGTTTCAATTTTTGTAGAAAAGTGAATCGTCAGCCCGAACAGTGGCAAATGTTCATTCAGTATGGGCGCGGTGCCAATTCTCCTATCTGGAACATGAGGATAATTGCTTGCCCCCGCTCTTTTGCTCCCATCTTAGTACATTTGTTCTTAGCTTGCCTGGGTGGTGGCTTCTATTTCAGTGATGCGATTCGCACTCCCCGGCTAAGCATCACAAAGGCAGACAATAGTTGTCAGTACCGCTCATCAGCTTCCACTTTAATTGGGATGCTACCCATTCTTATTCTTCCACCACCTAGGAGGAGGTTCTCTTCAAACTAAGACAACATGTCTTCGCACATTTGTGCTTGTTAACGGGTAAGGCATGTAATTAGAGTGTATTATTGCAAAAATATTTGAAATGTGAACACATGAAAATAGATTGGTGATGGTGTGTATGCGAATTGACTTCCTTCGTGATGGGGGATGATCGAACCATGGAGGGTCGTTGGATTGCCATCTAATGGTTGCCTAGTGCAAAAGCACCTGGCAACATTCCCAAATTTATTTTTATTTCCATATCTATTGTTTTAACATCTTCTTAAAATGGTCCCTATGAGATTTGCTTTTGGAAAAGAAGTCATCGGTAATATGTTTTCTTGGCAAAACATTTGTGTGATAGTGTCACGCACTAGAGTGCATCTTTGGAGAATCTTTAAGGAAAGAATAAATGAGTCAAAATGGCCTCTTGGTCCATGCAATACTCAATGATTCAAACATGTCTGTGAGCCCATGCAAGCAACGACACAAAATTGTGGGCCAGCGAACGAGAAACATTGCGAGCGAGCTCTGCATGTAGCAATGCACACACCAGCAATGCCGACCAGTTGATAATAAGTGGACAAAGGTAAACCTTTGATTTGTTTTGGATCATGTTTCCACTGTTACACATTTCCAAAACTTGTGCCTGTTATTGCTTTTTGGTAGTTCTACAAATTGGTTATCTCGAAGTAGAAAATGAGTTGAAAAGTGTGTATCACACTTAAAAGGTGCATTGGTAATGTGTGTGTGTGTGTGTGTGTTTCTGTGTGTGTGTGTGTGTGTGTGTTTTTGTGTGTGTGTGATACATCCCATTGGAAACTTGGGTGAAAACATGGATGCTTCAACATGGCTTGTTGGTGTATTCAATAATCAATGATTCAAACGGCTGTGTGATCCCATGCAAGCAACGACAGAAAATTGTGTGCCAGCAAACGACGAAACCCCTTGTATACCTCTCGATTAATACAAAACATGTATTGGATACCAAGATGTATACATCATAAAAACTCGACTATCGCTTGGATGCGACAAATCGCTCTCCTTTTACTTCCGATCCAACACATCTGTCTCAAATCCATAGCGTATATCTCATGATTAATACAAAATACGCTACTTTTTCATGGGCGTGCCCCCCTCCCCCAGATTCATCGGATTTTTTGGAAGTCTCAAACCCACATCATATATCTCATGATTAATGTATGACACGTATTTCTTACAAACAGTTAATTCTCTTGTTCATCTTTTAGGCATCCCCCTGTTCGGGGGGCACGGTGGAACCGCTTTTACTTTTGATCCAGCTGTGTATGCAAGAACAATCACTTGAACCTACGACGTGGATCTAAAGTTGCTTCTAAAAGCGACTTTAAAGACCGACACCACTCCCGCTCTGTTCTCCTTTTCTTGATGGTCTCCGCCTCCGCCCCTCTCTTATTCCTGCCTCCTCCTCACCTCGGCCGCGAACAAATCACCCTACTAAAAGACTCATGTTGCGTCCCCCTCCTGGCAACTACAACGCATGCGCTTGCAGTCCTTCGCTGCTAGTCCAACCGCTCCGTGCCACGGCCTCTAAATCTAGCCATCATCTCCTCCCAGATTCTCTTCGTCCCGGTCGTCATCTCATGCCACCGCCTTTTGTTTCCCTGTTTCATAGAATGGTGAATCGTTGGCCCTGGTTGCGGCAAAGGTTCGTTCAGTATGGGCGGCGGCGCTGATTCTTCTGCCTGGAACAAGGATTGTTGCTTGCCTCCACTCTTTTCCTCCCATCTTAGTATATCCGTTATCAGCTTCCTGTGGTGGTGGTTTCCATTACGGTGATGCGAGTCACACTCCCCGTTCATGCATCACAAGGGCAGACAACAGTTGTCGGTACCACTCATCGTTTTCCACTTTAATCGGGTGGCTACCGATTCTTATTCTTCGACCACCTAGGAGGAAGTTCTCTTCAAAAAGAGACAAGTTGACTTTGCACAATTGTGTTTATTAACATGTAAGACATGTAATTGGAGTGTATTATTGCAAAAATATTTGTAATATGAAGACATGAACATAGATTGGTGATGGCGTGTGTGCGGCGTGACCTCCTTCGTCATGGGAGCTGATCGAACCATGGAGGGTCGTTGGATTGCCATCCGATGGTTGCCCAGTGCAAAAGCGCCTCGCAAAGATTCCAAATTTATTTTTATTTCCATATCTATTGTTTTAATCATCTTCTTAAAATGGTGCCTATATAATTTTATTTTGGAAAGGAATTCATTGGTAATATGTTTACTCTACAAAATATTTGGGTGATTGTATCACGCATAAGTGTGTATCTTTGGAGAGTCTTTGAGGAAAGAATAAATAAGTCAAAATTGCCTCTTGGTCCATGCAATACTCAATGATTCAAACGTCTGTGTGAGCCCATTAAGCAACAATGAGAAATTGTGGGCCAGCGAACGAGAATCCTCGCGAGCTTAGCATGTAGCGATGCACGCACCGGCAATGACGATCAATTGATAGTAAGTGGAGAAAGAAACACCATTGGTTTTTTTTTGGATCATGTGTCCACTATTACACATTTCCAAAACATGTGCCCGTTATTGCTTTTTGGTAGTAATGCTCGTTAGTTATCTCGAAGAAGAAAATGAGTGGAAAAGTGTGTACCACACTTAAAAGGTGCACTGGTAATGCGTGTGTGTGTGTGCGCATGCGCGTGTGTGTGTGTGGTACACCCCATTGGAAACCAGGGAGAAAGCATGGATGCTTCAACATGGCTTGTTGATCCATGCAATAGTCAATGATTCAATCGGCTATGTGATCTTATGCAAGCAACGACAGAAAATTGTTGGCCAGCAAACGAGGAAACCCATTCGTATACCTCCCGATTAGTACAAAACATATATTGAATAAACACCCCCCTTTTCAAGGAGGGGGAACGCGGCGGAAACCACTCTTACTTTTGATCCGACGGTGTGTACAGAAGCACAATCACTTGAATCTACATTGTGGATCTAAAGACCGACGCCCCTCCCTCTCTGTTTTCCTTTTCTTGTTCGTCTCCGCCTCCAACTCTCTCTCTCTCTCTCTCTCTCTCGCCTCCTCCTCGCCTCGTGACATCGATAACTTCTATTTTTGTCGCATGCTTTTCGTAAATTGCTAATATTCTTCCTCCTTGTTTTTTTGGTGCATGCATTTGTAGATGGAGAGAACATAAGGTAACCCATGAGAAAGGATTCGGGGACAGATGGTGTCGATAGTTTTTTGATATATTATGCGTTTTTTTTCGACATCGAATGCAAAAGATATGGCCGTTTTACTATTTCATACACTTTTTTGCAAAACATGTCTAAATTGAAGTTTTTTAATTTTCCTAACTAGTAGATGTAGTAACATAACTACATCTCGAAGGATTTTAATTTTTGAAGTTTTTATCATTTTCTTTTGTTTTTTACAAAACTGAAATGGCGATACACACGGGGGTAGAGTTTGAACCTTTTTAGTCCGGGATGGTGTCCATCCAATCCTAGCGTCGACTACATCTGCTAGCACCGTCCTAGCCAGAGTCACAACTAAGGTTAACCAACCCAGAGTCACGTTCTCTTAAAGTGGCAAAAAGAATTACTGTTAATATAGCAAAACTAATTCTATCAACTATTATTAAAGACTAAACAACTACTAATACAAAACTTTACCAAAATTAATATTCATTAATTATAAAAATTTATCTACTGTTGTTTAACAGAAGCATACTACAACATGTTAAAATCTTTAGAAAGAACTAACTAAAAATAACTGAAAACAACAATTAAAAGACTAAAACAACTAGATAAGCAAAACAGTACTGTTTTAATTAAAATCATAATATAAATTATTCTAAAAATAACCAAATAAATCTTACTGTGACAACAATCTAACATGTGACTAGGAGCAAAAAGAATTAAATTAAACTATTTTAACCGCAAATTATTCCTATCTATCGGTTTGAAAGCAAATTTGAACAAATTCATATTTAAATCATTCAAATTTGAAAACTAATGGCACAAACATAAACTAGACAAAATTTTGAATCTAATGCAAAAAGAATCACTCAAAAACATCAAATATCCTAAAAGATATAAGCAATTTAAAACAGAAACTAAACACAAAGAACAAATGGAAAAACAAAAAACAAATTTCAAAACCCCTTTAGTCTCGGTTCGTGGCTCCAACCGGGACTAAAGGTGTAACCTTTAGTCCCGGTTGGAGCCATCAACCGGGACTAAAGCCTCAACCCCTTTAGTCCCGGTTCGTGGCTCGAACCGGGACTAAAGGTCTAACCTTTAGTCCCGGTTTGAGCCACGAACCGGGACTAAAGGGCATCGCACCCTTTAGTCCCGGTTCGTGGCTCAAACCGGGACTAAAGGTCCCATTTGAACTGGGACTAATGCCTACCCAGCGGCCTAGCCGCTCGAACCGGGACTAATTCTCACATTAGTCCCGGTTCATAATGCAACCGGGACTAATGCTCCGATCCGGCTGTGACGAAAGCCCTGTTTTCTACTAGTGATGTTTCCTTGGCAAAACATTTGTGCGATTGTATCACGCATAAGAGTATCTTGGGAGAGTCTTTAAGTAAAGAATAAATGAATCAAAATGGCTTCTTGGTGCACGCAATACTCAATGATTCAAACGTCCGCCTGAGCCCATGCAAGCAAAGACACAAAATTGTGGGCCAGCGAACAAGAAACCTTGTGAGCTCGTCAGGTAGAGACACACACACGGGCACCCATGATCAGTTGATAGTAAGTGGAGAAAGATACACCATGGATTTGCTTTGGATCATGTCTCCATGGTTACACATTTCCAAACCTGTGCCTGTTATTGCTTTTTTGTAGTACATCTTATTGGTTATCTCGAAGTAGAAAATGAGTGGAAAAGTGTGTATCACACTTAAAAGGCGCATTGGTAATGTGTGTGTGTGTCATACAATCCATTGGAAACCTAGGCGAAAACATGGATGCTTCAACATAGCTTGTTGTTCAGTTCAATACTTAATGACTCAAACGGCTGTGTGATCCCATGCAAGCAACAACAGCAAATTGTGCACCAGCAAACGACAAACACCCCCGGATACCTCCTGATTATTACAAAACATATAGTGGATACCAAGAATGAATACATCATTAAGTCTCGACTATCATTTGGATGCAACAAATCACCCTCCTTTTACTTCTGATCAAATATATCCTGTCTCAAATCCATCTCATATATCTCATGATTAATACAAAATATGCTACTTTTCATGGGTGTGACCCCCTCCTGCCCCTAGATTCAATGATTTTTTGGAAGTCTCAGACCCACCTCGTATATCTCATGATTAATGTAGGACTCATATTTCTTATCAACAGTTAATTCTCTTGATCATCTTTTAAGCATCCCCCTTTTCGCACGGGGGGGTGGGCACGGTGGAACCGCTCTTACTTTTGATCCAGCGGCGTGTACACAAGCACAGTCACTTGAACCTAGGGTGTGGTTTTAAAGTTGCATCCAGTAGAAACTTTAAAGATCGACACCCCTCCCTCTCTGTTTTCCTTTTCTTGATCGTCTCCACCTATGCCCCTCTCTTTCTCCTACCACCCTCGCATCGGCTACAAACAAAACACCCTCCTAAAAGACTGATGCTACGTCCTCCTCCTGGCTGCTCGTCCAACCGCTTCGTGCCACGGCCTCTGAATCCCGCACCATCTCCACCTAGATTCTCTTCGTCCCGGTCCTCATCTCGTGCCACCATCTTTTGTTTCAATTTTTTTAGAAAAGTGAATCGTCTGCCCCAACAGTGGCAAATGTTCATTCAGTATGGGCGGCGGCGCCGATTCTCGTGTCTGGAACATGAGGATAATTGCTTGCCCTTTCTCTTTTGCTACCATCTTAGTACATTTGTTCTTAGCTTGCCTGGGTGGTGGCTTCTATTTCAGTGATGCGATTCGCACTCCCCGGCTATGCATCACAAAGGCAGACAACAATTGTCAGTACCGCTCATCAACTTCCACTTTAATTGGGATGCTACCCATTCTTATTCTTCCACCACCTAGGAGGAGGTTCTCTTCAAACTAAGACAACATGACTTCGCACATTTGTGCTTGTTAACGGGTAAGGCATGTAATTAGAGTGTATTATTGCAAAAATATTTGAAATATGAACACATGAAAATAGATTGGTGATGGTGTGTGTGCGAAGTGACTTCCTTCGTCATGGGGGATGATCGAACCATGGAGGGTCGTTGGATTGCCATTCGATGGTTGCCTAGTGCAAAAGCACCTGGCAACATTCCCAAATTTATTTTTATTTCCATATCTATTGTTTTAACATCTTCTTAAAATGGTCCCTATGAGATTTGCTTTTGGAAAAGAAGTCATCGGTAATATGTTTTCTTGGCAAAACATTTGTGTGATAGTGTCACGCACTAGAGTGTATCTTTGGAGAATCTTTAAGGAAAGAATAAATGAGTCAAAATGGCCTCTTGGTCCATGCAATAATCAATGATTCAAACGTGTCTGTGAGCCCATGCAAGCAACGACACAAAATTGTGGGCCAGCGAACGAGAAACATTGCGAGCGAGCTCTGCATGTAGCAACGCACACACCAGCAACGACGACCAGTTGATAGTAAGTGGACGAAGGTAAACCTTTGATTTGTTTTGGATCATGTTTCCACTATTACACATTTCCAAAACTTGTGCCTGTTATTGCTTTTTGGTAGTTCTGCTCATTGGTTATCTCGAAGTAGAAAATGAGTGGAAAAGTGTGTATCACACTTAAAAGGTGCATTGGTAATGTGTGTGTGTGTGTGTGTGATACATCCCATTGGAAACTTGGGTGAAAACATGGATCCTTCAACAAGGCTTGTTGGTGTATTCAATAATCAATGATTCAAACGGCTGTGTGATCCCATGCAAGCAACGACAGAAAATTGTGTGCCAGCAAACGACAAAACCCCTTGTATACCTCTCGATTAATACAAAACATGTATTGGATACCAAGATGTATACATCATAAAAACTCGACTATCGCTTGGATGCGACAAATCGCTCTCCTTTTACTTCCGATCCAACACATCTGTCTCAAATCCATAGTGTATATCTCATGATTAATACAAAATATGTTACCTTTTCATGGGCGTGCCCCCCTCCCCCAGATTCATCGGATTTTTTGGAAGTCTCAAACCCACATCATATATCTCATGTTTAATGTATGACTCGTATTTCTTACAAACAGTTTATTCTCTTGATCATCTTTAAGCATCCCCCAGTTCGGGGGGCACGGTGGAACCGCTTTTACTTTTGATCCAGCTGTGTATGCAAGAACAATCACTTGAACCTACGACGTGGACCTAAAGTTGCATCTAAAAGCGACTTTAAAGACCGACACCACTCCCTCTCTGTTCTCCTTTTATTGACGGTCTCCACCTCCGCCCCTTTCTTATTCCACCTCCTCCTCACCTCGGCCGTGAACAAATCGCCCTACTAAAAGACTCTTGTTGTGTCCCCCTCCTGGCAACTCCAACGCATGCACATGCAGTCCTTCGCTCCTAGTCCAACCGCTCCATGCCACGGCCTCTAAATCTAGCCACCATCTCCTCCCAGATTCACTTCGTCCCGGTCGTCATCTCGTGCCACTGTCTTTTGTTTCCCTGTTTCATAGAATGGTGAATCATTGGCCCTGGTTGCGGCAAAGGTTCGTTCAGTATGGGCGGCGGCGCTGATTCTTCTGCCTGGAACAAGGATCGTTGCTTGCCTCCGCTCTTTTCCTCCCATCTTAGTATATCCATTATCAGCTTCCTGTGGTGGTGGTTTCCATTACGGTGATGCGAGTCACACTCCCTGTTCATGCATCACAAGGGCAGACAACAGTTGTCGGTACCACTCATCGTTTTCCACTTTAATCTGGTGGCTACCCATTCTTATTCTTCGACCACCTAGGAGGAAGTTCTCTTCTAACAGAGACAAGATGACTTTGCACAATTGTGTTTATTAACATGTAAGACATGTAATTAGAGTGTATTATTGCAAAAATATTTGTAATATGAAGACATGAACATAGATTGGTGATGGCGTGTGTGCGGCGTGACCTCCTTCGTCATGGGAGCTGATCGAACCATGGAGGGTCGTTGGATTGCCATCCGATGGTTGCCCAGTGCAAAAGGGCCTCGCAAAGATTCCAAATTTATTTTTATTTCCATATCTATTGTTTTAATCATCTTCTTAAAATGGTGCCTATATAATTTTCTTTTGGAAAAGAAGTCATTGGTAATATGTTTACTCTACAAAATATTTGGGTGATTGTATCAGGCATAAGTGTGTATGTTTGGAGAGTCTTTGAGGGAAGAATAAATAAGTCAAAATTGCCTCTTGGTCCATGCAATACTCAATGATTCAAACGTCTGTGTGAGCCCATTAAGCAACAATGAGAAATTGTGGGCCAGCGAACGAGAAACCTCGGGAGCTTAGTATGTAGCGATGCACGCACCGGCAATGACGATCAATTGATAGTAAGTGGAGAAAGAAACACCATTTGTTTTTTTTTGGATCATGTGTCCACTATTACACATTTCCAAAACATGTGCCCGTTATTGCTTTTTGGTAGTAATGCTCGTTAGTTATCTCGAAGAAGAAAATGAGTGGAAAAGTGTGTACCACACTTAAAAGGTGCACTGGTAATGCGTGCGTGTGTGTGCATGCACGCGCGTGTGTGTGTGGTACATCCCATTGGAAACCAGGGAGAAAGCATGGATGCTTCAACATGGCTTGTTGATCCTTGCAATAGTCAATGATTCAATCGGCTATGTGATCTTATGCAAGCAACGACAGAAAATTGTTGGCCAGCAAACGAGGAAACCCATTCGTATACCTCCCGATCAGTACAAAACATATATTGAATAACAAGAATGAATACATCATAAAGTCTCGACTATCGCTTGGGTGCGACAAACCACCCTCTTTTTACATCCGATCCAACATATCCAGTCTCAAATCCATATCGTAAATCTCATGATTAATGTAGGACTCGTATTTCTTATCAACAATTAATTCTCTTGATCATCTTCTAAACACCCCCCTTTTCAAGGAGGGGGGAACGCGGCGGAAACCACTCTTACTTTTGATCCAACGGCGTGTACAGAAGCACAATCACTTGAATCTACATTGTGGATCTAAAGACCGACGCCCCTCCCTCTCTGTTTTCCTTTTCTTGCTCGTCTCCGCCTCCAACTCTCTCTCTCTCTCTCTCTCTCTCTCTCTGTCTGTCTCTCTCTCTCTGTCTCTCTCTCTCTCTCTCTCTCTCTCGCCTCCTCCTCGCCTCGCGACATCGATAACTTCTGTTTTTGTCACATGCTTTTCGTAAATTGCTAATATTCTTCCTCCTGGTTTTTTTGGATTTTATTCGCTTCCTCGTGGTAATAGTTTTTTGGTGCATGCATTTGTAGATGGAGAGAACATAAGGTAACCCATGAGAAAGGATTCGGGGGCAGATGGTGTCGATAGTTTTTTGATATATTATGCGTTTTTTTTCGACATCGTATGCAAAAGATATGGCCGTTTTACTATTTCATAACACTTTTTTGCAAAACATGTCCAAATTTATGTTTTTTAATTTTCCTAACTAGTAGATGTAGTAACATAACTACATCTCAAAGGATTTTAATTTTTGGTGTTTTTATCATTTTCTTTTGTTTTTTACAAAACTGAAATGGCGATACACAAGGGGGGGTAGAATTTGAACCTTTTTAGTCCGGGATGGTGTCCATACAATCCTACCGTCGACTACATCTGCTAGCACCATCCCAGCCAGAGTCACAACTAAGGTTAACCAACCCAGAGTCACGTTCTATTAAAGTGGCAAAAAGAATTACTTTTAATATAGCAAAACTAATTCTATCAACTATTATTAAAGACTAAACAACTACTAATACAAAACTTTACCGAAATTAATATTAATTAATTACAAAAATTTATCTACTGCTGTCTAACAGAAGCATACTACAATAGGTTAAAATCTACAGAAAGAACTAACTAAAAATAATTGAAAACAACAATTAAAGGACTAAAACAACTATATAAGCAAAACAGTACTATTTTAATTAAAATCATAATATAAATTATTCTAAAAATAACCAAATAAATCTTACTGAGACAATTATCTAACATGTGACTAGGAGCAAAAAGAATTAAATTAAAAACTATTTTTAAACTCAAATTATTCACAATCTAGGGTTTGAAGCAAATTTGAACAAATTCATATTTAAATCATTCAAATTTGAAAACTAATGGCACAAACAGAAGTAGACAAAATTTTGAATCTAATGCAAAAAGAATCACTCAAAAACATCAAATATCATAAAAGTTATAAGCACTTTAAAACAGAAACTAAACACAAAGAACAAATGGAAAAACGAAAAACAAATTTCAAAACCCCTTTTGTCCCAGTTCGTGGCTCCAACCGGGACTAAAGGTAACGGGACTAAAGGTGTAACCTTTAGTCCCGGTTGGAGCCACCAACCAGGACTAAAGCCTCAACCCCTTTAATCCCGGTTTGAGGCTCGAACCAGGACTAAAGGTCCCATTTGAAACGGGACTAATGCCTGCCCAGCGCCCTAGACGCTCGAACCGGGACTAATGCTCACATTAGTCCCGGTTCATAATGCAACCGGGACTAATGCTCCGATCCGGCTGTGACGAAAGCCCTGTTTTCTACTAGTGATGTTTCCTTGGCAAAACATTTGTGCGATTGTATCACGCATAAGAGTATCTTGGGAGAGTCTTTAAGTAAAGAATAAATGAGTCAAAATGGCTCCTTGGTGCACGCAATACTCAATGATTCAAACGTCCGTCTGAGCCCATTCAAGCAAAGACACAAAATTGTGGGCCAGCGAACGAGAAACCTTGTGAGCTCGTCAGGTAGAGACACACACACGGGCAACCACGATGAGTTGATAGTAAGTGGAGAAAGATACACCATGGATTTGCTTTGGATCATGTCTCCATGGTTACACATTTCCAAACCTATGCCAGTTATTGCTTTTTTGTAGTACATCTTATTGGTTATCTCGAAGTAGAAAATGAGTGGAAAAGTGTGTATCACACTTAAAAGGCGCATTGGTAATGTGTGTGTGTGTCATACAATCCATTGGAAACCTAGGCGAAAACATGGATGCTTCAACATAGCTTGTTGTTCAGTTCAATACTTAATGATTCAAACGGCTGCGTGATCCCATGCAAGCAACAACAGCAAATTGTGCACCAGCAAACGAGAAACACCCCCCGTATACCTCCTGATTATTACAAAACATATAGTGGATACCAAGAATGAATACATCATAAAGTCTCGACTATCGTTTGGATGCGACAAATCACCCTCCTTTTACTTCCGATCAAATATATACTGTCTCAAATCCATCTCGTATATCTCATGATTAATACAAAATACGTTACTTTTCATGGGTGTGACCCCCTCCCGCCCCTAGATTCAACGATTTTTTGGAAGTTTCAGACCCACCTCGTATATCTCATGATTAATGTAGGACTCATATTTCTAATCAACAGTTAATTCTCTTGATCTTCTTTTAAGCATCCCCCTTTTCGCGCGGGGGGGTGGGCACGGTGGAACTGCTCTTACTTTTGATCTGGCGGCGTGTACACAAGCACAATCACTTGAACCTAGGGTGTGGATTTAAAGTTGCATCTAGTAGAAACTTGAAAGATCGACACCCCTCCCTCTCTGTTTTCCTTTTCTTGATCGTCTCCACCTACGCCCCTCTCTTTCTCCTACCCCCCTCGCATCGGCTACAAACAAAACACCCTCCTAAAAGACTGATGCTATGTCCTCCTCCTGGCTGCTCGTCCAACCGCTTCGTGCAACGGCCTCTGAATCTCGCACCATCTCCACCTAGATTCTCTTCGTCCCGGTCCTCATCTCGTGCCACCGTCTTTTGTTTCAATTTTTGTAGAAAAGTGAATTGTCAGCCCCAACAGTGGCAAATGTTCATTCAGTATGGGCGGCGGTGCCGATTCTCCTGTCTGGAACATGAGGATAATTGCTTGCCCCTGCTCTTTTGCTCCCATCTTAGTACATTTGTTCTTAGCTTGCCTAGGTGGTGGCTTCTATTTCAGTGATGCGATTCGCACTCCCCGGCTATGCATCACAAAGGCAGACAACAGTTGTCAGTACCGCTCATCAGCTTCCACTTTAATTGGGATGCTACCCATTCTTATTCTTCCACCACCTAGGAGGAGGTTCTCTTCAAACTAAGAGAACATTACTTCGCACATTTGTGCTTGTTAACGGGTAAGGCATGTAATTAGAGTGTATTATTGCAAAAATATTTGAAATATGAACACATGAAAATAGATTGGTGATGGTGTGTATGCGAAGTGACTTCCTTCGTCATGGGGGATGATCGAACCATGGAGGGTCGTTGGATTGCCATCTGATGGTTGCCTAGTGCAAAAGCACCTGGCAACATTCCCAAATTTTTTTTTATTTCCATATCTATTGTTTTAACATCTTCTTAAAATGGTGCCTATGAGATTTGCTTTTGGAAAAGAAGTAATCGGTAATATGTTTTCTTGGCAAAACATTTGTGTGATAGTGTCACGCACTAGAGTGCATCTTTGGAGAATCTTTAAGGAAAGAATAAATGAGTCAAAATGGCCTCTTGGTCGATGCAATACTCAATGATTCAAACGTGTTTGTGAGCCCATGCAAGCAACGACACAAAATTGTGGGCCAGCGAACGAGAAACATTGCGAGCGAGCTCTGCATGTAGCAACGCACACACCAGCAACGACGACTAGTTGATAGTAAGTGGATGAAGGTAAACCTTTGATTTGTTTTGGATCATGTTTCCACTCTTACACATTTCCAAAACTTGTGCCTGTTATTGCTTTTTGGTAGTTCTGCTCATTGGTTATCTCGAAGTAGAAAATGAGTGGAAAAGTGTGTATCACACTTAAAAGGTTCATTGGTAATGTGTGTGTGTGTGTGTTTGTGTGTGTGTGTGTGTGTTTGTGTGTGTGTGTGTTTGTGTGTGTGTGATACATCCCATTGGAAACCTGGGTGAAAACATGGATGCTTCAACATGGCTTGTTGGTGTATTCAATAATCAATGATTCAAACGGCTGTGTGATCCCATGCAAGCAACGACAGAAAATTGTGTGCCAGCAAACGACGAAACCCCTTGTATACCTCTCCATTAATACAAAACATGTATTGGATACCAAGATGTATACATCATAAAAACTCGACTATCGCTTGGATGCGACAAATCGCTCTCCTTTTACTTCCGATCCAACGCATCTATCTCAAATCCATAGCGTATATCTCATGATTAATACAAAATACGCTACTTTTTCATGGGCGTGCCCCCCTCCCCCAGATTCATCGGATTTTTTGGAAGTCTCAAACCCACATCATATATCTCATGATTAATGTATGACTCGTATTTCTTACAAACAGTTAATTCTCTTGATCATCTTTTAGGCATCCCCCTGTTCGGGGGGCATGGTGGAACCGCTTTTACTTTTGATCCAGCTGTGTATGCAAGAACAATCTCTTTAACCTATGACGTGGATCTAAAGTTGCATCTAAAAGCGACTTTAAAGACCGACACCACTCCCTCTCTGTTCTCCTTTTCTTCATGGTCTCCGCCTCCGCCCCTCTCTTATTCCTGCCTCCTCCTCACCTCGGCCGCGAACAAATCACCCTACTAAAAGACTCATGTTGCGTCCCCCTCCTGGCAACTCCAACGCATGCGCATGCAGTCCTTCGCTGCTAGTCCAACCGCTCCGTGCCAAGGCCTCTAAATCTAGCCACCATCTCCTCCCAGATTCTCTTCGTCCCGGTCGTCATCTCATGCCACCGCCTTTTGTTTCCCTGTTTCATAGAATTGTGAATCGTTGGCCCAGGTTGCGGCAAAGGTTCGTTCAGTATGGGCGGCGGCGCTGATTCTTCTGCCTGGAACAAGGATCGTTGCTTGCCTCCGCTCTTTTCCTCCCATCTTAGTATATCCGTTATCAGCTTCCTGTGGTGGTGGTTTCCATTACGGTGATGCGAGTCACACTCCCCGTTCATGCATCACAAGGGCAGACAACAGTTGTCGGTACCACTCATCGTTTTCCACTTTAATCGGGTGGCTACCCTTTCTTATTCTTCGACCACCTAGGAGGAAGTTCTCTTCAAACAGAGACAAGATGACTTTGCACAATTGTGTTTATTAATATGTAAGACATGTAATTAGAGTGTATTATTGCAAAAATATTTGTAATATGAAGACATGAACATAGATTGGTGATGGCGTGTGTGCGGCGTGACCTCCTTCGTCATGGGAGCTGAGCGAACCATGGAGGGTCGTTGGATTGCCATCCGATGGTTGCCCAGTGCAAAAGCGCCTCGCAAAGATTCCAAATTTATTTTTATTTCCATATCTATTGTTTTAATCATCTTCTGAAAATGGTGCCTATATAATTTTATTTTGGAAAAGAATTCATTGGTAATATGTTTACTCTACAAAATATTTGGGTGATTGTATCACGCATAAGTGTGTATCTTTGGAGAGTCTTTGAGGAAAGAATAAATAAGTCCAAATTGCCTCTTGGTCAATGCAATACTCAGTGATTCAAACGTCTGTGTGAGCCCATTAAGCAACAATGAGAAATTGTGGGCTAGCGAACGAGAAACCTCGGGAGCTTAGCATGTAGCGATGCACGCACCGGCAATGACGATCAATTGATAGTAAGTGGAGAAAGAAACACCATTGGTTTTTTTTGGATCATGTGTCCACTATTACACATTTCCAAAACATGTGCCCGTTATTGCTTTTTGGTAGTAATGCTCGTTAGTTATCTCGAAGAAGAAAATGAGTGGAAAGTGTGTACCACACTTAAAAGGTGCGCTGGTAATGCGTGTGTGTGTGTGCGCGCACGCGCGTTTGTGTGTGTGGTACACCCATTGGAAACCAGGGAGAAAGCATGTATGCTTCAACGTGGCTTGTTGATCCGTGCAATAGTCAATGATTCAATCGGCTATGTGATCTTATGCAAGCAACGACAGAAAATTGTTGGCCAGCAAACGAGGAAACCCATTCGTATACCTCCCGATCAGTACAAAACATATATTGAATAACAAGAATGAATACATCATAAATTCTCGACTATCGCTTGGGTGCGACAAACCACCCTCTTTTTACATCCGATCCAACATATCCAGTCTCAAATCCATATCGTAAATCTCATGATTAATGTAGGACTCGTATTTCTTATCGACAATTAATTCTCTTGATCATCTTCTAAACACCCCCCTTTTCAAGGAGGGGGAATGCGGCGGAAACCACTCTTACTTTTGATTCGACGGCGTGTACAGAAGCACAATCACTTGAATCTACATTGTGGATCTAAAGACCGACGCCCCTCCCTCTCTGTTTTCCTTTTCTTGTTCGTCTCCGCCTCCAACTCTCTCTCTCTCTCTCTCTCTCTCTCTCTCTCTCTCTCTCGCCTCCTCCTCGCCTCGTGACATCGATAACTTCTGTTTTTGTCGCATGCTTTTCGTAAATTGCTAATATTCTTCCTCCTAGTTTTTTGGGTGCATGCATTTGTAGATGGAGAGAACATAAGGTAACCCATGAGAAAGGATTCGGGGACAGATGGTGTCGATAGTTTTTTTATATATTATGCGGTTTTTTTTCGATATCGAATGCAAAAGATATGGCCGTTTTACTATTTCATAACACTTTTTTGCTAAACATGTCCAAATTGAAGTTTTTTAATTTTCCTAACTAGTAGATGTAGTAACATAACTACATCTTGAAGGATTTTAATTTTTGAAGTTCTTATCATTTTCTTTTGTTTTTTACAAAACTGAAATGGCGATACATAGGGGGGTAGAGTTTGAACCTTTTTAGTCCGGGATGGTGTCCATCCAATCCTACCGTCGACTACATCTGCTAGCACCATCCCAGCCAGAGTCACAACTAAGGTTAACCAACCCAGAGTCACGTTCTATTAAAGTGGCAAAAAGAATTACTTTTAATATAGCAAAACTAATTCTATCAACTATTATTAAAGACTAAACAACTACTAATACAAAACTTTACCAAAATTAATATTAATTAATTATAAAAATTTATCTACTGTTGTCTAACAGAAGCATACTACAACATGTTAAAATCTATAGAAAGAACTAACTAAAAATAACTGAAAACAACAATTAAAGCACTAAAACAACTATATAAGCAAAACAGTACTGTTTTAATTAAAATCATAATATAAATTATTCTAAAAATAACCAAATAAATCTTACTATGACAACAATCTAACATGTGACTAGGAGCAAAAATAATTAAATTAAAAACTATTTTTAAACTCAAATTATTCACAATCTAGGGTTTGAAGCAAATTTGAACAAATTCATATTTAAATCATTCAAATTTGAAAACTAATGGCACAAATAGAAACTAGACAAAATTTTGAATCTAATGCAAAAAGAATCACTCAAAAACATCAAATATCCTAAAAGACATAAGCAATTTAAAACAGAAACTAAACACAAAGAACAAATGGAAAAACAAAAAACAAATTTCAAAACCCCTTTAGTCCCGGTTCATGGCTCCAACCGGGACTAAAGGTGTAACCTTTAGTCCCGGTTGGAGCCACCAACTGGGACTAAAGGGCATCGCACACTTAGTCCCGGTTCGTGGCTCAAACCGGGACTAAAGGTGTTGGATCATGTTTCCACTGTTACACATTTCCAAAACTTGTGCCTGTTATTGCTTTTGGTAGTTCTGCTCATTGGTTATCTCGAAGTAGAAAATGAGTGGAAAAGTGTGTATCACACTTAAAAGGTGCATTGGTAATGTGTGTTGTGTGTGTGTGTGTGATACATCCCATTGGAAACCTGGGTGAAAACATGGATGCTTCAACATGGCTTGCTGTGTGTATCAATAATCAATGATTCAAACGGCTGTGTGATCCCATGCAAGCAGACAGAAAATGTGTGGCCAGCAAACGACGAAACCCCTTGTATACCTCTCGATTAATACAAAACATGTATTGGATACCAGATTTATACATCATAAAACCTCGACTATCGCTTGGATCGACAAATCGCTCTCCTTTTACTTCCGATCCAACACATCGTCACGAATCCATAGCGTATATCTCATGATTAATACAAAAATGTTACTTTTTCATGGGCGTGGCCCCCTCCCCCAGATTCATCAGATTTTTTGGAAGTCTCAAACCCACATCATATATCCATGATTAATTGTGACTCGTATTTCTTACAAACAGTTAATTCTCTTGATCATCTTTTAGGCATCCCCCAGTTCGGGGGGCACGGTGGAACCGCTTTACTTTTGATCCAGCTGTGTTGCAAGAACAATCACTTGAACCTACGACGTGATCTAAAGTTGCATCTAAAAGCGACTTTAAAACCGACACAACTCCCTCTCTATTCTCCTTTTCTGACGGTCTCCGCCTCCGCCCCTCTCTTATTCCTGCCTCCTCCTCACCTCGGCTGCGAACAAATCACCCTACTAAATACTCTTGTTGTGTCTCCTCCTGGCAACTACAACGCATGCGCATGCAGTCTTCGCTGCAGTCCAACCGCTCCATGCCACGGCCTCTAAATCTAGCCACCATCTCCTCCCAGATTCTCTTCGTCCCGTCTCTCATCTCGTGCCACCGTCTTTTGTTTCCCTGTTTCATAGAATGGTGAATCATTGGCCCTGGTTGCGGCACAAGGTTCGTTCAGTATGGGCGGCGGCGCTGATTGTTCTGCCTGGAACAAGGATCGTTTCTGCCTCCACTCTTTTCCTCCCATCTTACTATATCCTTATCAGCTTCCTGTGGTGCTGGTTTCCATTACGGTGATGCGAGTCACACTCCCCGTTCATGCATCACAGGGGCAACATTGTCGGTACCACTCATCGTTTTCCACTTTAATCTGGTGGCTACCCATTCTGATTCTTCGACCACCTAGGAGGAAGTTCTCTTCTAACAGAGACAAGATGACTTTGCACAATTGGTTTATTAACGTAAGACTGTAAATAAACCCCTTTAGTCCCGGTTCATGGCTCCAACCGGGACTAAAGGTGTAACCTTTAGTCCCGGTTGGAGCCACCAACTGGGACTAAAGCCTCAACCCCTTTAGTCCCGGTTCGTGGCCCAAACCGGGACTAAAGGTCTAACCTTTAGTCCCGGTTTGAGCCACGAACCGGGACTAAAGGGCATCGCACACTTAGTCCCGGTTCGTGGCTCAAACCGGGACTAAAGGTCCCAGTTGAACCGGGACTAATGCCTGCCCAGCACCCTGGCCGCTCGAACCGGGACTAATTATCACATTAGTCCCGGTTCATAATGCAACCGGGACTAATGCTCCGATCCGGCTGTGACGAAAGCCCTGTTTTCTACTAGTGATGTTTCCTTGGCAAAACATTTGTGCGATTGTATCACGCATAAGAGTATCTTGGGAGAGTCTTTAAGTAGAGAATAAATGAATCAAAATAGCTTCTTGGTGCACGCAATACTCAATGATTCAAACGTCCGTTTGAGCCCATGCAAGCAAAGACACAAAATTGTGGGCCAACGAACGAGAAACCTTGTGAGCTCGTCAGGTAGAGACACACACACGGGCAACCACGATCAGTTGATAGTAAGTGGAGAAAGATACACCATGGATTTGCTTTGGATCATGTCTCCATGGTTACACATTTCCAAACCTGTGCCTGTTATTGCTTTTTTGTAGTACATCTTATTGGTTATCTCGAAGTAGAAAATGAGTGGAAAAGTGTGTATCACACTTAAAAGGCGCATTGGTAATGTGTGTGTGTGTCATACAATCCATTGGAAACCTAGGCGAAAACATGGATGCTTCAACATAGCTTGTTGTTCAATTCAATACTTAATGACTCAAACAGCTGTGTGATCCCATGCAAGCAACAACAGCAAATTGTGCACCAGCAAACGAGAAACACCCCCCGTACACCTCCTGATTATTACAAAACAAATAGTGGATACCAAGAATGAATACATCATTAAGTCTCGACTATCGTTTGGATGCGACAAATCACCCTCCTTTTACTTCTGATCAAATATATCCTGTCTCAAATCCATCTCGTATATCTCATGATTAATACAAAATATGTTACTTTTCATGGGTGTGACCCCCTCCCGCCCCTAGATTCAATGATTTTTTGGAAGTCTCAGACCCACCTCGTATATCTCATGATTAATGTAGGACTCATATTTCTTATCAACAGTTAATTCTCTTGATCATCTTTTAAGCATCCCCCTTTTCGCGCGGGGGGGGTGGGCACGGTGGAACCGCTCTTACTTTTGATCCAGCGGCTTGTACACAAGCACAGTCACTTGAACCTAGGGTGTGGATTTAAAGTTGCATCCAGTAGAAACTTTAAAGATCGACACCCCTCCCTCTCTGTTTTCCTTTTCTTGATCGTCTCCACCTATGCCCCTCTCTTTCTCCTACCCCCCTCGCATCGGCTACAAACAAAACACCCTCCTAAAAGACTGATGCTACGTCCTCCTCCTGGCTGCTCGTACAACCGCTTCGTGCCACGGCCTCTAAATCCCGCACCATCTCCACCTAGATTCTCTTCGTCCCGGTCCTCATCTCGTGCCAACATCTTTTGTTTCAATTTTTTTAGAAAAGTGAATCATCAGCCCAACAGTGGCAAATGTTCATTCAGTATGGGCGGCGGCGCCGATTCTCCTGTCTGGAACATGAGGATAATTGCTTGCCCTCGCTCTTTTGCTACCATCTTAGTACATTTGTTCTTAGCTTGCCTGGGTGGTGGCTTCTATTTCAGTGATGCGATTCGCACTCCCCGGCTATGCATCACAAAGGCAGACAACAGTTGTCAGTACCGCTCATCAGCTTCCACTTTAATTGGGATACTACCCATTCTTATTCTTCCACCACCTAGGAGGAGGTTCTCTTCAAACTAAGACAACATGACTTCGCACATTTGTGCTTGTTAACGGGTAAGGCATGTAATTAGAGTGTATTATTGCAAAAATATTTGAAATATGAACACATGAAAATAGATTGGTGATGGTGTGTGTGCGAAGTGACTTCCTTCGTCATGGGGGATGATCGAACCATGGAGGGTCGTTGGATTGCCATCCGATGGTTGCCTAGTGCAAAAGCACCTGGCAACATTCCCAAATTTATTTTTATTTCCATATCTATTGTTTTAACATCTTCATAAAATGGTGCCTATGAGATTTGCTTTTGGAAAAGAAGTCATGGGTAATATGTTTTCTTGGCAAAACATTTGTGTGATAGTGTCACGCACTAGAGTGTATCTTTGGAGAATCTTTAAGGAAAGAATACATGAGTCAAAATGGGCTCTTGGTCCATGCAATACTCAATGATTCAAACGTGCTTGTGAGCCCATACAAACAACGACACAAAATTGTGGGCCAGCGAGCGAGAAACATTGCGAGCGAGCTCTGCATGTAGCAATGCACACACCAGCAACGACGAACAGTTGATAGTAAGTGGACGAAGGTAAACCTTTGATTTGTGTTGGATCATGTTTCCACTGTTACACATTTCCAAAACTTGTGCCTGTTATTGCTTTTTGGTAGTTCTGCTCATTGGTTATCTCGAAGTAGAAAATGAGTGGAAAAGTGTGTATCACACTTAAAAGGTGCATTGGTAATGTGTGTGTGTGTGTGTGTGTGTGATACATCCCATTGGAAACCTGGGTGAAAACATGGATGCTTCAACATGGCTTGCTGGTGTATTCAATAATCAATGATTCAAACGGCTGTGTGATCCCATGCAAGCAACGACAGAAAATTGTGTGCCAGCAAACGACGAAACCCCTTGTATACCTCTCGATTAATACAAAACATGTATTGGATACCAAGATGTATACATCATAAAAACTCGACTATCGCTTGGATGCGACAAATCGCTCTCCTTTTACTTCCGATCCAACACATCTGTCACGAATCCATAGCGTATATCTCATGATTAATACAAAATATGTTACTTTTTCATGGGCGTGGCCCCCTCCCCCAGATTCATCAGATTTTTTGGAAGTCTCAAACCCACATCATATATCTCATGATTAATGTATGACTCGTATTTCTTACAAACAGTTAATTCTCTTGATCATCTTTTAGGCATCCCCCAGTTCGGGGGGCACGGTGGAACCGCTTTTACTTTTGATCCAGCTGTGTATGCAAGAACAATCACTTGAACCTACGACGTGGATCTAAAGTTGCATCTAAAAGCGACTTTAAAGACCGACACCACTCCCTCTCTATTCTCCTTTTCTTGACGGTCTCCGCCTCCGCCCCTCTCTTATTCCTGCCTCCTCCTCACCTCGGCTGCGAACAAATCACCCTACTAAAATACTCTTGTTGTGTCTCCCTCCTGGCAACTACAACGCATGCGCATGCAGTCCTTCGCTGCTAGTCCAACCGCTCCATGCCACGGCCTCTAAATCTAGCCACCATCTCCTCCCAGATTCTCTTCGTCCCGGTCCTCATCTCGTGCCACCGTCTTTTGTTTCCCTGTTTCATAGAATGGTGAATCATTGGCCCTGGTTGCGGCAAAGGTTCGTTCAGTATGGGCGGCGGCGCTGATTGTTCTGCCTGGAACAAGGATCGTTGCTTGCCTCCACTCTTTTCCTCCCATCTTACTATATCCATTATCAGCTTCCTGTGGTGCTGGTTTCCATTACGGTGATGCGAGTCACACTCCCCGTTCATGCATCACAAGGGCAGACAACAGTTGTCGGTACCACTCATCGTTTTCCACTTTAATCTGGTGGCTACCCATTCTGATTCTTCGACCACCTAGGAGGAAGTTCTCTTCTAACAGAGACAAGATGACTTTGCACAATTGTGTTTATTAACATGTAAGACATGTAATTAGAGTGTATTATTGCAAAAATATTTGTAATATGAAGACATGAACATAGGTTGGTGATGGCGTGTGTGCGACGTGACCTCCTTCGTCATGGGAGCTGATCGAACCATGGAGGGTCGTTGGATTGCCATCCGATGGTTGCCTAGTGCAAAAGTGCCTCCCAAAGATTCCAAATTTATTTTTATTTCCATATCTATTGTTTTAATCATCTTCTTAAAACAGTGCCTATATAATTTTTTTTTGGAAAAGAAGTCATTGGTAATATGTTTACTCTACAAAATATTTGGGTGATTGTATCACGCATAAGTGTGTATCTTTGGAGAGTCTTTGAGGAAAGAATAAATAAGTCAAAATTGCCTCTTGGTCCATGCAATGCTCAATGATTCAAACGTCTATGTTAGCCCATTAAGCAACAATGAGAAATTGTGGGCCAGCGAACGAGAAACCTCGGGAGCTTAGCATGTAGCGATGCACACACCGGCAATGACGATCAATTGATAGTAAGTGGAGAAAGAAACACCATTGGTTTTTTTTTGGAAAATGTGTCCACTATTACACATTTCCAAAACATGTGCCCGTTATTGCTTTTTGGTAGTAATGCTCGTTAGTTATCTCGAAGAAGAAAATGAGTGGAAAAGTGTGTACCACACTTAAAAGGTGCACTGGTAATGCGTGTGTGTGTGTGCGCGCACGCGCGTGTGTGTGTGTGGTACACCCCATTGGAAACCAGGGAGAAAGCATGGATGCTTCAACATGGCTTGTTGATCCGTGCAATAGTCAATGATTCAATCGGCTATGTGATCTTATGCAAGCAACGACAGAAAATTGTTGGCCAGCAAACGAGGAAACCCATTCGTATACCTTCCGATCAGTACAAAACATATATTGAATAACAAGAATGCATACATCATAAAGTCTCGACTATCGCTTGGGTGCGACAAACCACCCTCTTTTTACATCCGATCCAACATATCAAGTCTCAAATCCATATCGTAAATCTCATGATTAATGTAGGACTCATATTTCTTATCAACAATTAATTCTCTTGATCATCTTCTAAACACCCCCCCTTTTCAAGGACGGGGGAACGCGGCGGAAACCACTCTTACTTTTGATCCGACGGCGTGTACAGAAGCACAATCACTTGAATCTACATTTTGGATCTAAAGACCGACGCCCCTCCCTCTCTGTTTTCCTTTTCTTGCTCTTCTCCGCCTCCAACTCTCTCTCTCTCTCTCTCTCTCTCTCTCTCTCTCTCTCTCTCTCTCGCCTCGCGACGTCGATAACTTCTGTTTTTGTCGCATGCTTTTCGTAAATTGCTAATGTTCTTCCTCCTGGGTTTTTTGGATTTTATTCGCTTCCTCGTGGTAATAGTTTTTTGGTGCATGCATTTGTAGATGGAGAGAACATAAGGTAACCCATGAGAAAGGATTCGGGGGCAGATGGTGTCGATAGTTTTTTGATATATTATGCGTTTTTTTTATATCGTATGCAAAAGATATGGCCGTTTTACTATTTCATAACACTTTTTTGCAAAACATGTCCAAATTTAAGTTTTTAAATTTTCCTAACTAGTAGATGTAGTAACATAACTACGTCTCGAAGGATTTTAATTTTTGAAGTTTTTATCATTTTCTTTTGTTTTTTACAAAACTGAAATGGCGATACACGGGGGGGGTAGAGTTTGAACCTTTTTAGTGCGGGATGGTGTCCATCCAATCCTACCATCGACTACATCTGCTAGCACCGTCCCAGCCAGAGTCACAACTAAGGTTAACCGACCCAGAGTCACGTTCTATTAAAGTGGCAAAAAGAATTACTTTTAATATAGCAAAACTAATTCTATCAACTATTATTAAAGACTAACCAACTACTAATACAAAACTTTACCGAAATTAATATTAATTAATTATAAAAATTTATCTACTGTTGTCTAACAGAAGCATACTACAACAGGTTAAAATCTACAGAAAGAACTAACTAAAAATAATTGAAAACAACAATTAAAGGACTAAAACAACTATATAAGCAAAACAGTACTGTTTTAATTAAAATCATAATATAAATTATTCTAAAAATAACCAAATAAATCTTACTGTGACAACAATCTAACATGTGACTAGGAGCAAAAATAATTAAATTAAAAACTATTTTTAAACTCAAATTATTCACAATCTAGGGTTTGAAGCAAATTTGAACAAATTCATATTTAAATCATTCAAATTTGAAAACTAATGGCACAAACAGAAACTAGACAAAATTTTGCATCTAATGCAAAAAGAATCACTCAAAAACATCAAATATCATAAAAGATATAAGCAATTTAAAACAAAAACTAAACACAAAGAACAAATGGAAAAATGAAAAACAAATTTCAAAACCCCTTTAGTCCCGGTTCGTGGCTCCAACCGGGACTAAAGGTACCGGGACTAAAGGTGTAACCTTTAGTCCCGGTTGGAGTAGTCCCGGTTGGAGCCACCAACCGGGACTAAAGCCTCAACTCCTTTAGTCCCAGTTCGTGGCTCGAACCGGGACTAAAGGTCTAACCTTTAGTACCGGTTTGAGCCACGAACCGGGACTAAAGGGCATCGGACCCTTTAGTCCTGGTTCGTTGCTCAAACCGGGACTAATGCTTGCCCAGCGCCCTAGACGCTCGAACCGGGACTAATGCTCAAATTAGTCCCGGTTCATAATGCAACCGGGACTAATGCTCCGATCCGGCTGTGACGAAAGCCCTGTTTTCTACTAGTGACGAAAGACAACAAGACTTCACACATTTGTGCTTGTTAACGGGTAAGGCATGTAATTAGAGTGTATTATTGCAAAAATATTTGAAATATGAACACATGAAAATAGATTGGTGATGGTGTGTGTGCGAAGTGACTTCCTTCGTCATGGGGGATGATCGAACCATGGAGGGTCATTGGATTGCCATCCGATGGTTGCCTAGTGCAAAAGCACCTGGCAACATTCCCAAATTTATTTTTATTTCCATATCTATTGTTTTAACATCTTCTTAAAATGGTGCCTATGAGATTTGCTTTTGGAAAAGAAGTCATCGGTAATATGTTTTCTTGGCAAAACATTTGTGTGATAGTGTCACGCACTAGAGTGTATCTTTGGAGAATCTTTAAGGAAAGAATAAATGAGTCAAAATGGCCTCTTGGTCCATGCAATACTCAATGATTCAAACGTGTCTGTGAGCCCATGCAAGCAACGACACAAAATTGTGGGCCAACGAACGAGAAACATTGCGAGCGAGCTCTGCATGTAGCAACGCACACACCAGCAACGACGACCAGTTGATAGTAAGTGGACGAAGGTAAACCTTTGATTTGTTTTGGATCATGTTTCCACTGTTACACATTTCCAAAACTTGTGCCTGTTATTGCTTTTTGGTAGTTCTGCTCATTGGTTATCTCGAAGTAGAAAATGAGTGGAAAAGTGTGTATCACACTTAAAAGGTGCATTGGTAATATGTGTGTGTGTGTGTGTGATACATCCCATTGGAAACCTGGGTGAAAACATGGATGCTTCAACATGGCTTGTTGGTGTATTCAATAATCAATGATTCAAACGGCTGTGTGATCCCATGCAAGCAATGACAGAAAATTGTGTGCCAGCAAACGGCGAAACCCCTTGTATACCTCTCGATTAATACAAAACATGTATTGGATACCAAGATGTATACATCATAAAAACTCGACTATCGCTTGGATGCGACAAATCGCTCTCCTTTTACTTCCAATCCAACACATCTGTCTCAAATCCATAGCGTATATCTCATGATTAATACAAAATACGTTACTTTTTCATGGGCGTGCCCCCCTCCCCCAGATTCATCGGATTTTTTGGAAGTCTCAAACCCACATCATATATCTCATGATTAATGTATGACTCGTATTTCTTACAAAAAGTTAATTCTCTTGATCATCTTTTAGGCATCCCCCTGTTCGGGGGGCACGGTGGAACCGCTTTTACTTTTGATCCAGCTGTGTATGCAAGAACAATCACTTGAACCTACGACGTGGATCTAAAGTAGCATCTAAAAGCGACTTTAAAGACCGACACCACTCCCTCTCTGTTCTCCTTTTCTTGACGGTATCCTCCTTCGCCCCTCTCTTATTCCTGCCTCCTCCTCACCTCGGCCGCGAACAAATCACCCTACTAAAAGACTCATGTTGCGTCCCCCTCCTGGCTACTCCAATGCATGCGCATGCAGTCCTTCGCTGCTAGTCCAACCGCTCCATGCCACGGCCTCTAAATCTAGCCACCATCTCCTCCCAGATTCACTTCGTCCCGGTCGTCATCTCGTGCCACCGTCTTTTGTTTCCCTGTTTCATAGAATGGTGAATCGTTGGCCCTGGTTGCGGCAAAGGTTCGTTCAATATGGGCGGCGGCGCTGATTCTTCTGCCTGGAACAAGGATTGTTGCTTGCCTCCACTCTTTTCCTCCCATCTTAGTATATCCGTTATCAGCTTCCTGTGGTGCTGGTTTCCATTACGGTGATGCGAGTCACACTCCCCGTTCATGCATCACAAGGGCAGACAACAGTTGTCGGTACCACTCATCGTTTTCCACTTTAATCGGGTGGCTACCCATTCTTATTCTTCGACCACCTAGGAGGAAGTTCTCTTCAAACAGAGACAAGATGACTTTGCACAATTGTGTTTATTAACATGTAAGACATGTAATTAGAGTGTATTATTGCAAAAATATTTGTAATATGAAGACATGAACATAGATTGGTGATGGCGTGTGTGCGGCGTGACCTCCTTCGTCATGGGAGCTGATCGAACCATGGAGGGTCGTTGGATTGCCATCCGATGGTTGCCCAGTGCAAAAGCGCCTCGCAAAGATTCCAAATTTATTTTTATTTCCATATCTATTGTTTTAATCATCTTCTTAAAATGGTGCCTATATAATTTTCTTTTGGAAAAGAAGTCATTGGTAATATGTTTACTCTACAAAATATTTGGGTGATTGTATCACGCATAAGTGTGTATCTTTGGAGAGTCTTTGAGAAAAGAATAAATAAGTCAAAATTGCCTCTTGGTCCATGCAATACTCAATGATTCAAACGTCTGTGTGAGCCCATTAAGAAACAATGAGAAATTGTGGGCCAGCGAACAAGAAACCTCGGGAGGTTAGCATGTAGCGATGCACGCACCGGCAATGACGATCAATTGATAGTAAGTGGAGAAAGAAACACCATTGGTTTTTTTTTGGATCATGTGTCCACTATTACACATTTCCAAAACATGTGCCCGTTAATGCTTTTTGGTAGTAATGCTCGTTAGTTATCTCGAAGAAGAAAATGAGTGGAAAAGTCTGTACCACACTTAAAAGGTGCACTGGTAATGCGTGTGTGTGTGTGCGCACGCGCGTGTGTGTTTGTGGTACACCCCATTGGAAACCAGGGAGAAAGCATGGATGCTTCAACATGGCTTGTTGATCCGTGCAATAGTCAATGATTCAATCGGCTATGTAATCTTATGCAAGCAACCACAGAAAATTGTTGGCCAGCAAACGAGGAAACCCATTCGTATACCTCCTGATCAGTACAAAACATATATTGAATAACAAGAATGAATACATCATAAAGTCTCGACTATCGCTTGGGTGCGACAAACCACCCTCTTTTTACATCCGATCCAACATATCCAGTCTCAAATCCATATCGTAAATCTCATGATTAATGTAGGACTCGTATTTCTTATCAACAATTAATTCTCTTGATCATCTTCTAAACACCCCCCCTTTTCAAGGAGGGGGGAACGCGGCGGAAACCACTCTTACTTTTGATCCGACGGCGTGTACAGAAGCACAATCACTTGAATCTACATTTTGGATCTAAAGACCGACGCCCCTCCCTCTCTGTTTTCCTTTTCTTGCTCGTCTCCGCCTCCAACTCTCTCTCTCTCTCTCTCTCTCTCTCTCTCTCTCTCTCTCTCTATCTCTCATCTCTCTCTTCTCCTCTCTCTCTCGGCCTCTCTCGCTCGCGACGTCGATAACTTCTGTTTTTGTCGCATGCTTTTCGTAAATTGCTAATATTCTTCCTCCTGGTTTTTTTGGATTTTATTCGCTTCCTCGTGGTAATAGTTTTTTGGTGCATGCATTTGTAGATGGAGAGAACATAAGGTAACCCATGAGAAAGGATTCGGGGGCAGATGGTGTCGATAGCCAACAACAATGCGCCTCAGCGGATTCGGAGGCGGTGGATTGTGCCGACGTCAGTGCCCAGCAACCCCAGAACTTGATGTGGGAGGCGCCGCACCCAGAAACCCCCGGGCATGCTGTAGAGGGGCAGGCGGTGTGGCGTCGTGCGGCCCGGACCAAGCGTACAATCGATAGGCGCCGGTGTCGTGCGGCCTGGACCGAGCGGAGAATTGGCGGGCGGCGAAGAGGAGGACGGTGGTCAGGGTCAACAGGAAAAGACAGTGTGTGTGAGAGGTGGAGCGGTTATCGGCGCGACCCTCCAGCGGACAAGTGGTTGGCGGCAGCATAGAGGTGGAGCGGTTATCGGCGCGACCCTCCGGCGGACAAGTGGTTGGCGGCAGAGATTGATCCCGCTCGCCTTTTTTCTAGCGGTGACAAAGCGGTACCAACATATTACTATTGGATCGGTGTGATTGGTGAATCGGGGGTGCGTTCAACGTCGTTGGTGCTCAACATTGTAAGATTTTGGACCTTCAAATTCTGTGATCAGATGGTACAAATTAATGATTTGGATCTGTCTTCTTATCCTTTTATAGGGGTTGTAGATAAATGCAAACTGAAACAACACACGCGTTACAAGTTGTGGCTCACAACGCTATTTCTATTTGGGGCCGTTTATTTGTCAGATGTCTGAAAAAAACTCCTTGTGTCAATCACTTAGGGCATTTACAATGGTGAGCGATTATGCAGGCGCTTAGACAGGAAAAAATAAATAGAAAACAAAATAAAAGCCACTAAGTGGTATCTGTTCCAACGCTAGCGCTCAGCAGCGGCGCTAAGTATCGTTGAAAATAGTATTGTGTATCGAAGAAAAATGGCTAGCGCTCGGTGAGCTGTTCTCCCATTGGAGATGCCCTTATGTTTTTGTTCAATCAGATCAATATATATCCAACGGTTAGAAGCGTGTCGCCACTGTTTATCTTCTTCCTCTCGCATGTTCTCCCTCCTTCGTCCTCCGAATGGTTCCTCCTCCTCCCCCGCGGCCTACCCAGGCCTAACCACCTGCCTCCACTCCCCGCGGCCGTGCTGGCCGCCCCTCCTTTAAGCCCTGCCGCACCGAATCCCCTGCACCCCCAATCCCTTAAAATAAATAATGGGGCCATGACTTCCCACTAAGATAGATAGTGGGGCTGTCATCTCCAGCGAGGTCTGGCGTGAAAGAAGAAAGGAAGGAAGAAGAAGGTGAGTGACGCGACAAAAAATTTCAGGTACCTAACTAAGAAATAGCAAAAATCTTCTCTGTTTACATTCATCTTCACTGATTTGCAACAACGGGAGGGGAGGTGACATTTTGAAGCTCCGACTATGGATCTCTACGTACGCTACTGGCCAATGCTCGGGGCGGTGCTCATGCTGTCCCAAGGAGCGTGCACGGTGTTCGGGGAGCGGGGCACGACGACGTCGTATTTCTTCTCCTTCGCGGCGCCCTCTTGTATGCCCCTGAGACCGTCGAGCACCTCCCTGATCGGCGGCCGCATCTCGCTGTTCTGCTGCAGGCACCGGAACGCCAGCTCCGCCACCATCGTCATCGCCCTGGTCGTGGCCTCATCGGAGTCATACCCAAGCTCGGCGTCCACCAGCTGGTCCAGCTCCGACCGCTGGATCCTGCCCACGGCCATGGAGGCCAGGTTGATCTCGTCGCGGTCCCGAGTGACGTCGACGGCGGGCTTGGACGAGATGAGCTCCGCGAGCACGACGCCGAAGCTGTACACGTCACTCCGGTCGGTGAGCTGGTAGCACTGGTGGTACTCCGGGTCGACGTACCCCGGGGTGCCCTGCGGCGCGGTGGACACGTGCGTGGCGCCGTCGAGCGGGAAGAGCCGGGAGAGGCCGAAGTCGGCGACCTTGACGTGGAAGTCGGCGTCAAGGAGGATGTTGGTGGTCTTGACGTCCCGGTGCACCACGGGCGGCTCGATGGCGTGGAGGTAGGCCAGGGCCGCGGCGGCCTCGACGGCGACGTTGAGGCGGAGCGGCCACGGCAGCGCCCGCTCCGCCGCGCGGTGACCCTGCAGGTGGTCGGCCACGGTGCCGTTGGGCACGTACTCGTACACCAGCAGCAGCTCCCGGCTGCGGCTGGACGTGCATCCGTAGAAGGTGACCAGGTTCGGGTGGCGCAGCCGCGACAGGATCGCCGTCTCGTTCACGAACTGCTCCACGTGCCGGCACCCGTTGTTGTGCAGCCGCTTCACCGCCACCACGCGCCCGTCGCGGAGTTGGCCTTTGTACACGGTGCCGAAGCCGCCGTCGCCGAGCTCGCGGGTGTCGCTGAAGCCGCCCGTGGCCTCCTCCAGCTCCTCGTAGGCGAAGTGGTGCGTCTGCAGGTTGTGAACGCTGCTTGACTCCAGGTCGCTGCCGCCTCTGGAGCGGGGCGTCCCGCCGGAGTTGCTGTACTTGAGGAGCCTGGACGACGAGGTCATCTTGTACTGCCTCCTCTTGCGGATGTACAGGAACGACACCACGAGGAGAAGCACGAACATAACCAGAGCTGCTGCGGAGGATCCTGGAGTTGCAATTGCAAATGGCGATTAGAACATGCACATTGATGCTTGAATTTGTGACAGACTGGGAAAAAAATGCTTGAATTGGACAGTGTGAATGATGGATTTTGGTACTTACCTACTGCTATTATTGCCTTTTTGCTCGTTTTCTTTGGTCCTGCAAGATCAAGAAGAATCGATGTCAAAATTCATTCTATGACAAAAGGAAATGTATCAAGGAAGAAGGAGCAGACAAGTTCTAAGTTCTAACTCTAGTGAGACACGGCTTAGATTTAAACAACGTGTGGATACTGTGAAACTAATTTTTGACCAAATCGTACGGAGTAGAGAACATGCTACATGTGGAGCGGGTGTGGCTAGGTCTCAGTCAATTGAGACTTAATTAAATCTAAATCAACTTACATAACATGTAAGGAAGAAAAAGGAAAACTAAAAAAAAAAATTTGCACAGATCTTCACGAAAGATCTTGCGGATATAGCATCGACTGAGACTTGGTTAAGTCTTAATCGATTGAGATTTAGCAACCTACCTAATTCACACTGTCATCATCCTACCTAATTCGTCCTGATCTCCTATAGTCAAAGAGTCATACATAGTACTTCTCGATGAGGTGTCAAACTGTCAACGTCTAAGAAGAGAAGTCTTCCATGACGAGTAAATATACTAGTCAGGAATTAGGATATCTCGAGGTTGCTTCTGTCTATCAGATTGCTTCACCACCTAATCCAACCTTAGTCTCACTTTCCCCTCCCTTCGCTACAGTGCTAGCGAGGAGAAAGCGAGGCGACTTCAGTTTCCCTTCCTCCCCCGGCGAGGTCGTGGGTCCTTCTCCCCTCCGGTCGCCGATTCGGCGACGGGAGGGGTGGAGGACCTCGATTCTCTGCTGGTGGGGTGTAGATAGGGTAGTTTTAGGTTTCCTCGCCGGCGTTGCTGTGGTGGTGGGAGCGGCGTCGGGCTGGAATAATGGTGCTGCTGCTTCCCTACCACCCCGGCGATGTCTTTGGCGGCGCCAGGGAGCTGGCGGCTCGGTGGGCTCGCAAATCGTTGGATCCGGCCTGCGGATTGATCGATCTGGTGAGCGGTTGTGCTCCAGGCTTGGTCTTCGCAGCGGAGGTGAAGGCCGGCTATTGGGGTTTTTGTCCCTCGCCTCCGTCTTCGTCACAGCAAGGAGGCTTCTGGCCTTGCGGTGGGGTGCTGAGGGTGGTGTGGCGATGAGCTGGTCGTTGCCGGCTCGTTCCGTTGCCTGTTCAGGAGCTGCGTGTGCGGCCGGTGGGCGCTGCCTTGGGCGGCGTCGCCGGTGCGCTGGGGAAGATTGCGGTCCAGGAGAGGGCAGGTGGCCCGACGGCGGCAGGTCCAGTGCTTCTTCCCGACTTTGTTGGTGTGCGGGCATGGATCTGGGATCCGGGTTTCAGTACGGGGATGAGCCCCGGTCGACGTGCCACAGGGTCAATGGCTTTGCTGCGTGCGGCGAGCCTCTCCTTCGACTCACAAATCCTACGACGGTGATGGTGCTAACTCGGCTCCGGCGACGATGGGTGTTTCTGGTTGCAGGGTCCCGAAAGCCCTTCGTTGTAATTTTCTTTTCTTTTGGGGTGCTTTCTGCTTTTCTCCTGGTTGCGTGTTCTTTCCCGGTCTTTCTAGCGTGTCTGCGTTCGTGGATGTACTGATCCGGTTTGGTTAATAAACGCAGGTACTTTCAAAAAAAAATCGTAAACCAATAGCCGATGTCATCTAAAACCATGTCCCTTAATTTGCATTAGGGTGTGGCTAGGTCTCAGTCGACTGAGACTTAACCAAGTCTAAGTCAAGTGATATAGTATGTAAGAAGAAAAAAGAAAAACTGAAAAGAATTTTTGATTTCAGTCGACTTAGACTTCGTTATGTCTCAGTCGATAGTATCTTCCTTTGATTTTGCATAAAGATCCGTGCAAAATATTCTTTTCAGTCTTTCTTTTTTCTTCTTACATGCTATATCATTTGACTTAGACTTGGTTAAGTCTCAGTCGACTGAGACCTAGCCACACCAAAAAAAAAAAGTACTGGATACCTGAACCTGAAGGACACGACCCGATAACCTGACCACCAGGGCAGAAACACGTGTGATCGTCCGGCGCTCTGCTGTCATGACCGCAGCGCCCTCCGGAGGCCTCGCAGTCCCCGCACCACCCGGCGCCGGCCTTCCAGCGCACTGAGAACCCTGCCCTGACGGCGTCCCCCATTGTGGCGTTCCCGGCGGCCAGCGAATCCGCCATCGTCGAGTCGTACGGGACGGCCAGTGTCGAGCTGCACACCACCCCCAGGCCCAGCGCATCCTCCGGCGCCGACGTGCCGTTGTCCAGCCTGTAGTACGACCGCCCCCCGACGCAGGCGAAGGCGTCGTACACCAGCGGCAGCGACGATCTAGCGCTGCTGCAGTTCACGTAGGCGGTCAGGAACCGGTCCCCGTCCGTGAACGCGAACGCGGCGACGTCGATGGTCGTGTCGCGGTACACGTGCGGGCACGGGGACTCGTGGGCCAGGCTCTGGTCGATCACGGTGAGCACCTGGTTGCCGTAGTCGATGCCCGTGACCTGGAGTGACCCGCCGGAGTTCATGCAGATCGTCAACGAGGTGTTCACGCAGACGAGGCGGTGGCCCGGGGAGGAGCAGTAGTCCGGCCGGGCCACGCCGTCGACGGCGAATGGGTAGTTGACATCGAACGCGAATGACCCGCACTGGTAGGGCGTCGGGGTGCAGTTGGTGTACCGGAAGTAGGCACCGGGGTCGGGCGGTGGCTGAGGCACGGCTCGTGGCGCCGATGAGAGGACCAGCAGGGTGACGAGGATCGGCACGGAATGCAGGCTACGCATTTGGTCGAGTGCTTCCCGCGCTAGACGCAACATCGCAACGGGGAGAGGACGAGCACTGTTTGTGCACAAACGAGATGCATATGCCAGCAGAGTTTGTAGTATTCTGGTGCTTAAGATAGGGCATGCATTCCTCTGCAACGGTCATGGTCCATCGTGACAGGTCAAGGGAGGATGGCCGAGCATAGTGACAGGTGTTCTGGAAACAAGGACGTGGTGGTGTCGGGACTCAGCTGGACGGAGTATTTTATGGGCCCGGTTCGTCTTCCTCCCGCCCTGACGGCTCGACCAGAGGAAATTCATGGCGGAGCCGAGGTTGAAGTCAAACGTTTCGGGCGCATCTCGTGGAGGCAACGGACTGGTTCGCCCGGCGTCACCGTCGGAATCGAGTTTTGGTCCCGTGGCACGCGACAAGACTGGGTCTAGAAGGGAAAGAAGCTGGTGACGGCCACCGTTCACGTTATGTACGTGCACCGCCCGCCAACGATGACCGGTGGTCAGCTCCGCCGCCGGAGGGGTTGTGTTCCACCAGATAGTACCGAAATGCAAGCAGATTGCTCAGCTGCTGAAAGTAACCACGACTCGTGCAGGACAAAAACTAAACACAGAGAGTTCTGAATCTTACCGCAGTCCGTGCTGCGCACGCGGCCGTCGGAGCAGAGGCAGCCGAGGAACCCGCCGGGCTGGTCGTAGCTGCACCGGCCCCCGGACAGCTCGCACCTGAAGCACGGGCCGGCGCTCGGGTCCCAGCTGAGCCGGAACCCGCGCCGGAGCACCTCGCCGTACCCGCCGCTCCCAAGCCGCCCGCGGAACTCCGGGCTCGTCAGCCACTCGCCGGTCAGCACGGGCGCCACGTACACCTCTTTGCACGCCCGTGCCCAGTTCCCGTCCGGCGCGCCGAGCTGCGTGGCGAGGAACGACGACCCGCGCCCTCGCTCGAAGCCGGTGCAATTGATTGAGACGAGCTCTGAAGGCGGTAGAGGGGCTGTGAAGCTGCAGTTGAGGAAGAAGGAGATGGTGCTGTTGCCGGTGGGCGTGAAGTTGAGCCACGCCTCGCGCGGGATGGTCACGTTGTGCCGGGGCCTCGGGCAGCCGCCGTTAGACGCCAGCACGTCCGTGTCGGCGAGCGTGATGGTGTGGTTGGCGTAGTCGATGGCGTGGACGGTGTAGTTGGTGCCCCCAGCGAGCTGGAGCGTGGCGCGGCTGTCGTCGCAGAGCACGGCCATGCCGGGGTAGCCGCAGTAGGACTGGGACACCCCGTCGACCACCTTGGACTCGTTGGAGAGGTAGAACGGGTAGTGGATGTTAAGCCCCCCGCACGCGAAGGACCTCTGGCACATGCTCGAGTTGTACAAGCTGCCTTCACCGGCGCCGGCCGTCGGGTAGCTGCGGGAGACCGCGAGCCCGGCGGCCAGGAGCAGGACACGGAGGAGGAAGAGCAGCGGCATGGCGATTATGGAAGCTAGCCTAGCACGTCAGGCGGGTAGATGGCGTCCGCTGCTGGTGCTACATCGGTTCCCTGCATCTGCTCTGCTCTGTCGTTTGAATATTGGTGGCGCGCGCGCGCGCAAGACTTTGACCTGCGGGATGGGCTAGTTCGCCGAAGGTTGGTGGAGGCTGGGAAATGGTGGGCGGGTGCGTACGTGGCGAGGATTGATTGGTTACATGCGGCAGGTGGGTCTCCGGTTGCTGGTCGCAAAGCCAGCGGCCAACGACCTCATCTGTGTTCCCCTGCGGCAGCGTTTGTCCGATTGTCCGGTGGGGAGTCCCTCTCCATGGCTAGCTGCAAGCACATCTCCTTCGTCTACTAAAGTGGTTACCTGAAACGCTGGCTTAACACCTTTAATAAACACGTTTAATAAACACGTTTCCTTGTCTAATAAGCAAAGAACAGAAGATTCTTTCTTTGCGCCAGGGGAGAGAAACAAAAACGAACATGCTCGATCGTCAGTGGAACAAAAATTAACGACATTTTCCTTGCACACGTTTGCATGTGGCGAATGGGTCACAAGACTAGCAACGCCCACGGATAGACGACAGTGAACTCTTTTTTTTTTTTTTTTTGCGAGTGTCGACAGTGAACTTTGGAGTAGTTAATTCAGCTGACGACTCCACGACCACGATAGTCCATTATTTTAGCGTTTCAGGTAACCAGGTTGTGCTCCTAGCTAAGGAAGGAAAACACAGTGGGCTCGCGAGTTTCGGCCCGTCAAGTCCAAGAGTCCAGGTAAGTTCTAAGCGCAGTTAACTCACAAGTAATGCCGCCGGGATGGAATGACACAACTATTGTTATGATTCCAAAGGTAAACAAACCGGAGAAAGTTATACAATTCAGACCCATTAGCTTATGTAATGTGGTGTATAAAACTATATCCAAGATGATTGCAGCAAGATTGAAAGATTTGCTTCCAGAAATTATCAGCCCCACACAAAGTGCCTTTGTTCCGGGAAGGCTCATTACTGATAATGTGTTGATAGCATATGAAAGCCTTCATGCAATTAAACAAAAGAAAACAGGGAAGGAGGGGTGGTGTGCGGTAAAATTAGATATGAACAAGGCCTATGACAGAGTTGAGTGGGTCTTTTTGGAAGCAATTTTGTTGAAGCTGGGATTTAGGGCCGAGTGGGTCAAAATGATCATGGTTTGTGTGTCTTCGGTGGAATACAGAGTGAGATATAACTCGGTGGAAACAGAGACCATCACACCTTCACGAGGGCTGCGGCAGGGTGACCCATTGTCACCTTACCTATTTCTGCTTTGTACGGAAGGACTAGTAGCATTACTAAATGATGCAGAGCAGTCAGCTAATTTGGTGGGATTGAAGGTTTGCAGGAATGCACCAGCTATTACAAACCTATTGTTTGCTGACGACTCACTAATTCTGATGAAAGCCAATGTGCAAAATGCGTTCTGTTTGAAAGCTATTTTAGATTCTTACTGTGCGGCATCTGGCCAGCTTGTAAGTGTGGACAAGTCTAGTATCTTTTTCAATCCTAGTACGGAGGTAAGCATCAAGGCTCAGGTTTGCTCCACACTACATATTATGACAGAAGCTATCAATGACAAGTACTTGGGGTTGCCTGCCACCTTAGGTTTGGACAAACCGGATAGCTTTCAATACTTAGTTGATCGGTTGATTTTGAGATTGACAGGATGGAAGGAAAAGTGCCTGTCTTCTGGAGGTAAAGAAGTGCTTATCAAGTCTGTTGCACAAGCCATACCAACGTATGCGATGTCGGTCTTTAAAATTCCTAAGAAAATCTGCAAAGGAATAACTGATGCGATATCTCGCTTTTGGTGGGGTGATGATGCATCACACAAGAGAATGCATTGGTTTGCGTGGTGGAAGATGTGCATACCTAAGAGTAAAGGAGGAATGGGATTTCGAGATATCCACTGTTTTAACTTGGCACTTTTAGCGAAGCAAGCATGGAGGCTTATTGAGAACCCTGATTCTCTATGTGCAAAGATCCTGAAAGCAAAGTATTACCCTGATGATGAGCTTTTGAATGTTAGTCTAAAAAAGAAAGCCTCATACACTTGGCAAAGTATAATGGCAGGAGTGGAGACACTCAAATATGGTCATATCTGGAGGGTGGGTGATGGACAGAAAATTAGAATCTGGGAGGATAGTTGGATCCCACAGTCACCTACCAGAAAAGTCATATCAGCTAGAGGAAATCATCTCCTCTCCCGAGTGGAGGAGCTTATTGATCCAGGGACGGGAGACTGGGATTCGATGTTGGTGAACCAAACTTTCTGCAGTGTGGACGCTCAAAGAATTCTTGCTATACCGCTGCCAGTTTATGAGATTACAGACTTTTTGGCTTGGAACTGTACCAAAACGGGTGTATTCACGGTGAGATCCGCGTACCATGTGGTCTGGGAAGCTCAATTTGGACACACACTGCAAGGTGGTTGTAGTTCATCCTCACCATCACGAACGTGGGAACCTATTTGGTCTCTGGATTGTCCGGGAAAGGTTAAAATCTTCATTTGGAGAGTCCTTAATAGTTCTATTCCCTGTCGGGCAAACCTTGTGGATAGGCATATCAAAATTAAACCCCAATGTCCAGTATGCAACCAAGGGCCAGAAACTATTCGCCACTTATTGTTTGAGTGCCCTGTGGCAGTTGAGGTCTGGAGAAGTCTTGGAATACTTGATGTGATTAAACAATCATTAGAGATGTACAGATCGGGTGAGGGTATAGTGGAGTTTCTCCTTAATCTGCCAGAAAACCATGTTCATGTTCTGGGACTGCCGAAGCTAAGGGAAACATTGGCCACATGCTGCTGGTATCTGTGGTGGGAAAGGAGGAAACATACGCATAGGGGAGTACCTCAAACTGCATCTCAAATTAGCCTGTCGGTACGAGCATTGGCGGCAAACTTTATCTCTGCATGTGTACCAAAGGCACGGATTCGTGTCGAGGGTTGGACAAGACCAATGGCTGATTATGTCAAGTTAAATGTGGACGCGGGATATGACCCTAATACGCTCGAAGGCTCGGTCGGAGCCGTCATCAGAGACCACAATGGCAGATTTGTAGCTGCTGCAAATGAGAAGCTGGATATTTGTTATGATGCTTTTACGGCAGAAGCTATTGCAGTACGATTTGGCTTGAACCTTGCCCGAACTGCTGGTTGTAACAAGATCGAATTGAACTCGGACAGTTTGGAGGTCATTTCAGCACTAAAAGATGGTTTTTCATCATCGGTGGCCAGCGCCATCTTCGACGACTGTTACTACATGTCTTTAGACTTCAACCATATTGTGTTTGAACACTGTTATAGAGAGAACAACCTAGTAGCCCATGAACTAGCTAGGCTAGCAAAATTTTCTCCTCCAAGTGTTTGGTTGGATGATCCCCTCAGGGATGTTGTCCCGCTGATTGTATCCGATGCTACTATTGTAGCAAGTTAATAAAGGAGGAGGATTCTGTCAAAAAAAAAGTCCAAGAGTCCAGGTCTTGGAGAAGCGCCAAATGAAAGATCAACAAAGTAGGAAATAACCTGCATAGTTCACCTATATTTCCTGAAAACTTGCACGTCGAGTTCACCTCTGATCAATACGGAGTGGAAGAAACGATCAACCGACCCATGACGTGAGTCTTGTGACTTCACATGCACGCTTGTTAGAAAAATAATGAGAAAAACTATCAAGTGAAAAAAAAAAGAGGAAATATACGGTGAAAATCATGTTACCATGGTGACCAATGAAAATCAAGTGAAAGAACTGAGCGTAGTTCAGATGATTAGGTACCTTGTGGTGGAACCAACCCATTCGGGTTCAAGTCCTAGACTTAGCCGTGGTGCTCGTAATTTTTTGAATTTATTTAAGCATTCCAATCGATGCTCGTTCAGTGGGACGAGACGTTCCCGTCGACTACGAAGACGTCTGGTGGTTTCGTTAATCTCAAGCTATTATGCCGAATCAGTATCTCGGAGGTGTTGATAGGGTAAAGGGTGTGTGTGAGTGCGTTCATAGGGATGAGTATATGAAGGCATCTGCGGTGCTGTGTTCAAAAGGAAAAATCAAGTGAAAATCATGTTAATATCAATTTTCACCTGCTTATATAACATCACGTTTATAGCATACCATATTTTTGTGAGAAATTTTTATAGCTCTTACACGTGTTCTCATGAACTTTTAACTATAACTTCTAAAACATTTCTGAAGCCGGTGAGGTTTGGGAACCCCGCCTAGGTTGTTTCTGTAGTCTCTTTTTCACCCTAACTTAAAGTAGGGTCGACTCTAAATGACTACTAGTAGCTAGCAGTGGAAAGACGATGACGCTATCAACAGCAAGGGTCATGTCCTCGTTCCAGGACCCTTTTTGACATGAAATCTTGGGCCTCGTTTTTGTCAGGTGATTGCTAGCGCCCTATGGAGGGAATAATGTTGCTGCATGTTTTTGTTCTTTTATTCCTTCTTCATCTGATGAAGCTCGGCCAGATGGGGCTCCATCAGGGAACTTGCGAGGTTTGTGCCCCCACCTCTGTTTGGCCATAGTTAGGGTTATCTTCTGGGCATCCTCGGTACCAGCTTCTTTAGGATAGCGATCTTTCTAGGTGGTGACTGCCGACATTTGGTGGTCTACATTAATGACATCTTGGCCACTGCTTTTTCAATCTTATGGGTTGCAACAAAATTGCTCCGTTGAGATGGAAGCCCATAGACGAAACAAGCCTTGCTATCGGCGCACCACTAACGAAAGAATCCCTGTCAGGTAGGCCCACGATGTCATATGACCCAATTAAAGGCCAAAGTCTGAAGACGCCACGGTCTAGATTGAGTGGCATCAGAAGATGTGGTCACTCAGAGCAAAGCTATCGGTCGATCGGGGTCCTTCAATCGGCCGCAAGTTCATCAATCAAACCCAACGGCACGGCAGGTCAACAGACAGATAGTTAAGACGATCGTTACTCATCTCAGCTCCACTACACACTAATTGCATCTGTCATTCCTTGAGCGCGTCGGCGTCGGCGAGGCTGATGGTGTGGTGGTCGTAGTCGATGCCCAGCACGGTGTACTTGGTGCCCCCGGCGAGCTGGAGCGTGGCGGTGGCGTTGTCGCGGCTGTCGTCACAGCGCGCGGCCATGCCGGGCAGCCGCAGTAGGAGTGGGACACCCCGTCCATGACGCTGGACTCGTTGGAGAGGTAGAACGGGTAGTGGATATCGAGCCCCCCGCACGCGGAAGACCTCTGGCACATGCTCGAGTTGTACGCGACGTGGAGAGCGCGAGCCCGGCGGCCACTAGGAGGAGAACGGGGAGCAGCGGCTTGGCGAGCGATTGAGCAAGCTACCGGCACAGTGGCACGGCACGCAGGTAAAGGTGGCAGCTGCTTGTGCTAGATCGGTTCCATGCATTTGCTCTGCTCGTGCTCTGTCCTTTGGATTGGTGGCGGTCGCTCGGGCGCGCGCGCGCGACTTTGACCCGCCGGGATGGGCTTCGGGGAAGGTTGGGAAATGGTGGGCGGGTGCGTACGTGGCGAGGCTTGATTGGCTATACTGGGCAGGTGGGTCTCCGGTTGCTGGTCGCAAAGCCACCGGCCGGCGACCTCATCTGTGCCCGTGTCCGGTGGGTACTCCCTCTCGACGGCTGCATGTCAATTTCTCTTTCGACAATTCTTGTCATTTTTTCTGAACATCGTCGAAGGCCTTTCATGGAAATAATAAGCACGTTTCCTCGTCTAATCTAAGAAGGGAAGATGATTCTTTTCTTTGCCAAGTGGAGCGAGACATTCAGATCCCCAGATCCTACGTGCAGATGATGCATATGGATCACCAGAACTACCGCCTCACGACTAGCTACGCCCGCGGATATACGTCGGTGAACCTTGAGTAATTAAATCCACAAGTCCACGGTAGACCATTATTCTAGTGTTTCAGGTTGTGCTCCTAGTTAAGGAAACACCGTAGATTCGCGAGTTTCGTCGTGCTAAGTACGAGAGTCCAAGTCCTGGAGAAGCGCCAAAACTAAAGTTCAACAAAGTAGGAGTAGGAAATTACAGGATACTAGTATAATGCCCGTGCGTTGCCACGAGCCTTTAAATATCTTTTATAATTGCAAGTAATGTGTAGAAAAGACAACCTTCAACAATTAGAAAGTAATCAAAATTCACTTCACTTGCTATGCAATTTGATGATGTATACATAGAGAGCAAATCCAAAGAATTAGCTTCGGGATAGGGGAGGCTTGCCCCCTATCAAATTCGGAGTAAAAGATGGGAGGCTTGCCCACTTTTGGCTTGATCACTGGATAGGGGAGGGGTCCCTTAGACACAGATTCCCATGACTCTTTGTCATTAGGCACAATCCAAGAGCAGTGGAGGTTAAGGTGGATGACAGATGGGCTCCGTTGTTCTAGCAATCGTTTGGGCCCTTGGAAGTGGCGGATTGGGACCTCCTCTAGGATGAGCTAGCCGGAGTGAGGTTAACCAACGGGGACGACAACATTTCTTGGAAGTTGGAACCTTTGGGCCAATTTTCCATACGATCCCTATACAGAGAAATTTTTAAGACGGATACACAAGGTGAGGTGATGGATATCTAGAAGATGAAGATTCCTTTCAAAATAAATAAAAATTGTTTGGCAAGTTGCCAGGAACCGAATTTTTAGTGGTGATCAAGTGATCAAAGGGAAAGGGACGGGAGACAGCAAGTGTACTTGTTGCGGCCAAGATGGAACTTTGCGAACATGTCCTATTTAGATGCATCATTGCAAGGTTATTTTGGAGTGTCATTAGGGAACCACAGGGTGTATCTGGAACTGCACCGCGGGGTGGGTTGTTTGTGGGGGGGGGGGGGTTGCTAATTTACACCATCTTCTTATGGCAAGGGCCGACTCTATGTTTCAGAAGGCCCTAGGGCGAACTCGGCAACATGGGCCCCTAAGTCCTAAGACCGTATATATGTGTGTATGTGTGTGCGTGATACATAAACAAATATATCTAACTCCATTTTCATAATATTAAGAGTAAACTTTCAAACATACATTTTTAGTTTGAGATGACTATAATAATTGTTGGACACTTGGACAATGCCATATTACGACAGAAAGACTAAGGGAATTGGGCCCACATCGTTCTTTTTCCCCTAACTATTTTATTTGCCGGGCTATATTATCAGATCATGGGCCCCAAGGCCTGCTCCTTGGGCCATTGCCTCTCTAGCCATACACCAGGGCCGGCCCAGCTTATGGGGACCCATGGACAAGATAGATGAATAGTTTGGATTGGTTTTGCGTCGCCGTCCACCCTCTCCCAGCCACGGCGTCGCCGGCATCCTTCTCTCCCCGACAACTGCTCGCGCGGCTGTGTCGGGACCTCGGGCACATCGACGTGGCGTGGCGAGGAGGAGGGACGACACCCTCGTCGTCGGGCCCGGACATCTACACCAGCCGAGCCGTGCCGAGCATAGTCGCGCTGCCGCGCCGTCGATCCCCATGACGAGCCCATCCGAGGTCGATTCCTGGTGCCAAGGAGTTCACACCGTCATGCCGAGGGCGACCACCACGCCGGCGCGACCTGCTGCTCATTATAGAGCCGCCACATTCTCCGAGTACGGCGGCCACCACCAGAGGATTGATGCCACTGATTCTCAGGTTTTCCCTGCCTATTCCACCCATCGTACTCGTCTGCTACTGCTGCCTGCTGCCAGCACAACTGCCCTTCTTCTCGATTAGTTTTATGGATGATATTCCAGTCCTAGTGAAGCAATGGATATAATCTGCTTATACTCTCCAATAATTGAGAAATTGGAGCTAATTATTTTGTGTGGCACAACATGTCTAACATTAGCATTCATTGTATACATTGTGTACCCGGTATATCAAATGTTGATCACACGAGCAGTTGACTAAACGTGTTTTTACAAAGGCTATAAACTGATTTAGTGCTCAGTTGTGATGTAAACTGAATCCGAAACAACCTTATGAGTGTCCCTATAGTATTTGATTGTTTGTTTTCAGAGGAATTTTTTTTTCAATGTCTTGCAAAATTGTGCTCCAAAATACTCTTCAGAGTTCAGAGCTAACAAAATGCTTCTTTTTTGGTTAAAATCATCAGCCCCTGCGCGTATAGTCTTGCAAAGCATATGGATGGGCGATGGGAGTGGGCGATTTCCCCTGGTGTCTCTCCACCCAGATGTCACATGCAGTTGTAAGTTGCCAATTTTCCCCTGCTTTAATATCACTTTATTGTTGGTGCAGTGCAATGTTGCTATTTCATCTATAGCTGAATGGTCGTGGGGAAAAAAATAGCATCGTACTGTTTGTTCTATTTTCGACCTTGTATTGGCAAATAATATGTCCATTTATTTTTCATCTTTAGTGGCCACATATAACCCTTTGGCAGCCAGTGTCCACCAGTTACTCTGCACATATGTTTTCCGTTGAAAATAACTCAGAATGAAAGCCAAAAGGAACACAAATAGGTTCAACCTTTTGTAACCCTTGCTGTTTAAAAGATTGTAATAAAGCCAATCATCAAGAGTGCTTTTTTGTTCATCCGTGTCACAGAAATAATTTGCACCCTCTATTGTACAAGAGAAGACAAGCTTGCCAACTTTAGCTTGCAGTATCCAACCTGATCAGAGTAGTGAAAGCTCCTCCTTTCCCAAATCAATATATTCTTGTCAGACACCTCAACGAGATTAGTTAGTGAAGCCTTGACCTAGTCTACATAAATGAATGGCGGTGCTACCACAACATCTACAACATATAGCATCCGAGTTAGTAAAAACAAGTAGGAAACGAAATCTTAAAATCGACTACATAATCATGTGTACTGGGTGGAACACATTAGCCTCGCAAGTGCTGCCTAGGGTAATCTGAAATTCTCTTTTCTTGGCAGTAGTCTTAAACTCTAGTAAAGTAGTTACAAATTAGTGTGTGCACCCTACTTCTACTTGTGTCTTCCACACTGAAAATTTACCATCTGATATACATCATTGTCAATGGTGGAGTTCCTCTTTGAAAGAAATGCCGATTTCTATTCAATAAAAAAATTCAGTATACCGAGCTTTGTTGGAAACTACATCTCAGTGCATTAGCCAAACCTAAACAATGTTTATCCAAAGTCACTTAAAACACCTTGGTGACTGTAAAAAGTGTATCTCCAAGTCGAGAGACAAAGTGAACTTTTCATCCAAGACAAGAAATTATGTTGTGTCCATGCTGACAACTTCTATAAAAAGAATCTACTTCAGCTACCATCCCTCTCCTGATAGTAGCAAATTCAAGAGCAGTATATCTGCAATAATATGCCACGTGAAAAAAGTTTGTTTAGAAGAATCGGTATCTAAACATATCTATAATTATACCCCTTTGGTCGTGTACCAACTGACGTTAGTTTCAAAAAAAATTCCTTCGAATGGTAGTTTTCTGAAGACACACACATGCTCAACAGCTCAAGAACAAAAGAGTTCTTCGATTTCTTGACACACAGACTCCGTTGTGAAATGGAAATGGAAATAGCAGCATTTGGAAAAAGCTACTCCATCTGTTCCAAAATACTTGAAGTTATGGTTTGACCTATGTCAAACTTCTTTTAAGTTTGACCAACTCTATTAGAGATTACCATGCACAATTGCATGTAATTATTCAACACTGCACATAAATATATCATGTAACTAATGAGTCGGAAATTGAAGTGAACTCAAAAATGCATATGCCCAGGAATTAATTCATGGTTCAGTGTTCATATAACTTTATCTGCAAGTACATATGTATAACTTTCATTTATAATCGCCTCCATATAGGACTGATAGAATAGAAATTTACAACTGAATTCTGCAAAGCATGATTAACAAGTAACTGACAAATATAGACTGGACACATGGAAACTTCAGTAACATAACATGGTGATTCATTAGAGATATGCATTAGAGATAATATCTTCCAAATGCACATATTTTATAAGAATGTCATTATATGTCTCAAGCATTTCGATACACAAATAACAATCAAACAACAAATAGTTTTCCACGGAAAATAGAGGTCATACTTGCAGGCATATTTAGTGGCTCTAGATATACACGGAAATTTCTGTAATTCGTAAATACTCCCTCCGTTCCCAAATATAAGTCTTTTTAGAGATTTCAATATGGACTACATACAGACGTATATAGACGTATTTTAGAGTGTAGATTCATTCATTTTGCTATGTATGTAGTCCATATTAGAATTTTTTTAAAGACTTATATTTAGGAACAGAGGGAGTATTTCTCAAATATCAGCAGGGCGTAACCATCAATGTTGAGCTTCCTTCAGTATGAGTCATTGACATGTAGAGTTAGAAAAGCAAGATAATACGGCATCCAAAAACATCTTACTCCTCGTGAAACCTTGCGGCAACATCCCATCCTGTCTGGTCCTTTCGCCATCGCCATCGAAATCGGTGCCTCAGCCACGGGTTTTGAACCGCCCCACGGCGTGCCAGAAGATGCATCCGCAACCGTAGCAGGACCTCAAACCCCCTTGTGCCACGCTAACAACAGTGTCGGTGAAGAAGAAACCCATTGATGTTCTCAGCGGGGCGAGCTGCTGCACGAACAAGACACACGATACTTTAGCAGCAGAAGAGGAACAACAACATATTACCTTGGCAGGCGACGGAGAGAAGCACGGGTCTCGCCGAGCATGTGCCCTTGAGGATGCCCATCAATGATCGCCGCCGCGCCCCCTAAAGCACCAACTCCGCACTAAATCAGTCACCCCTAGCCGCTGCTCCACATCAAATCGGCAGGCCGCCGGGTGGCTGTGCTGCATGAGGGAGGCGACGGAAGGCAGGCAGCCGGGGACGGCGCTACGTGAGGGCGGGGGCAGCTGATTAGGCAGGCGCCGAACCGTTGGGCGACAACGGCTGCTAGGAGAAGGGCAACACAGTAGCGGGACGTCCACAGAGGCACAGAGAAGGGGGGGTCAGTTTCGTACCTTGAGGAGAAGACGACGCCGATGGATGATCTGTTGCTTGCTGCCGCTGCGTGCTTTCTTCGTTGCTAGACCACTGTCGATCCTCCTCTTTGCTTCCGTCTGCGCCGCTGCGTTTGCCCCGTCATGCGGCGCTGCCGCCTATACGAGAGACAGGGAGAAATGACGGTTGATTCATGGTGAAAAAAGGAATGTAAATAGTGATAGGAATATAAAATTACACGATTTGGTGCATAAGGGGAGTCCTTCTCATCTTTTAGGTGATTGAATGGTAATGTGGATAATAAGGAATATAAATTACGTGATTGAATCTTTCTTCTTTTTTGTGTGGGGGAATTACGTGATTGAATCATCACTTGCCAAATCAGGAGATGGAAAAAATGGGTGGGGCGTGCGCTGGGGGAGACCTTCGATCGATGGGGTGGGGCATACAAAGTGAAGAGAATAATTACCATATTCGAAATTTCCTGAGTTATAGCCTTACCATACCTGGATTGATTTATTACTATAATTATCATATTTGAGATTTCTGAGTTTATAGCCTTACCATACGTGGATTAATTGTGATTGATTACCATAAATACATTGGGTATTGCCGGCCAGACGAGAAAAGAGGAAAACCGGTGGGAGGTGTGGTGGTGGGAGGTGGGACGAAGAAAAACCAGACAAAAAAAAGCCAGACGAAAAAAAACCAGACGAAAGTGGTGGGACTATTCAACCAACTCGTCCATTAGGAGTAGAGATATCTTTTTCTCATCAAGATAAGCATACTTCAGAGTGTCTGGCACACTGGCAGAGCTTAGTGAGGGCAAAACCAGGTCGTGGCCCGCCCAACTCCTGAGAAAAATAATATTTTTTGTGCATGTAACAACCCACTTCATCCAGCAGCAGACCAAACCAAGCAGCACATGTCTCCAACCCAATCCATCATTAGGCACCGCCGACTCTCCTTGCATCCATCCAGAGCCCAGCACTACCTCACATCCAGCTCTGATCTTTCTTCCCCCGATTCAACGCTGAGCCAAGCTATGACAATTACTCGGAACACCGCAGAGGAGTCGGAGAGGTCCAGTAGCCAGGCAGCCGGCTGTCGCATGAAGCAGCACTGAAGGCGACCCATCCCCATGCCGCCGCCGCGTGGCCATGCCCCAGGTGGCTAGCCAGCGACGAGCTACCCAGGCAACAAGCACAAGACCACAAAACCAATCAGCCAGCACCGCTGTAGCAATCTGAAATTTCACTGACTAATGCCTACTTGATTGTATGGTTTACAATTAACTTTTTTTTGGCCCGCCCAACTAATTTGTTGTAGCTCCGCCACTGGTCTGACAATTGCTTTAATTCAAACACAGGATCACTTTTAGGTGGAGGAGTATCTTTTAGAGTTTCAATAGGCAAATTATGTTTAAGGAGAGGTTGTTGTTCAAAGAATATTTTATCTATTTCATTTCTTTCACGCAAGTGCATATCATTTTCATGGTCTAGCAAATATTGTTCTAGCGGATCTGTAGGAGGCATGACAATAGAAGCAAGACCAATTATTTCATCCTTACTAGATGATTCTTTATTATGGGGTTGTCTACGAAACTTAGAGAAATTAAATTCATGAGACACATCACCAAAACTAACACTGATAGTTTCTTTTTCACAATCTACTTAGCATTGACAGTGTTCAAGAAAGGTCTACCAAAAATTATGGGACAAAAATCATCTTGTGGGGAACCAAGAACAAGAAAATCAGTAGGGTATTTTATTTTCCCACAAAAGACTTCAACATCTCTAAGAATTCCAAGTGGTGTGATGGTATCTCTATTAGCAAGTTTAATAGTAACATCTATGTCTTCTATTTCAGCAGGTGCTATATCATTCATAATTTCTTGGTATAAGGTAAAAGAAATAACACTCACACTAGCACCCAAATCACATAAACCATGATAACAATGATCTCCTATTTTGACTGAGACAACAGGCAAGCCAACTACCGGTCTATGTTTATCTTTTTCATCGGGTTTAGCAATTCTAGTAGCTTCATCACAAGTAAATAACATGCCCAGCAATATTTTCGACCAAGAGATCTTTAACCATAGCAACACTAGATTCTACTTTAATTTGTTCAGAGGGTTTACGTGCTTTAATATTACTTTTGCGAGCCACCGTTGATACATTGGCATGTTCCTTTATCCTAACACGAAAAGGTGGTTTTTCAATATAAGCAGTAGGAACAACTGGGTCAACATTGTAAATGATAGTTTCATCTTTAGCTATAACTGGTTCTTTGGTTTCTTCTTTAATAGAGGGATGATATTTAAACCACTTCTCCTTAGGGAGATCAACATGAGTAGCAAATGATTCACAAAAAGAGGCTACTATCTCAGAGTCAAGTCCATATTTAGTGCTAAACTTGTGAAAAGCATCGGTATTCATAAAAGATTTAACACAATCAAACTCAACCTTAATACCTGACTCTTTACCTTTGTTGAGTTCCCAATATTCAGAATTGCGTTTAATTCTTTCCAAAAGATCCCACTTGAATTCAATAGTTTTCTTCATAAAAGAACCAGAACAAGAAGTATCGAGCATGGATTGATCATCACGAGAAAGCCGAGCATAAAAATTCTGAATAATAATTTCTCTCGAGAGCTCATAATTGGGGCATGAATATAACATTGACTTAAGCCTCCCCCAAGCTGGAGCGATACTTTCTCCTTCACGAGGCCAAAAATTATATATATAATTCCGATCACGATGAACTAGATGCATAGGATAATTTTTTTGGTGAAATTCCAATTTAATCGATTCCAGTTCCAGGATCCAATATCATCGCATAGCCTATACCATGTCAATGCTTTTCCCTTCAAAGATAAAGGGAAAGCCTTTTTCTTAACTTCATCTCTGCGTAAACCTGCAAGTTTAAATAATCCACAAATTGCATCCACATATATAAGATGCAAGTCAGGATGTTTCGTTCCATCTCCTGCATAAGGATTAACTAGCAGTTTTTCTATCATACCCTAAGGAATTTCATAGCTAATATTTTCAGTAGGTGCAGTAGGTTGAGGGGAAACTCTTTGTGTTTCCGGTCGAGGTGAAGATACCCCGAACAAACCCCTCAAAGGATTGTTTTCCATAATAACAAGTAACAGTAAATTTCAGCACACTATATAAATTTTTCCTTACCGATTTCCACTTGCCAAGAGCGCTTCACTCCCCGGCAACAGCTGTCAGGACCCCGATCCTAAGTCACACCGATCTAGCATGTAACACATCATATCACTTTGCGGCCTCACGCACGGTATCCCCACGGGTGCCACCTTACCTGGCCCGGGACCGTTTGCCCCTTTTGGCTCACGTATATGATAGCGTCGCTAGCATCCATATGACAGAGAACCCGGGCCGACATGACCATAAACCCAAGGTGGCACTAACTTACAGGGATAGGCATACATGACCCAGCAATGCACGTGTCGGTCATCAACGTATGAACCCAAGTCGTAGCAAGCTACAAGGACTTAAAGGAACAACGCGTGACATTTCCCCGAAGGGACAGACACAGGAGCAAAGAAGGACATATGCCGATCATCCCATGTGTTCCGGAGCAATAGCAAGCTACCATGGCTCAGTGGAAGCACTAGGAGACATTTCCCCATAAGAGAAGCTACCAAGAATAAACAACTAGATTGTCGGATCCCACACATACCAAGCATTTCAAAATCATACACACAATATGCTCGATATGTGCAAATACAACATGGCATCACAACAAAACTCTATGACTCAAAGTATTTATTCAGAAGGCTCCGAAGAGTCATACATAGTAAGAATTACAATCATGGGTCACATGACCCAACATACAGAGCATACAGGCAACGGAAGCATAACATGTCTGAGTACAGACAACTACAAATGGAAAAGGCTGAGAAGCCTGACTATCTACAAGACCCTTCCAAGGGTACAAGATCGTAGCTGAGGTAACAAGCTAAACGTCGAAGTCCACGCGGTACTACTAGTGAGACTGAAGTCTCTCTGCAAAAACATAAATTAAGCAAACGTGAGTACAATTGTACCCAGCAAGACTTACATCAGAACTAGCTACATATGCATCAGTATCAACAAAGGGGTGGTGGAGTTTAACTGCAGCAAGCCAGCTTTGACTCGGTGGCTATACTATACTACGACTGCCGGTAACTCTTTTGAGGTGGCGCACACGAGTCCACATATTCACCATATCAATACACCACTATGGATCCGCTCCCGTCTCCCTACGAGAAGGCCATCCATAGCACTCACGCTTATCTTGCATGTTTTAGAGTATCCACTTTCACTTGTCTATGAACTGCATAAGCAACCAAGTAGTCCATTACCACGGACGCGGCTATTCGAATAGATTGATAACCCTGCAGGGGTGTACTTCTTCACACATGCTTTCACCACTTATCGCCGCTTACACGACATGTACTCGGCAACCTTCAAGCGGAAGCCTAGCGAGGGTGTCGGCCACGACCTGACTAACCACACAAGTCTCTAGTCCAGGTTTATCGCCTATTCAGGTTCCATCCGCAGGGAGTCCGGCTGAGGTTTCCACTACGGCCCCGAACGATGTGTGCAGGGTTCCCGAGTCACCAAATGGGCGACTCGGTACACCGGGCCACGTGCCTACCGCATCACAGCCCACCCCTAGGGTCAGTGTTGCGCACGGCCTCCAGCATACTACAAACACCAAAAACTACTTGCAACTCCTGGATAGAGGACATGGTAATTAATAAGTCGAGAGGGTCCATTGGTTTCGGGCCCAACGCGTGGTAGTAGCTGATCTTGAATCACACACACAGAACTCAGGTCCTAGGGACGGTTCCAATGAAACAACCCACCATGTACTCCTACATGGCCTCTCATCGATACCTTTACCAAAACATGTTCACACTTCACTCTCATTACCGACACAACCATTTCACTCCAATCCATCACCCAGATGAACCAGACCTGACACAACTCTAAGCATAGCAGGCATAACAAGAAAGCATGAATGAGTAGGCACATCATGGCTCAAACAAATCCTACTCATGCTAGTGGGTTTCAACTATTTACTGTGGCAAAGACAGGTCATGCAGAGGAAAGGGGTTCAACTACCGTAGCATGTAATAGTTGAAACGTTGTTATCCTAATGCAGTAAAAGAGAGCAGGAGCGAGAGAGTGGGATTGTATCAGAATGTTCAATGGGGGTTGCTTGCCTAGCACTTCTGAAGATAGCAAACTCTTCATCGGTGTCATCGAACTCATCGTCGGAACTACGTCCACTGAGAGGGAACAAACACCGGCAAACAAGAGGGAACACAATCAATGCAATGCAACAATATGATGCATGAATGTGACATGGCAATATGCTGTGATTTGAGCTAATGCAGCTAGCAACACAAGGGTTTGAGTTGATTTGAACCAAAGGTTCAAAATCAAACTCAAATTATGAATTTACAAAGTGCATTAACTTGTTTTGATTGAAACAGCAAGGTTAAGTTGCTTATTCATGCATGAAACCAGTACCAATGGATAGATTGGATTTTTCTGATAATTTTTCATATATAAATTATTCCATTTGGAGTTACGGTTGATTTTCTATGATTTTTAGAAGTTTAAAACATTTTCTGAAATAAATAAACCATTTAAGATTTATTTAAATTCCAGAAAAGTATTACTGCGTCAGCATGATGTCACTGTGATGTCAGTGGTCAACAGGGCCGGTCCAGGTCAAACCTGACCAGTGGGGCCCGCGTGTCAGTCTAACAGGGCTAAACTAATTAAGTTTAAACCTAAACTAGATTAATTAGCCGGGCGGGCCCACACGTCAGTGACCCAGGGCGGTTAAACCCTGGTCAGACGGGGTCAAACCCACCGGCAACTTGACGCCGGTGAGGCCAGAGACGGTGGAGGGGCTCGGGATTGCTCCTCCGGCGTCCAAATGGACGGCGGAGAGCGGCTACGGGGAGCTGGAGCTCGCCCACGTCCAGCGCAGCAGGCAGCAGCAGCTAGGGCGGCTGGAGGCGACGGCGAGGAGCTCGGCCGTGGTGGCCGGAGCTTGGGCATGACCGCGGGCAGTGCTGCAGTGCGTGAGCAAGTGAGCTGAGGCGCTAGCGGGGCCTACGTGATGCGGTGAGTGGGTTGGACGCGCCGGACGGACCATTTGGTCGCCGGAGTCGCGTCGACGACGAGCGCATGCGGCGGCGGGTTCGGGCGTAGGCAGTCCGGTGGCTACGGCGGCCTACGAGGAAGAAGAGAGGGATGGCCGGGGTCAGAGGCTCACGGCGAGTCGGACGAGCAGGTCGGCGAGCTCGGAGACGGTCCGGAGCAGTTGGGGCGGCGAGGGGGATCTCCGGCGACCCGAGGAGGAAGAAGAGCTCGGGGTCGTCGCTTGGGGGCGTTCGGCGTCGCGTGCGTCGACGGAGAGGATGAGGCAGATGAGGCGGCGCTTCTGGACACGGACGGAGGACGAGGAGGTGGCTCTGGCCGCGGCAACAGCGAGCGGCGGCGACGGCTGCGTTCGGCTGTGGCGGTGCAGAGGCGAGGGAGAGAGCAGGGGGGAGAATGGATGTCCAGGGGGTTCGGGGCGTCTCCGTGGCGAGAGGAGGGAGCTCGGCAGCGCCTCGGTGCCAAGCGGGAGGTGGCCAGGGGCGAGCGCGCGGGCGACAGGCAGCAGCCTGCCTGCTCTGGCGGGAGCTTGGTGGTGACTGGCAGAGGCCAGTGGGCTGGGCCTACAGTGCCAGGCCAGGTGGGCTGCCAGGTTAGTCTTCTGCCTCTTTTTCCTTTTCTATTTTTCTTTTTCTGCAGTACATTTTGATTTAGTAAAAATACTAAACCATTTTCCTTTCTTCTGATAATTTTTGTAGGGACTAGTTGGACTATTCCAGAGCCCCTCACCAAATTTCAGAATTATTGGAGCATTTACAAATATTTATAGTATTTAAATGCCCCAATTCAAATACAATATGAGTTAGTTCAAAAATCCATAAATGGCCAAGAAATATGCTCATCATTTTTGGCAGAGGTTTTCACCTTTATCAGAAATCATGAACACTTTCAAAGGGCATTTTGGGTTCTTTGAAAAAGATTTTATTTGAACCTATTTGAATTCTTTCTGGTGCTAGGGTTTGATCAATCCCCATTTCAACTTTAAATAAAATTTAAACATGATGCAACATGATCAAGCAAGGACAACAGGGGCTAAGCTAGGGCTGTGACAACAGCGCCAGAAAAGAGTCTTGATGACCCACAAGTATAGGGGATCAATCTTAGTCCTTTCAATAAGTAAGAGTGTCAAACCCAACGAGGAGCAGAAGGAAATGACAAGCGGTTTTCAGCAAGGTAATTTCTGCAAGCACTGAAATTGTCTGTGACGCCCAGATAATTAAGCTACAGTAACCCTCTACTAATAATTCCATGTCACCTCGGTTACTGTTGTTAATCTCGCGTTAGTTCAAAACCGATTCAAAATTCAAATTCAAAATAAAGGCAAGCAACAAAAGTTTTGAAACCATTAAAACTAAAATGTTCGGTTTGTGGCAAATAATCCATACTACATGTTGGTGAAGAAACCACACTTCTGTAAAGTATTTAAATGTACCATGGTAATTAAAACAGCGGCAAAACTATTATTTAAATGCTCTTAAAATAATAAACAGATACAAACTGCTTTATTTAATGTGCCAAAATATTGGTGGCAGTGGCATAATTACTAATACTAAATTAGGTACAACTTTTGTATTTTATAAATCAAACTTAAACTGGTGAATAAAAATAAAATAGAAAAGACAAAGCAAAAATAAAAAGAAAAGACCCCTGGCCAACTGGGCCAGACTGCCCAGCCGGCAAGCCCATTAACCAGACGGCCCAACCGGCCCCCACTCCCCTATTACCCCCGAAACCCCAGCCGCTATCCCTCTCCTCCCCACAATCCCCTCGACTCCTCCCCTTTTCTCGATCTGGATCGGGGCGCTCGGGCCCCGACCTCGCGCCCGTCGCCATACGCCGGAGCCCACCTCGCCGGACCTCCCTCGTCGGACCGCCGATGCCTCCTCATCTCCTCCCCATGGGTCGCCCCCGAGCCTCGCCGCCCCGCTTCTCTTCAACGCTAGTGAGGCCACCGGCCTCCCCCCTCTATCCCTGTCGCCGACGCCATCCATCGCCCGCTCGCGCTCACTTCGGCTGGCCACGCCCTTGCCCCCCGCTCGCCTACGGCCTCTACGGCCCCCGCTGCTGCTCTCTGCTTCCCCTGCCGCTCCGCTGCGCCCGCGTCCCCATCCCGGCCCCCCACCGCAGCGCCTCGCCCTCCGTCCTGCGCTCGCATGCGCCGGCCGTCCGCACCCCAGCCCACGCCCCGGCCTCCCCCTGCACGCCCGCGCTGCGCCCCGCTGCTGCGCCCCGCCTTGCCTCGCTGCAGCAGCTGCGGTTGCTGCCCATGGTCGCTGCCGGCGCCGCTCGCCGTTGTCCTCGCCGTGGCCACGGCCTCGCCCGCCGTCCTCACCCCGCGACGCCCGCTACAGCCCGTATCGCGCGCTCGCCGCTGCCCATCGCGCGCACTCACTGCTGCCCGTCGCTGCACGCCGTTCCCCGCGCCCGCGGCTGCCTCTCCGCCGGCCGCTCCAGCCGCCACCGACCGTGGCCGCGCCGCCCCTCGCCCCCTCCTCGTAGCACCATGTCGGGCGCCCGTGCCGACCCCCCACGCCCGTTAGCTCGCACGCCCGCTCCAGTGGCCTTCTGTGCCACTGGCAGCTGGGGCATGTCCCTGTAAAATGTAATAAATAAATAACTAATTAACTTAATTAATTCTGCTTAATTAAACTAATTAAGATTAATTAACCTAGTTAACTAATTAACCTAACTAATCTGTTAATTAGGTTATTGAGGCAATGACAGACGGGACCCACCCATCAGTTTGACCCAGTCAACGGTCCTGTTGACTGCTGATGTCGTGATGACGTCACGCTGACATCACAATTATATTTTCTAATTAAATTAATTCTAAAAATGAGTTAAAACTTTGATAAATAATATAAAATAATCCGTAACTCGGATGAAAATACTTTATACATGAAAGTCGCTCAGAACGACGAGATGAATCCGAATACGCATTCTGTTCGTCCGCCACACGTCCCTAGCATAGCGAACTTGCAACTGTCCCCCTCCGGTCTGTCTATCCGAAAATGCCAGACATCGGGAATACTTTCCCGGATGTCTTCCCCCTTCGCCAGTAGCACCTAGTACCGCGTTAGAGCACACCTAGCACCGCTTAATGTCATGTTATGCATCATCATGCATCTGTTTGCATTGTATTCATTGTTTCTTCCCCTCTTCTCTCCGTTAGACTTCGAGACTAACGCCACTGCTGCTGCCTCGATCGACTACGGTGTTGACGACCCGTCCTTCTCTGCCGAGCTTCCAGGCAAGCAAATCCCCCTTGTTCATCCCGATATCGCCTACTCTTTCCCTCTACTGCTTGCATTAGTGTAGTGTAGCTGTTACTGCTTTCGGTTAATCCTATTCTGCTGCATAGCCTGTCTTTGCTACTACTGTTGACACCTTTACCTCCAATCCTAATGCTTAGTATAGGTTGCTAGAATTACATCAGTGGCCCCACATTCTTGTCCGTCTGCCATGCTATACTATCGGGCCGTGATCACTCGGGAGGTGGTCACGGGTATATACTATATACTATCACACTACTTATGTTACTGTTCGGATGTGGGGGCTGAAGGGGCAGGTGGCTCCATCCAGGTTGTGATGGGCCTCGGTTCCCGACAGCCCCCGCGTGATTCTTTGTGGCAGAGCGACAGGGCAGGTTGTGACTACCTAGGAGACAGGTGAGCCTGGTCCCTGGTCGGCGTCCGCGGATACTTCAAATAACACGCTTAACGAGATCTGGGTATTTGATCCGAGTCTGGCTACGAGCCTATACGCACTAACCAACTACGCGGGAATAGTTATGGGCTCTCAACGTCGTGGTATCGACCGAAGCTCTTCAAGACGTCAGCGACTGAGTGGCGCGCGCCGGATTGGACCGGAACGCATGCGCTTGTATTAAGAGGGCTAGGTCTGCTTCCGGCCACGTTCGCAACGTGCAGGTGTGCAACGGGCGATGGGCCCGAGACCCCTGCATGCATAGGATTTAGACCGGCGTGCTGACCTCTCTAAAGAGCCTAGGTAGGGCTGTGACGTGTTGATCTTCCGAGGCCGGACATGACCCAGGAAAGTGTGCCCGGCCAGAGGGATCGAGCGTGTTGGGCAATGTGGTGCACCCCTGCAGGGAAGTTTATCTATTCGAATAGCCATGTCCCTCGGTAAAAGGATGACCCGGAGTTGTACTTCGACCTTATGACAACTAGAACCGGATACTTAATAAAACACACCCCTTACAAGTTCCAGATACAACCCGGTGATCGCTTTCCCACAGGGCGACAAGGGGAGGATCGCCGGGTAGGACTATGCTATACGTTGTTACTTGGTGAACTTACCAGCTACTCTCTTCTACATGCTTCAAGATGGAGGCTGCCAGAAGCGTAGTCTTCGATAGGACTAGCTATCCCCCTCTTATTCTGGCATTCTGCAGTTCAGTCCACAGATATTACCCATTTCATTGATACCGATGCATATGTAGTGTAGATCCTTGCTTGCGAGTACTTTGGATGAGTACTCACGGTTGCTTTGCTCCCTCTTTTCCACCTTTTTCCATTCTTCTCGGACGTCGCAACCAGATGCTGGAGCCCCGGAGCCAGACGCCACCTTCAACAACTCCTACTACACCGAGGGTGCCTACTACTACGTGCAGGCCGCCGCCGACGACCAGGAGTAGTTAGGAGGATCCCAGGCAGGAGGCCCGCGCCTCTTTCGATCTGTATCCCCAGCTTGTGCTAGCCATCTTATGGCACCTTGTTTAACTTAATGTATGTACTCAGATATTGTTGCTTCCGCTGACTCCTTTATGGTCGAGCTTATGTATTCGAGCCCTCGAGGCCCCTGGCTTGTAATATAAAGCTTGTATTATTTTATTTGTGTCTAGAGTTGTGTTGTGATATCTTCTCGTGAGTCCTTGATCTTGATCGTACACATTTGCGTGTATGATTAGTGTACGATTGAATCGGGGGCATCACAAGTTGGTATCAGAGCCGACTGCCTGTAGGAATCCCCCTTCCACACTCCTTGGCCGAAGTCGAGTCTAGTCATTGCAAAACTTTTGCTAACGTGGCTGTGTGTCTTACGGCCCACGTCGCCATCGGGTGGTATTAGGATCTTTTATTCCTCGTCTATACTCTGGGACTCTGATCTCTCTTCTATTCGGGTTAAATGATTTTTACTAATTCTAACTCTAGGTTCTCGTACCCACTTCCTGCCGGAGAGCCCCTTCATTCCAGACTGCTTCACCAGAAGATTCTGACGATACTCTCCGATGTTCTCCCCAGACTTGTGCCATTGCTTTTGCAATTCCCTCCCATCGATAAACCCCTGTGGATAACCACGTACACTTGGCATTCATACAATCATTCCCCGTTGATCTTGTTATTACAAGATACCCCAAAATTCTCTCTATTGTTGAGAGAATACTTTGTGCCTACCACCTTACAGTTCTTTGCCACATGAACACCCCTTCGGATAATTCCTCGCACTTGTCGAGTATCCGCTCATTCCCAGTTGTTCATGTGTTTCGCAAAAGTCTTCGAAATACCATTCGATCTTCCGAAAATCCTGAGCAGCCTATTGCTCTTGAAATTCTTGCTTGCTTGCATTATGGTTAATCCCATAAGTCTCATAATCTTATTGCCATCCCTTGTCATTATCATTTTGAGTCCGTTGATTCAATATGTAGCGAATGCTCGCAATCCTCTATCAGATCCTAGAATTGATCCTTCCGGCTCAGACGTCATTTTAAACATGAGTTGGATCTCGACCAATCAAATTGTCGTCGATTGTACCCCTAAGCTTACTCAACTTATCCATCCTTAATGAGAGTGTTTGCTTCTGATCCCTTGATTTGGAAATCATAATTCCTTTACATCTGAGCTTTGAATTAGTCTGTTGTTTCTATAATCTGATCCCCTTGCATTCTTTCTTCTTCTGGTTGAGCACCGTTACTCACATTAGATCATTTGTGGTCTGCTAGATCCTTTGGTGGATTATTATCCGACCGTTCTTGCATATTCCCAAAACCTGGAGTTCTTTCCTTGATACATAATGCCATTGATAAATCCTATTCTCTGATTTGGCCAACCATGCTCTGCTTTCGAGCTGGTGATATTTACTCTTGAAGCTTGGGGTATATGTTTCTAAGATGCCCCGATGGGTTGAACCTATGCCTTCGTTAATCTGTGTGAACCCGAAAGTTTTCACGGGTCATACTCCTCTGGTAATTCACCAGGTAGGTTTTCACCCTCAAGTCATTTTTAATAGAGCAGTGAATGAATGGTCATGCATTGAAGAAGTGGGAGTCGACCTTGAACTTTGTGTTCATGCCCATGGACACGATGTAGAACTTATCATGGCAGCTTCTCTTAAAAATTAATTGTCCCCTTGGTATAAGTTCATCTTATATCTGGGGTTTGGTCCTTTGCAAGCGTGGTTCTGACCATGATTGTTCTCCTTTGATTCTATTTCTCGGACAAGTTAAAGTACTTGCCTTCTGCAAATCAATACGCTTGCCCAACCTCTACTCTGCTCTACCGTCGAGTTTTACCCTCTGGTATCTCGAGAATACCGCGGAACTACATAACTTCTTCTGAGTTCTTCATCAACTATTATTCTCACCGATTCCATTCTTCCGCAGGTTCTGAGTTGTTAGAACCCCTCGAGAACACCGATAAGTGAATCGATTCCGCACTCTGATTCAATAAATTTAAGTAATTTTCATTGCTTATGAGTTTAATAATCCTTCAAGTCATTCCTAGCCTGATCGGTTATATAATTATCGTGCTAAATTTTAACTGTGCTATCTGGTCCTTCGTCCCGGAGCACAAAATTTTTACGATGAGCTAAGCTTACGTCGATCTTCCTTGTCTTATCGTTTCACCTCGAACAACAAGCTTGATTCCGAGTTGGTGTCGTATCTGTGGTTCCAATAATCTTTTGCTGCATTAGTCCTTTTGCTTGATGTAGTCGCTGTTCGATTGCTTATTCGTGGAGACTCTCGACAAAATTTGTCGTGATCATCATCAACATTTTGACTCCTTCCAGGATATCAATCGAATTCATGATGATAAGTGCCATCCTCGTCCCTTGGTAATTTGAGTTACCATCGACAACATCCTTATCTTCCTTTCATCACAAACTTGTTCATGTTGTGGATGCAGCTTGCTATCGAGCTTGTATTATGTTCTACCTTGAAGTATTACCATCTTTTATGTCAAGGATGTTGTAAGAATTGCTCCACCTCTTGAGAATTCTTGATACAAGTGATACTTATCACCATCACCATTCTTTCCTTGGTCCCCGTGTTGTTTCTAACCGGAATACCGACAAATGGACTGAGAGGTGTAATTTCAAAACTTATAGCAACCCTATTGCTTGGAGTTAATGGTTGATAGCTTGATTCTTAGTCTATTGGTTATTGAATCACCATTCTAACATCGATCGTGCTACTTTGTCCATCTTCTAGGTGCACGTTTTGATCAATGTTCACTCGAGTATGTTCTCCTCGAACATACTTCGTTATATACTTCGACATGTCCAATATGTTACCTTGTTCACATAATTGTGGAAATCCATCCTTTGGAAATCTCGATGAATTTTCGTTGAGTTCATCAGCCACCTCCTCATCCTCTCCTTGGTTTAATAATGAAATCCTATTTCGGAACTCGCTTACATACTTCATTTCCCGAGAATCTTACAATGTCTTTTCGTCAATTTGTGTCGCACCTTTTCTTCTCAGGCATCCTGAGTCTGAGGTATCCTGACCCCATTCAGATCTGAAACTCGGTCAGATATGATGGTTGGAACATTTTCCAAGAGTTATAACATTGGTCCTTATATGACCCGGTAAGGTGATGTCATGCCTAGCACACCTGGCCGGAGGACCTGTTGTTATAGTTTCCTTTTTAGCAAGGTTAACCATTCTTCCATGAGGAAATTGTAAGACTTATTCTATAAGTTGTTCCTGATGAATCCTTTGTGTATCCAAGTTTGACCTTTGCTTGAAGACCATGTCAATGCTATCTCGAAGCATGTCTGTGGTACTCCGATTTTCAACAAGAACATTTGAAGCCCAATGCTAAATGTTTCTTGCTCAATTATCCAAACACCGTTGTATGAGTAATGTCATGAAATTTCTTTCTCCTTACCTAAAGGGTTTTCTAGTTTATATCCTGTCATGGATATCATGCTCTGCTTGTCCTTGGGAAGGATATGCCCCTAAAATATGTGTTTAAACACATTTTCCTTTCCATTGTTCTGTTTAACTTGATAATCGCATTTCCTTTCCATTGTTTTGTTTAACCTTTCTTATAACCTGACTTAACTGAGCAGTGGTAATTCCCTGCTTAGGTAAGCACCTCGTTGTACCACTCTATCAGTAAGACCCTGTTACTAATGTTGATGACATTCCGGTAACCACCGATGGACGAGAACCTTGCCTATTGGCCCGCCTCGTTCAGCGAGCAGGAAAATGGTTCTCTTCGTCCCTCGCCCTTGGTATCGACGTTGTTGCCGACATAACTGACAAGGCGACCCTCTGACATGCCTTGCTATCATGACCGTGCAAGATGTCACCGCTCCTTCTACCTTTAACCCGTATGGTGGGCCCATAACCCACAGTTCCACAGGATCGAAACCTGACTCTCCTATACACCCCCGGTTTCCAAAGTTATTCCTCGCGCGCGGCCTCGTATATAATTCACGAGCCACCTTCCAAAAGATCATCAATTCTGGTATCAGACACAATACTTATTCCCATTGCTCCGAACCCCTTTCACACTCTGTTTTAGGCAACGAACGATTGCCTATCCACTCAAAACTTCTCATGGTACCTTCTAACTTTGCTCTCGATATCTTCTTACGTTTCAATTCGAGAGTTACTTTCCGCCACCTTCCCCGCTGTTATCTACCAGATAGTCAACCTTGAAGAGGTCCGTTCTCCCAGAATACCCCCCCCCCCTTATTCTTTCGTAAGTACGATGGCGATCCTGAAGAAAGGACAACAACTTCATCATGAGGCATTGATACAGAGAAATGAAGGTGTCAATGTAATGGATCAACTTCTTCGAGAAGAGCAACCAAGACCGAGAAGACTCGATAGAATTTCGTAACCAGAACTTTCCCCCTCAATCTACCTCTTAAATCTCGGGACGAGATTTCTTGTAGTGGAGGAGAATTGTGACGCCCGGATAATTAAGCTACAGTAACCCTCTACTAATGATGCCATGTCACTTCGGTTACTGTTGTTAATCCCGCGTTAGTTCAAAACCGATTTGAAATTCAATTCAAAATAAAGGCAAGCAACAAAAGTTTTGAAACCATTAAAACTAAAATGTTTGGTTTGTGGCAAATAATCCATACTAAATGTTGGTGAAGAAACCACACTTCTGTAAAGTATTTAAATGCACCATGGTAATTAAAACAACGGCAAAAGTATTATTTAAATGCTCTTAAAATAATAAACAGTTACAAACTGCTTTATTTAATGTGCCAAAATATTGTTGGCAGTGGCATAATTACTAATACTAAATTACTACAACTTTTGTATTTTATAAATCAAACTTAAACTGGTGAATAAAAATAAAATAGAAAAGACAAAGCAAAAATAAAAAGAAAAGACCCCTGGCCAATTGGGCCAGACGGCCCAGCCGGCAAGCCCATTAACCAGACGGCCCAACCGGCCCCCACTCCCCTATAACCCCCAAAACCCTAGCCGCTATCCCTCTCCTCCCCACTCTTCCCTCGACTCCTTCCCTTTTCTCGATCTGGATCGGGGCGCTCGGGCCCCGACCCCGCGCCCGTCGTCGTACGCCGGAGCCCACCTCGCCGGACCTCCCCCGCCGGACCACCGACGCCTCCTCATCTCCTCCCCACGGGTCGCCCCCGAGCCTCGCCGCCCTGCTTCTCTTCAACGCTGGTGAGGCCACCGGCCTCCCCCCTCGATCCCTATCACTGGTACCATCCACCGCCCGCTCGCGCTCACCTCGGCTGGCCACGCCCTTTCCCCGCGCTCGCTTGCGGCCTCTACGACTCCCGCTGCTGCTCTCTGCTTCCCCTGCCGCTCCGATGCTCCCGCGTCCCCGTCTTGGCCACCCACCGCAGGGCGTCGCCCTCCGCCCTGCGCTCGCACGTGCCAGCCGTCCGCACCCCAGCCCAAGCCCCGGCCACCCCCTGCACGCCCGCGCTGCGCCCCGCTGCCGCGCCCCGCCTTGCCTCGCTGCAGCAGCTGCGGTTGCTACCCATGGTGGCTGTCGGCGCCGCTCGCCGTTGTCCTCGCCGTGGCCACAGCCTCGCCCGCCGTCCTCACCCCGCGACGCCCGCTGCGGCCCGTATCGCACGCTCGCCGCTGCCCATCACGCGCGCTCGCTGCTGCCCGCCGCTGCACGCCGTTCCCCGCGCCCGCGGCCGCCTCTACGCCGGCCGCTCCGGCCGTGGCCACGCCGCCCCTCGCCTTCTCTTCGTAGCACCCTGTCGGGCGCCCGTGCCCGACCCCCCACGCCCGTTAGCTCGCACGCCCGCTCCAGTGGCCTTCTGTGCCACTGGCAGTTAGGGCCCGTCCCTGTAAAATGTAATAAAAGAAAAAGAAAATTAATTAAATAATTAAATAACTAATTAACTTAATTAATTCTGCTTAATTAAACTAATTAAGATTAATTAACCTAGTTAACTAATTAACCTAACTAATATGTTAATTAGGTTATTGATGCAATGACAGACGGGACACACCCGTCAGTTTGACCTAGTCAACGGTCCTGTTTGACTGCTGACATCATGATGACATCACACTGACATCATAATTACATTTTCTAATTAAATTAATTCTGTTAATTCTAAAAATGAGTTAAAACTTTGATAGATAATATAAAATAATCCGTAACTCGGATGAAAATACTTTATACAGGAAAGTTGCTCAGAACGATGAGACGAATCCGAATACGTAGTCCGTTCGTCCGCCACACATCCCTAGCATAGTGAACCTGGTACCGTCCCCCTCCGGTCCGTCTGTCCGAAAATGCCAGACATCGGGAATTCTTTCCCGGATGTCTTCCCCCTTCGCCAGTAGTACGTAGTACCGCGTTAGGGCACACCTAGCACCGCTTAATGTCATGTTATGCATCGGCATGCATCTATTTGCATTGTATTCATTGTTTCTTCCCCCTCTTCTCTCCGTTAGACTTCGAGACTGACGCCACTGCTGCTGCCTCGATCGACTACGGTGTTGACAACCCGTCCTTCTCTGCCGAGCTTCCAGGCAAGCAAACCCCCTTTGTTCATCCCGATATCGCCTACTCTTTCCCTGTACTGCTTGCATTAGAGTAGTGTAGCTGTTACTGCTTTCGGTTAATCCTATTCTGCTGCATAGCCTATCTTTGCTACTACTGTTGACACCTTTACCTGCAATCCTAATGCTTAGTATAGGTTGCTAGAATTACATCAGTGGCCCTACATTCTTGTCCATCTGCCATGCTATACTATCGGGTCGTGATCACTCGGGAGGTGGTCACGGGTATATACTATATACTATCACACTACTTATGTTACTGTTCGAATGTGGGGGCTGAAGGGGCAGCTGGCTCCATCCAGGTTGTGATGGGCATGTGTTCCCGATAGCCCCCGCGTGATTCTTTGTGGCGGAGTGACAGGGCAGGTTGGGACCACCTAGGAGACAGGTGGGCTTGGTCCCTGGTCGGCGTCCGCGGATACTTCAAATAACAAGCTTAATGAGATCTGGGTATTTGATCTGAGTCTGGCTACGAGCCTATACGCACTAACCAACTACGCGGGAACAATTATGGGCTCTCGATGTCGTGGTATCAGCCGAAGCACTTCAAGACGTCAACGACTGAGTGGCGCGCGCCGGATTGGACCGGAACGCCTGCGCTTGTATTAAGGGGGCTAGGTCTGCTTCCGGCCGCGTTCACAACGTGCAGGTGTGCAACGGGCGATGGGCCCGAGACCCCTGCGCGCATAGGATTTAGACTGGCGTGCTGACCTCTCTAAAGAGCCTAGGTAGGGTTGTGACGTGTTGACCTTCCGAGGCCGGACATGACCCATGAAAGTGTGCCCGGATAGAGGGATCGAGCGTGTTGGGCAATGTGGTGCACCCCTGCAGGGAAGTTTATCTATTCGAATAGCCGTGTCCCTCGGTAAAAGGATGACCCAGAATTGTACTTCGACCTTATGACAACTAGAACCAGATACTTAATAAAACACACCCCTTACAAGTTCCAGATACAACCCGGTGATCGCTTTCCCACAGGGCGACGAGGGGAGGATCGCCGGGTAGGATTATGCTATACGTTGTTACTTGGTGAACTTACCAGCTACTCTCTTCTACATGCTTCAAGATGGAGGCTGCCAGAAGCGTAGTCTTCGATAGGACTGGCTATCCCCCTCTTATTCTGGCATTCTGCAGTTCAGCCCACAGATACTACCCATTTCATTGATACCGATGGATATGTAGTGTAGATCCTTACTTGCGAGTACTTTGGATGTGTACTCACGGTTGCTTTACTCCCTCTTTTCCCCCTTTTTCCATTCTTCTCGGACGTCGCAACTAGATGCTGGAGCCCCGGAGCCAGACGCCACCTTCGACGACTCCTACTACACCGAGGGTGCCTACTACGTGCAGGCCGCCGACGACGACCAGGAGTAGTTAGGAGGATCCCAGGCAGGAGGCCCGCGCCTCTTTCGATCTGTATCCCCAGTGTGTGCTAGCCATCTTATGGCACCTTGTTTAACTTAATGTCTGTACTCAGATATTGTTGCTTCCGCTGACTCGTTTATGATCGAGCTTATGTATTCGGGCCCTCGAGGCCCCTGGCTTGTAATATAAAGCTTGTATTATTTTATTTGTGTCTAGAGTTGTGTTGTGATATCTTCCCGTGAGTCCTTGATCTTGATCGTACACATTTGCGTGTATGATTAGTGTATGATTGAATCGGGGGCGTCACATTGTCGGTAACAGGTAGTTTGATAGCAAGATAATTTATAACGAGCGAGCAACGGTAACGGTAAATAAAGTGCAGCAAGGTAGACTAATCCTTTTGTGGCAAAGGACGGGCCAAAACGGTCTCTTATAATAAGCAAAGCGTTCTTGAGGGCACACGGGAATTTCATCTAGTCACTTTCATCATGTTGGTTTGATTCGCATTCGCTACTTTGATAATTTGATATGTGGGTGGACCGGTGCTTAGGTGCTGTTCTTACTTGAACAAGCCTCCTACTTATGATTAACCCCCTCGCAAGCATCCGCAACTACGAGAAAAGTGTTAAGATAAAATCTAACCATAGCATTAAACATATGGATCCAAATCAGTCTCTTACGAAATAGCGCATAAACTAGGGTTTAAGCTTCTGTCACTCTACCAACCCATCATCTAATAACTACTCCACAATGCATTCCCTTAGGCCCAAAGATGGTGAAGTGCCATGTAGTCGAGGTTCACATGACATCACTAAGGGAATCACAACATACATATCATCAAAATATCAAACACATAACAAATTCACATGATTACTTGCAACATGACTCCTCCCGTGACCTCAAGAACAAAGGTAACTACTCACAAATAATATCCATGCTTAAGATCAGAGGGGTATTAAATAGCATAATGGATCTGAACATATAATCTTCCACCAAATAAACCATATAGTAATCAACTACAAGATGTAATCAACACTACTAGTCACCCATAGGTACCAATCTGAGGTTCCGGTACAAAGATTGAACACAAGAGATGAACTAGGGTTTTGAGATGAGATAGTGTTGTTGAAGATGATGATGAAGATTGGCCTCCCAAAGATGAGAGGGTTGTTGGTGATGACGATGGCTTCGATTTCCCCCTCCAGGAGGGAAGTTCCCCCAGCGGAATCGCTCCGCCGAAGGGCAAAAGTGCTGTTGCCCAAGTTCCGCCTCGAGACGGCGGCGCTCCGTCCCGAAAACCCTCTCCTTATTTTTTCTAGGTCAAAAGACCTTCAATACCAGAAGATGGGCACCGGAGGTGGGCTGGGCTGCCCACCACCCACCAGGGCGCGCCTGGGGGCCCTGGCGCGCCCTGGTGTCTTGTGGGCACCAGGCAGCCCCCCTCTGGTAGTTATTTGCTCCAATATTTATTATATATTCCAAAATAATTCTCCGTAAATTTTCAGCTCATTTGGAGATGTGCATGATAGGTATCTCTGACATAGCTTTTTCAGGTCAAGAATTTCAGCTGCCGGTATTCTCCCTCTTTGTGTAAACCTTGCATATTATGAGAGAAAAGGCATTATAATTACTCCATAAAGCATTATTATGCAATAAAACATTATAAATAACAGTAGGAAATCATGATGCAAAATGTACGTATCAGTCCCACCTTATGGTGAGGCGAGTTATGTTTTCACTGAATGAATCTTTTATAAAGATTATATGAATGTTACAATTGAAGATGTAAGAGAAGTGTAATTAATGAAACTTCGTCAAAATTGTGGTTTTAGACCACATTTCGAGGGGGGGTGGAAGTCTCATTTAATATGAGATATCACGTTCACTTCTCCTACTTAGATCATAGCATGTACAACTAAGCAAAATATGTATCTCAATTCTTTAATTAAGATGGAACCAACGAGAAGTCTTGGTTGGAGAATGTATGAAAAGCACATTCTAATGTTGGTTCTCTAATTAAGATGCAACAAGTCTTATTTAGAAGAATGGATGAAAAATGACTCCTTTACCATGTTAGTGTGTACTTAGTCCCTTATGAGCATTATGAAGCACACATGAATGCTAAAGTGGCAAGCTTGCTAGTCTAATGACCATCATGATGTAACATGTTGATTATATATATCTGACCAACGTCATTTATAATCATATGTCACACTTCACTAAAGTGGCAAGTTTGTCAGTATCATGTGGCTTGTGGTTTTATTTCTGACTAACATCGTTTATAATCATTTGTGACTGTTCATTAAGTTATTTTCCATCTTCAGCCCAACGGTGTTGTGGTTTAGAGCTGAAGTGATTATTATCAAGATTTTGGATATGTTTTACATCTTTTAAATAAAGTTATCAGCAGGGAACCTGCAACATATGAGCATGAATATTAAGGATAACCCCATTAGATCTTTGTTCGTATGCATCAGGTAAGTTGAGAACAAATGCCTATTGTAACACCTAATATTGAGACTTAACAATTTCCCTGTGATTGATAATGTGTGTTAATGATCATTTTAGAGACTTGTGTGATAATGAGCTCTAATAATGTATGGAACTCAATAGAGTTTCCCCAGTGAGTTGTTATGACGCTTGTGTTATTATTATAACATTCTCTTGTGTTAACTAAGTTAATAACGTATGTATGACTCAGCCGTTAGGTTTTGTCAAATAGATGAAGTTAACCTAAGGTATGTTGCCTCAAGAAATTCTATTATCAAATAAAACGAGAGTTGGGACAAGGGGGGGGGGGGGTAATTTCACTAAATGTGAAGATGGGATATTTTTTGGCGGGCCAAGAAATTTCTATCTTCTATTGACATAAAGGATCTTGGTGATGCCTTATACTTTATTTGTATCGAGTTTCCTCAAGATATAGGTCCAAAAGGGGTATAAGTTCTCTTATGATGACATACGTCGATAGAGTACGAAAGAAAATATTATGTGGCAGTAATCTATCTCACCTGCTACTAAAGTTTAGGGCAACAAAGATGGACATTTTAGTGTCCAAGGAACCATTATGAATTGATCAAATAATGTCAGTTCCTTATGCTTCAGCTGTCAGAAGCAATATGTGTATTCAAGTATGAACGTGCCCTTGTTTGTGATCGGGATAATTGGCAAATATACAAGTAAGTCCAAAAATGGACCATTGGAAAAGCCGCTAAAAGTCTTGCAGATATGCAAGACAATAAAGTTTACATGCTCACTATAAGAAGTCTGATAACCTCGATATCCTGGGTTATTCAGACATTATTTCTGCGAGATGTGTGCATAAAGTTTTCACGTCATGTTACATCCTCACTCTCGCATATGGAGCCATATCGTGGAAAAGCTCCATAATGACACTGATTGCATTAGAAATAATGCACTTAATTATGTGGCATGTTAAGAGGCTACTGAGCAGGTTGTATATCAAGAAATTTTATTCCTGAAATTATGGTGGTAGACAGCATTTTCTAAACACCTACTGCAATATGAACACACAATTTTGTATGCGAGTAACAATAGGTTAAACAGTGTTGCCAAAACCATTGATAATATGTTTAGTGTTGTGAAAGATAGAATCCAGGATCAAGCTATTGAAGTTGAGCGTATGAGTACGTTTGAATGTTTTACGGATCCATTTATCGAAGGCTTGGCACCCATACTTATGATTATTTTGCCAGCATGGGTTTAGAAAGCCTTTTTTTATTCTGGAATAAAAGGACCATTAAAATAAACCACTTCCCATAAACAAAATGTTTTCCATTTCAAAATAGGCAGTTATGCTATAAGTGTTGAGGTTCTATGGCATTTTACTAGCTGTTGTAGCACCTCACTTTGGTATATCATTCCTATGGAGAATGGGCGAATGAAATTAAACCTAACAATCAAGGGGGGAGAATGTTTGATTTATCTGTCGATATAAAAGAAAAAAAGGACAGAGTAAAATAACCATACGAGAGAAAGAAAAGAGAGGCCCACAAACCAACGTTCTGGACTCATTCGTACATAATGATAGCGCCCTGATCGGGGGCGCCCAAAAACCAACTGAGGATTTAGGTCCCCTACCGTACAGTTGCTCATATAAATGGAAAGGGAGGTTTTCGGGAAAGGTAAGTAGACACGTTTTACATATCCTTCCCTAGCCATCATAAGTCTACCCTAATCCGATCTGGGGAGCTGTTGCAATGGTGGGAAGACCTAGCCTACACGCCGCCAGTCACAAGGCAGTGCCGGTGGTGCCATGAGGGGATTAGGACGTCCAGGAGTTCAACTACATCGTTCATCCACCACGCCTGCAACGAGCAGCCGATTATGTCAACTTCTGTCACACGTAAACAATCCCTAAACCCCTATGTTTATGCAATTAGGTGTTCTAGATGAAATATGTTCATGTGCATGGCATCCTAGCAATGCAAACATCCTAACAATGGTATCGGACGCCTCTCTGATTGCAGTAGAACCCTAGTTCTGGATCGCTAGATCAATCATGTTTAGGGAATTATGTTCAAAGTTGAAGAATTAATCCTCTGGTTAGCCTTATATGCATGCTACTGTTTATGTTCACGTTAATTTTATTTATATTAAACTTTTTTACTTGTTTTAGTTCTAACTTATGTTCTTGAGATATGATCTTAACTAGTATTTTTTATTAAATTTAGCAACTTTGTAATGGTACGACAAGAAATAATTATTATATAATTAATTCAAACATTTGTTGTGGAAATGTAATTTTTAATTTTCTTAATCATACATATATAATACAAGGAGTGATATAGTTGCTTGCTTTTCGAGGCATGAACTTTTTTAGTTTAACATAAAATTTCTAGATTAGAGTGAAAAAGAACAAAATTACAAGTATTTATATATATATTGATGCCACATATAAATTGTAAATATATCTAGGCATTTGTGTCGATTTCAGTTTTCTTAAATACTATGATATAGAGCTATAAAGTTGGTCAAGGTTTCTAGAATGAATAATTGTCAATATTGCGTGGAAGTAAACAAGAAGGGGTTTTCTTAGAACTATTGTGTTGGTTGTTTATTTTTTTCATGGGCAAAATATATCTTACATGTTATTGGGTTCAATAATGTACTGACTGATGGAAATATGCCCTAGAGGCAATAATAAAGTTGTTATTATTATATTTCCTTATTCATGATAAAGGTTTATTATTCATGCTAGAATTGTATTGACCGGAAACTTAAATACATGTGTGGATACATAAACAAATATCGTGTCCCTAGTGAGCCTCTACTAGACTAGCTCGTTGATCAAAAGATGGTTAAGGTTTCCTAACCATAGACATGAGTTATCATTTGATAACGGGATCACATCATTAGGAGAATGATGTGATGGACAAGACCCATCCGTTAGCTTAGCATATGATCGTCCAGTTTATTGCTACTGCTTTCTTAATGTCAAATACATGTTCCTTCGACCATGATATCATGCAACTCCCGGATACTGGAGGAATACCTTGTGAGCTGTCAAACGTCACAACGTAACTGGGTGATCATAAAGATGCTCTACAGGTATCTCCGAAGGTGTCTGTTGAGTTGGTATGGATCGAGACTGGGATTTGTCACTCCGTATGACGGAGAGGTATCTCTGGGCCCTCTCGATAATACAAAATCATAAGAAGCTTGCAAGCAAAGTTACTAAGGAGTTAGTTACGGGATGATGTATTACGGAACGAGTAAAGAGACTTGCCGGTAACGAGATTGAACTAGGTATTGAGATACCGGCGATCAAATCTCGAGCAAATAACATACCGACAAACAAAGGGAACTACGTATGCTGTCATAAAGGTTCGACCGATAAAGATCTTCGTGGAATATGTAGAACCAATATGGGCATCCAGGTCCTGCTATTGGTTATTGACCGGAGAAGCGTCTCGGTTATGTTTACATCATTCTCGAACCCGTAGCGTCCGTACGCTTAACGTTCATTGACGATATAGTATTATATGAGTTATGTATGTTGATGACCGAATGTTGTTCGGAGTCCCGGATGAGATCACAAACATGACGAGAAGCTCCGAAATAGTCCGGAGGTAAAGATTGATATATGGGATAATAGTGTTTGGTCTCCGGAAAGGGTTCCGAAATTCACCGGAAGGGTTCGCATGTTTTCTGAAATGTTCGGGTACGAGAACATTTTATTTGGGTCAAGGGATAAAACCCACGGGGCTTTAGGAAGGTGCAGCTGCTTGTGCTAGATCGGTTCCATGCATCTGCTCTGCTCGTGCTCTGTCGTTTGGATTGGTGGCGGTCGCTCGGGCGCGCGCGCGAGACTTTGACCTGCCGGGATGGGCTTCGGGGATGGTTGGGAAATGGTGGGCGGGTGCGTACGTGGCGAGGCTTGATTGGCTATACTGGGCAGGTGGGTCTCCGGTTGCTGGTCGCAAAGCCACCGGCCGGCGACCTCATCTGTGCCTGTGTCCGGTGGGCACTCCCTCTCGACGGCTGCATGTCAATTTCCCTTTCGACAATTCTTGTCATTTTTTCTGAACATCGTCGAAGGCCTTTCATGGAAATAATAAGCACGTTTCCTCGTCTAATCTAAGAAAGTAAGAAGGGAAGATGATTCTTTCCTTTGCCAAGTGGAGCGAGACATTCAGATCCCCGGATCCTACGTGCAGATGATGCATATGGATCACCAGAATTACCGCCTCACGACTAGCTACGCCCGCGGATATACGTCGGTGAACCTTGAGTAATTAAATCCACAAGTCCACGGTAGACCATTATTCTAGTGTTTCAGGTTGTGCTCCTAGCTAAGGAAACACCGTAGATTCGCGAGTTTCTTCGTGTTAAGTCCGAGAGTCCAAGTCTTGGAGAAGCACCAAAACTAAAGTTCAACAAAGGAGTAGGAAATAACCTGCATGGTTCACCTATACTAGCAGAAACAAGTAAATGCATCTGATTTAATTTTTTGCGACAATTTAACACTCAGTATCAAATGCATGTTCTCAGGAGTCACAAGTAAATGGCACTGCAGTTGAGAAACAAGGAGACTTCATACTAGTACTAGTTAAGGATATCATATGAATAACTCCATATATACAGCATTGCTCCTGGGCCATGGCAGGCATCACATGGTTCCAACACTACTGAGACTAACTAATCAGGAAGGGAGCATCAGGAGCATGAATTCCATCAGATAACATCTAAACATGCAGGCGCATTCATACTGCTGGAGCAACAGAGCAAGCACTAGTTGTTTCCAATCTCCATGAGCAGCCAATCCTTTCTCATGTCCATCGGGAGTGCCATGAGAGACTCAAATCGGCGATCATCACGGATAAGAGCACTGTAGGCTCTCAGAATATCGCTACGGGCTAAGTCAGGTATGTTTTTGAGTGCCTTGAAGATTATTTCGGGGGAACTTGAATTTGGCACTTGCACATGAACAGCTGGATTGCTTTCGCCTACTGGTGAGATAGGTGCATCATTTGTTCTCGGCCTCTTAATGACCTTATTAACTTCCACTTCCAGGCCCAATTGACCGATTTGCGTGTTAGGACTACCTTCACCATCAGTTTCAGCAACAACCTCTGCTGATACCTCTTGACAACTCTCACCATCAGTCTTTGCATCTTTTTTTGTCGCGTTGTCACCGGAGCATGTGATGCTAATTGCATCCGAGTTCTGAACAACTTTAGTCTTGTAGCATGTGGCACCTTTGTTTTGTGGAACCCTGTTTTGGACAGCCCCCTTCATGTCCCTTAGAAGGAATGGGCGCAAAATGGCATGAAGCTTCGAAAGAAGGGCCCTTCTTTCCTCTTCAATTTGTTGTTCCTCACCTTCTTTCCCAGATTTATCAAACCTTTAAAGAAGGTGGTTGTCAGCCGAGGCCAAAAAAAGTAATACACAGAATATTTAACAAGTAGCTTAATTGTTAGAAATATATGAATCTTACTTGATCTATAAGTAAGTTTCTCAGCAAACATAACATAACAATATATAATAGAGTTAAGCAAAATACAAAGTATTAAATATATGATAATATTTGATAGACAATTTAGCAGCAGCACGGTAGTTTTTACATACAACTGCAGAAGAATATGTTCCAAGAGTAGTATTTAAATAGTAAAATCACTGCAATTATGAGTTTATGGCAGATAACTGATAGTAAGAAAATTTATTTTCCCCTAGTTTAACAGATACGTTTACAATGTTCTGATCACATTATGTGCTTCTTAGGACCATTCTACCTTTACAAATCCTGATAGATGTTTGGGCTGGAACAACAATCGGCATGTCAATTCCATTAAATTCATATACCAATATAACAGTTATCAGGCCAATGACATGCAGAGTAAACCATTCTGGAAGATAGGTAACATTCCATCAGAAAATTCAGGTAACTATAATCTATAAGTAATCAAGAAATGCAGTTTAACATCACAACAGCAATTTGGGCACAGGGAGTGCTTCTAGCTCATGAAGAACATGAATGAGATATAGAATAGCATGTATATACTGTTCATAAGGTAAGGGGTGTTCAGAACTTTGAGTGTTCAGTAGCAAATCATACCACGAATCAAATTCCTCACGAGATGAGAATGCATTAGGCAGAGCAAAGTTCAATAGCGACCACAGCTCTGCTAGGTTATTTTGAAAAGGCTCCCTTATCAAAAGGAGCTTATGATCCATTGGCTGGCGCTTTACCGCCTCCAATACTTCGTGTTCTCTTTTCTTGAGTTGATAGCCCTGGAAAAAGAAGCATGGAAATGACATGTAAATACAAAAGGGATAAGGGATAAAATGATTATTATTGATATAAGTGTTTTTCCATCACCTCGTCGACAACAACATATTTCCAGTCATACTGAGCAAGCCATTGCTTTTCTACCATGACCATATTATATGTGGTCAGTATGATCGGGAAATCAGGGCCAACAGCTTTGCGCGCAAACTGTTTCCTCATTGTTGCGCGACCCTGTTGGTTTCCAAAGTAAAGCAGTTCCTTCATAGATGGAAAAAGCCTGAAACCATGTAATCCCCATGTAAGATATGAACTAACAGTGAAATGCAGTGTAAACTTAGAAACTTTACCTTATCTGTCTCAACCAGTCTCCAATACCGTTGTCCTTGTCCAGAGAAGAAACTATCAGGTATGGACCATGCTGGCCACTCTCTTTGAGACGGTCAAGAAACACAAGTGTTGGGATTACACCCCCAGCTCCCATTTGATCCCCTAGTATAACATTTAGCCGATGCGGCCACATCGATGTTAGCCACTCAAGACACTCGTCCCATATCTCTTCTTCTGTCAGGGTAGCGTAGTCAGCGGTAGATCTTGTAGGGATTTGCTCTGTCAGTGCCAGGATCCCATCCAACTTTCTGAATAGCCTCTTAGGATCAGAAGCAAGTGCTGCAGATTTTGCCATCTTCACAGACAAAAAAGGGATAAAAATTGTCAGAGGAATTCAAGAAGCTACAAAAATACAACAAATCGCACCAAGAAAAGGCGAAATAACCTCGTCCATCTAGAGATCTAACCACAGGCCTTTTTCCCCAATTAATCAGCTCATGAATCAGCGACCATCCCCATGCCATACCACAGAAGAACTGAAGAAGGGCTAAAAATTGTATACCCGAACGAGCACACTAGCAGATCTGAACACGTTGGGTACAGGAAAGGAAATCTAGCACAAATTGAACTGGATGGGCAAGGATCTACACTTGACGCCCCATGGTTTCTTCAACAAAGATCCCGACAAAATTTCTGGTAGCTATTCCGGTAAATCCAGGCTGCGAAGACCATACCTTGAATTTTGATGTCCGTTTGCGGCGAGCGAAATAATCGCTGGAGAAACTACGAGATGGAAAAAAGAGGGGCGGCCGATGAGGAATCGGTGGGGGGTCGAAAAAAGAGAGGGAGTTTCAGGCGGGAGAACGAGAGAATTTGCGCGCCTTCCCCGCTCGCTCGCTCTCCAGCCAATGCTTTGGTCCTCCTCAACTTTCCCATTAACTGGAGCATAGGCCAGTGCGTACTATAACTGACCCTTAAATTTGAGCCCATGACAGTCCATGAAAAAAATAAGTTTTTTTTTTTTACAAAAAGTCCAGATGTGGTGCCTCAGTTGGACAATTCTATGTTTCTGTGGACAGTTAATTAATTTCCCTTGAGGGAAACCGAATTCTGTTTTCCCTTAGACTCGCCGAGTTCGAAGACACCGATCGAGGGAATTCCTCGATAAGTAGAGGCAAAACATCTTGAAAACGCAAAATTAAAACTTTTCAGTTTCAAAAAATTCTGAAAAAAATACACATGTACCTAGACATAATGTACATGTGTGTAATTTTTCAGGTCAAAATACGTTAAAATGAGAGCTATAAAGAAAAACAAATTTGGGGCTTTTTTAGCATAGATACTGTTCATCCCCAAAGCCCATGATTTTTTGTGTGCAACTTGCAATTCATGGTATTTCATCTTGAAATTTTACACACATACACATTACATCCTTATATACATGTGTATTTTTTCACAATTTTTTAAATTGAAAAGATTGAAATTTTAAAGTTTTCAAAATTAAGGCCTCCATGGAGCTTGGTCTCCAAAATGCCCTACTCCTTTTTGCGGGATAAAAGTTATATTGTCCCTTAATTGTCCGTCCAGCAGTCGCGGTCTCTAGGGTAAGATTAACTTAGTGAACAAGAGAGCTTCGATAAGTAGTAAATATTTCATTGAAGATTTAATAGAGATCTTTTTCTGCAGGGCAAAGATTTAATAGAGAGCACTAGTATTATTTTTGCACTTGAACAGATGACGGTTCCGAGAGGCAGACACATTATGGTTAAGGTTCAAGACAAATCTAGTCTTGGCACTTAAGTATATGATGTGTATGAAACCGATAGTAAATCAACTACGAGCGAAGTGATCCCATCGACTCACTTGCATTCACCTTATTTCTTGGTGTCCACATGAGAGGTGTGCATAGAAGATCGAAGGTCCACCATTTTCTCCCACCACTCCCTAAAAAATAGAGAAGCCCACAAACTTAACCCCCACTTGTGAAGGGTCCTGAAAGAGGGTTAATGATGATAGCATTTATCAAGTCAAAGGTGGGCCATGCATGAATCCTAGCTTGCCAGCATCGCGCCGAGAGCCCACATGCTCAAATTTTGAAGAGGGAGTTTAACCGTTTACAATGTGGCATTATGTAGTTGTGACAAGTGATGTTCATGGATTTATAAAGTTAGGCTTCAACAATAGTGTCATTAAGTAGGAATACAGTGAGATAATAGTAGCATGGACTATAATGTAAAGGTACGTGTGTGTGGAGGGGGGGTATGCCCGGGGTGTGGATGTACAAGGGGACACTACATGAATCAGCTTCTTTGCCGTCTGCCATGGCAGACGGCAAAGGAACGGAAAGCGGACGGCAAACCTCTTTGCCGTCAGCCGCTGACGGCAAAGCTGTCCAGCAAAGTAAGCTACGGTAAACAGCTTCTTTGCCGTTTGCTTTCCCACAGCTGACGGCAAAGACCCTTTTCCGTCGGCGGTGGACGGCAAAGAACAGGCGTTAGCCACGTTAGGTGGCTAACGGGAGGCTTTGCCGTCTGCCAGCTGACGGCAAACATGCCCTTCCCTTTGTCGTCTGCCTTGTGATGTCAGCAGACATGTCATGCCCTCCCGCTCTTTGCCGTCTGCCACAGACGGCAAACTGCCCAAGCCTTTGCCGTCTGCCATAGACGGCAAAGTGACCAAATGGGTCAGCTCCCAGGTTGCACAGGTTGCTGCCACGTGGCCTCTTTGCCGTCTGCGGCAGACGGCAAAGAGCCTGCATTGCCTCTTTTTTTCTGTTTTTTCTTATATCCAAGCATTTTCACAACAAATATATGATATATGATATATATATATATATATATATATATATATATATATATATATATATATATATATATATCAGGGCAATTTCACAACAAACATATGAGATATCCAACACATACATAGCAAGTTCCACATACATATGAGATATCCAATACATAGCAAGTCCCACATACATAGTTCATCCATACATATTACAAGTTCCACATTGTTCCAAAATGAAAACAGAAAGGGAAAACAAGCACTCCATCAATGCAAGCTTCCATGAAGTAAATGAAAGCTGCAAAATGGGAAATAAGAAAGTTAGAAGAAGACTAGAAGAAAGAAGAATGAAGAAGAGAAGAGAACAATAAGAATAAGAAGTATATGACATTTAATGAATTACACTTAGGTAAAAGTACATTTTGAGCTAACTTAGGTAAAATGGATCATTTATGAGCTAACTTAGCTAAAATGGATAATTTTGGAGCTAACTTAGGTAAAAATGACATTTATGAGCTAACCTAGGTAAAATTGATCATTTATGAGCTAACTTAGGTAAAATGGATCATTTATGAGCTAACTTAGCTAAAATGGATCATTTTGGACCTAACTTATCTAAAATGGATCATTTTGGAGCTAACCTAGGTAAAATGGATCATTTTGGAGCTAACCTAGCTAATTATGCCTTTTTTGAGTTAACTAAGCATATTATGCCATTTTTGACATAAGTAAGCTAAGTATAAATCTTTATTGAACTAACCTAGGTAACTAAGCATATTAGAGCTAACTTAGAGCTAACTGAGGTCATTTTGCAGCTAACTTAGGTAAAATTGATCATTTTGGAGCTAATTAAGCTTATTATGTCATTTTGGAGGAAAATAAGCGAAGTGTATGACATTTATGAGGTTACCAAGGTTGTTATGCCATTTTTGACCTAAGTAAGCTAATTATGCCATTTCTGACATAAGTAAGCTAAGTGTATGTCATTATTGAGCAAACCTAGGTAACTAAGCATATTAGAGCTAACTTAGCATATTAGAGCTAACTTAGGTCATTTTGGAGGAAACAAAGCTAAGTGTAGATCATTTTAGAGCTAACTTAGGTAAAATGAATCATTTTGGAGCTAAGTAAGCTAAGTCTAGGTCATTATGGTAAGCATATTGGAGAAAATAAAGCTAAGTCTAGGTCATTATGCATTTGTTAAGCAAAACACTATAGAAAACTTACCGTCATCACAGAGGTGAAGCACCGTGGTGGCTCGTGCCGGTACCACCTGGAGAAGGATCGTGCGATGCTTGTCTGGAGTTACGCTACACCAAAGATCATTTGCAATGTCTCGTTAGCATGATGACACTGAAATGTTAAGACTAGTAACTAATGACCATTCAAATTAAACTCACCGTGGTCCCCGGAGCAATCTCTGGCATCGGCGGAGGGGTCTGACCGGCCTTCTCGCACACAGACTGCACATTTGGTTTTGACGAGTCAGTCATACTAGTTAGTAATGAAACGAACATTACGTGAATGATTTGGCTAATATGCAGAAGAAACTTACCACGAGGAGCTCGTACATGGCCTGGTTCTGCATGTCATTCCGTGCCCTCTCCTCCTCCAACATCTTTGTCGTCTTCTCCTCCAACTCCCGCTGCTTCTCCTCCGCCTGCCGGTCCCTCTCCACCAGAAGTGCCTGGGTTCTATCTCTCTCACTCTGAAGAGAAGCCTGCAACACCGCTCCTCGTTAGCATTGTAATCATCGATGGCCGCGCACACAATGTAATGGAAGAAAGATAGCTGAGTCCGTATAACTAACCTTGAAGGCGAGCTTGACGAGGCCTCGTCTCAGGAGCAGAGCTCGACTGGCACGCCTTGATCTCCGGGGGAGTGCTAGGACAACGTATAAGTCCATCTCCAATGGCTATCGAGCCATGGGACCTCCCGCCACCAGATATCATCACCAGCTCTGGATCAATGGGACCCTGGCTCGTGTTAAAGTCCTCCTCTTTCCTCGTTTTCCCCTCATCTCTGTACCTCACGAGCTTGTTGTGGGAGGAGATGTTGGTGAAGTTCTCTGGATGATCGAGGTCAGACGCAGAGAATGCCTTGACCTTCTTGTACGAGGCAGTATGGGCCATGGCATAGAGGTCGTACACCTCTGGCACCTCCGCCTTATTGTGTTTCGCCTGAAAGAGAGGAACAGAGTAAATTAGTAATTAAAGGGCTCAACGTAGCATGAAGAATGAAATTGCATGAATCATGAAGCAAACCACATACCCAGTTCCGACTGAACTGAAATAAGTTGGCGCTGCCTTGATGGTGTGGCACACCTTCCATTTGGGCATGCCGGTCCTTGGCATTGTTGTGGACGGCTAGCCATTGGTCTGAGCACCACTCATCCACCAACACCTCCCAACAATCCATCTGATCCGCACACCATCTCGGGGGCACCTAAGTTAGTAAAGAGAAACTTGAGCGCTACGCCTACGAATCAAATCAAGGAAACTAGGTACAAGGCCTTAAGAATAGGTAATTACCGTCATGCACTACTCCTCTTCAGAAACTTTTCCGGCACGCCAGCTTGGGCTTCTTAATACCATGCGAGGCGTAGTAGTCTCGAACAGCCTGCACCCGAGTCTCGTGCCGTAAGTTTTGTAGTAGGCGCCTGCACTCGGCATCGATAACCTGTGCCGCGGCCTCCTCGTATCCCTCCTCACACCTATAGAAGGTCTGCAATCAAACGAGACAACATTGATTAGTACAATAACTAGCTATTTGAAGATTTTTAATTGTGTAAAGGAGAAATTACCCAAAACTTTCTGATCACCATCTCTGTCCTCGTGTGGCACAACACACCGTCGATCATCTCCTCCGGTGGGGCTGGGGCAGCCAAGTAGTGCTCCTAGCTCAATCCTAGCTGTGGAAGCTGACCCTCACCGGGCAACGTGACAAACCCTGGGAAGTTTTGCCGGCAAAGCACACCAAGGACGATGTTGGGCATGCGGACATCATCAGCGTGGTGCCAACCCCTGAAGTATGACAAGGCCAACACATTAGATATTTGAAGAAATGTGAAGGCAAATGGTACAAAAAGAGTAAATGCACTTACCTCTCCCCATCAGGGAAAATCAACCACCTCTGCTCGCCGGTCGCCAACACCGGCGGGAGCCGTGTACAACCACGCTGGTAGACGGTGGCCCCCTCAACCACCTCGCCCTCGCTATCAGCCGGATCCCCGCCACCATCAGCATGGCCACTCGGCCCCTCAGGCGGATCCGGCCAGGTACCCCATCCGGACGTCTCCTGGGACGTACCCTGGTCCGGAGTCTCGTGGGCCGAAGGCCCGTCTACCAGAGGCTCGTGGACCGGAGTCTGCGTAGCCTCCTCCTCAGACGTGTCCACCCTAGCAGTCCTGTGCTCGGGTGAATCAGCTGGGGGTGGCGGCGAGGAAGGTGTAGGAGCCTGCCTACCTCTCCCACGACCACGTCCTCCCCGACCTCCTCTCTTCCTCCCTCCCCGACCTCCTCTCCCGGTGGGCAATGACGCCGACGAAGAAGCGCCCACCGGTGAAGCCATACCCTCGTACAACGCTCTCCGGAGAGGTACGGGTGGAATGGAAGTACCACTCCCACCACGCACCAACGAAGAAGGAGCCTCGGAGCGCTCCTTACCCGCGCCCACCATCTTTCAACACCTGCCATGACAAAGAGTAAACGAAATTAGTACAACATAAAAAAATTTAATACCGACATGAATTATAATATGCATATAACTTAAGTGTATCATCATCAAGTACAACATAAAAAAAATTGAATACCTCCCGCAGCAACAGTTCTCGGGGCCGATGGCGGTCGAACACCTTGGCGAATTTGTCTGGCAGCCTCTGCGATGAGGATTAAAAGCCAAGTTCTGAAACTTCAAACAACCAAACTGACTCATGACAAAAAATCAGAGCGTAGAAAGAGAAACGAAAGACGAAATAGTACATAGTGAGAGGTTGTGCAACTAGGATGATTTTCTGTACCAGCTTTTTTAATGAATTGGAGAGGATGATGGCGAAGAACTCGAAAGCCATTGGTGTGTTGTGGTCATTTTCATACATTCTGCTACAGCGCAACAACCCTTCTTATGACCGCAAGACACCAATGGTGGTCAGAAGAAGGGTTGTTGTGCTGTAGCAGAATGTATGGAAACGACCGCAAGACACCAATGGCTTTCAAGTTCTTCACCATCATCCTCTCAAATTCGTTAAAAAAGCTGTTACAGAATATCATCCTAGTTACACAACCTCTCACTACGTATTGTTTTGTCTTTGGTTTCTCTTTCTATGCTTTGATTTTTTGTCATGAGTCAGTTTGGGTGTTTCAAGTTTCAACACTTGGCTTTTAATCCTCATCGTAGAGGCTGCAAGACAAATTTGCCAAGGTGTTCGACCGCCATCGGCCCCGAGAACTGTTGCTGCGGGAGGCCGGGCGCCGGCGTCACTTGCGGGACATGGATGTAGTGTTCGACGCCGACCGCCACATGTATCTCGTGCATTGACACTTCGTAACCTAAATAGCCGTCATTTAGGGTTCCATCGACGGCGAGGAACCCCTTAACCCGCTCGTCCTCGGGCGCCCTCAGGTATGTCGACGGGTCAGCACTCGGACCGGGGGATTCTTGGCCTGGGCGACGGTTGACGGTGTCCTGGACTAGGGGGTACTCACCATGTCGTCTCCCGACCAGTGGGTTGGGCCGAGGACCCCCATGGCGGTTCCCTGATGGGCCAGTTCGGACAGCCGATGACATATACGAGGAAGATTCCACAAGGCTTGGTGATCAAGACAAGGACTCCTCTCCACCGACGTAGCCGACTAGGACTCTTGTTATCCTAGGCCTCCGGTGCATTAACAGAGAAAATTTTTGCAAAAATAATGACAGAGGAGGAGGACCCGGGCTTTCACGCTGCGTAGTAGGGAGCAGGTGGAGAACCGGCGGTGGCGGTGAGGGAGTGCTGCAGGGGGAGGACCGACGCCTGGCGGGCCCGGGGCGGCGGGGAGGGGTGGTCGGGGGGGGGGGGGGGGGGGGGGGGGGGGGGGGGGGGGGGGGGGGGGGGGGGGGGGGGGGGGGGGGGGGGGGGGGGGGGGGGGGGGGGGGGGGGGGGGGGGGGGGGGGGGGGGGGGGGGGGGGGGGGGGGGGGGGGGGGGGGGGGTCGATCCCGATCCAGAATTTCTGGATCCCCTAGTATAACATTTAGCCGATGCGGCCACATCGATTGTTAGCCCTCAAGACACTCGTCCATATCTCTTCTTCTGTCAGGTACGTAGTCAGCGGTAGATTTGTAGGGATTTGCTCTGTCAGTGCAGATCCCATCCAACTTCTGAATAGCCTCTTAGGATCAGAAGCAATGCTGCAGATTTTGCCATCTTCAAAGACAAAAAGGATAAAAATTGTCAGAGGAATTCAAGAAGCTACAAAAATACAACAAATCGCACCAGAAAAGGCGAAATAACCTCGTCCATCTAGAGATCTAACCACAGGCCTTTTCCCCAATTAATCAGCTCATGAATCCGCGACCATCCCCATGCCATACCACAGAAGAACTGAAGAAGGGCTAAAAATTGTATACCCGAACGAGCACACTAGCGATCTGAACACGTTGGGTACAGGAAAGGAAATCTAGCACAAATTGAACTGGATGGGCAAGGATCTACACTGACGCCATGGTTTCTTCAACAAGATCCCGACAAAATTTCTGGTAGCTATTCCGGTAAATCCAGGCTGCGAAGACCATACCTTGAATTTTGATGTCCGTTTCGCAGCGAAATAATCGCTGGAGAAACTACGAGATGGAAAAAAGAGGGGCGGCCGATGAGGAATCGGTGGGGGTCGAAAAAAGAGAGGGAGTTTCAGGCGGGAGAACGAGAGAATTTGCGCGCCTTCCCCGCTCGCTCGCTCTCCAGCCAATGCTTTGGTCCTCCTCAACTTTCCCATTAACTGGAGCATAGGCCAGTGCGTACTATAACTGACCCTTAAATTTGAGCCCATGACAGTCCATGAAAAAAATAAGTTTTTTTTTTTTTACAAAAGTCCGATGTGGTGCCTCAGTTGGACAATTCTATGTTTCTGTGGACAGTTATTATTTCCCTTGAGGGAAACCGATTCTGTTTTCCTTAGACTCGCCGAGTTCGAAGACACCGATCGAGAATTCCTCGATAAGTAGAGGCAAACCATCTTGAAAACGCAAAATTAAACTTTTCAGTTTCAAAAATTCTGAAAAAAATACACATGTACCTAGACATAATGTACATGTGTGTAATTTTTCAGGTCAAATACGTTAAAATGAGAGCTATAAGAAAAACAAATTTGGGGCTTTTTTGCATAGATACTGTTCATCCCCAAAGCCATGATTTTTTTGTGTGCAACTTGCAATTCATGGTATTTCATCTTGAAATTTTACACACTACACATTACATCCTTATATACATTGGTATTTTTTCACAATTTTTTAAATTGAAAAGATTGAAATTTTAAAGTTTTCAAAATTAAGGCCTCCATGGAGCTTGGTCTCCAAAATGCCCTACTCTTTTTGCGGGATAAAAGTTATATGTCCCTTAATTGTCCGTCCAGCAGTCCGGTCTCTAGGGTAAGATTAACTTAGTGAACAAGAGAGCTTCGATAAGTAGTAAATATTTCATTGAAGATTTAATAGAGTCTTTTTCTGCAGGGCAAAGATTTAATAGAGAGCACTAGTATTATTTTTGCACTTGAACAGATGACGGTTCCGAGAGCAGAACACTTATGGTTAAGGTTCAAGACAAATCTAGTCTTGGCACTTAAGTATATGATGTGTATGAAACCATAGTAAATCAACTACGAGCGAAGTGATCCCATCGACTCACTTGCATTCACCTTATTTCTTGGTGTCCACATGAGAGGTGTGCATAGAAGATCGAAGGTCCACCATTTTCTCCCACCACTCCCTAAAAATAGAGAAGCCCACAAACTTAACCCCCACTTGTGAAGGGTCCTGAAAGAGGGTTAATGATGATAGCATTTATCAAGTCAAAGGTGGGCCATGCATAATCCTACTTGCCAGCATCCGCCGAGAGCCCACATGCTCAAATTTTGAAGAGGGAGTTAACCGTTTACAATGTGGCATTATTGTTGTGACAAGTGATGTTCATGGATTTATAAAGTTAGCGCTTCAACAATAGTGTCATTAAGTAGGAATACTTGAGATAATAGTAGCATGGACTATAATGTAAAGGTACGTGTGTGTGGAGGGGGGTATGCCCGGGGTGTGGATGTACAAGGGACACTACATGAATCAGCTTCTTTGCCGTCTGCCATGGCAGACGGCAAAGGAACGAAAGCGGACGGCAAACCTCTTGCCGTCAGCCGCTGACGGCAAAGCTGTCCACAAAGTAAGCTACGGTAAACAGCTTCTTTGCCGTTTGCTTTCCCACAGCTGACGGCAAAGACCCTTTTCCGTCGGCGGTGGACGGCAAAGAACAGGCTTTAGCCACGTTAGGTGGCTAACGGGAGGCTTTGCCGTCTGCCAGCTGACGGCAAACATGCCCTTCCCTTTGTCGTCTGCCTTGTGATGTCAGCAGACATGTCATGCCCTCCCGCTCTTTGCCGTCTGCCACAGACGGCAACTGCCCAAGCCTTTGCCGTCTGCCATAGACGGCAAAGTGACCAAATGGGTCAGCTCCCAGTGTTCACAGTTGCTGCCACGTGGCCTCTTTGCCGTCTGCGGCAGACGGCAAAGAGCCTGCATTGCCTCTTTTTTCTGTTTTTTCTTATATCCAAGCTTTTCACAACAAATATATGATATATGATATATATATATATAATATATATATATATATATATATATATATATTATTATATCAGGCAATTTCACAACAAACATATGAGATATCCAACACATACATAGCAAGTTCCACATACATATGAGATATCCAATACATGCAAGTCCCACATACATATTTTCATCCATACATATTCAAGTTCCACATTGTTCCAAAATGAAAACAGAAAGGGAAAACAAGCACTCCATCAATGCAAGCTTCCATGAAGTAAATGAAAGCTGCAAAATGGGAAATAAGAAAGTTAGAAGAAGACTAGAAGAAAGAAGAATGAAGAAGAGAAGAGAACAATAAGAATAAGAGTATATGACATTTATGATTACACTTGGTAAAAAGCATTTTGAGCTAACTTAGGTAAAATGGATCTTTATGAGCTAACTTAGCTAAATGGATAATTTTGGAGCTAACTTAGGTAAAAATGACATTTATGAGCTAACCTAGGTAAAATTGATCTTTATGAGCTAACTTAGGTAAAATGGATCATTTATGAGCTAACTTAGCTAAAATGGATCATTTTGGACCTAACTTATCTAAAATGGATCATTTTGGAGCTAACCTAGGTAAAATGGATCATTTTGGAGCTAACCTCTAGCTAATTATGCCTTTTTTGAGGTAACTAAGCATATTATGCCATTTTTGCACTAAGTAAGCTAAGTATAATCTTTATTGAACTAACCTAGGTAACTAAGCATATTAGAGCTAACTTAGAGCTAACTGAGGTCATTTTGCAGCTAACTTAGGTAAAATTGATCATTTTGGAGCTAATTAGCTTATTATGTCATTTTAGGAAAATAAGCGAAGTGTATGACATTTATGAGGTTACCAAGGTTTGTTATGCATTTTGACCTAAGTACTAATTATGCCATTTCTGACATAAGTACCTAAGTGTATGTCATTATTGAGCAACCTAGGTAACTAAGCATATTAGAGCTAACTTAGCATATTAGAGCTAACTTAGGTCATTTTGGAGGAAACAAAGCTAAGTGTAGATCATTTTAGAGCTAACTAGGTAAAATGAATCATTTTGGAGCTAAGTAAGCTAAGTCTAGGTCATTATGGTAAGCATTTGGAGAAATAAAGCTAAGTCTAGGTCATTAGGCATTTTTTAAGCAAAACACATATAAAACTTACCGTCATCACAGAGGTGAAGCCCCGTGGTGGCTCGTGCCGGTACAACCTGGAGAAGGATCGTGCGATGCTTGTCTGGAGTTACGCTACACCAAAGATCATTTGCAATGTCTCGTTAGCAATGACACTGAAATGTTAAGACTAGTAACTAATGACCATTCAAATTAAACTCACCGTGTCCCCGAGCAATCTCTGGCATCGGCGAGGGGGCTGACCGGCCTTCTCGCACACAGACTGCACATTTGGTTTTGACGAGTCAGTCATACTATTGTAATGAAACGAACATTACGTGAATGATTTGGCTAATATGCAGAAGAAACTTACCACGAGGAGCTCGTACATGGCCTGGTCTGCATGTCATTCCGTGCCCTCTCCTCCTCCACATCTTTGTCGTCTTCTCCTCCAACCCCCGCTGCTTCTCCTCCGCCTGCCGGTCCCTCTCCACCAAAGTGCCTGGGTTCTATCTCTCCCACTCTGAAGAGAAGCCTGCAACACCGCTCCTCGTTAGCATTGTAATCATCGATGGCCGCGCACACATGTAATGGAAGAAAGATAGCTAGAGTCCGTATAACTAACCTTGAAGGCGAGCTTGACGAGGCCTCGTCTCAGAGCAGAGCTCGACTGGCACGCCTTGATCTCCGGGGAGTGCTAGACAACGTATAAGTCCATCTCCAATGGCTATCGGCCATGGGACCTCCCGCCACCAGATATCATCACCAGCTCTGGATCAATGGGACCCTGGCTCGTGTAGTCCTCCTCTTCCTCGTTTTCCCCTCATCTCTGTACCTCACAGCTTGTTGTGGGAGGAGATGTTGGTGAAGTTCTCTGGATTCCGAGTCAGACGCAGAGAATGCCTTGACCTTCTGTACGAGGCAGTATGGCCATGGCATAGAGGTCGTACACCTCTGGCACCTCCGCCTTATTGTGTTTCGCCTGAAAGAGAGGAACAGAGTAAATTAGTAATTAAAGGGCTCAACGTAGCATGAAGAATGAAATTGCATGAACATGAAGCAAACCACATACCCAGTTCCGACTGAACTGAAATAAGTTGGCGCTGCCTGATGGTGTGGCACACCTTCCATTTGCATGCCGGTCCTTGGCATTGTTGTGGACGGCTAGCCATTGGTTGCTAGCACACTCATCCACCAACACCCCCACAATCCATCTGATCCGCACACCATCTCGGGGGCACCTAAGTTAGTAAAAGAAACTTGAGCGCTACGCCTACGAATCAAATCAAGGAAACTAGGTACAAGCCTTAAGAATAGGTAATTACCGTCATGCACTACTCTCTTCAGAAACTTTTCCGGCACGCCAGCTTGGGCTTCTTATACCATGCGAGGCGTAGTAGTCTCGAACAGCCTGCACCCGAGTCTCGGGCCTAAGTTTTGTATTAGGCGCCTGCACTCGGCATCGATACCTGTGCCGCGCCTCCTCGTATCCCTCCTCCCACCTATAGAAGGTCTGCAATCAAACGAGACAACATTGATTAGTACAATAACTAGCTATTTGAAGATTTTTATTGTGTAAAGGAGAAATTACCCAAAACTTTCTGATCACCACTCTGTCCTCGTGTGGCACAACACACCGTCGATCATCTCCTCCGGTGGGGCTGGGGCCCAAGTAGTGCTCCTAGCTCAATCCAGCTGTGGAAGCTGACCCTCACCGGGCAACGTGACAAACCCTGGGAAGTTTTGCCGGCAAAGCACACCAAGGACGATGTTGGGCATGCGCGACATCATCAGCGTGGTGCCAACCCCTGAAGTATGACAAGGCCACCACATAGATATTTGAAGAAATGTGAAGGCAAATGGTACAAAAAGAGTAAATGCACTTACCTCTCCCCATCAGGGAAAATCAACCACCTCTGCTCGCCGGTCGCCAACACCGGCGGGAGCCGTGTACAACCACGCTGGTAGACGGTGGCCCCCTCAACCACCTCGCCCTCGCTATCAGCCGATCCCCGCCACCATCAGCATGGCCACTCGGCCCCTCAGGCGGATCCGGCCAGGTACCCCATCCGACGTCTCCTGGGACGTACCCTGGTCCGGAGTCTCGTGGGCCGAAGGCCCGTCTACCAGAGGCTCGTGGACCGGAGTCTGCGTAGCCTCCTCCTCAGACGTGTCCACCCTAGCAGTCCTGTCTCGGGTGAATCAGCTGGGGGTGGCGGCGAGGAAGGTGTAGGAGCCTGCCTACCTCTCCCACGACCACTCCTCCCCGACCTCCTCTCTTCCTCCCTCCCACCTCCTCTCCCGTGGGCATGACGCCGACGAGAAGCGCCCACCGGTGAAGCCATACCCTCGTACAACGCTCTGAGAGGTACGGGTGGAATGGAAGTACCACTCCCACCACGCACCAACGAAGAAGGAGCTCTGAGCGCTCCTTACCCGCGCCCACCATCTTTCAACACCTGCCATGACAAAGAGTAAACGAAATTAGTACAACATAAAAAATTTAATACCGACATGAATTATAATATGCATATAACTTAAGTGTATCATCATCAAGTACAACATAAAAAAAATTAATACCTCCCGCAGCAACAGATTCTCGGCCGATGGCGGTCGAACACCTTGGCGAATTTGTCTGGCAGCCTCTGCGATGAGGATTAAAAGCCAAGTTCTGAAACTTCAAACAACCAAACTGACCATGACAAAAAATCAGAGCGTAGAGAAGAGAAACGAAAGACGAAATAGTACATAGTGAGAGGTTGTGCAACTAGGATGATTTTCTTTACCAGCTTTTTTAATGAATTGGAGAGGATGATGGCGAAGAACTCGAAAGCCATTGGTGTGTTGTGGTCATTTTCATACATTCTGCTACAGACCGCAACAACCCTTCTTATGACCGCAAGACACCATGGTGGTCAGAAGAAGGTTGTTGTGCTGTAAAATGTATGGAAACGACCGCAAGACACCAATGGCTTTCAAGTTCTTCACCATCATCCTCTCAAATTCGTTAAAAAGCTGTTACAGAATATCATCCTAGTTACACAACCTCTCACTACGTATTGTTTTGTCTTTGGTTTCTCTTTCATGCTTTGATTTTTTGTCATAGTCAGTTGGGTGTTTCAAGTTTCAACACTTGGCTTTAATCCTCATCGTAGAGGCTGCAAGACAATTTGCCAAGGTGTTCGACCGCCATCGGCCCCGAGAACTGTTGCTGCGGGAGGCCGGGCGCCGGCGTCACTTGCGGGACATGGATGTAGTGTTCGACCCGACCGCCACATGTATCTCGTGCATTGACACTTCGTACCTAAATAGCCGTCATTTGGGTTCCATCGACGGCGAGGAACCCCTTAACCCGCTCGTCCTCGGCGCCCCTCAGTGTAGTTCGACGGGTCAGCACTCGGACCGGGGGATTCTGGCCTGGCGACGGTGACGGTGTCCTGGACTGGGGTACTCACCATGTCGTCTCCCGACCAGTGGGTTGGGCCGAGGACCCCCATGGCGGTTCCCTGATGGGCCAGTTCGGACAGCCGATGACATATACGAGGAAGATTCCACAAGGCTTGGTGATCAAGACAAGGACTCCTCTCCACCGACGTAGCCGACTAGGACTCTTGTTATCCTAGGCCTCCGGTGCATTAACAGAGAAAATTTTTGAAAAAAAAGAGAGGAGGAGGGGGCTCACCGGAGTGGGGGAGGTGGAGACCGGCGTTGGTGGAGGTGGAGGAGGCCGACGCTGGCGGGCCGGGGCGGCGGGGGGGGGGGGGGGGTTGGGGGGGAGGGTGGGGCCACTACACCACAGCACTACATCACTGGCAGATAAGTTGGTCGGAAAAACTAGGTCCGCCGACGGACAGTCGGTCGGGAAAAACAATTGCCGACCGACGACGCCTGTTGGGGAAAGTCCAGACAGGAAAGCCTTTTGCCGACCGACAGTTGGATGGTGATAAAGTGTATTGCCGACCGACTTTCTGTTGGCACTACCACGTACTTTTCCCGACCGATTTCCCGTTGGTACTTCCGTAGGACCGTTCCCGACCGACTGTTTGACGGTCCCGTGTTTGCCGACCGACATTCTGCTGGGCTTTCTATGAATGTTTCCCGACCGACAGTTTGATGGCGTCATTTTTGCCAACCGACTTGCCGTTGGCCCTGGCATGAACCTTTGCCGACCGACAATGAGACGCTATTTTCTTTTCCCAACCAACAGTTCATCGGCATTTAGTTTAGCAGAGCAATAATATCAAATACCCATATATTTCCCATCTGCCTTGTACATTGTCAATCAAGTTGCATATCTCATTTACAACACAATATCAATCAAGTTAACTAACTTGCATGTACTCACAAAAAAATTAAATCATGATCAAAGAAGGATAAAAAAAGCAATTCATTCTTATGAGCCATCCAAGATTTATATGTTCCAGTCACCAAAACACCCAATATGTTTATAAAATGATAGATGCATGTCAGACCGATTCACTGTTTGCTCCATTACACAAAATACACAGATGACAAGATGCCATATAGGTTCACAAAATGATACAGACAATGTTTTTGCTCCATTACACACAAAATGCCCAGCGAACACGAACTGCCATCTTCATGGTTCCTTCCTGGTCCTTTTGTATGTCTTTCCTAAAGGATAAAAAGTCACTGGTGAATTCATGCATTCATAGAGAAAATGGTGAAAATAATACTGATTGTATATAGCATCAATGGCAGTGGGGTTTTAGTGTTATAAAAAACAGGGCAAGTCCTAAATAATGCCACAACATGTTCTAATTAAAATCTGTACTGTTGTGTTGGACATAATAAAGCATCAATGCCAGATGACCATGGAATATATTTCAAGAAATAGGAGCAATATGCGTCATCTGGCAGCAGTTTAGCATACACCCAATTATTGGAAGCAACACATCTAGGTACAGACCCAATTATTAATCTGTATGTACGTGCATATTATAAATACTAGGTTTTTTCTGATACTTACTGATTAATAGCTCATGGGTGGACGCCTTCTTCATGGCTGGGTAGAATTGAAATATCGTTAGTCAAGATCTTGATAAAGATACAATGTACTATATGGGCCTAGAAACAGGATTCAGAAATAGCAAAACTGAAAAAATTGTACGACTACTTTATGGACATGAATCAGGACTCAGAAACAGGATACAATGTACTATATGGACATGAATCTAATTTATTGCTAGTGGCAGAACTAAAAAAATTGTATGACTACTTTAGGATCCAAGACTTAGATTGCACATGACCATTACATTCAGAAAAGCATATGCACTGTACTGTCAAGTGTTCAGTTGGTATAAGACACATAAAGATTGAATCTACTGTACACTTGCACATCTCCTACTTGTGTATTTTGAGCAAGGAAGCACCAAGAAGCATCTCTTGTACAGTACCTTAGCGGCGGGATAAGGAAGATGTCCCTGGCTTGTAGGGCTTCATCTAGCAAAGTGATCACGAGTCAGTATCACACGTCAAACAATTCGAGGCAAGTGGACAAAACATACATTGTTGGTGATTACCTTGCTAGATGGCCATGCAATGGACCTTGTGACAGCATCAGCGATAATTTGTAAACCGTCATATTCATAAGGCACCGTAGCATCCCTTCTAATCGCAACATTGACAAGAACCTCATAAGTTGCTGGTCCAAGGGGCTCTCCGCCCACAATAGTGTCTGGGTGGAAAGTTATAAGGAATCAATAATACTGGCCAAATGCTATAGCTGAGATTCATGGATCTAAACGGATTAAAACCATCGGCACATACTACAAGCTTAAGATTTCTGCTGTCTTTTGCAAAATCTTTATTTTTTTCATCAAAATCTTTCCAAAGGAGAGAATCTGCAGGATGCCTAATCAAGCCATCTTGTGTGCGCTCTTCTGCATGCCATCTTGTGATAGCCGCAGTTCTGGAACACACAAACAACCTTTGAGGCATTTGACTAGTTTTTTAGCTTCATTGGAGTTTTTGGGTATTGCGGACTGAGGGTAAGCATCTTTTAGTAGATCTAACAGCAGATCAAAACTTCTATCAGACCACCCTCCAAGCAGTTTGGTGTGAAGAAGTCTCACTAGGAAACGAAGCTTTGAGAAATTCTTACAGCCTGGATATAGCTCTTGTCTAGAATCAGCTTCAAGTTTGTGGAGAGATTCTAGAAAAGAATCATCCTGATCTAAACCACAATCATCTTCAAGATCTCCCCCTTTATCCAAACCAGCAGCAAGGTCTCTTAGCAAATCAGATATATCATCGCCCTCATCCCTATCGTCACCCTCATCTAGATTTGGAGGAATGGAAGAAGAAGCGACACGTTCTCCATGAAACATCCACTGTTTGTAGCCATCTACAAATCCCTCGCATACCAGGTGCTCACGGACTTCAGACTCTTCTCTCCAGTATGAGTTCACACAGTTTTTGCAAGGACATAAGATTTTATTCTCGACCGATGATTTATTAAATGCATAGCCTAGGAATTTGGCGAGCCCTTGTAAGTACTTCTCTGTATGCCTACATGCAAGTGTACATGTGTAGTGTGTTGTATATAGTTTCAGCATCTAAGAAATTTAAAATATATATGCTGCATTATACCTAGGCGCATCCATCCAACTTCTATCCATGGTAGCTAGCTTCGCACTTGGTCACTACAAATACACACTAAATCCTGAACAGATAATATCACAACCAGAGAATGCAAGGAATTACTTTAAGTACTATAAATACAATGGCTCGGAAAAGAAAGGAAGAATCATAGAACCAATTCAATGGTAGTACACATAGCAAAGGTAGATACCACCATAAATAAACAGACCAAAGATATGGTTGACTCACCAACTAGTGGAGGATGTCGTGACAAGCACGGAAGGGGATTACTGCACCGCTGCTGGAAGTCGAGTCGTTGGTAGCAAGAATCCTAATAACCAACCAGATTACACACTACAAAAATCAGTGCCAAACATAAGGAGGTATCTCTACATATTCATGGCATCCACACACATGGAGGGCCTCTGGACTTGAGTGGGGCAGAGGAACTCACTTGAGTGGATGCAGTAAGCACGCCGGTGGATGATCTCTTGAAGATGAGCTCACACAGTGTAGCCTCCTGAAGGAAAAAATGCATAAGAGCCAAAGCCTAAGCAAAACCTTCAATTCATGTTCACACGCAACATTGGCTGGGTTATGCTAGGAACACACTAAGATAACAACTTCAATAAATCTTGGAGCCACATTTGTTACAAAATACCAACAAGATATTAAGCTCACCAATTTCATAAATAATATCTGTTTGTTAGCCTCTAACTCCTAATCTATCTACCATTTCAGTTATTCACATAATTTCTGAATCAAACAGCCAGACTAAAAGCACTCCATCAACTAATCATATACTAAAAGCAAAATAAACAGTGGACACTCCACACACACCTTATGCACTAAGGTGGTGTTTGGTTCAGGCAAATATTATGCTAGGTACAATCAAATACCACAAGCTGGTCACTAAGTACCAATGATTCTGCTACTCTTCTTCCTCTGCTCAATGGTACCAACAGTGCTTCTCTGTGCTACCTGCAACAAAAACAAAAGAGAGATGAAGTCAGGTCGCATGTACAGAGAGATGAAAATCCACACTGCGTGAGGTCTCCCCATCCCCGCCACATGCGTTCTACGGAAGATCTCTGGTGCTCCTCGTTCCCCACTGCCGGAGCTCCATGTGCCTCGCCACCGGAGCTACAACATGCCTCTAGGGGAGAGAGAGAGAGAGAGAGAGAGAGAGAGAGAGAGAGAGAGAGAGCAGCTGTACCTCAGCCGCACGCTGCCCCAATACAAGATGAAGCAGCCACCCGGAGAGAACGGCGCGGGGCGGCGATGGACGGGCAGGACGGCGCGGGGCGGAGATGGACGTGCAGGACGTCGTGGGGCGGCGCGAGGCCGCGCAGGGCGGTCAGGGCGGCACGGGACGGCGCGGGGCGGCGCAGGGCGGTCAGGACGGCGCGGGGCGGCGCGGCAGAGGCATGACGGCGCGAGGCGGCGCAGCAGAGGCAGGACGGCGCGGGGCGGCGCAGGGCGGGCAGGACGGCGCAGCGGAGGTCGTGGGACGGCGTGGGGAACGACCGGCGGGAGGCGTGGGGCGGCGGTGGAATGGCTGGGATCCAGCAGTGTGGGGCGGCGTGGCTGGGGAAAATGCTAGGGATTTGGCCCTTCGTGGGGATTGAAGTGATTTGGGAAAAAAAAACATTTCACGGGCTGGGGTAGACTTCGCGCTAAAATTTGGCCATTCGCGCGCGAGGCCCATTTAGCATCTGACTGTTGGTCGGGATTATTTGCCGACCGATGGTCCGTGGGCCATAAGGGAATTCCCGACCGACATTTCGATGGTATATGTTTTATCATTCCCGACCGACAGTGTGTCACCGTAAAGAATTTTCCCGACCCACAATCTGTTAGAAACTTTCATGGCCAACCGTGGGTCGGCAATACTGACTTTTTCCCAACACACAATGGTAGGGAATTCTGGTGCATGGTGTAGTGGGCGGGCGGCGGGCCGGGGCGGCGTGCCGTAGCGTCGGGTCGTCGGGGGGCCAGGGCGGCATGCCGGAGCGGCGAGGCGTCGGGGGCGGCGGCGGGGTGCGGTCGGGGGCGGCGTGGGGTGGGGCGGTGGCGGTGTTGCGGTCGGGGGCGGTGTGGGGTCGGGGCGGCGGCGGGTGCAGTCGGGGACCGGGCCGCGTGGGGTCGGGGGCGGCGGCGGTGGCGTCGGTCAGGTCGGGGCGGCGGCGGGGTGCAGTCGGGGGCGGGGGCGGTCGGGGTCGGGGGCGTCGGCGGGGTGCAGTCGTGGGCAGGGGCGGGGGCGGCGGCGAGTTGCGGTCGGGGAGAGGGAGAGAGAGAGAAGAGAGAGAGAGGAGGGGGCCAGGTGCTTTGCCGTCTGCTAGCGGATGGCAAAGAAACTTTGACGTCAACTAGCCGACGGCAAAGAGGCGGGATGGGCCAGGCCCCACGCGGCGGCCTCCACTAGACCCCACCCCACCTCTTTGTCGTTCGCTAGCTGACGGCAAAGAATAGGCTGATGGCAAATAATATCTTTGCCATCAGCCAGTTCTTTGTCGTCTGTTTTTTGTAAGCAGACAGCAAAAAACTGGCTGATGGCAAATTCTCTGATTCCAGTAGCGGGAGCTATGCCCAATGAGACAATTGGGGGCAGGGTACAAGGGGGTATGCCCGACAGGAAAGCCATCATTGGGGCGTAGGAGGATGTTATGACCAGGAGAGCTGGTAGCAAGGGTACGGAGGGAGGGTATGTCCGATTGGACGGCTAGACCACACGGGCAATAGCGTCGACCTATGCCTCTCTGCGAGGGTGGGAGGGGTATAATTACTTCTTAAGAAACCAGTTCAAAATTCACAAAGAAACTAACTGGTAGTTGTGGGCTCGGATCTTCTATCTGACATAGTTGTGTTTTGTAGTGTGCGTTGCAACGGGAGAAAACAATACGACACGCCCTTAAAACAATAATTATGACTCAAGGCCCCAATAGATCAATGTCCTTTATTTGAACATGGCTATCTCTCTCTACATAAGATGAACATCAACTTTCTTTTTTCCATGCGATGTTTTGCCTAGGCATGCATGTGTGCTTGCAACACGGATCAGCCTCGGTATGGAAAAAGACGAATTGTGCGCTATTGATTAAAATTACACCATAAATAGAATTAAAAAATGTTAAATAGGTAAAATAACATCATATTGAGGCTCCTCCTCCCAACCCTAGCCGCCCCTCCTCCTCACCCCCGCCCTCTTCCCTTCCTCGCCGCCGCCTGAGGCAGCCGCCGGGCAAGCCCGGGGCGCCAAGGATGGTGGCGGCGGGGCCTCGGTTGCCCTGCCTCTGGGTGGGGAACCCCGGATCTGGAGCGGCGGCTCCATTGGCAAGGCACGGCCGGCTAGCAGCCGTGCGGGCGGTGGATCTGGCGTCCCGACCACGCGGGCGGCGGGATCCGGTGGTCGTTGGCGGCCGGCGGCGGCTTCTGCGGCGGTCAGTGCGCGCGATCTGGCGCCTCCCCTCCTCCCCTGTTCGGCGTGCCGGCCAGCCTGGTCGGGCCGCGCTTCCTCTTGGTCGCCGGTTCTGTACAAAAGGCGCTGCTGGTGGCGGGGATCTAGTTCGGGCGAAATCCCTGGCTAGGCATGACCGGCCGCACCGACGGCGACGCCTGAGGACGCCGTTCCCCTCCTTGGAGGCGTCGGTATGGACTGATTTCCTCACTTCCCCTTCCCCTAGGTCTCCCGGGCGAAAGCCCTAACTTTGTTGGGCGGCGGCGGCGCTCACGGCGCCGTTCCCTTCTTGAAGGCGCCGCTTTGGGAACTTTGGGGTTGGGTGGCGCTTGTGGGTGGTGGGCGACGGCGGTGGTGCGGCCCTATCCTAGCATGGATTTACGTCCGTTGCTTGGAGATGGACTCGCGTAGGTGGAGGTCATCGTCTGGCATCGTGGTGGCGTCAATGGCGGTGGACCTTCCAAGGCTCACATAGGTGGAGGTCGTCATTTGGCGTCGTGGTGGCGTTGATGGTGGAGGACCTGCCAAGGTTGTCACCTCAATCTGCTCTGAAGATGGACCAGTGGAAGATGGTGGCGACGACACATGTGAGTGCGTCGGACCGGTTTGAGCCCCGGACCCGGCAGATGGCTCGGTCGGGGCCTCCGGCTTTAGATGTTAGGCTTAGGTGAGAGGTCTGGATATGTGGCCCAGCTTGCACCCCTTCATCATTTGGATAGGAGTAGCGGCAGATGTTGCCAAGATGGCGGATTCAGGCATATTGTTGTTATACTTTGTAAGGTCCTCGAGAATAAGCAATAAAATGGCCGCATGCATCTCCCAGATGCAGAGGCCGGGGGTCATCCTCCTTTTCTAAAAAAAACATCATATTCAGATTGTACATATCGCTATTGATTAAAACTAGAAGTGTATTGCGCGCTTTGCTGCGCCGTTTGTGTTAAGATTAATTAACCCATGTGTTAATTAAGGAGAATCTCCACTATCCCTAACCGCCAATGCACGAGGGATGCGACTGTTCGCCCGCATCTATCTGGACCATCGCGTCTTTTTGATGCATCCCTTCGAAGCTATATATACATGTAATCAATCATCAATAAAGACAACTATTTACTTTTACATCTCTGTCTATTGTCTCTCTCGTTTTACATCAAACATGTTATCAGCACGCTCTGGATTTTTTTTGCATCACATGAAGCAGCAGTTACGCTCAAACCGCGACGAGATGGTAGACATGGCTGCGACATGAAGCAGCGGGTACGAGCCATGCGTGCCGTCCGAGCATGTTTTGGCATCCGATGCATGCTCCTATACAGACGAATATCGATATGGAGCGGCTATCTTTTCTCGAATACGCACGAGTGTGCGTATCATATATTAAGAGAGGGAGAGGGAAAGAAGCCCCGTCCATAGTTATTTACAACATGCTTATACAACGCATTCCACCCCACATCATCTTAACAGATTACTCGCCCTCGGTCCACCCATCTATTCTTACAAATGCAATCTGAATGTCTCCATGTAGTATGCTCGCTTGCCTCCATGCCACACACTCGGAGGCTATCCGTCGTAATACATGCTGCACGTCCGGACTCATGCCTTCGAACACAATTGCGTTTTGGTGCTTCCACAGTTCCCACATGACTAGCAGGTGTACCGCCCGTAGGGTCTTGGCGTGTTTTCCATTGAATATTGGTCTTGTGCACCAAGTTGATAGCTCGTCACCTCTCGATGGTGTCGCACCCATCATGCCCACCGCCTGACCCACCTTGGTCCAGACTTCCTTCGCGAACACGCACTGTATCAGGAGGTGGTTAATTGTTTCGTCATCCTGGTCGCAGAACGGGCAGGTGTCTTGGTGCGGGAGGCCGCGCCGTGCCAGTCTGTCCGAGGTCCACACTCTCCCTCAAGGCCAACCATGCGAAGAATCGGCAGCGGAGGGGTGCCTTCAATGCCCATGTGTAGGTTGCCGTCGGTGAACTTTGTAGGACCGTGAATTTGGCCGCATAGGCCGACCTTGCCGAGAAATCGCCATCCTTCTCCCATGACCATGCAAGTTGATCCGGTCGCTGTGGATCCAGGGTCGTGCTATCCACCTGTGGCCAAACCTTGAGAAACTGGAGTAGCGCCATGTCGTTCATGTCCGGGCCGACATCACGAGCCCATGCTGCTCCTTGTAAAGCTTCCGCCACAGTTCTAGCGCACCTCGTCCGCTTTGGCACCATCTCATAGATGAGAGGGGCTAGCTCCTGTATCCTGTATCCGTTGAGCCACCTATCCTCCCAAAACAGTGTTGTGCGTCCATCACCCACGGTCACCTTAGCTGCCGCTTGGTACAAGCCTCTTGCCTCGTCGGGGACTGAGAACTTGAATTCCGCCCATGGTCTAGATCGGTCTGCTCGTTGCAACCACAACCACTTCGCTTGAAGGGCCACATTCATCCACCGCAGGTTTGTGACACCGAGCCCTCCTGTCCACTTTGGTCGGCACAATGTTTCCCAAGCAACAGCGCATTTGCCGCCCCCACCGTCTTCTTTCCCATACCACAGGAAACTTCTGCATATTTTGACCATCGCCTTGAGCGTTTTAGGTGGCAATCCCATGGCGAGCATCGAGTGCACTGGGATGGCACACAGTACGGACTGTATTAACAACAGGCGGCTGCTCTTAGGTAGTGACCTTGCTTTCCACGATGGCAAACGTGCAGCCAAATGGTCCACCATGTCCTGAAAATGTGCTGCAGTTTGCTTCCTGATAGACAGTGGTAGTCCCAGATACCGGCATGGGAAAGTGCCATTTTCGCACCCCCAACAGCCCAGTCGCTAGCTCCATGTCCTCCGGCGAGCATCTGATCGGGAGGGCCGAGCTCTTCTGCAGGTTAATCTTGAGCCCAGACGCGTGCGCAAATAGATCCAGGATTGAGGCGCACGCCCGGAGGTCCCTCTCTGTTGGTTTCAGGAATATCATGACGTCATCCGCATACATAGACACGCGGTGTCTCAGCCCTGTCCTGGCCAATGGGGTGAGCAAACCCGCTGTGGTCGCATGCTCAAGCAGTCGGTGGAGTGGTTCCATGCATAGAATGAAAAGCATAGGTGATAGCGGGCTGCCTTGGCGCAGGCCTTGACAGTTGAAAATCGTGTCCCCGGGGATTCCATTCACGGCTATCTTAGTAGATGATGTTGCGAGCAATCCGTAGATCCAGGCTGTCCACCTCGGTTCGAATCCCATGTGAGCCAACACTTCTAGCAGGAAAGGCCATTGCACGGAGTCGAAGGCCTTGGATATGTCCAGCTTCAATAGTAGTGTGGGATCCTTCAAGGCATGTAGTCTACGAGCCGTACCTTGTACGAGCATAAAATTGTCGTGCAATGATCTTCCACGCACGAAAGCGCTCTGGTGGTTGCCCACTAGGTGTGGTAGGTCGTCGTCGAGCCGTGTGGCGAGAATCTTGTCAAAAATCTTGACCGCTCCGTGGTTGAGGCTTACTGGCCTGAAGTCCTTGATGTCTAGTGCCCCCATCTTCTTAGGTACGAGAGAGACCGTGGCTTTGTTTATGGCCTGTAGCCCTTGCATGTTTCCACCATGAAACTCCTCCAATGCCCTCATGAAATCTTCCCTGATGATGTTCCAGCAGGTCGCGTAGAAGCGTCCCGTGAATCCGTCTGGCCCAGGTGCCTTGTCCATCGGCATGCTTTTGATCACTTTTTCCACCTCTTGGACTGAAAACGGCCCCTCTAGTCTCGTCAGATCTCTAGGTTGTATCCCTAGGGCCTCCATGTTGAGTGCTTGATTCCTTTCGCTGGCCGATCCTAGGAGGCTTGTGTAATATGAGTCCACCGCGTGCGCAATATCCTCATGGCCCGTGTACACATGCCCTTCCGCTTGGATGGAGAGGATCAGGTTCTTCCTCTGCCTGTGGTTTGCTTGGCGGTGAAAGAATGCGGTGTTGGCCTCCCCTTCTTTGAGTTGTAGAATTCTTGATCGTTGCCGTGCGATGGAGCGTTGTAGCGAGCACAAGCCGAGGAGCTTTTTCTTTAGCATTTTGCGCAGTCCGTGCTCCTTGTCTGCAAGTACTCTCGAGTCCATTACCGCATCCAGACGGCCAATAACCTCCAGCGCGATCGTGATTTGTAGCCTGTTGTTGCCGATCCACTTATCGCTCCAGCATTGCAGCGCCTTTGCCGTGGCACGAAGCTTATTATCGAGTGCCACAAACGCATTGCCAGTCGAGCTAACCGAGCTCCATGCTGTCTCCACTATTTCGAAGAAACCCTCGGCTTTTGGCCAGAAAGCCTCGAACCGAAACCGTTTACCATACGCAATGTCCGCATTGAGGTCCACTAGCAAAGGACAGTGGTCCGAGATCGCCGATCCCAATGTCGTAAGCAAGGCTGCGGGATGTTGATCATCCCAACAGTTTGATGTGAAGACGTGGTCTATTTTCTCCAGAGTAGGCCGTTGCCGTTCATTTGACAAGGTGTACTTGCGGCCATTCAAGTATAGCTCCTTAACCTCAAGCCTGTTTGTTTTCGTCCTGAACCTGGCCATCATCCGGCGGTTTACCGCGTCATTGTTCTTGTCCTGGGGGTTGACCAACAAGTTGAAATCCCCCACTATAGCCCACGGGCCTGCGTGCAAGTCACGGATGTCAACCAATTCCTGCATGAACACGATCTTGGCGTCATCTGCTTGCGGACCATAAACGCCGGTCAGCCACCAATGTCCACCACTCTTTGGCTTGACCAGGGCCAAAAGATCACCCGGTTTGTCTATGCACTAATTTAATTAACTGATACATTGGTCATAAGAGCATCTCTAGCAGACCTCTTAAAAGTTGACCCTTAAAAACGCGTATAAGGGTACTGCAAACCGTTTTTACGGTGCGAAATTGCCCAGGACAGAACAGACCCCGTAAATAAAATTGTATCCCATTATAGCCCTTTTTTTTCTTTTTTTTCTTTTTCCTCCCGTCCCGGCAGAGCCCGTCTCCAGCCACGGCGTGCCTCGCCCCAGCGCCGCCCGCCCCGACCGCGTGCTCCCTGGCGCGCCTGACCATCCCCGATTGAGCCCGGCATCACCCACCGCCACGCGAGCTCCCCGGCCCCCCGATGTGGTCGCGTGAGCTCCCCAGCGCCCCCCGATGTGGTCGCGTCTGCCCTTCTTCGACGCGCCGCCCCGCCCTGATTCGGGCCGCCGGTGGCCTGCTCCGCCCTGCCCATAGACGGCCTCGCCTCGACAGTGGAGGTCGAGCCGACCGCAATTCGGAATGTCTTTTGCATGACAAGCTTGGCATACTCGCCTTGGTCATCATGACATTGGGTTGAAATAGAAACTATAAGCAATTCCATTGGTTATACTATTATGATGCTAAACTCTAACAATATTTGGATTTTATGCGCACTACATGTGATGCAGAGAAGCTAATTTTAAGGCTCGCGCACCTTAAAGTCTACGTTGAACCACTCAAACTCCTTGAATGCATCAACTCGAGGTAAGTGGCTCTTCCCAGCCACTGACTAGACTATTCGGGTATTCCATGGTTTTAAAAAACACATCTACATGATGGTCTCAAGTGTGTCGTTATCCACATGAAAACCATTTGTTGATTATCCTGACCATCGATTTCAAGCAAATCAAATGGGCAACGTTGCATAATTCTCCTTCATGTCTTTAATATGGCCCTAGGATAGAAGTTTAGCACTTTTCCTAATGGCCAGACTCAAAATGGTTTGGTAGAATCCTTTATCCAAAGAGTTAAGCTCATTGCATTATCTTTACTATGGAATTGCAACTTACCAACTTTACGTTGGAGTCATGTAGTTTTACATGCTCATGATCAAGCTGCATAATATTATCCCCCTCTATCTTTGATACGTGGAAATCTACGAAGTATTTCTCATGTGCGGTAATTCGGTTACACACCAATATCACCACCCCGTCATACATCATTGGCCCCTTAGTAGTTGGGATCTATGTGAGGAATAACTGTATTTTTGTCAATACCTCAAGCCCTCATATGGGGAGTTATTCAAGGCCAATATGCCGATTCAATGAGGAACATGTCCAGGCATTAGGGGGAGAGTTTAAGTACCATAAAGAATGTCAGGAAATTAGTGGAATATTCAACACATTTCTGCCTCAAAACCACGTACTCAAAGATCCGGACCATGCATTCAGAAGATTTGCAACACATTGCAAATAACCTGCCTGATTCATTTACTGACTATAAAGGTGTCACACAATCCTATGATCCTGCAAAAAAATGCCTGAAAGAGTGACGGTACCAACACAATCCACTCCACTCCCCGTTCGAAGCAACAGCGGGAGATGTATGGCAAAAGTACATCAGGATTTAGCTTCTCGCAAGCAAGGATACCAAGGCCTCTGAATTAGTAAATGCAAGCCAACTTCACGTTGACAGACACCTAATGGGTAGTATACACCCAGTTGATAGACCTCGTGGCTACATCCACTATCCATTATTTCAAAGATAATGTTGCTTGTGTTGCCTGGATGCAAACATGTTACGTAATAAGCAATATCGCTATATTGCATATCTTGCAAGTCAAATCATGTGACTGATTTGTTCACCAAGTCTCTACCAACTTCTACATGCCATACATATGTTCATGGAATTGGTATGTGATGGCTTCGGAATTTGCAAGAATCAGGGGGAGTATCTTCCTGAATTGTTCCTGTTCAAAGCATCATATTATACTCTTTTTCCCTTCATGAGTTTACTTTACAGGTTCTCATAAAGGTTTTTAATGAGGTAATATTAACATGAGATCATATGTCATACTTTCTGTTTTCCCCACCGGCGTTTTTAGGAAAGTATATACGACATGTTTATTGTTCTCCAAACTCTATGGTTCTCACATATTGAGTTAAATGAGACGATAACTATTGTATGTTGTAGCATTTTCTCCTTATTTTTTCCACTGGGTTTGCAGGAGTTTTCGCAACATATCAAATATCATACTCCTCACATTTTTCCCACAGGGTTTTGGAGGAGGTTTCAATTAAGATGATAATGTCTACAAGGATAGCGTAGATTAGGGGGGGTGTTGAGATTTAATTAACCCATGTGTTAATTAAGGAGAATCTCCACTATCCCTAACCGCCAATGCATGAGGGATGCGACTGTTCGCTTGCATCTCTCTGGACCATCGCGTCTGTTCGATGCATCCCCTCGGGCCTATATATACCTGTAATCAATCATCAATAAAGACAACTGTTTACTTTTACATCTCTGTCTGTTGTCTCTCTCGTTTTACATCAAACAGTTTGGTCAAAATGCTTGTGAGGTGGGGTGTATTAGATTGTTTGATTGTTTGGTTTACATGCCATTTGGGCTCTCATTCTTTCAATGTCAAACACTCAGACACGGAGCTTACTGTTCTGTTGCAGCTGAGTGATAACCCACAAGTATAGGGGATCACAACAGTTTTCGAGGGCAGAGTATTCAACCCAAATTTATTGATTCGACACAAGGGGAGCCAAAGAATATTTGCAAGTATTAGCAGCTGAGTTGTCAATTCAACCACACCTGGAGATTAATTATCTGCAACAAAGTGATCAGTAGCAAAGTAGTATGATAGTTTTGATAATAGTAGCAACAACAATAGTGACAGTAACAGTGATAGCAGTAGTTTTGTAGCAAGTGCAATAGTAACAATAGCAGTAGTAACTTAGCAAGATCAATATGTAGGAAAATCGTAGGCATTGGATCAGCGATTCGTTGGATGATATTCATCACGTGACAGTCATAACCTAGGTCGATACGGCACTAGCTCCAGTTCATAAATATAATGTAGGCATGTATTCCGTAAATAGTCATACGTGCTTATGGAAAGAACTTGCATGACATCTTTTGTCCTACCCTCCCGTGGCAGCGGGGTCCATATTGGAAACTAAGGGATATTAAGGCCTCCTTTTAATAGAGAACCGGAACAAAGCATTAACACACGGTGAATACATGAACTCCTCAAACTATGGTCATCACCGGGAAGTGTCCCGACTATTGTCACTCCGGGGTTGCCGGATCATAACACGTAGTAGGTGACTATAACTTGCAAGACCGGATCTAGAACATGGATATAATGGTGATAACATAAACGGTTTAGATCTGAATTTATGGCACCTAGGCCCAAAGTGTCAAGCATTAAGCATAGCAAAGTCATAGCAACATCAATCTCAGAACATAATGGATACTAGGGAACAAGCCCTACCAAAACTAACTCGATTACATGATGAATCTCATCCAACTCCTCACCAACCAGCGAGCATATGAAGGAATTACTCACTCCCGGTGGAGAGCATCATGGAATTGGCGATGGAGAAGGGTTGGTGATGACGAAGATCAAAGATCCCCCTCTTCGGAGCCCCAAACAGACTCCAAATCTGGCCTCCCGATGAAGAACAGGAGGTGGCGGCGGCTCTGTCTCGCGAAACGCGATAATTCTTTCTCCCTAATTATTTTCTGGAAAAATAGGATTTTATAGCGTCGGTTTCAGGGTCTGCGGGGCCACCAGGTGGGGACAACCCACATGGGCGCGCCTGGAGGGGGTGGCGCGCCCTGGTGGGTTGTGCCCACCCAGGTGCCCCCCCTCCGGTGGTTCTTGGCTTCAGTAATTTTCTTTTATTGTATAAAAATTCCTCGCAAAGTTTCGTTCCATTCCGAGAACTTTTATTTCTGCACAAAAACAACACCATGGTAGTTCTGCTGAAAACAGCGTCAGTCCGGGTTAGTTTCATTCAAATCATGCAAATTAGAGTCTAAAACAAGAGGAAAAGCATTAGGAAAAGTAGATACGACGGAGACGTGTCAACTCCCCCAAGCTTAAACCTTTGCTTGTCCTCAAGCAATTCAGTTGATAAACTGAAAGTGAAAAAGAAAAACTTTTACGAACTCTTTTGCTCTTGTCTGCATAAATAAGCTTAAGTTGCACCCAGGTTTTCAGCAAAGATTATAACTAACCATGTCAACAATAACCCTTAAAAATTATATTAACTCATAACAATGACATAATCAGCTAGCGAGCAATAATAAGATATCTCGAACAACAACACGTTATTAAAACAACCATGATATAATATGACAATAGTGGTATCTCGCTAGCCCTTTCTGAGACCGCAAAACATAAATGCAGAGCACCTCCAAAGTCCGAGCAGCAACTAAACATTGTAATTCATGGTAGAAAAGATCCAGTCATGATGCACACAACATTAGCTACACACAATGCATAAGCATGACAGCAGTGCTCTTAGGTTCTGGCGCTTATTTGAGGAGGTGATGACACAACATAAAAGTAAATAGATAGTCCCTTCGCAGAGGGAAGCAGTGATTTGCTGAGGTGCCAGAGCTCAAGTTTTAAAACAGAGGTAAATGAGATTTTGAGAGATGCACCCTTCTTGTTTACTTCGTGACCATCAGTTATCAATATCTTCCATGCTAAACACATTAGTGGCGGTTCCCAAGCGATAAAAGTAAAGGTTTACTCCCCCTCCACCAACAAACACACTCCACGGCTAGCCGAATCCACGGGTACCGTCCATACCAACATCAGTCCTGGGGGAGTTTTGTTTAATTAATTGCAATTTTTTTATTTCAGGACTGGGAATCCCTATTACCGCCCCTCTCGTGCAAGGGCAAGTGAATAAACACTCATCATGAGAATAACCCGCTTAGCATGGAAGATACCGACTACCTCCTGTCGCTCTATGAACAATCCAGGCACACAAAACGGATATTTATTTGAAGTTTTTAGAGGTGGCACATGCAAATTTACTTAGGACGGCAGGGTAATACCGCATATAGGTAGGTATGGTGGACTCATCTGGAATAACTTGGGTTTCAGGTTTTTGATGCACAAGCAGAATTCCCACTTAGTACAGACGAAGGCTAGCAAATAGGTTGAGAAGCGGCCAGCTAGAGAGCAACAATGGTCATGAACATGCATTATGCATGAGTAACATTGGATACTAGCATGAGTAGGATATGAACACCATGAAGATAAATACCATAGAGGCTATGTTGGTTTTGATTCAACTACATGCATGAACATGTGCCAAGTCAAGCCACTCGAACATTCAGAGGAGGATACCATATCATCATACTACATCACAATCATTTTAACGCAATGTTGACATCCAAGATAAATCATTATCCACTCCTAGCTACTTATGCATGGCATGAGAAACTATAATCTCTAATTGTCATTGCAAACATGTTTGATCATAATAGGCTGAATCATGGATACTAGGTTAAACATATTTACAAAAATAGAACAAGTCGAGTTCATACCCGTTTCTCTCTGCCACCGCCATTTCATCAAATATCGTCATTATTGCCTTTCACTTGCACGACCGAACAATTTGAAAATAATAATAGTGCAAGAGTGCCGTGGACTAAGCTGGAATCTGCAAATATTTTATTCAAAAGGAGAAGACAAGGTAAAATGTGCTCTTTGTTAGATCAACAATAATGCATATGAGAGCCACTCAACATTTTCATCGTGGTCTTCTCCTTGGTACGACTCGATAAAAAGGAAAAAGAAATTCAGAGAAACACACTGAAATATTTTTGGAGTTTTTGGGTTTTCGTAAACAAGCAAGTAAAAAGGGAAAAGAAAAAACGAGAAAAACTATTTATACGGGAAAGCTCCCAACAAGTAAAAGAAGAACAAAGAAATCTTTTTGGGTTTTCTTTTTAGTGCTATAACAATTTAAACTAGGAAGAAAAATCAAAAAGAAGCAGGAAATATGTTTTTGGATTTCTCAAAGTTTTTCAAACACACAAGAAGAATGCATGAAGATAAATCTAACATGGATAATACAAATGAAAAAGTGTGGACACCGACAACTGGAATGAAATGTGTGAACATGAAATTAATGTCGGTGGAAATACGTACTCCCCCAAGCTTAGGATTTTGGCCTAACTTGGTAATCTTCAGTAGCCTGCATAATGGTCAGAGTGATAACTCACGGAGGCTCTTGGTGCGGCTGCAGCCTGCCGTGCGGCCACCACTGCCGCGTTATGAGCTCGGGCCTCGCTCTCGAGAACATAATATCTTCCCCTACTGTGAACATTAAAGAGAGCAGGTGCAGACAAATATGTGTCCACAACGGAATCCTTATTAAACAGTAATTTATAAGTGAAATTATGGGGTTCACCTCTAAGGATCTTATGATGTTTCATAGCATCAAAGTCTTGGTACTGCGTGGGTAAAATAGGATCATAGGGCAAAGGTGAAACACCCAGCTCTCTTGCTAAGCGTGTGGCATAAATTCCATCGTAAAAATACCCACTACCAGCATTGTGTTGCAACCTACGTGCAACAATCTCTCCAAGATTATAGCTTTTGTCACCGGTGAGAGCGGTGCGTATGAGGCTCAAGTCTGGAGCACAAAGTGTACTGCAATCTTGTTTGCCTACAATGCATTTTCCATTGAATAATGCGAAATACTGGATTGCAGGAAAATGAATGCTCTTTATTCTACCTTGCGTCACTCCCCTATTTTCACCATAACAAAGACTAGTCAAGAACATCTCAAACTCAGACCTTGGTGGTTCGTCAAGCGAACCCCAAAATGGGATTTTACAGTGGTGAGCAAATCTCTCTAAAGAAATGGTAAATGGATTTCATACAATTTAAATGACACCCTAGACTCACGGGGATGGAATTTAAATCCTTTGACAAATGATTCAGTGAGAGTGAGGTGTTGGTTGCACTTATCTGAAATGTAGGGACCGAGCTCGGCATTGTGAACATACTGCTCAAATTCCTCCTTAATACCCACGCTCACCATATAATCGTCGCATGGCCATAAGCATGTTTTGGTGGCGGCATCTCGTATGGAACTTTTGCTCGGTTCAACATAAGACCGACGAGCGGAGCTGCTACTAGAAGATGCCTCCGAGGACCTCCGCCTCGAAGAACTCCTTCCAAAGAGGTTCATCATATTCGCGTACAATTTTCTAAAAAAAAAATTGTGTCACAATTTTTTGTCAACAAAACTTTGTAAGATTGGTAGCAACTACTCATAGGGATGCATAGAGGCCATATCAAGCATTCAAACTACTTAGAACTCTAGGAATTCAACATGCAAGCTCATCTACAGCAGCACCAAGAGTAGCTAATTATTCAAAATATAAACCACTAAAGCAAAAAACTAATTGGACCAACGGAGGAGTCACATACCAAGCAACAATCCCCCGAAACAGTTTCGGAAACGGAGTTTTGAGCAAAGAGATCAAAATCCGCGGGTTCGAGAGCAAGAACACGAGAGAGAGAGCAAAGGTGATTTTTTTTCTGGAGGTAGGTGGTGATGTGGGATGAAGAGATAAGTGAGGGGGCCCACGTAGGGACCACAACCCACCAGGGCGCGCCAGCCCACCTGGTGCACCTCCCTTTGATATTATTTGCACAAAAAATTCTTAAATATTCAGAAAAAACATATTAAATTTTTAGAGCATTCTGAGAACTTTTATTTTTGGGTCATTTTTTATTGCACGGAAAAATCAGAAAACAGACAAAACATGGCATTTTATTTTATTTAACTAGTAAAAACAGAAAACAAAAGGTAGGGACAGAAGGTAGTGCTCACTAAATTCATCAACTTCATACCTCTAAAAAATGATTCATTAATAAGGTTGATCAGGTCTTATTAACAACCACCAGTGGTACGCGTCGGTGCTATACAAACGGTTTTTAACCCCTTTCCGCGACGGCATTTGGAACCGTCGCCAAGTGAGTGTGGGCGATAGGGGGTCCTTCCCACACGACCCAGAAACCGTCGGGGATATGGAGCAATGATCCAGAGGCCTTCCAACATGTAATCGTGTGCGATGCAGCACACACTAAATTCTTTCGCACGTGTGGGATCGGTGATTAAATGTTTCTAATGACGCAGTGAAACCAAACGGTGTGTCGCAATGAACCGTTTGGGAAACAGTATGTAAGGCACACGGGCCAACATATGAACTGTGTGCGATTTGTGCCCCATCGCACATGAGTTTTCTGTGTAACCCGTCTGCCATGCAAGACTCCATCGCACATGTTTCCCAACAAATACCGTCTGCGATAATGTTCTATCACAAACGGTTCAGGAGCCCCTTCGCACACATACAAGTGTTGTAGACCGTTTGTGATTTGTTGTGTATCGCCGACGGTTGCGGCAAGAGTGACGTGTGCTTTTCGTTTGGGATCCCACACGTTTCCTGAAAAAATTACGACTGGGATTGTATTTTACATTGGGCACGGTTTACTCCGAGTTCTCATGTGCGATAACGCGATATCACAAACGGTTCCGGAGACCCTACGCACACGTAGTAGCGCTGCAAACTCGTTTGCGATCTGCTGTGTATCACCGACGGTTCCGCTACGATTGACGTATGCTTTCCGATGTGGATCACACACACTCATTTAGTTGAACCATGTGTGGAGCAATTGCCAGGTTAAAACAAAAATATCCCATTTTGAATCGGCATGCAAAAAGCAAATTCGCCACAATATTCAATTGAACAAATAAACAAAAATATCCCATCTTGAATCGGCACACAAAAAGCAAATTCGCCACAATATTCAATTGAACAAATAAACAAAAATATCCCATTTTGAATCGGCACGCAAAAAGCAAATTCGCCACAATATTCAATTGAACTAATAGTGTCCAGAGGAAGAACATTCATCAAATTTCGCAACAATTGCAATTGAACATATGGTAGCTAAATTCCAATGTTTTGTCCACACATATATGCATTACATAATTAATCATAGTGTATGAAATACGAAGACCTGATTAGATGGAAAACAATGGATCCATGCGTATATGTTTAGCGGCTAACTCTTACTCAATGTTTCAGGAGAACGCATGCTGAAATCTTCATTATCACCAGTGGGATTGATGTAGTGATTCAGGAAGAAGTCACTGATAAATCTCCGAACCATCAGCAATTCACCAGCCGGGAGCGGTTCAGGGGTCCTCGGTTCTAAGATGAGCTGCAGTATTTTTGAGATCATAATGTGCCATATGAGTGGAGTAGAAGATATTAATTAAGATAGACTTACTGGTACTAATTCGCGAGGATCGTCACAAGTATCAGCAGATTTGCAGATGGAGATCATGTGTCTGCAAGCATAGTATCCACAAAGGTTGGTCCCTGCTTCTTGCTGATGACACTGATATTTTTTGTACAGAATTAGTCATGTATTTGTCCTGTTAGGAACAACCTAACCGGTATTAGATGTATTATTTTTTCTTTGGACAAAATAGAAAGAGGTTTATTTAGAAGCTTGAACATTTGACTAGCGTAAGAAAAGGTATTTGCAGACTGTTGGATAAATTTTCCAAAAATAACGGATTTTGGTGTGTTACCGGAGAAACGATCTCGTGCTGCAGAGGTAGTTCCCTCTTGAACATATTCCCTAGTTTAGTTTTCCACAATGCGAGCACACTGCAAATGAAGATGAATTTTGACAACATCAATTATTGAACCAGATATGAATGAAAATTAATTTCAACATCATAGAATTCAATACCTATCCATGAATTGCTGAGGATGCGTCAGATCCTGAGCGTTTGTTGACTCTCTGAGAGAATCGATGTAGTAAATTGTGTTCTTGTTTGGAACAGTGAATACCAATATCCAGTGATTGCTACATATTAAGAAAGCCATGAACTTACGAATTATGTCGAAATCTGAAAGACAATCAGTGTATGCGTGGTTGTTTACTTGACTTACCGTTCATGATATGGCCAGAGAAATGATTCTGCATGGGACGTGTTTTCGAAGAGACGGACGACCGTGTTAACGGCCCAGTCCCGTAGGTCCTTACCATGTATTGTTGTGCCATTTGCTAATTCAGGATCTATGAAATACACACTCTCCCTTTTTCTTCTCTGCACGTTCAATCCCCTGAGAGGAATAAAATGCAGTTAGCTGTTTATCATTTACAGCCTTGTATGGAGAAGTTGGTCAGAGTTTGTTAAGTACTTACAAAATCAGGCATCTAACAAGAGTGGCATCGAGCTCGTTGAAGTTGAAGAAGAGATGTAAGTCCTCGAAACTCACATTGATGGAACCAGCATCGTGTCAGAAATGATTTCTGTTGTAGTGGACTAGCAAACCATGATGACCTGCTGACATTTGATCCATGCAATATTCATGTAACTCGCGGCAACTGGAGCTGTACTCATCAAAGTATTCACCAACAAGAAATGGCTGGCCATGGACGTAATTGCATGCTTCAAGTATGTCTGCTTTACTTTTAGCAAGCAACAAATCTACTTCTTCATCATCCATGCCGTCAGAAATAATATTACTCCCCGATTCGAACAACCTGCTGTTAATTTGGTTCTGGCGATGAGTGCTTTAAGTAAGAGGCAATCGTTCTCTTTCCTCTTCACTCTCCTGCCGCACTTCCTCGTGAGTGTAGCCTTTTTGGCCACTTCCTTCTTGGTACTTGAAGCATTTCTGGCAGAATGTCTGGTTGGCTGCAAGGTAGACTGCCGAGCAGACGGTGAAGCTTCGACGGACTGCTTAGCAGACGGTTTATCTATGCCGGACCGCTGAGCTGGCGGTGCTGCTATGACGGACTGCTGGGCTATAGGAGCAGAGGCATCGGACTACTGACCATGCGTTGAAGCTATGTCAGGTTTCTGCGCAGGTGGTGCCAACTTGTCGGTGTGCTGAGGAGGCCGTGCCAATGCGTTGGTTTGCTGAGCAGGAAGTGCTGATGCATTGGTATGCTGCTCATGCGACTACGGACCGACGGACTGATGAGCAGTCGGTTCTGGACCTACAGACTGCTTAGCAGGCGGTTCCAAAGCATCAGACTGCTTAGCAGTCCATTCCACCAGGTTGGTCTGCTGAGCATGTGCTGCAGCTGGGTCTCCCCCCACTGCTTCAGCGGCCGGCATCTGAACCGGTGGTGCGTCTTTAGCAGTTGTAGGCCTTGGCACTGGCTGCTTTGGGGCGGAGGATGACATGGCCTATACGCCACAAAGCCGGGCCGGCTGATCACAGGTTGATGCATCAGCCGTTGGATTACGAGTATTAGGTTCTTTGGGGGAAGCACGCGAGAGCTGCTATGGCAAGGAGAGCGTCACCGGTTGAGGGGCGACATTGGGTGCTCTTGGCGGGGCTTCAGGGATCTCATCGATGAACTCTATTTCCTTTCGTGGCCACTGGATGTGATGTAATAGTGTTTCTCCCAAGGTCCTTTGCTCATCGAAGTCTCCTAGGACATTCTTCAGGGCAAATTCATTGAATCCAGGCTTTACTTCAGTCACGTAGCACTTCACACAGCCCGGCTTCAATGGCACATTGTCCAACAAGAGGCCATCTTCCAAGAAGGGTGGGCAAACCCAGGCTGTTGCACATTTTAATGTACCTTCATAATGTGTAAGCACGCCCTTCAGTCTGTCATTCATTCCAGATAGATCAGATATAGCATCATCACAAGCAGCTGCAGTCTCAGTGTCGCTGGGGTTAGCTGATGCACAGCTACTCTTGTGCGGTGTTGTCGTGCAATAAGCAGCATCCTCCATGCCCGCCTCCCCTCCCATCTGCTGGCTATCTATCAGTGTTAGAGTCTTCTGCATCATCATTGACTCCTCAATCTCCTTTCGAACAGCCGGATACATGTCCTTCCTCAACCTTTCATACAATGCATTCTGCTTCATTTCACTCGCTTTTTTCATGCTGAGCCTCTCTTCTTTGCTGCACGGCCAGGGGGCTCTCTTGTTTCCAGAGCAACGGACAGAATGTCACATGGCCCTGAGTTCCTGTAGAACCTTCCAGGGATCTTGGAAGCCTCTAACATCACTTGATATAGTTCTTCATCATGTGAGTTTTTAAAGTAATAAGTTTCGTCATCACGCCTCCTTGCACGTGCCCGCAAGTAGTCTCTGGCGCGTTGGCACCTGATTTCACTAAAGGCCGGATTCCCACCCACCGCTACTGCTTCTTTGTCCTCCTGGTCCCATATCGGTTTCATGCTATAGTATCCTGCCACACCCATACGGTGGGGGTGTATGTTCTTCTTCTGAAGTTCCAATTGCTTGAAACTCTTCTCAGCAAACTCTTTAGTTGCCCTGACCCTTTTGAATTCTGCCCAGTCTGCCTTTGTAATTTGGGGGTATGCGGGGATTGGGTCCTTGCCTTCACTCAAGTACTTCTTGTACAACACGTGCTTCCAGTTTCTCCAAGCATCCCTAGCCTTCTTCAGTGCAGCGTGTTCCACCTGCATTCTCCACTGCTCTGGAACATTGAAGTGATCCATGATCTCCCGGACTATCCGTCGCCGTGTTTCTGTGTCAGCCTTCCGAAACCCCGGCAGATTAATGTTGAGCCTTGCCCTGCCAACAAATCCACACACACTCCTGAACCTCGTGCGTGCTTTATCTGGTTTAGTTGGAGCCTAAGACTTTAAATCGATCTTGGTTACTTCATATACACCTTTAGGCTGGTGTGTGGGTTTCCTTGGAGCGTTCCTCTGTGTCCTGACCGGAAGGGTAATTGCTGCAGCTCTATCCCGTTCAAGATTACTTGATCCCTCACCATCTGCTGAAGACCTAGGGTTGTCGGAATCAGATGAAGATACATCGCCTGAAGCATGAGTGCTATCGCTGCTAATCGGCATCTACAGAGAACACATGCGGAACTCAGGAAAGGAGGATAAGCATAAAACTAACAACTTGGTATCAAGCTTTCTAAACATGTCATGCAATAATTTAGAAAATGTACGGCTAATTTGTTAAGTTTGTGTGACTCGGGCGCCCGCGATCTGTAAATAGGCAGTAACTTATTGAAACAAATACAGCTTATATGTACTAGTTAGGAAGGTAGATAATGAACATATATACGCTCTCCGTTATTTTATAGCCAATTTGGGAACATACGGAACAAAATAGGAAGAGGGATTGCAAGGAAATATGCCTCCCCGTGATGGAGAGCAGTAACTAACAGGCTTCTTAATGCAAACCCGGCCGGACCACAGGAGAGGCGAGGGTTACAGCATCGATATGCTCGAGGGTGGCTGGCGAGCAAACGAAGACGGTGAGGCGTGGGCAGCTGCGTGTTGGGAACGGTAGTGGAGGTAGGCTTGACGCCGAAGAGCGGGCACACGGCTGGGGTGAGCACGCCGGCGCCGGAGAGGGTTCTGTTGTGGATCTGGGAGAGGGGGGAGCTGACGATGGAGATTGGGTGGACTAGTTGAGTGAAACGTGGGCGGGCGGTGGGGGAGGGGGGTGTTGGCGGCCTAGGTGAAAAGGGTGAACCCCGGTCGCCGCGCGGAAAGGCCTATGCAAACGGTTGCCTCTAAGTGCTCGTGTGCACAAAGAGAATAATTTCGTTTGAAATGAAGACGTACTAATTTTGAAATGAAGACGTGAGTTCATCATTTCGCCTCTCAATTTTTCCCACGTTAAGCAATCACCATTATACCACGGGTTTGATTTGCTGGCGCATTTCAGGTCTCGTGTGCTATATGTAAGACATTTTTTGGCATTTATCGTGCATTTTGGCATATAAATCAATTGGTAGCCGGACTGCATTTCCTGTCGAAAGGGATGAGGATTGCCGTTCGATCTGGGAGCATCCAACGGTGCAGACGTACGATCCATGGGGTTTGGGTTCTGGCCAATCAGAACGCACGACTCAGATCACGCGCGCAGCAAAGGGGGTGGGGGCATCGGCCATGGTTTGGTAGGCACACGGTTTTCCTGAGTGAACTGTGTGCTATTTGAAAACATTTACATGAACTAACAACACATTTTTGTTTGAATGAAAACAAGAGTTCATCGTTTCGCCTCCAAATTGTTTTCCACGGTAAGAAATCACCATTGTACCCTATGGTTCGATTTTCTCGTGCATTTGAGGTATCGTTTGCTATATTTGAGTCGTTTGCTATAGTCGCAACTACACGTGGGTGCTAGCTAGCTAGCAAGATCATTTGTGTGTCGCTTTGGGAGTTTTCATTCATTGTTCGAGAAACGGGAAAAAATTCAAACAGTTCGGCCACAGGGTGCGGCCAGAGGCGTATGCCTTGTTGGTATTCTAATTACAGGAAATGCATATAGAGTCTGGAAATAACGAAAATCGGTGTGTCATCGTGCCGTGTTCTCAGGATCACATGGAATTTTTTTGGTAAAGATGGCACGAGTTTTGATGCTCACACCTTCCAAATCGGAGCATCTCACAAGAAGGATCATAGTTTCCAAAAGGAGACGCGGCACTTCGGACTCCAATCGTCAGTGACTACATCATTCCGCTTTGAATTATTTTCATGGTAAACAATCACGTATATACCCTAGGTTTAATTTTCTGGCCCATTTCAGGTCTCGTTGCTATATTCAAGTCATTTTTTTGCACTTACCTTGCATTTAGTGCATATAATTAAATTCAAAACCGTTCTACAACTACATCTGGGGTGTTAGTTAGCAAAGAAGGTGTACAAATTATTTGTGTGTCGCTTTGCGAGTTTTCATCCATTGTCTGAGAAACGGGGAGAAGTTTCAAACATTTCGGCCGCGAGGTGCGGCCACCGGCGTAGGCCTAGTTGGTATTTTAATTACTGGGAATTCAGATGGAGTCCAGACTTCATCAAAATCGGTGTGTGCCCGTGGCGTGCTCTCACGACCCCGGGGAAAATTTTTGGTAAAGTTTGGAACAGGTTTTGATGATCGCTCCTTCCAAACCGGAGAATCTCACATGAAGGACCATGGTTTCCAAAAGGAGACGTGTCAATTCAAACTCCAGTGGTCGGTGACTTCATCGTTTGGCCTCATAAAAATTTCCACGGTACGCATTCACCATTATAGCACGGGTTTGATTTTCTAACGCATTTCAGGTATCGTTTGCTATATTTAAGACACTTTTTGAATTTAACATGCAATTTGTGGATATAAATAAAATCACAACCGGAACTGCATGTGCTGTCGAAAGGGATGAGGATCGCCGTTCGATCAAGGAGAATCCAACAGTGCAGACATACGATCCGTGGGGTTTGGGTTCTGGCCAATCAGAACGCACGACTCAGATCGCGCGCCTGGCAGGGGGGGGGGGCATCGGCCACGGTTTAGTGGACACACGGCTTTCGTGAGTGAACCGTGTGCTATTTGAAAACATTTACATTAACTAACATCATATTTTTGTTTGAATGAAAACATGAGTTTATCGTTTTGCCTCCAATTTTTTTTCCACGGTAAGAAATCACGATTGTACCCTATGGTTCGATTTTCTGGTACATTTTACCAGGCGGCAGGCCTCGCTAGCAATCTCAAACTTTGAATATGCAAAAAAAAAGATCTCATTTGTATGTATATATATAGTCGCAACTACACGTGCGTGTTAGCAAGATCATTTGTGTGTCGCTTTGCGAGTTTTCATTCATTGTGCGAGAAACGGGAAAAAACTTCAAACAGTTCGGCCGCAGGGTCCGGCCAGAGGCGTAGGCCTTGTTGGTATTTTAATTTCAGGAAATGCATATAGAGTCCGGAAAATAACGAAAATCATTGTGTCACTGTGGCGTGCTCTCACGATTGCATGGAAAACTTTTGGTAAAGTTTGGCACAAGTTTTGGTGCTCGCACCTTCCATATCGGAGCATCTCACAAGAAGGATCATAGTTTCCAAAAGGAGACGCGGCACTTCGGACTACAAATCGTCAGTTACTAGCTACATCGTTCCGGCCCATTTCAGGTCGTCTGCTATGTTTAAGTCATTCTTTGCACTTACCTTGCATTTTAGTGCATATAATTAAAGTCAAAAACCCTACTACAACTACATGTGGGTGTTTTAGTTAGGCTATACTTAGGCTACTCATAGTGGAGAGTGTCATATACTAGTATCATGCATATATATATGATACTAGCTAGTGTATGATACAACCTTTAATTATAGCACGTAGTATAATACATAGAGTATAGTATCATAGATCATATTTATTGCCATGCATGACACAAATTAGCATCGCATTTAACATGATACGGTATCTACCTATATGTTACTCTAACCCTCTCTATATTTAATTCTTTGCCACATCAGCATACTTGCTATTTCCAAGTGCATGATATCGTCGGCTATGATACCACCACTATGGCCAGCCTTATATAGTGGGGAGTATCATATACTATGGTATCATGCATATGATACTAGTGTATGATACTACGTACGTACCTTCATAGTGCATATATAGTATCATAGAGTAGTATATATCATAGATGACCGTATTTATGGCCATGCATGACACAAAGTAGTATAGCATTTATTATATATGTTACGGTATCTACCTATGTTACTGCTTCTTTGCCACATCATCATATTTGCTATTCCCGAGTGCATGATACCGGCTATGATACCCCCACTATGGCCACCCTAAGGCTGGTCGTAATGGGAGTATCAAGCGGTATCATGCATGCCAACTAGACTTTTTGGATGATGTGGCACACAGTTAAATGAGGAAAGAGAGGGTGTGGTATCATATCATGATGCCGTATCATATTAAATGTTGTACTACTTTGTGTCATGCATGACAATTAATAAGGCAACCTAAGATACTAACTTATGATACTATGCGCGCATTACGGAGGTAGTATCGATCATATACTAGTATCATGCATATATATGATACTAGCTAGTCTATGATATACTAGCTACCTCACTAAGAGCATGGTTAATAATACAACCAACGGTCGGCTATAAGAAGTTGCCATGTCATATACAGCCAACCTCTTAGCCGGCATGTACAATAATAAGTTTTAAATATGTACTAGTTTATCAATAGTTGGCCCACCTTACATCCTCACAAAGTGTCTTGGGTCTCGTGTTGCAGCTGGCTACTAACCAAGAGCCCGCTTGTCTTCTCTCTCCTCTTCTCTTTCCTCCAACTAAGCACATATATATTATTCTATTCCTTATAGCCTGCTTATGTCACTCTATTGTACTTGCTCTAATGCATAGTATCATAGAGTAGTATCATGTAGTACTTTATTTATTGTCATGCATGACACATAGTAGCATAGCATTTATTATGATACGGTTTCATGATATGATACTTAACCCTCTCTTTCTTCATTTAATTCTATGACAGCTCATCAAAATTGCCTAGTTGGCATGCATGATACTAGCTATGATATCCCCTTACTATCAGCCTAGCAAAGAAGGTGTACAGATCATTTGTGCATCACTTTGTGAGTTTTCATCCGTTTGTTCGAGAAGCGGGGAGAAGTTTCAAACATTTCGGCCGCGAGGTGCGGCCACTGGCGTAGGCCTAGTTGGTATTTTAATTACAGGAAATTTAGATGGGGTCCGGACATCATCAAAATCGATGTGTGCCCGTGGCGTGCTCTCACGACCCCGTGGAAAAAAATTGGTAAAGTTTGGCACAAATTTTGATGACCGCTCCTTCCAAACCGGAGCATCTCACATGAAGGATCATGGTTTCCAAAACGAGACGTGTCAATTCAAACTCCTGTGGCCAGTGACTTCATCGTTTGGCCTCATAAAAATTTCCACGGTACGCAATCACCATTATACCACGGGTTTGATTTTCTTGCGCATTTTAGGTATCGTTAGCTATATTTAAGACATTTCTTGAGTTTAACGTGCATTTTGTGCATAAAAATAAAATTACAACCGGAACTGCATGTGCTGTCGAAAGGGATGAGGATCGCCGTTCGATCTGGGAGCATCCAACGATGCAGACGTACGATCCGTGGGGTTTGGGTTCTGGCCAATCAGAAAGCACGACTCAGATCGTGGGCGGGGTTTGGTCGGCACACGACTTTCATCAACGAACCGTGTGCTATTCGCAAACCAGATTGGATATTTTTGTTCACACATACTGTAGTGAGATCAATTGAGTGTGCTACCTCTATGATATAATAATAATAACAAAAAACAGTTCATATTCATTGCCTGAGCTGACAGCATATCAAGGTCAACATATTAACGGTTCTTACATCAACAGAAAATCGGGCATAACTCACAAATTCAGTACACGCAACAGTTCTAAATTGAACGAATTAAATTGCATGGTAGGCATAAAAACTAGTCTAACGGCTTAATTCCCATGTACATGGGGGAACTGGGATCATTACGTTGACCCCGAATGAACTTGGGTTTTCTGATGATTTTACGCTTCTCTGTTTGAGGGGTGCGTGATCCCTTGGCTGGCAACTCAGCAAATTCATCGTACTCGTCCTCATCGGCAACATCCTCGACACCCAGTGCCCTCCTCTTCCCATGCATCACTACATGGCAGTTCTTATGCAAGGGATCTTCCACATAGAAAATCTGGGTAGCATCGCTGGCAAGAATGAACGGGTCCGCGTGATGTGCCATCATTGTCCTGTTAACACAGGTCTTCCTGTAATCATCAACCTTTACCTGACTAAGAGGGATCCATCTGCACCTAATTTATGCCACCTTAACTTTCACATAGTTAAGCTCCCAAATCTCTTTGATGGTTCCATAGTATACCCTTTTATTAGCTTCATCTACAGTCATGCATTCTATTCGAACAGAGCTGTTCTGATATAAGGTCTTCTCATCATGTTCCTCAGTGTAGAGCGTGTATCCATTTATGTCATATGCTTGGTACGTCAACACTGTAGGTGATGGCTTTTGTGCCAACCACGTAGCAATGTCATCGATGGATCCTTGTGCCAAACGATTCTTCAGCCATTCGGTGTAGTTCTTAGTGTGCTCCTTCATCTCCACATCTGATGAAGGCACCATTGGTAAGAAGCTTTGGCGTATCTCCGCCAAGTGTTCTTCGGCATAAGCGCCGAGAACTGAGCTGTTAAGTAGTACCGTCAAATGGGCTTTCTCTGCCAATTCTCCGGGTGCAGCCATTTGCGTGCCAGCAAGGATCGGCTTACCTTTCAGCCTTCCCTCGTCGCGAGAGAGGGGCAAACCTATAGGTCTTTGTTTCATGTATTCGGTGCAAAACTCAACCACCTCCTCCGCGGTATAACCTTGTAGGATGCTTGCCTCTGGATGGTTTCGGTTCCGACCAAAGCGCTTCAGTATTCCCATGAACCGCTCGAAGGGATACATGTTGCGAAGAAACACAGGACCACAATACTTTATCTCGTCGACAAGGTGCACAGTGAGATGGACCATGACATCAAAGAATGATGGTGGGAAAAACATCTCTAGGTTGGACAATATTCTTGCAATATCATCTTGCATATGATCCAACTCTTCAGGATCTACAACTTTCTGCCATAGTTGGTTGAAGAAATCACAGAGCTCAATGAGTGTGTTTCTTATATCTTTGTCCATCAGATTCCTGATGGCCACCGGGAGGATTTTTGTCAACATTACGTGGCAATCATGTGACTTCATGTGTCCCAACTTTATTTTACCTGAGCTCACATCCATGAGACTTCTGATGTTTGCGCAGTAGGAAGAGGGTGTCTTAACTGACAACAAATAGATGAAGAATTGTGTTGCTTCTTTTGTACTGAAATTGTAACTCTGGCGAACTTTGATGAATTTGTCATCATCTTCTGCTTCACTCTTGCGTTTTGATTGATCAGCAAGCATATCGAGCCGTGAACCATCACCATCCTTTCTTTTACCTTTAATCTTGAGCAGAGTACCAAGGATGCTTTCACATATGTTCTTCTCTACATGCATGACATCGATGCAGTGACGTACACGTAGAATCTCCCAGTAAGGTAATTTCCAGAACACCGATTTCTTCTTAAACACTTGACCCTCGGGTGTTTGTTTCACCGTCAAAGCGTGCTTCTTGCCAAGCACAACATTAATTTGTTTAGCCATGTTGTGGACCACCTCCCCATCATAGGGTCTTGGGCCCACACCTACCTCTGCCGTACCATCAAATTCAGCTTTCATCTTTCGGTATGGGTGATTTTTCCGTAAGAACCTACGATGACGCAAATACACGGTTTTGCGCGAGTTGGGAAGAAATCTGCTAGCTGTCCTATCCATGCATGTGACACACCCTACATCTCCCTTTGTTTTCTGCCCCGATGTGTTGCCTAATGCCAACATATCTTGAATGGTGTGCACCAGCATCGCATGTAGATCGAAAATCTCCTTTCTGTAAGCATCATAACATTTTACAGCAGGCGCATCTATCCACACTGTCAGCAGTTCTTCTACCAGTAGCTGAAAGTAAATGTCGATGTCATTTCCAGGTTGCTTCGGGCCTTGGATAATCATTGACATCATAATGTATTTTTTCTTCATACACAACCAAGGAGCTAGGTTATATATGCACAGAAGCACTGACCATGTGCTGTGATTGGTGCTCATATCGCCAAAAGGATTCATCCCGTCAGTACACTCCCCGAGCCTTATACTTCTAGGATCCTTGGCAAAGTCTTGAAACTTGTTGTCGATTTATTCCCACTGAGCCCCATCTTTCGGGTGCCTCATATACTTATCCGCAATTCGCTCATCATGATGCCACCGCAACCTCTTTGCCTCTCTAGGGTTTGCAAACAAACGCCTCAACCTTGGAATTAAAGGCAAGTACCAAGCAACCTTGAACGGGATTCCTCTCTTGATCTCGTCATCCAATTTGTACTTATCCTTTGCTCTCCTGCGCTTGTATCGTGCATGCTTGCATGTGGGACATGCACGCAAATCTTTGTACTCAACACGGTACAATATACAATCATTCACACACGCGTGTATCTTCTGTACTTCAAGTTCCAATGGGCAAACAATTTTCTTCGCTTCATTCATGCTTCTGGGGAGCACATTATCTTTCGGAAGAATTTCTTTGAAAAGACCTAACATCTCTATGAAGCCCTTGTTTGATAGACCGTTTGCTGCTTTAAATCTGAGAAGCGCCAGGGTGGCACTCAACTTGGAATATTTCTTTTTGCAACCTGGATACAATTCTTTCTTGGAGTCCGCATCAATGGTTGGCAGATCCTTGTACCCAATCATATCCTTTTTTGGGCCCTCGAAATCTGCAATCATAGCAGCAAAATCTGGCATATCAAGATCGTCGTCATCTGCGTCGACGTCTTGGTTTTCTAGTGGGCGTTTCGGCTTTCCGGTGTTCCATTGGTAGCTTGACACCTCTGCCCCGATGTTAGATTCAACATCCATGTGACACTGATGGGGGTTTGGCATCTCGCAGCCTTGGGTATCTTCATCCATGACCTCCTCTTCACCGTGTCTGGTCCAACGTGTATATCCATCCATGAATCTCCTAGAGACTAAGTGCCACTGGACATCTGCAACTTCATGTGACTCTGTATTGGCACAATCAGTACATGGACACAGGATGTAATCCGCATCACCAATTCTCCTCTTTGTACTTTCAGCCAAATTCATGAACTCTGTCACGCCACTGATAAAATCTGTGGTTTTTCGATTCTTCATCCATCGAGATCGTTCCATCTGCACCACACGAATGGTAATTAAAAACAAAACAACAACATTAATACACGGATTAACTGCTGCCCAAAGATGCGTGCATAAATCACAAGGTTTTATTTTCATAATTACCGAGGGCGCTCCATATTGTTATCCAGACGTGCAATGACAAAAATTAATGGCCAGTCAATTTACACGCAGAGTACTAGTACAACACTACCCTTAGGAATTGAATATCTTAATTAAGCCACTCACGAAAAGAATACCTTAATTAATTAGCCGCTCGGCGACCTCCACCCAGCAGACAGAGAAGCGCGATGCGGTGGCATGCCGAGACAGCAGGGTCGAGGAGCAAAGCTTAGTGCGGCTACCGCCTGAAGTTCGACCTCCACTATCCCGCCATCGACCGCGATGGATGTGCTCGAATCACGCCGCCGCCGACCTTGATGGTTGAGCTCTTTCTATCTCCCGCCGCAGACCGAGGATTGATCTCCTATGACGCCGCCACCGCCCACCGATCGACGATTGGCCTCTTCTCCGGTAGCCGCTGCCTAGGCCGCCGCGGCCATCTCTATATGCAGAGCGGCTGATTTTTTTGACGGATATCCGCAGAGCGGCTGTTTACACGGTATAACTGTAACTAAATTATATGGACAGGGTAGTACATCACATACGGTTATGTAACGACAACCGTGTCTAACCTATGTTGTCTTCTCACACGGTTTGGTGCGGAAATCGTGTGTGACGTTGTAATACCTAACACAAACGACATGTATAAACAGTGTGCCGTATACAACATATAGTGCCATAAGTAGTTCCCGTCCGTTAGCTTATCCCCACAGTTTCCCTATTTCCCCCAAATCCCTACATAGCCTCCAAATTCCCTCGCGTGGTGCTGACATTGGGGGAATGCGGACGAGTGGTGCTGATGGTTTCGGTGCGGCTACTCCTACTCGTATCGCCGCCACGACGGCGGTTGCCGCCGAGCACTTGCCTAAGGTCATCAGAAGGCAGGTGTACTACGGATCCGAATCGTCCTGTCAGGTTCCAATCTATCCCGATCTTTTTCAGCATGTCCAAAGTATAGCTCCTTGCTGAATCCGTCCTGAATGACCCCCCCCAGAAAGCGATCTGCCGCCGGATCCGGAGCATGACTCCAGACTCCCGCAACATGAGTTCGACTCCGAGTTTTGCGCCACCGATAAGTACCAAAAGCTGAGTTGTGTGCACGGGCACACTCCCGCTCGACGTGTATGCACGGAGGGATTCGACATTGGCAGGCGGTTTCTCAGTTGCCCCTTAGAGGTTAGTGCTAAGTTCATCATTTTACTTTAGTTAATGCCACCGCTCATCCTGAATACTATTTAACATTGGCAGGGATATGAGGATTGTGCCTTTGTTAACTGGCTGGATGAAGAATGGCATGGCAGGGCTCGGAGTGTTATCACCAAGCTCGCAGAAGATAACATAAAGCTGAAGAAGAAACTGGCTGATCTGGAATGTACAATCAGTACGATGAAGCAAGAAAGAATCAATCACAGGCAACAGATAAAGCAAGAGACAAGAAGGAACTAGCATGTGTAGTTGTGGTTGTCGCATTAGCCATGTTCTATGCGCTGTTTGCAATGATGATTAGGGGTTTTGTTTGACAGTATTGCTAAAGAACATCTAGATGTGCTCTAAGTAATGCACATCTAGGTCCTATGCCATTGATGTTACGCGAAGATTCGTGCAGATATATTCCTTTGTCTTTTTTTCTTTTCCTTTGTAGTTTGATTATTACTGCTTTATCAATAAGAAGAGCTCAATGTATTGCTTGCCAACTGTCCTACTCCATTCGTACCGGTACCGGTGCATAATCCCAAAACTCGTTCCTTGTTTTTGTCCTGAAAAAATAAACCAGCCAAATAGCCAATAGGAGTCCTGCGCAACCCCGAGAATTTGGAGCGACTGGGTACAAATAATTGCGGTTGATTATATCAGCGGTTAGATAATACGTCAACCCCTGCTTCAATTGGCATTTCCTCTTCTCTGCATACCCCGCTTAAGTGTCCACCATCTTCATCGTCCCCGGCAGGCTGCGCTACACACTGGCACACACTCTGCAGCCATGTCGAGTGACAACGAGGACGACAGTTCGGCCAGCAGTCTGGCACCCGATGATAGGTCAACATCGGAATCATCCCGCTCGTCTTCCATGAGTCCGGCGTTGAGCCCAGACCTCGATTATATCCGAATCATGGAAGGGACGTCGCCTCCGGAGTCATCAGACGACAACCAGATGGACAAGGAGCCGTCGGAGGACGGAGAAGAGGACGACGATGATGATGAGGAATGGCCGAACAAGGAGGAGGAGGACGACGACAGCAACGACGATGACGACGGCGGCGGCAATGAAAAGCCAACCGTCAGCGGCAAGAAGCATCCTCACCAAGACGATGTCGCGGGGCCATCCAACAACAACAACAAGAAGAAGAAGGACTAAATTAAGCAAACTGTACATATCTCTGTTTCCATTTGCTCATATTAATTTGTTATCTCTGTTTATCCTGTCAATCTCATCGCAGACCGTTAGTAATACGTATTCGACAGAGATCTTCTACATTATCGCCCACAGATTGGTTTGTTGAACCATGTGCCCTGACGAGCACACAATTCACAAAAAAAGACCGTATGGGCTGTCTATAATGATCGCACACAATTATGATTACCGACCTGTTTGCCGGGTATCACACACATCTTGTTACGCCGAATCGTTTGTGTTCACCTCGATCATCGCAAACAGTTCATCGGAGCGAACTGTATGCCGTATATCGCACACACATTGATATGGCTGCCCGTTTCTGTTGTTTTGTCTAATTGCAAACAGTTCGTATGGATCAACCGTATGCCCAGCATCGCACACGCAACTAAAATCTGAACCGTGTTTGATGCATCGGTCATCGCAAACGTTTTGCACCTTTTTTGAAGGTTTTTTTACATCACCGTTTGCGATTATTGCATCGCACACAGTTTCGTCGAAGGGTCTCTGATCGTAGTGTCGCGTTAGCAGCATCCTGCAGTAGTGCACTTTCGATTAGCATGAAACCGAAGAACTTTTGTAAAACACTAAGTTACCTCAATGGGGATATGAATGTCCCCAACAATAAGCATTTCATATTTCTTTTTAACAGTAGGTAGCGGTAGTTGAAAACTTCCAATAGTGATTGTCGAAGATTTTTCAATAACATTAATACCATTCACTTGGAATTGTTTCTTCGGAAAGTGCACCGTATGCTCATTACCATTGATATGAAAAGTGACCTTGCTTTTATTGCAATCAATAACAGCCCCTGCAGTATTCAAGAAGGGTCTACCAAGGATAATCGACATGTTGTCGTCCTCGGGCATCTCAATTATAACAAAGTCAGTCAAAATAGTAACATTAGCAACAACAACGGGCACATCCTCACAAATACCGATAGGTATGGCTGTTGATTTGTCAGCCATTTGCAAGGATATTTCAGTAGGTGTGAGTTTATTCAAATCAAGTCTTTTATATAAAGAGAAAGGCATAACACTAACACCAGCTCCCAAATCACATAAAGCAGTTTTCACATAATTTCTTTTGATGGAGCAAGGTATAGTTGGTATTCCCGGATCTCCAAGCTTTGTAGGTACTCCATCTTTAAAAGTATAATTAGCAAGCATGGTGGAGGTTTCAGTTTCTGGTATTTTTCTTTTATTGGTGATGATGTCTTTCATGTACTTTGCATAAGGAGGCATTTTTAAGATATCAGTCAAGCGAGTACGCAAAAAGACTGGCCTCAGCATTTCAGCAAAGCGTTCAAATTCTTCATCATCTTTCTTTTTAGTTGACTTACGTGGAAATGACATAGGTTTTTGAACCCATGGTTCTCTTTCTTTATCGTGTTTTCTAGCAACAAAGTCTCTTTCATCATATCTTTTATCTTGGGTTGTGGGTTATCAAGATCAACTGCTAGTTCTATCTCAACATCATTGTTTGGTCCTTTATTATTTGGTTGAGTATCTTCATGAACCTCATCATTATCTTTTTCATTATCAGAAGGTGAGTGTTCACTACCAGATTGAGTTTCAGCATCAGAGATAGAAACTTCATTATCATTATCAGGAGGTTTTTCTACTTCAGGTTCACTAGAGGCATGCAAAGTCCTATCATTTTTCTTCTTCTTTTTCTTTTTAGAAGGACTACGTGCATCAGTGTCAACTCTTTGAGAGTCTTGTTCAATTCTTTTTGGGTGTCCCTCAGGATAAAGTGGTTCCTGAGTCATCCTACCTCCCCTAGTCACTACTCTAACAGCATGATCATTGATATTATTATTCATTTCATCTAACAACTCTCTTTGAGATTTAGCAACTTGTTCTAACTGAGTTTGAACCATAGAAGCATGCTTTCCTACACCTCTAACATCATTTGAGATTCTAAATAACAAGTCACTCAAGCGAGCAATCATATCAGAATTGTATCTCAACTGTTTCATAACATTTGCATTGAAGTGATCTTGCTTTCTAATGTAATTTTCAAACTCATAAAGGCATTGGCTAGGATGCATATTGTGAGGATTATCATTATCATTGAATTTCATTAGAGAATTTACCTCTACCACCTTATGTGGTGGTGGTGTATCAAGCCCATGTATCTCTTCAATAGGAGGTAAAATTTTAACATCCTCTGCTTTAATACATTTTTCCTTCATAGATTTCTTTGCCTCTTGCATATCTTCGGGACTGAGATATAAGATACCCCTCTTCTTTGGAGTGGGTTTAGGTGGTGGTTCAGGAAGAGTCCAATCATCATAATTTTTCAATATGTTATTCAATAATTCTTCAGCTTGCCCAATAGTTCGTTCCGTGAAAACACAACCAGCACAACTATCTAGGAAATCCCTAGAAGTATCGGTTAGTCCATTATAGAAGATATCAAGTATTTTATTTTTCTTAAGAGGATGATCAGGCAAAGCATTAAGCAATTGGAGAAGCCTCCCCCAAGCTTGTGGGAGACTCTCTTCTTCAATTTGCACAAAGTTAAATATTTCCTGCAAGGCAGCTTGTTTCTTATGAGCAGGGAAATATTTTTCAGAGAAATAGTAAATCATATCCTGGGGACTACGCACACAACTAGGAGCAAGAGTATTATACCAAGATTTAGCATCACCCTTTAATGAGAAAGGAAACAATTTGAGAATATAATAGTAGCAAATTTTCTCATCATGAGCAAAAAGGGTGGCTATATCATTCAACTTAGTAAGATGTGCCACAACAATTTCAGTTTCATAACCATGGAAAGGATCAGATTCAACCAAAGTAATTAAATCTGGGTCGACAGAGAATTCATAATCCTTATCATCAACAAAGATAGGTGAAGTAGCAAACTGAGGATCACATTTCATTTTAGCATTCAAAGTCTTTTCTTTATACTTGCATAGTAATTTTTCTAGATCATCTCTATCCTTACAAGCAAGAATGTCTCTAGTTGCCTCCTCATTCATAACATAGCCTTTTGGTACCTTTGGCAATTAATATCTAGGAGGGCTAGTTCTAATAGGTGTTTCAAGATTTTCAGTTTCAAGCTCATCATCAGTTTCAACAATCTCATGCTGTCTTACTCTAGCAATTTGTTCATCAAGAAATTCTCCTAGTGGCACATTATCATCAAGCAAGGTACTAGCATCATCATGAGTGGCATTCATAGCAGAAGTAGCATCATCAATAACTTGCGACATATCAGAATTGATAGCATGTGGTGGTGCTGCAAGTCTACTTATAACAGAAGGTGAATCTAAAGTGGAGCTGGATGGCAGTTCCTTACCTCCCCTCGTCTTAGATGGAAAAATCTTAGTCTTAGCATCCTTCAGATTCTTCATAGAGATAATTTGATAATAATCCCAAGTGACTCAACAAATATAGCTATGGTCCCCGGCAACGGCGCCAGAAAAAGGTCTTGATAACCCACAAGTATAGGGGATCGCAACAGTTTTTGAGGGCAGAGTATTCAACCCAAATTTATTGATTCGACACAAGGGGAGCTAAAGAATATTTGCAAGTATTAGCAGCTGAGTTGTCAATTCAACTACACCTGGAGATTAATTATCTACAGCAAAGTGATCAGTAGCAAAGTAGTATGATAGTTTTGATAATAGTAGCAACGGCAATAGTGACAGTAACAGTGATAGCAGTAGTTTTGTAGCAAGTGCAATAGTAACAGTAGCAGTAGTAACTTAGCAAGATCAATATGTAGGAAAAATCGTAGGCATTGGATCGGTGATTCGTTGGATGATATTCATCATGTGACAGTCATAACCTAGGGCGATATGGCACTAGCTCCAGTTCATAAATATAATGTAGGCATGTATTCCATAAATAGTCATACGTGCTTATGGAAAGAACTTGCATGACATCTTTTGTCCTACCCTCCCGTGGCAGCGGGGTCCATATTGGAAACTAAGGGATATTAAGGCCTCCTTTTAATAGAGAACCGGAACAAAGCATTAACACACGGTGAATACATGAACTCCTCAAACTACGATCATCACCGGGAAGTGTCCCGACTATTGTCACTACGGGGTTGCCGGATCATAACATGTAGTAGGTGACTATAACTTGCAAGATCGGATCTAGAACATGGATATAATGGTGATAACATAAATGGTTCAGATCTGAATTCATGGCACCCGGGCCCAAAGTGTCAAGCATTAAGCATAGCAAAGTCATAGCAACATCAATCTCAGAGCATAATGGATACTAGGGATCAAGCCCTAACAAAACTAACTCGTTTACATGATGAATCTCATCCAACTCCTCACCGAGCAGCGAGCCTACGAAGGAATTACTCACTCCCGGTGGAGAGCATCATGGAATTGGCGATGGAGAAGGGTTGGTGATGACGAAGATCGAAGATCCCCCTCTCTGGAGCCCCAAACGGACTCCAGATCTGGCCTCCCGATGAAGAACAAGAGGTGGCGGCGGCTCCATCTCGTGAAACGCGATAATTCTTTCTCCCTGATTTTTTTCTGGAAAAATAGGATTTTATAGCGTCGGTTTCAGGGTCTGCTGGGCCACCAGATGGGGACAACCCACCTGGGCGCGCCTGGAGGGGGTGGCGCGCCCTGGTGGGTTGTGCCCACCCAGGTGCCCCCCTCCGGTGGTTCTTGGCTCCAGTATTTTTCTTTTATTGTATAAAAATTCCTCGCAAAGTTTCGTTCCATTCCGATAACTTTTATTTCTGCACAAAAACAACACCATGGTAGTTTTACTGAAAACAACATCAGTCCGGGTTAGTTTCATTCAAATCATGCAAATTAGAGTCCAAAACAAGAGGAAAAGCGTTCGGAAAAGTAGATACGACGGAGATGTATCACTGAGCAATTGTAGGGTGTTTATCAAACCTCCACTGAAGTTCCTCGAAAACACACACACACACACACACATCCACTAAAGTTGACGAATTTTTACATGCACAATAGAAACATGACATACATAAAGAACTTGTATAGAGAAAGATTTGCCGAGCGGTTCTTCCACAAACTTAGCTTCGCAACGAAGTGGCACATAGTACACTAAAAAATATGAATAGGCACATACATATATGTCTATGGGGATAATCCTAGACAACATAACCAGACCAGGCGCCATGGGTGACGTCTCCGAGCCTAATCAGTTGTAGAGCAAGCAATACATGATCGAAATGCGTTATACCATGCCGCTTAATAAACCACAAAGAGCGCACTTGATTGACTTTGTTTTACTAAGTTGTCATGCTTCATTGCCGCCTAGCTAGCAAAAGCTCAAGAACAAATTAGGCAGTAGAACATGTTCATCTAGTTTTGCATTTAACTATGAAAGGCTATATCTAAGCATGGACCAGATTCGTTGACTTAACGTGAGGTGACTTAGTGCCACCGACATGTGGGCCAATTGATCTGTGGCACCGCACATCAGTGACCCTAAGTTGCCCGACATTAAGTCAACCAATCCCCGCCCATCTCAACAGGGTCTAGAATAAGGACCATGTATTTTTTATACCATTTATAGTATTTTGAAATATTTATAATAAAAAGTGGAGTCAACCAAAAGAGAATGTTTTTGCCAAAGACTAACAACTTTATATGACTTTGAAATAATGAAGGCAATATAAGAGATTAATCCAATGTGCCATCGAAGCACTATTTCACCAAAGTTCAATTCTTCCAGCAGTCATGCATTACACGGATATATAAACAAAAATACCTTTTCGCAATGTCTACACTACAATTCAAAATTAAAGATCCCAATTATTGCTTTCGTATTTAACTTCCCCTCTTCCCAAGTATGATCCAGATAAATTGTTATGTCCAATAAAGACAAGTCATCTACATCATGTTATAGAGTTTAGGAACAGGAATACCTCTTACCTAGAGACTGGAGCATCCCTTCTTCTCCATAATTAGTAGTACATTTAACCTTTCGTTCTTCCCAAGTGAGTTTTAGTCTATGATAAAGTTTCTATTCGGTCACAATAAATAATTTGCATCACACAAAAGAAAAAAATATAGAATTTCAAGAGGGGAATACCTCTTTATATAGAGCCCTGATCATCTCCTGTTTTAAATAGTTGGTAATGTTGACAGGCCATCAGAACTATGATGACCAATCATTAATACTTCACACTACCTAAGCAAGAGCAAAAATGAATTAGTAGTGGACTCTCACTTGCTGCATATGTTACGAGATAAAAACGAAAATCTAATATGGCCGATAGCAGACAAGATTCTAGCGTAAGTGAAAGGACGACACACTCAAGTAGTATAAATAACATTGAAGCTGCACCGGACATCACATTTTTTTATTGCAGAACATCTATTCAATCACTAATACATGCTATGGAGGCACCAACTTCGCTGCATTACATACATGTAGTGCTTTCCTCGGATGAACCCCAGACTGCTAGGTAAAAACTGTAACCAGCACAAGAATTAGCATGAATTGGACGCATAAGGCTTAGTAATGTTAAAATTGAAAATACTTGCATCTACAATATTGTATCTCTGGTGCTTGCTACATAGCAAGATCTTGAAAATTATTGAAATTTTCTCTCTTCATATTTGTAAATGCAACAATGTCGCCAATAAAGAAATTCAACTGTACCATATGATCCATATGATCAACAAAGAGACCATGAAGGAGACCGCCGAGTCACCTACACAGGACGATAGGGGACCAAAGTCACACCCGTTGAGTTCGCCGCATGAGTTGCTTGCCAGCGGTGAGGTATGGTGTCGTGGAAGGCACATCGGCAGGGGGGACATGCTACTTCCTGAGCTTGCGTTGATTTTTCCCTTGAAGAGGAAAGGGTGATGCAGCAAAGTAGAGATAAGTATTTCCCTCAGTTAAGAACCAAGGTATCAATCCAGTAGGAGGCACAAGCAAGTCCCCAATATATGCACATGCACAAACTAACAAGCACTTGCACAGAACGCAAAAAAGGGGTTGTCAATCCCTTCACGGTCACGAACAAGAGTGAGATCTAAAAGAGATAGGTATAAAAGATAAATAAAAGGCAAACTAGAGTAAATATAAATAAATTGCAGCAAGGTATTTTTTGGTTTTTTGGTTTATAGATCTGAAAATATATGATGGAAAATAGACTCGGGGGCCATAGGTTTCACTAGAGGCTTCTCTCTTGAAGAAAACATACGGTGGGTAAACAAATTACTGTTGAGCAATTGATAGAAAAGTGCATAATTATGAAGACATCTAAGGCAATGATCATGAATATAGGCATCACGTCCGTAACAAGTAGACCAACTCCTACCTGCATCTACTACTATTACTCCACACATCGACTGCTATCCAGCATGCATCTAGTGAATTAAGTTAACAAGAACGGAGTAACGCCTTAAGGAAGATGACATGATGTAGAGGGATAAACTCAAGCAATATGATATAAACCCCATCCTTTTATGCTTAATGGCAACAATACAATACATGCCTCGCTACCCCTTCTGTCACTGGGTGAGGACACCGCAAGATTGAACCCATCACAAAGCACCTCTCCCATTGCAAGAAAAACCAATCTAGTTGGCCAAACCAAATCGATAGATCAGAGAGAAATACAAAGCTATCTCAATCATGCATAAAAGAGTTCAGAGAAGACTCAAATAATATTCATAGATAATCTGATCACAAATCCACAATTCATCGGATCTCAACAAACGCACCTGATACGTCTCCAACGTATCTATAATTTTTGATTGTTCCATGCTATTATATTATCTATCTTGGATGTTTTATATGCATTTATATGCTATTTTATATGATTTTTGGGACTAACCTATTGACCTAGAGCCCAGTGCCAGTTTCTGTTTTTTCCTTGTTTTTGAGTTTTACAGAAAAGGAATATCAAACGGAGTCCAAATGACCTGAAAATTTACGGTGATTTTTTATGGACCAGAAGAAGCTCCCGAAGCAAAAGAGTTGGGCCAGAAGAGTCCCGAGGCCACCACAAGGGTGGAGGGCGCGCCCCCCTAGGACGCGCCCTCCGTCCTTGTCATCGCCTCGTGGGCCCCCTTGACTTGTCCCCGACGCCCACACCTCTTATAAATCCCAAAAACCCCAGAACAAAACCTAGATCGGGAGTTCCGCCGCCGCAAGCCTCTGTAGCCACCAAAAACCAATCGGGACCCTGTTCCGACACCCTGCTGGAGGGGGAAATCATCATCGATGGCCATCTTCATCATCCCGGCGCTCTACATGACGAGGAGGGAGTAGTTCACCCTCGGGGCTGAGGGTATGTACCAGTAGCTATGTGTTTGACCTCTCTCTCTCGTGTTCTTGATTTGGCACGATCTTGATGTACCACGAGCTTTGCTATTATAGTTGGATCTTATGATGTTTCTCCCCCTCTACCTTCCTGTAATGGATTGAGTTTTCCCTTTGAAGTTATCTTATCGGATTGAGTCTTTAAGGATTTGAGAACACTTGATGTATGTCTTGCATGTGCTTATCTATGGTGACAATGGGATATTCACATGATCCACTTGATGTATATTTTGGTGATCAACTTGCGGGTTCTGTGACCTTGTGAACTGATGCATAGGGGTTGGCACATGTTTTCGTCTTGACTCTCCGGTAGAAACTTTGGGGCACTCTTTGAAGTCCTTTGTGTTGGTTTGAATAGATGAATCTGAGATTGTGTGATGCATATCGTATAATCAAACCCGCAGATACTTGTGGTGACATTGGAGTGTCTAGGTGACATTAGGGTTTTTGTTGATGTGTGTCTTAAGGTGTTATTTTAGTACGAACTCTAGGGCTGTTTGTGACACTTATAGGAATAGCCCAATAGATCGATCAGAAAGAATATCTTGTAGGTGGTTTCGTACCCTACAATAATCTCTTCGTTTGTTCTCCGCTATTAGTGACTTTGGAGCGACTCTTTGTTGCATGTTGAGGGGTTGTTATATGATCTAATTATGTTACCATTGTTGAGAGAACTTGCACTAGTGAAAGTATGAACCCTAGGCCTTGTTTCGAAGCATTGCAATACCATTTTCGCTCACTTTTGTTACTAGTTACCTTGCTGTTTTTATATTTTCAGATTACAAAAACCTATATCTACCATCCATATTGCACTTGTATCACCATCTCTTCGCCGAACTAGTGCACCTATACAATTTATCACTGTATTGGGTGTGTTGGGGACACAAGAGACTCTTTGTTATTTGGTTGCAGGGTTGTTTGAGAGAGACCATCTTCATCCTACGCCTCCCATGGATTGATAAACCTTAGGTCATCCACTTGAGGGAAATTTGCTACTGTCCTACAAAACTATGCGCTTGGAGGCCCAACACGAGTCTACAAGAAGATGGTTGCGTAGTAGACATCAAGCTCTTTTCTGGCGCCGTTGCCGGGGAGGCTAGGTAAGCGGCACTCACATCCCGTCCACGAAGCTCTTTTCTGGCGCCGTTGCCGGGGAGGTGAGTGCTTGAAGGTATATCTTTAGATCTTGCAATTGAATCTTTTAGTTTCTTGTTTTATCACTAGTTTAGTCTATAAAAGAAAACTACAAAAAAATGGAATTGAGGTTCCCTCATATGCTTCATCTTTTTAATATCTTTCATGAAAATGATGGAAAGGAAAATTGTGCTCAAGTGCTAGAAGAAGAAGTCAATAAAATGTTTGGCACTAAATCTCTGAATGATGAGCATGATTGCAATGTTGTTGGTATGAATTCTTTGAATATCCATGATGCTAATGATATGCAAAGCCATAAGCTTGGGGATGCTATGTTTGACGAAGATGATATTTTTAGTCCCCCAAGTTTTGATGAGAATATTTATTATGATGATAGCATGCCTCCTATTTATGATGATTATATTGATGAAAGTGGGTTTGGAAGAGTGTCAACTCTAGGTACTAATGATCCCACTATTTTGGAGGGTGTTGAATCTTTTTACAATATTGATGAAAGTGGATTTGGAGAGGTCATGACTTTATTTAGTGATGAATCCACTATTTCAGAAGAGGTTCCAATTGATTATGAGAACAAAGTTGCTATGTATGATGATTATTGTGATGACATGTATGCTATAAAGAATAATGATAAGCATGAAACTTGTCATCATGTTTTTAATTTTCAATTGGATTATGCCTCACATGATAGTTATTTTGTTGAATTTGCTCCCACTATTATGAATGAGAAGAATTTTGCTTATGTGGAGAGTAATAAATTTTCTATGCTTGTGGATCATGAAAATAATGCTTTATGTGATAGTTATATTGTTGAATTCATTCATGATGCCACTGAAAATTATTATGAGAGAGGAACTTATGCTTCTACATATTGCAATAATATCAAGTTTCCTCTCTATGTGTTGAGAATTTTGAAGTTATACTTGTTTTGCCTTCCTATGCTAGTTGATTCTTGTTCCCATAAGTTATTTGCTCAAAAAATCCCTATTCATAGGAAGTGGGTTAGACTTAAATGTGCTAGTAATATTCTTCATGATGCTCTCTTTGTGTTTCAATTCTTATCTTCTATGTGAGCATCATTGAAATCATCATGCCTAGCTAAAAAGGCATTAAAGAAAAGCGCTTGTGGGAGACAACCCAATATTTTACCCCTACTGTTTTTGTGTGTTCACATGATTAGGCTACTGTAGTAATCATGTTTTATATCTTTTGTTTCAATAAAGTGCCAAGTAAAGCCTTTGGGATAGTGTGGATGATAGTTGACTTGATTCTGTGCAAAAACAGAAACTTTTGCGTCCAGTACAGAAATTCCTATATTTCACTGGGACGTGGAAATATTCTGAATTTTTTACATTTGATTAGTATACAAATTTTATAAGTTGTCCTAAGTTTTCAGAATATTTGGAGTTACATAAGTATGACCTTATTTCAGATCTTTACAGACTGTTCTGTTTTTGACAGATTCTGTTTTCAATGCATAGTTTGCTTGTTTTCTAGTTTCTATGGCTTATATTGCTCAATATAAATTGTAGAAATGATAGGGTACAGTAGTAATCATGTGTGAAAAAAATTTAATCTTGTCTTGACAATACGAAAGTGAATGATTTGTTTTATTATACTAACGGATCTCACGAAGGTTTTGTTAAGTTTTGTGTGATTGAAGTTTTCAAGTTTTCGGTGAGATATCGATATGAGGAGAATAAGGAGTGACAAGACCCTAAGCTTAGGGATTCCCAAGGCACCCCTAGGTAATATTCAAGGAAGATCCAAGCAACTAAGCTTGGGGATGCCCCGGAACACATCCCCTCTTTCGTCTCCAACATTATCGGTAACCTTACTTGGAGCTATATTTTTATTTGTCACATGATATGAGTTTTGCTTGGAGCATCATTTTATTTTATTAGTATTTGATTTCTGTTATTTAGAGTAATGTTTTTCATCTTTTAGTTCAATAAAAAGGTCAAGTGTAGCCTTTACCATGCTTATTTTGCAAGTCTACATGTTGCTGTATTGAAAACAGAAAGTTTTCTATTGTTGTCTGAATTCTTCTGGAAAGTCAGAACATGATAAAATCTTGAAATTTTTACACGTTAAGAAATAAGAAATTTTATATAGTGTGGAAATGTTTCAGATTTTTTGGAGTTATGTAAGTATGAGTACAATTGCACTCTTTAAAGACTGTCCTGTTTTGACAGATTGCTGTTATGTTTGCATTGTTTGCATATGTTTGCTTGTTTAATGATTCTATTTGAGGATAGGAGTATTAAATATGCAGAGGCATTTAGTATGAAATGTTAAATAATAATTTTAGTGATTTGCTACAGTAGAGAATGATAAGGTTTTGCATTTGATTTATACTAACTTACCTCACGAGTTTTTGTTGAGTTTTGTGTGGATGAAGTTTTTAAGATTTAGGGAAACCGTGATATAAAAGGAATTAAGAAGACACAAAAGCTCAAGCTTGGGGATGCCCAAGGCATCCCTAATTAATATTTCAAGGAGTCTCAAGCATCTAAGCTTGGGGATGCCCCGGTTGGCATCCCACATTTCTTCTTCAACAATGATCGGTTAGTATCGGTTGAGCCTAAGTTTTTACTTCTTCACATGATGTGTGCTATTTTCAGAAAGTCATTTTATTTTATTTTGCTTGCTGTTTGAATAAAGTACTTAAGATCTGAAATTCTTAAATGTTAGAGAGTCTTCACATAGTTACATAATTATTCGACTACTCATTGATGTTCACTCATATCTTTTGGAGTAGTTTGTCATTTGCTCTAGTGCTTCACTTATATCTTTTTAGAGCATGGCGGTGGTTTTATTTTGAAGGAATTTATGAACTCTCATGCTTCACTTATATTATTTTGAGAGTCTCTAAACAGCATGGTAATTTGCTTTGGTTATGAATTTAGTCCTAATATGATGGGCATCCAAGAGGGATATAATAAAAACTTTCATATAAAAGTGCATTGAATACTATGAGAAGTTTGATTCCTTATGATTGTTTTGAGATATAAATATGGTGATATTAGAGTCATGCTAGTGAGTAATTGTGGATTGGTAGAAATACTTGTGTTCAAGTTTGTGATTCCCGTAGCATGCACGTATGGTGAACCGTTATGTGATGAAGTCGGAGCATGATTTATTTATTGATTGTCTTCCTTATGAGTGGCGGTCGGGGACGAGCGATGGTCTTTTCCTACCAATCTATCCCCCTAGGAGCATGCACGTAGTACTTCGTTTTGATTACTAATAGATTTTTGCAATAAGTATGTGAGTTCTTTATGACTAATGTTGAGTCCATGGATTATACGCACTCTCACCCTTCCACCATTGCTAGCCTCTCTAGTATCGCGCAACTTTCGCCGATACCATAAACCCATCATATACCTTCCTAAAAACAGCCACCATACCTACCTATTATGGAATTTCCATAGCCATTCCGAGATATATTGCCATGCAACTTTCCACCGTTCCGTTTATTATGACACGCTTCATCATTGTCTTATTGCTTTGCATGATCATGTAGTTGACATCGTATTTGTGGCAAAGCCACCGTTCATAATTCTTTCATACATGTCACTCTTGATTCATTGCACATGCCGGTACACTTCCGGAGGCATTCATATAGAGTCATATTTTGTTCTAAGAATCGAGTTGTAATTCTTGAGTTGTAAGTAAATAAAAGTGTGATGATCTTCATTATTAGAGCATTGTCCCATGTGAGGAAAGGATGATGGAGACTATGATTCCCCCACAAGTTGGGATGAGACTCCGGACAAAAAAAAGAGGCCAAAAAAAAGAGAGAGCACAAAAAAAAAACCAAAAAAAAATGAGAGAAAAAGAGAGAAGGGGCAATGCTACTATCCTTTTACCACACTTGTGCTTCAAAGTAGCACCGTGATCTTCATGATAGAGAGTCTCCTATGTTGTCACTTTCATTTACTAGTGGGAATTTTTCATTATAGAACTTGGCTTGTATATTCCAATGATGGGCTTCCTCAAATTGCCCTAGGTATTCGTGAGCAAGCGAGTTGGATGCACACCCACTTAGTTTCTTTTTGAGCTTTCATACACTTATAGCTCTAGTGCATCCGTTGCATCGCAATTCCTACTCACTCACATTGATATCTATTGACGGGCATCTCCATGGCCCGTTGATATGCCTAGTTGATGTGAGACTATCTCCTTCTTTTTGTCTTCTCCACAACCACCATATTCTATTCCACCTATAGTGCTATATCCATGGCTCACGCTCATGTATTGCGTGAAAGTTGAAAAGGTTTGAGAACACCAAAAGTATGAAACAATTGCTTGGCTTGTCATCGGGGTTGTGCATGATTTAATACTTTGTGTGATGAAGATTGAGCATAGCCAGACTATATGATTTTGTAGGGAAAACTTTCTTTGGCCATGTTATTTTGAGAAGACATAATTGCCTTGTTAGTATGCTTGAAGTATTATTGTTTTTATGTCAATATTAAACTTTTGTTTTGAATCTTATGGATCTGAATATTCATGCCACAATAAAGAAAATTACATGGATAAATATGATAGGTAGCATTCCACATCAAAAATTCGGTTTTTATCATTTACCTACTCGAGGACGAGCAGGAATTAAGCTTGGGGATGCTTGATACGTCTCTAACATATCTATAATTTTTGATTGTTCCATGCTATTATATTATCTATCTTGGATGTTTTATATGCTATTTTATATGATTTTTGGGACTAATCTATTAACCTAGAGCCCAGTGCCAGTTTCTGTTTTTTCCTTGTTTTTGAGTTTTACAGAAAAGGAATATCAAGCGGAGTCCAAATGACCTGAAAATTTACGGTGTTTTTTTATGGACCAGAAGAAGCCCCTGAAGCAAAAGAGTTGGGCCAGAAGAGTCCCGAGGCCACCACAAGGGTGGAGGGCGCGGCCCCCCCTAGGGCGCGCCCTCCGTCCTTGTCGTCGCCTCGTGGGCCCCCTTGACTTGTCCCCGACACCAACACCTCTTATAAATCCCAAAAACCCCAGAACAAAACCTAGATCGGGAGTTCCGCCGCCGCAAGCCTCTGTAGCCACCAAAAACCAATCGGGACCCTCTTCCGGCACCCTACCGGAGGGGGAAATCATCACCGATGGCCATCTTCATCATCCTGGCGCTCTCCATGACGAGGAGGGAGTAGTTCACCCTCGGGGCTGAGGGTATGTACCAGTAGCTATGTGTTTGATCTCTCTCTCTCTCGTGTTCTTGATTTGGCACGATCTTGATGTACCGCGAGCTTTGCTATTATAGTTGGATCTTATGATGTTTCTCCCCCTCTACCGTCTTGTAATGGATTGAGTTTTCCCTTTGAAGTTATCTTATCGGATTGAGTCTTTAAGGATTTGAGAACACTTGATGTATGTCTTGCATGTGCTTATCTGTGGTGACAATGGGATATTCACGTGATCCACTTGATGTATGTTTTGGTGATCAACTTGCAGGTTCTATGACCTTGTGAACTTATGCATAGGGGTTGGCACACGTTTTCGTCTTGACTCTCCGGTAGAACCTTTGGGGCACTCTTTGAAGTTCTTTGTGTTGGTTTGAATACATGAATCTGAGATTGTGTGATGCATATCGTATAATCAAACCCGCGGATACTTGTGGTGACATTGGAGTATCCAGGTGACATTAGGGTTTTGGTTGATGTGTGTCTTAAGGTGTTATTTTAGTACGAACTCTAGGGCTGTTTGTGACACTTATAGGAATAGCCCAATAGATCGATCAGAAAGAATAACTTTGAGGTGGTTTCGTACCCTACAATAATCTCTTCGTTTGTTCTCCGCTATTAGTGACTTTGGAGTGACTCTTTGTTGCACATTGAGGGATTGTTATATGATCTAATTATGTTACCATTGTTGAGAGAACTTGCACTAGTGAAAGTATGAACCCTAGGCCTTGTTTCGAAGCATTGCAATACCGTTTTCACTCACTTTTGTTACTAGTTACCTTGCTGTTTTTATATTTTCAGATTACAAAAACCAATATCTACCATCCATATTGCACTTGTATCACCATCTCTTCGCCGAACTAGTGCACCTATACAATTTATCATTGTATTGGGTGTGTTGGGGACACAAGAGACTCTTTGTTATTTGGTTGCAGGGTTGTTTGAGAGAGACCATCTTCATCCTACGCCGCCCACGGATTGATAAACCTTAGGTCATCCACTTGAGGGAAATTTGCTACTGTCCTACAAAACTCTGCGCTTGGAGGCCCAACACGAGTCTACAAGAAGAAAGTTGCGTAGTAGACATCAGCACTGCAAAAGAAGATTACATCGAATAGATCTCCAAGAACATCGAGGAGAACATTGTATTGAAGATCAAAGAGAGAGAAGAAGCCATCTAGCTACTAGCTATGGACCTATAGGTCTGTGGTAAACTACTCAGACATCATCAGAAGGGCAACAAGGTTGGTGTAGAGGTCCTCCGTGATCGAATCCCCCTCCGGCGAAGTGCCGGAAAAGGCCCCAAGATGGGATCTCATGGGAACAGAGGCTTGCGGCGGCGGAAAAGTATTTTTTTGGTGTGCCCTCTGGTATAGGGGAATATTTGGGAATATATAGTGGTGGACATAGGGTTCGATGGTCTCCGGGGGGCCCACAAGCCCTGGGGGTACCCCCCCTAGGGCGCGCTCCTACGGCTCGTGGCCTCCCCGTAGGGCTTCTGGCCTCCTCTCAAAGTCTTGTGGGTTTCTTCTGGTCCAAGAAAAATCACTGTAAAGTTTTATTCCGTTTGGACTCTGTTTGATATTCCTTTTCTGTAAAAGTCAAAAACAAGGAAAAAACAGAAACTGGCACTGGGCACTAGGTTAATAAGGTAGTCCCAAAAATAATATAAAATAGCATATTAATGCATATAAAACATTCAAAACAGATAATATAATAGCGTGGAACAATAAAAAATTATAGATACGTTGGAGACGTATCAAGCATCCCCAAGCTTAATTCCTGCTCGTCCTCGAGTAGGTAAATGATAAAAATAGAATTTTTGACGTGAAATGCTACCTAACATATTTATCAATGCAATTTTCTTTATTGGGGCATGAATATTCAGATCCATAAGATTCAAAACAAAATTTTAATATTGACATAAAAACAATAATACTTCAAGCATACTAATAAAGCAATCATGTCTTCTCAAAATAACACGGCCAAAGAAAGTTATCCCTACAGAATCATATAGTCTGGCTATGCTCTATCTTCATCACACAAAGTATTTCATCATGAACAACCCCGATGACAAGCCAAGCAATTGTTTCATACTTTTAATGTTCTCAAGCTTTTTCAACTTTCACGCAATACATGAGCATGAGCCATGGATATAGCACTATAGGTGGAATAGAATATGGTGGAGATTGTGATGAGAAGACAAAAAGGAGAAAGTCTCACATCAACTAGGCAAATTAATGGGATATGGAAATGCCTATCAATTGATATCGATGCAAGTGAGTAGGGATTGCCATGCAACGGATGCACTAGAGCTATATGTGTATGAAAGCTCAAAAAGAAACTAAGTGGGTGTGCATCCAACTGTTGGGGAACGTTGCATGGGAAACAAAAAATTTCCTACGCTCACCAAGATCAATCTAGGAGATGACCATCTACAAGAGGAGAGATTGGATATACATACCCTTGTAGATTGCTAAGCGGAAGCGTTAAGAAATGCGGTTGATGTAGTTGAACGTCTTCGCGATCCAATCACGATCCGTTCCGCGAACTCCCGATCAAAGTGCCTAACGGACGGCACCTCCGCATTCAACACACATATGGCTTGATGACGCCTTCACCTCCTTGATCTAGCGAGCGATGGTGAAGTAGTAGCTCGAGTCCTCCGGCAGCACAACGGCGTGATGGCGGTGGTGGTGGAGAAATCTCAGTAGGTGAAAGCACAAGTGCTCCCTGGGTGATTTTGGTAATTAATGTCAACATATCTCTTGTTGAACTAATGCTTTTATATAGTTTATTTCAGACAAGTTCAACAATCAACGGTGGCGTGGAAAGGACAAGAGGATGTGGAACCCCTTCAAAATGCTAAGGACACATATTGGCAAAAGCTCAAGACTCTTCATTTTACTTTTAGTGATCCAAGATCACATTCAGTCCATAGGAAAGCCAATACTATTAAAAGGGGATGAGGTGTTGCTTAATGGCTTGCTTGCTCAAAGTACTTAGTGATATTTCTCCAAATCCCTCAACCACTTTGTCATTCGAAATTTGTCCAAAACCCAAAGTCAAACTCGGCCCCACCGAAACATCCTATCCGGAGCCACCAAGTTCATATGACATAGCCACTGCCAGAAACCCTAACAGTTTGATCACACTGATACGGATCTTGGTCTCACCGAGATGGCCTTGCCAGCGCTCTGTGACTTGTTGCATTTATTTCGGTCTCATCAAGTTATGCAATCGGTCTCACCGAGTTGGCTTGACATTCGCTCTATTGTCTTTTACTTCACTTCGGTCTCACCGAGTTGATGCAATCGGCGCCACCGAGTTGATGTTTGCCCTAAGCCCTAGCACATTGGTCCCACCAAGTTGTTCCAGTCGGTCCCACCGAGATTCCTAACATTCACATTTTGAACTAAATCGGTCTCACCGAGTTCTTCTATTTGGTCTGACCGAGTTGGGTCAAATGTGTGTAACGGTTGGATTTTGTGTGGAGGCTATATATACCCCTCCACCCCCTTCTCCATTCGATAGAGAGCCATCAGAATGTGCCTACACTTCCAGCATACATTTTCTGAGAGAGAACCACCTACTCACGTGTTGAGATCAAGATATACCATTCCTACCACAAGAATCTTGATTTCTAGCCTTCCCCAAGTTGCTTTCCACTCAAATCATCTTTCCACCATATCCAAATCTGTGAGAGAGAGTTGAGTGTTGGGGAGTCTATCATTTGAAGCACAAGAGCAAGGAGTTCATCATCAACACACCATCTATTACCTTTTGGAGAGTGGTGTCTCCTAGATTGGTTAGGTGTCGCTCGGGAGCCTCCGAAAAGATTGTGGAGTTGAACCAAGAAGATTTGTAAGGGCAAGGAGATCGCATACTTCGTGAAGATCTACCCGAGTGAGGCAAGTCCTTCATGGGCAATGGCCATGGTGGGATAGACAAGGTTGCTTCTTCGTGGACCCTTCGTGGGTGGAGCCCTCCGTGGAATCGCGCAACCGTTACCCTTCGTGGGTTGAAGTCTCCATCAATGTGGATGTACGATAGCACCACCTATCGGAACCACGCCAAAAATCTCCGTGTCTACATTGCGTTAGCACACTCCAATCCCATCCATTTACATTCTTTCAAATAGCATGCTTTACTCTTTCCGCTGCATATACTCTTGCCATGCTTGCTTGAAATGTATTGTGAATGCTTAAACTTGTGATAAAACTCCACCTCAACTTGATAAAATTAAAAATTGTCACTTTTACTTGTTGAGGGTCTAATCACCCCCCTCTAGACCCCTCTTCTCGATCCTTTCAATTGCTATCAGTGCATTGGTCTCCATTGCTTTGGTTTAATCACCATTGGAGGAAGATGGATGAGTCTACGATTGGGAGTATTAGACGTAGAGTGTCTATGCTTGATGGAGAGTTCTACAATTCTTGGAAGAATGAGATTCTTGAGATTTCTAATGAATATGATTTGAACAAGTATATTACTATCCCTTGTGCGCCCCCATTGATCCCTTGCATCCTACCCCGATGAGTATCTTGACATGACCCGCAATCTTAGAACTATTGATCTCATCATTAGAGGATTGCCTAGAAATTTTCTTGTATGCTTGCCTACATTTGAATGTGCTTTTACTATATGGAAATATCTTGAGAAGCACTTTCCAAACTATTCCTTGAAAAATCTAGATGAGATTCTTCAAAAGTCCATTGCTTTTTCATGAAATGAATCCTAGTGATCCTAAATTTGATGATTGTCTATTTGAGCTCTGAGACCTTATGCGTGCCAAAGGAGATGTTGGAGTCATTAGTAGCATCATCTCACAAGTTATTAGGATTCATAAACATGCACATTGTCATGGTCATAAATCTAATGAATCACTCTCTCTAGGTGATGATCATTCACATGATGATGTTGAACATGGATATTATGATGAGGATGATGATAGTGACTTTGACCTTGATGAGTCAATGAGACACTTTGGTCTTATGGCTAACCTTCGTGGTTACATGGTCGGAGGAAAGGAATGGGTTCTCGATAGTGGATGTACTAATCATATGACCGGAGACAAGGACATGTTCCATGAGCTTGCAAAGAACGACGATCCACGCAAGTATGTCACTTTTGGAGATAACTCCAAGGGTAAGGTACTTGGCCTTGGTAAGGTGGCCATTTCCAATGATAGCTCTATCCAAAACTTCATGCTCGTTGAATCTCTTGGCTACAATTTACTTTCCGTATCTAGACTAGCTGACTTCGGTTTCAATGTTCTATTTACTGAAGTAGATTGCCAAGTGTTTCGAAGAGATAATCATAATATGGTCTTTACCAGTATTCGTAGAGGTGATCTATACATTGTTGATTTCACTAAGAGAGCTCAACCTCGTACTTGCTTAATTGCTAAATTTTCTAAAGGTTGGTTATGGCATAGAAGGTTAGGTCATGTGGGCATGTGAAATCTTGATAAGCTTATTAAAGGTGATCATATCCTTGGTGTTAAAGATGTCATATTTGACAAGGATAGACTTTACAGTTCTTGTCAAGCAGTAAAACAGGTTGGAGGAAGTCATCTCATGAAGAACATCATGACCACGAGAAGACCGCTTGAGCTACTTCACATGGATCTTTTTGGTCCCAACGCCTACAAGAGTCTCGGTGGTAACTCGTTCGGTTTGGTCATTGTTGACAATTTTTCAAGATTTACGTGGGTGTTCTTTCTTGATGATAAATCGCAGGTCCAAAAGATCTTCAAGAACTTTGCTAGGAAGGCCCAAAACCAATTTGAAGTGAAGATCAAGAAGGTTCGAAGCGACAATGGAACGGAGTTCAAGAACACCAATGTGGATATCTTTCTTGATGAAGAAGGGATTTCACATGAGTTCTCGGCTACGTACACACCTCAACAAAATGGAGTTGTTGAGAGGAAGAACCGAACACTTATTGAGATGGCAAGAACAATGCTTGATGAATACAAGACGCCAAGACACTTTTTGGTGGAAGTGGTTGAGACAGCTTGTCATGCTATGAATCGACTATATCCTCACAAGCTTCTCAGCAAGATGGCATACGAGCTTCTCACCGGTAACAAACCCCAAGTTGGATACTTTCGAGTATTTGGCTCAAAGTGCTACATTCTTGATAAGCATCATCATTCAAAATTTTCTCCTAAATCTCATGAAGGTTTCCTACTCGGTTATGGCTCGAACTCTCACACATACCGTGTCTACAACAATTTCACCCGAAATGTTGAAGAGATGGTAGATGTGAAGTTTGATGAATCTAACAGCTCGCAAGTAGAGCAATTGCCAATTGATGTAGGAGACAAAGATCCTTCAAAAGCAATTCAAGATTTATCCATTGGCAAGATTCGTCCAATGGAGCTGAAGGAAAGTACCTCTTCCGTTCAAGTGGAAGCCTGAACTTCACATCAAGGCGAACCACAAGTTGACTTGGAGGCATCCACAAGTGGAACACGTCAAGACAGAGAAGATGAGGAAGTGCAACAAGATGAACCACCTCGACCTCCCTCTCCACCTCCACAAGAGAACGACAACGCCAACAACAATGAAGAAAGAGAAGAAGAAGAAAACAATGAAGAGGATGTTCCACCCCAACCCAAACAAAAGCTCTCACGAGTTAGAGCAAGAGTCACAAGAGACCATCCCATCGAACAAATCTTCGATGATACTCAAACCGGGAGAATCACTCGCTCCAAAACTCGTTTGGCTAACTTTTGTGAACATTACTCATTCATTTCTAGTGTTGAACCTATGAAGGTAGAAGAAGCCCTTGAGGATCCGGATTGGGTGAATGCTATGCATGAAGAGCTACAAAACTTTGAGAGGAATCAAGTGTGGACATTGGTTGAGAAGCCCGACGACAATCACAATGTCATTGGAACCAAATGGGTGTTTCGGAATAAGAAAGATGAAGATGGACAAGTTGTACGCAACAAGGCCCGTCTCGTTGCTCAAGGCTACACTCAAGTCGAAGGTATGGACTATGGTGAGACATATGCCCCTGTTGCTAGACTTGAGTCCATACGCATCTTACTTGCTTATGCCAATTACCATGATATCACTTTATACCAAATGGACATTAAAAGTGCTTTTCTCAATGGAGAAATTGAGGAGGAAGTATATGTTAAATAACCTCCCGGCTTTGTCAATCCTAAGAAACCTAATCATGTCTACAAACTTCACAAAGCTCTTTATGGTCTTAAACAAGCTCCTAGAGCATGGTATAAGTGCTTGACTAAGTTTCTTATTGAAAAAGGCTTTGAAATTGGGAAGATTGATTCTACACTTTTTACTAAAAGGGTTAATGGAGAATTATTTGTACGCCAAATTTATGTGGATGATATTATATTTGGTTCTACTAACCCCCATTTTAGTGAAAAGTTTGGAAGGCTAATGCCCGAGAAGTTTGAGATGTCTATGATGAGTGAACTCAAATTTTTTCCTTTGATTGCAAATCAAGCAAACTAAGGAAGGTACCTTTGTTTCTCAAACAAAGTATACCAAGGATATTTTCAAGAAGTTCAACATTCAAGAAAGCAAAGGTATGAAAACACCCATGCCTACTAGTGGACATCTTGACTTGACTAAGGATGGCAAACTGGTTGACCAAAAGGTTTACCGCTCTATGATTGGTTCATTGTTATATCTATGTGCCTCCCGTCCCGATATTATGCTAAGTGTGTGCATGTGTGCACGATATCAAGCGGCCCCTAAAGAATGTCATCTTAAGGCCGTGAAAAGGATAGTGAGATACTTAATTCATACACCAAACTTTGGCATTTGGTATCCTAAGAGGTCATCTTTTGATCTTGTTGGCTACTCCGATTCGGACTATGCCGGTGACAAGGTTGATAGAAAGTCCACTTCGGGTACTTGTCAATTTCTTGGTAGATCCCTTGTGTCTTGGTTCTCCAAGAAACAAAACTCAGTATCCTTATCCACAGCCGAAGCGGAATACATTACCGCTGGATCATGTTGTGCTCAATTACTTTGGATGACCCAAACCCTTAAGGATTATGGGATACATGTGAAACATGTTCCATTGCTTTGTGATAATGAAAGTGCTATTAAGATTGCTCACAATCCCTTGCAACATTCTCAAACTAAGCATATTGAAGTTCGTCATCATTTCATTCGGGATCACGTTGCTAAAGGAGACATCAATCTTAAGCATGTTCGTACCGATAAGCAATTGGCAGATATATTTACCAAACCGCTTGATGAGAAAGTATTTTGCCATTTGAGAGGTGAATTGAACATCATTGATGCTTCAAACTTGGAGTAGAAACTCCATTTGTATACATGCAAGGCATGAGCCCTCTTATGACTAATCCTTGATATTTCTCTTATGATGATGATCATATGTCTTGGATCTATATTTGTACCCCGACATGTTATCTAACCCTTGTAGGTACTTGGATGAAACCAAATCTATGAGATTGCAAGCCACTCACATTTTGAGCAATCTCTACATCACCAAGTCCCTATGATTTGGTTGTTGAATACAAGGAAGCATGAACTCACTCAACATATCCTTTGACTATTTCAATATATCAAATTTCAATTTGTATCAAGTTTCATGATTGTCATTTTGGATACACAAGTGCTCTTCTGTGGCACCCCGGCTCAGAGAACCGGATTACCAATGTTTCTAGCCCAGAGACCATGTCTTCTGGAAACACACAACAACTTGATACAGAACAGAACTGAACTTTATTGATAAACTCGAAGTACAAGCTCATATTTTACATCGATAGCGAGGCCAAGAGCACCCTTGGTGCTGCGATAGTATCTACATTATTTATGCAACATAGCAGGGCCTCGATACTACTCGGTACTTCTACGGCGTAGCAGAACATAGCGGTACTCCTTCCACAGGGACACTGCTGTGGACACAGCCTAGTAGCATGAGTCATTGGAACCTCCGTCCTCGGCTTCTCCTGCATCTGGCATGATACGCCAGGTGAGTACTTTGAATGTACTCGCAAGCTCACAACAACCAAGTAATGCAGCAAACAATAGCATGGCAAATAGCATGTTGGATTATTTTTAAATGATTCACTTACTGCCTCCGGTTATTCACTTACTCACTTTCGAGTTGTCCCACAGCCCTTGGAATATTCACCGAGTACTCTTATCCTCAAGATGAGTTCTTCCATCATTACTATCACTGTTACGGTTGACCACCTAGTGAGGTCTGGACGGGCTGTCCAATACCGTGGACGCGGCTATTCGAATAGATTTCACACTCTGCAGAGGTTGCGCACTTTACCCACACTATGGAGCACTGACCTCGTGATCCCATTCGGGTGGACCAGTGTTGCTCCAACGAAATCTGCCTGACCCGTGACTCTCCCATCGTATCACCGGCAATCATTCTCCCCCGGAGTCAAGCCCTGGGTGGCCCTTGTGTCTCCCCGTGACACCTGCCACCGTCGTGGCCCAACTAAACTGTCCCAAACGGGGACGCCGACACAAAACTCAACTGGGCTCATAGGGTTATCGCCGTCTACCTGATCAGGGCAGCATGCACGCATAACCCTCCCTAGATGGCGATACCGGTGAAAGAGCACGGAGCCAGACCAAGTCAAGACCGTCCCATACCGGCAAGTGTGGTTGCACGAAAAAGCACGGACAGGTGACTCAAGATCAACCGTCTACCGTCACTTAGCAAGTATAGCCACAAATAACTCAAGTTATTATCCACCAAATATTTAACTCAATTTGCCATGAATTGTTATATAGCAAATGAACGGAAATAATTGATTCAAATATGCAATGCTATTGATATGCTCATGAAATGGAAGTCATGGCTTGCCTTGATCTGTTGGGCTGCCTGAAAACTCTTGATCTTCAAAGTTGCCAAAATTTCCCTATGAAAATATTTTCAAACAACAATTTGAAATGTCACATAACACTGTTTTAGTCACCAGAAATTCTGTGAGTGTGAGAAAAATACCAAATTTTACCAGAAATTAGAGGGGTTCAAGACAAACCAAATGCAAAAAGAATCAAGTGATTTGGACTTGTAGATAAAAAGTTGTGGCCAGTCAAAGTTTCTAGTCAAAACTGAAATTTAAAATAAAAACCAGAAAATCTCCAACGGGCCACGTCGAAAGCGTAAAGCGGAAATATGCTTCCACTTACCGCTTCGGCGCGCGCGGCTGAGCCGCTGACGAGCGGGTCCCGCAGCTGGATTTAAACAGAAGGGAGAGAGGGGAACAGAGGGAGGCGGGGCTCCGGTGGTCATCGCCGGCGATGCGGGCGATGGCGAGGTCGGGCGACCGCGGGAATCGAACAAGCGTACGACGGTGAACGTGTACGTACCCGCAGGGTCTCGAGAGGCGGCCGGACGGCGCCGCTCCCTTCTTCTCTGGAGACGGTGATGCTCGGTGGTCGACGAAGATGGCGGTTCCGGCGGCGGTTCAGCTAAGGGAGAGGTCATGGGGCACCAGGGGAATGTCCTAAGCTCAACAGTGGGGTCGAGCAGGGCTGGGGTTGGCCGGACTTGGCTGGCTGCGGAAAGGGATCGAGCGGCAGAGCTACTGCCGGAGCTGAGGGAGACGAGCTCCCGACCCTCCTTGGGCGCTCTGGTGGTGGCTGGTGGGTGCTGAGGTGAGGTGGTGAGGAATGGAGGAGCTGGGCGAGGCTATTTATAGCCGGGTGGCGAGTGCCCGAGCCGTATGGCACTGCGGCGAAGCTGCCGGAATCCACGGTGAGCTGGCCGTCACGCTGGCCTGCGGACCTCGTGGGGAGGGGACGTGAGTGAGCAGGTGAGACGGGACTGGAGCGGAGCCATTAAGGGCAAACGGACAACCACAGTGAGGGGAGCTCACTGTTCTGCCCGTGGTGGAGCTTGGCCGTGAGCGGCGGCGGCCTTTGCCGGTGTCCGAGAGGGTTCGGGAGTGGCCACGCGTGCGGCTAGGGAGCGGTCGGCACCAAGGACAAGGAGGGGGCAGCGAGGGACGGCTGGAGTGGTCGCGGCCGACGCGCCTGGGCGCACAGAGCGCGTCGCAGGGCATGCCAGCACGGTGATCACCATGCGTGTTGGTGTCTGGAGGCCTCGCGAGCCTGCCCAGACTTGTCCGTAGCATCGACCTGAGCTCAAATAGGTACTGCAAGTCTTTGGATAGGATCAGATTGAGCGAGGTTTGAAGAACTAAGCCAAAACAGCTTCTGGCTAAGATCTTGGGAGGGATCTGGAGAAGCATTGGGTTGGGCATGAAGCCAATGGAGATGTCTAGAGTTATCTGGGTTGGAAGGACTACAACCTGGTAAAATTTGAAAGCATTTGGAAAAGTTTTGAATAGGGTTCATGTGCAACCTGCCATACTAGTCCAGAAACTTAATCTGCTTGGTTCACTCATATGGTTGATCTGGTGAAGCTAAATTTTGGTGTAGGAGAATCATTTGGTGATTAGGAGATGTCATAAAAATTTCAGCTCAAGAGGAAACCTCTAGATGGTACTTCCTTCACAGAGATACAAAATGAGCAAAAACTTGGCAGAATTTTGCTGCTAAAAAGTTGTATTGGCCAAGATGAAATTTTTGGGTATTATGGCTAGGTAGGTTCTCTAGTACCTCAGAGAATTTATTTGGGGAGTTTCTGAATTAGGAAAATAAGGGTTGCTTCTCAAATGAACAATTCTGACCAGAAAGAAAATAATTATTCTGGCCATTATTTAATATTGAGCAATGGAATATTTTTGAAGATTATGAGGTTATATGATGATGAGAAGATGTGGCAAAAATTTGGAACTCTTTTGATCATAAAAACTATAGGTTGCTTCACAACCCATAGTGATGCCATAGTCTCCCAAGGAATAAAATGATGTATTTGAAAAAGATCAAATATTGAAATTTGATCCAGGAGGGATATGGCAGAGCTTTGGCAGGTTGGTGATGGTTTTGGTTCAAGAGGTTCAAGGATTCATAAGTCCAAAGCCACTTGAAAGATTCAAAAACCATCCAAAATTCAAATAAAGCCAAAATATTTTGAAAAGAAAAACTTGTCAAAATCAAGGTGTCACATCTTCCTTGCAAGACTAACCCATGTAGGAATATGAACTCAAACTACTAGTGGTGCTCCCAACTCTTGATGGACAACATCAATCTTGAGCATCCAACACAAGTTCAACTACATGATCAAGATCAACACCACAACCCAAGGTATGTAATCCCACCTTAGAGAAGCTTTGCTCCAAGTCATGAGATAAAGCAACTCAAGAAGGCGTGAATACATCTAAATGCTTAAACGAGAAGTGGTAACCCCATTTTGAGCTTAAACGATGAGTATGACCTATGATCAAGTGACCTCACTTGACTCCTAAGTCAATATACTCTAACATAGGTGACTTTGTCACCAACCCCTTTCCTGGATGAAGTTCCCTCGTGTTCTTTTGCCTAATTGATTTTTCCATTTGCATGATTTTCTTGTCTCTCTATATAAAAAAACTTCATCTAGATCTTTTTATTTCTATGATTAATTCATTGCAAATCTTTCTGTTAATTCCTTGCAAATCCTTGTGAGATTTCATTTGCCTAGTGAGCTGAGTTGACAAAATCTTTACTCTGGGTTGAACTCAGTCCCTCCGATCCAAACCCATCGGCTCGACCGAAATATAAGGTCTCCTTGTAGTAAGTTCATCGGTACAACCGACATGGACTGATTCAGTCCCACCGGTCGGGACTTTCTATGACTCTGTTATCTCGGCGTCACCGACGGAATACAAATCAGCGTCACCGATTTCAACTCTGAGAAAATATTTTGCCATTTCTTATTCACTATTTTCTTCAGCTCCACTCAATGATTCTTCCCTCTATCAGCATCATCATCTACCCATTGCTTTGTAGTGACTCTCAAGGACCATACCTACTTGACTCATGCTCCAGAAGTGCCCTTCTTGGAAATTGATGTCAAAGGGGGAGAGAGAGAGCACATCAAAGCTTATCAAATGGATGCTTGTTGACAAAAGAGGAGAGAAGTCACATGTCTTTTAGAGGGGAAATACATGTCAATATGTTTGATCTGATTTTGTCCGATATTACCCTATTTTGCTCTGATTTTATCTCACCCTATCTTCTCCCATTATCCAATATCAAATTCAGGGGGAGAAAGAGACCATGTCTAAGGGGAGAAAAATCTTTGGAATTCATTGCACATCTTTAAATCTTTGGGGACATGTCTATATCTAAATGAAGTACTTAGTACTCACCCATTACATGTCATCCCAGTCTTGGTATTCTTGTGGTTCCTTAACACTGCTTTACTTAGAGTGATCTTGTGTTATCTAACCCCGTTTTCTCAAGTCCACTCTTTCCAAAGCCAGCTCAAGACCACAAGGTAAGTATATGCATCACACTCATGTGTATGATGATCTCTTGCTGTTGCACATATTGTTTGCAAGAGGGATTCGTAAACATGAGGTACATTTCCAAATCACATCATTTGCTCTGATGCATATATCCAAGATACATGTAACTCTGTGCTTGCTCTATCATGATAATGCATTCACATGTTAGTATATTCTATCTTCACATTATTGCATACATGTAGGGGGAGCTTATGCATGTTACATGTCTCTCCAAAGCTTTACCTATTACTCTTCATATCGTTTACCTAAAGCTTTGATGTATGTTGTCATCAATTACCAAAAAGGGGGAGATTGAAAGCACAAGTGCTCCCTGGGTGATTTTGGTAATTAATGTCAACATATCTCTTGTTGAACTAATGCTTTTATCTAGTTTATTTCACACAAGTTCAACAATCAACAGTGGCGTGGAAAGGACAAGAGGATGTGGAACCCCTTCAAAATGCTAAGGACACATATTGGCAAAAGCTCAAGACTCTTCATTTTACTTTTAGTGATCCAAGATCACATTGAGTCCATAGGACAACCAATACTATTAAAAGGGGATGAGGTGTTGCTTAATGGCTTGCTTGCTCAAAGTGCTTAGTGATATTGCTCCAAAGCCCTCAACCTCTTTCTCATTCCAAATTTGTTCAAAACCCAAAGTCAAACTCGGCCCCACCGAAACATCCTATCCGGAGCCACCGAGTTCATATGACATAGCCACCGCCAGAAACCCTAACAGTTCGGTCACACTGATATGGATCTCGGTCTCGCCGAGATGGCCTTGCCAGCGCTCTGTGACTTGTTGCATTTATTTCGGTCTCACCGAGTTATGCAATCGGTCTCACCGAGTTGGCTTGACATTCGCTCTGTTGTCTTTTGCTTCACTTCAGTCTCATCGAGTTGATGCAATCGGCGCCACCGAGTTGATGTTTTCCCTAAGCCCTAGCACATCGGTCCCACCGAGTTGTTCCAGTCGGTCCCACCGAGATTCCTAACGTTCACATTTTGAACTAAATCGGTCTCACCGAGTTCTTCTATTTGGTCTGACCAAGTTGGGTCAAATGTGTGTAACGGTTGAATTTTCTATGGAGGCTATATATACCCCTCCACCCCCTTCTCCATTCGAGAGAGAGCCATGAGAACGTGCCTACACTTCCAACATACATTTTCTGAGAGAGAGAGAGAGAACCACCTACTCACGTGTTGAGATCAAGATATACCATTCCTACCACAAGAATCTTGATTTCTAGCCTTCCCCAAGTTGCTTTCCACTCAAATCATCTTTCCACCATATCCAAATCTGTGAGAGAGAGTTGAGTGTTGGGGAGTCTATCATTTGAAGCACAAGAGCAAGGAGTTCATCATCAACACACCATCTATTACCTTTTGGAGTGTGGTGTCTCCTAGATTGGTTAGGTGTCGCTTGGGATCCTCCGACAAGATTGTGGAGTTGAACCAAGAAGTTTGTAAGGTCAAGGAGATCGCCTACTTCATGAAGATCTACCCAAGTGAGGCAAGTCCTTCGTGGGCGATGGCCATGGTGGGATAGACAAGGTTGCTTCTTCATGGACCCTTCGTGGGTGGAGCCCTCCGTGGACTCGCTCAACCGTTACCCTTCGTGGGTTGAAGTCTCCATCAACGTGGATGTACGATAGCCCCACCTATCGGAACAACGCCAAAAATCTCCGTGTCTACTTTGCGTTTGCACACTCCAATCCCATCCCTTTACATTCTTGCAAATAGCATGCTTTACTCTTTCCGCTGCATATACTCTTGCCATGCTTGCTTGAAATGTATTGTGAATGCTTAAACTTGTGATAAAACTCCACCTCAACTTGATAAACTTAAAAAATGCCACTTTTACTTGTTGAGGGTCTAATCACCCCCCTCTAGACCCCTCTTCTCGATCCTTTCAGCAGGGCTGCACCTAGCCTCACGGAGAAGAAGATGGACTACGAGGGAAAGGGAGGGCAGCGCCGTGGCATAGATGGGGTGCGCCTGCCCTCCCCTACCCTCTATATATAGGGGGAAGGGAGAAGGAGGGGGCGCCCTAGGGTTTACCCTAGGTGGGGCGATGGCCACCACAGATGGGGGCGCCCCTAGGGAAACCCTAGGGTGGCTTGCCCCCCAAGCCAGGTGGAGGCAGCCCTAGGGGGGCGCCCCACCTCCTCTGGTGATCGTGGGATGGGGTGGGGGGGGGGGCGCACAACTCCTTAGTGCGGTAGTGTGCTCCCTCCCCTTGGCCCATGAGCCCCCAACACTTGCCGGGGCCCCCAAAACCCCTTTCGGTTCTCCTGGTCATAACCCGATACCCCCGGAACACTTCCGAACTCCGATTCCCCTCGTACAATATATCGATATTCACCTCCGGACCATTCCGGAGTTCCTCGTCATGTCCGGGATCCCATCCGGGACTCCGAACAAACTTCGGTTACCACCAAAACAACTCAACTATACTTATATCGTCACCAAACATTAAGTGTGTAGACCCTGCGGGTTCGAGGACTATGCAGACATGACCGAGACACCTCTATGGTCAATAACCAATAGCGGGACCTGGATGCCCATATTGGTTCCTACATATTCTATGAAGATCTTTATCGGTCGAACCTCGATGTCAAGGATTCAACTAATCTCGTATGTAGGTCCCTTTGTCTATCGGTATGTTACTTGCCCGAGATTCGATCGTTGGTATCACCATACCTAGTTCAATCTCGTTACCGGCAAGTCTCTTTACTCGTTCCGTAATACAAGATCCTGCGACTAACTCCTTAGTCACATTGCTTGCAAGCTTCTTGTGATGTTGTATTACCGAGAGGGCCCAGAGATACCTCTCCGTCATACGGAGTGACAAATCCCAGTCTTGATCCATGCCAACTCAACAGACTCCCTCGGAGACACCTGTAGATCACCTTTATAGTCACCCAGTTACGTTGCGACGTTTGGTACACACAAGGTACTCCTCCGGTGTCAGTGAGTTGCATGATCTCATGGTCATAGGAACATATACTCGACATGCAGAAAATAATAGCAATAAACTTGATACGATCATATGCTACGTTTATGGTTTGGGTCTTGTCCATCACGCCATTCTCTCAATGATGTGATCCAGTTATCAAATGACAACTCATGTCTATGGCTAGGAAACTATAGCCATCTTTGATAAACGAGCTAGTCCGGTAGAGGCTTACTAGGGACATGTTGTTGTCTATGTATCCACACATGTATTTGAGTTTCCGGTTAATACAATTATAACATGGATAATAAACGATTATCATGAACAAGGAAATATAATAATAACCACTTTATTATTGCCTCTAGGGCATATTTCCAACAGTCTCCCACTTGCACTAGAGTCAATAATCTAGTATTACATGGTAATGAATCTAACACCCATAGAGTTCTGGTGTTGATCATGTTTTGCCCGTGGAATAGGTTTAGTCAACGGATCTGCAACATTCAGATCCGTATGTACTTTGCAAATGTTTATGTCCTCCTCCTTGACTGCATCATGGATGGAGTTGCAGCGTCGCTTTATGTGTCTAGTCCTCTTGTGAAACCTTGGTTCCTTGGCTAGAGCAATGGCACCAATATTATCACAGAACAGAGTCATTGGGTTCAGTACACTGGGCGCAACTCTAAGATCCGTCATGAACTGCTTCATCTAGACACCTTCCTTCGCTGCCTCCGAGGCAGCTATGTACTCCGCTTCGCATGTAGAATCAGCTACCACGCTTTGCTTGGAACTGCACCAGCTTACCGCTCCCATTCAGAATGTATACGGATCAGTGTCAAAGCTTGCATCGATGTAACCCTTTACGATGAGCTCTTGATCACCTCCATAAACGAGAAACATTTCCTCAGTCCTTTTCAGGTACTTAATGATATTCTTCACTGCTGTCCAGTGATCCACTCCTGGATTACTTTGAAACCTTCCGGCCATACTTATGGCAAGGCTGACATCTGGTCTTGTGCACAACATCGCATACATGATAGAGCCTATGGCAGAAGCATATGGGATGACACTCAACTTTTCTCTATCCTCTATAGTCGCTGGGCATTGAGTCTGACTCAACTTCACACCTTGCAAAACAGGCAAGAACCCCTTCTTGGACTGATCCATTTTGAACTTCTTCAAAATCTTATCAAGGTATGTGCTTTGCGAAAGTCCTATCAAGCGTCTCGATCTATCTCTATAGATCTTGATGCCTAATATGAAAGCAACTTCTCCTAGGTCCTTCATTGAAAAACTCTTGTTCAAATATTCCTTCACATTTTCCAAAAGTTCTATATTGTTTCCAATCAGCAATATGTCATCCACATATAATATTAGAAACGCTATAGGGCTCCCACTCACTTTCTTGTAAATACAAGATTCTCCGAAAACTTGTATAAACCCAAACGCTTTGATCACCTCATCAAAGTGAAGATTCCAACTCCGAGATGCTTGCACCAGTCCATAAATGGATCACTGGAGTTTGCACACTTTGTCAGCATTCCCTGGATCGACAAAACCTTTCAGTTGCATCATATACAACTCTTCCTTAAGGAAACCATTAAGGAACGCTGTTTTGACATCCATCTGCCAGATTTCATAATCGAAAAATGCAGCTATTGCCAACATGATTCTGAAAAACTTAAGCATCGCTACGGGTGAGAAAGTCTCATCGTAGTCAACTCTTTGAACTTGAGAAAACCCCTTTGCCACAAGTCGAGCTTTATAGACGGTGACATTACCATCCGTGTCCGTCTTCTTCTTGAAGATCCATTTATTCTGAATGGCTTTTCGCCCTTCAGGTAATACTTCCAAAGTCCATACTTTGTTTTCATACATGGATCCCATCTCGGATTTCATGGCCTCTAACCATTTGTCGGAATCCAGGCCCACCATCGCTTCTCCATAGCTCGTAGGTTCACCATTGTCCAACAACATGACCTCTAAGACAGGGTTACCGTACCACTCAGGAGCTGTACGTACCCTTGTTGACCTACGAGGTTTGATAGTAACTTGATCCGAAGTTTCATGATCATCATCATTAGCTTCCTCTTCAACTGATGTAGGTGCCACAGAAACATCTTTCTGTGCTGCGCTACTCTCTAGTTGAAGAAAAGGTTCAACAACCTCATCAAGTTCTATCTTCCTCCCACTCAATTCTTTCGAGAGAAACTCTTTCTCAAGAAAGGACCCGTTCTTAGCGACAAATACTTTGCGTTCAGATCTAAGATAGAAGGTATACCCAACCGTCTCTTTTGGGTATCCTATGAAGACGCATTTGTCCGCTTTGGGTTCGAGCTTTTCTGGCTGAAGCCTTTTGACATAAGCATCGTAGCCCCAAGCCTTAAGAAACGACAACTTAGGTTTCTTGCCAAACCAAAGTTCATACAGTGTCATCTCCACGGACTTATATGGTGCCCTATTTGAAGTGAATGCAGCTATCTCTAATGCATAACCCCAAAACAATAGTGGTAGATCAGCAAGAGACATCAAAGAACGCACCATATCCAATAAGGTACGATTACGATGTTCGGACACACCATTACGCCGTGGTGTTCCAGGTGGCGTCAACTATGAAACAATTCCACATTGTCTTAAGTGATTGCCAAACTCATAACTCAGATATTCTCCCCCTTGATCAGATCGTAGGAATTTAATCTTCTTGGTATGATGATTCTCAACTTCACTCTGAAATTGCTTGAACTTTTCAAACGTTTCAGACTTATGCTTCATTAAGTAAATATACCCATATCTACTCAAGTCATCGGTGAAGGTGAGAAAGTAACGATATCCACCACGCACGTCAACACTCATCAGACCGCAGACATTAGTATGTATGATTTCCAACAAGTCACTTGCCCGTTCCATTGTGCCGGAAAACGGGGTTTTGGTCATCTTGCCCATGAGGCATGGTTCACATGTGTCAAGTGATTCAAAATCAAGCGACTCCAAAAGTCCATCAGCATGGAGTTTCTTCATGCACTTTACACCAATATGATCTAAGCGGGAGTGCCACAAGAAAGTGGTACTATCATTATCAACTCTATATCTTTTGGCATCAATGTTATGAACATGTGTATCATCACTATCGAGATTCAATAAGAATAAACCCCTCAAAATGGGTGCATGACCATAAAGGATATTACCCATATAAATAGAACAACCATTATTCTCTGATTGAAATGAGTAACCGTCTCGCATTAAACAAGATCTAGATATAATGTTCATGCTCAACGCAGGCACTAAATAACAATCATTCAGGTTCATCACTAATCCCGGTGGTAATCGAAGAGCGAGCGTGCCGGCGGCGATCACATCAGCCATGGAACCATTTCGCACGCGCATCATCACTTCGTCCTTTGCCAGCCTCCGTCTATTCCGTAGTTCTTGCTTTGAGTTGCAAATCTGAGCAACCGAACCGGTATCAAATACCCAGGCACTACAACAAGAGTTGGTATGGTACACATCAATAACATGTATATCATATATACCTTTGTTGACATTGCCCTCCCTTCTTGTCGGCCAGATACTTGGGGCAGTTCCTCTTCCAGTGGCCAGTTTCCTTGCAATAGAAGCACTCAGTCTCCGGCTTGGGTCCAGCCTTGGGTTTCTTCACGGGAGGAGCAACCGCTTTGCCACCTTTCTTGAAGTTTCCCTTCTTTCCCTTGCCTTTCCTGAAACTAGTGGTTTTATTCACCATCAACACTAGATGCTCCGTCTGGATGTCTGACTCAGCGACTTTCAGCATCGCGAACAGCTCGAAGACTGACTTGTTCATCCCTTGCATGTTATAGCTCAACACAAATCTCTTGTAGCTAGGTGGTAGCGATTGAAGAACTCTATCAGTGATAGCCTCTGGCGGGAGCTCAACTCCCAACTCATCCAGACGGTTGTAGTACCCAGACATTCTGAGTATGTGCTCACTGACAGACCCGTTCTCCTCCATCTTGTAGGCATAGAACTTATCGGAGGTCTCATACCTCTCGATCCAGGCATTCTTCTCAAAGATAATCTTCAACTCTTGGAACATCTCACATGCTCCATGACATTCAAAACGCCTTTGAAGTCCCAGCTCCAAGCCATACAACATGGCGCACTGAACTATTGAGTAGTCATCAACACACGACTGCCAGGCGTTCACAGCGTTTGCAGTTGCTGGAGGGGGTGGCGCACCAAGCGGTGCATCAAGGACATAAGCTTTTTGGGCAGCCATGAGGATAATCCTCATATTACGGGCCCAATCCACAAAGTTACTTCCATCATCTTTCAGCTTAGCTTTCTCTAGGAATGCATTGAAATTCAGGGGAGCTACTGCGTGAGCCATTGATCTACAACATAAATTTGCAAAGATAACATAGACTATTTGTTCAAGATAATGAGTTCAATTAATCATATTACCTAAGAACTCCCACTCAAATCAACATCCCTCCGGTTGTCCGAGTGTAACACGATCCAAATTCACCAACCCAAGTCCGATCATCACGTGAGATGAGGTGGTTTCAATGGTGAACATCTCCATGTTGATCATATCTACTATATGACTCATGTTCAACCTTTCAGTCTCTTGTGTTCCGAGGCCATGTCTATACATGCTAGGCTCATCAAGTTTAACCCAAGTGTTCCGCATGTGCAAAACTGGCTTGCACCCGTTGTATGCGAATGTAGAGTCTATCACACCTGATCATCATGTGGTGCTTCGAAATGCCAAACTTTCGCAATGGTGCACACTTGGGGAGAACACAATTTTATCTTGAAATTTTAGTGAGGGATCACTTTATAATGCTACCATTGTCCTAAGAAAAATAAGATGCATAAAAGGATTAACATCACATGCAAATCACAAGTGACATGATATGGCCGTCATCTTGTGCTTTCGATCTCCATCTCCAAAGCACCAGCATGATCTCCATCATCACCGGCATGACACCATGATCTCCATCATCATGATCTCCATCATCGTGTCACCATCGGGGTTGTCACGCTAACCATGCTTCTACTACTATTGCTACCATTTAGCGATAAAGTAAAGCATTACATAGTGCTTAATGATTGACATGCATGTCATACAATAATTAAAGACAGCCCTATGGCTCCTGCCGGTTGCCATATTCATCGACATGCAAGTCATGATAAACTATACAAAACATGATCATCTCATACATCAAATATATCTCATCATGTCTTTGGCCATATCATATCACAACATACCCTGCAAAAACAAGTTAGACGTCCTCTAATTGTTGTTGCATGTTTTACGTGGCTGCTATGGGTATCTAGCAAGAACGATTCTTACCTACGCAATGCCACAACAGTGATATGCAAGTTGCTATTTAACCTTCTACAAGGACCGCCTTTGTCGAATCCGCTTCAACTAAGGTGGGAGAGACAGACACCCGCTAGCCATCTTTATACAACAAGTTGCATGTCAGTCGATGGAACCGGTCTTATGTACGTGGACATGTAAAGTTGGTCCGGGCCGCTTCATCCCACAATACCTCTGAATCAAGAAAAGACCAAGGAAGGAAGCAATCTGAATATCAACGCCCACAAACTCCTTTGTGTTCTACTCGTGATGTCATCTACACATAGACCTAGCTCTGATACCACTGTTGGGGAACATTGCATGGGAAACAAAAAATTTCCTATGCTCATCAAGATCAATCTAGGAGATGACCATCTACAAGAGGAGAGATTGGATCTACATGCCCTTGTAGATCGCTAAGCGGAAGCGTTAAGAAACGCGGTTGATGTAATCGAACGTCTTCACGATCCAATCATGATCCGTCCCGCAAACTCCCGATCCAAGTGCCGAACGGACGGCACCTCCGCGTTCAACACACGTATGGCTTGATGACGCCTTCACCTCCTTGATCCAGCGGGCGATGGTGAAGTAGTAGCTCGAGTCCTCCGGCAGCACGACGACGTGATGGCGGTGGTGGTGGAGAAATCTCAGTAGGGCTTCGCCAAGCCTCACGGATAATAAGAAGGACTACGAGGGAGAGGGAGGGCAGCGCCGTGGCATAGATGGGGTGTGGCTGCCCTCCCTCTACCCCTCTATATATAGGGGGGAGGGAGGAGGATGGGGCGGCCACCATAGATAGGGGCACCCCTAGGGAAACCCTAGGGTGGCTTGCCCCCCAAGCCAGGTGGAGGCAGCCCTAGGGGGGCGCCCCACCTCCTCTAGAGATCGTGGGATGGGGTGAGGGGGTGCACAGCCCCTTAGTGGGATGGTGTGCTCCCTCCCCTTGGCCCATGAGGACCCCCAACACTTGTCGGGTCCCCCGAAACCCCTTTCGGTTCTCCTGGTCATAACCCAGTACCCCCGGAACACTTCCGGACTCTGATTTCCTTCGTCCTATATATCGATATTCACCTCCGGACCATTCCGGATTTCGTCGTCATGTCCGGGATCCCATCCAGGACTCCAAACAAACTTTGGTTACCACCAAAACAACTCAACTATACTTATATCGTCACCAAACGTTAAGTGTGTAGACCCTGCGGGTTCGAGAACTATGCAGACATGACCGAGACACCTCTGTGGTCAATAACCAATAGCGGGACCTGGATGCCCATATTGGTTCCTACATATTCTACAAAGATCTTTATCGGTCGAACCTCGATGTCAAGGATTCAGCTAATCCCGTATGTAGTTCCCTTTGTCTATCGGTATGTTACTTGCCCGAGATTCGATCGTCGGTATCACCATACCTAGTTCAATTTCGTTACCAGCAAGTCTCTTTACTTATTCCGTAATACAAGTTCCCGTGACTAACTCCTTAGTCACATTGCTTGCAAGCTTCTTGTGATGTTGTATTTCTGAGAGGGCCCAGAGATACCTCTCCATTATACGGAGTGACAAATCCCTGTCTTTATCCATGCCAACTCAACAGACACCCTCGGAGACACCTGTAGAGCACCTTTATAGTCACCCAATTACGTTGCGATGTTTGGTACACACAAGGTACTCCTCCGGAGTCAGTGAGTTGCATGATCTCATGGTCATAGGAACATATACTTGACATGCAGAAAACGATAGCAATAAACTTGATACGATCATATGCTACGTTTATGGTTTGCGTCTTGTCCATCATGTCATTCTCCCAATGATGTGATCCCGTTATCAAATGACAACTCATGTCTATGGCTAAGAAACTATAGCCATCTTTGATCAACGAGCTAGTCCGGTAGAGGCTTACTAGGGACATGTTGTTGTCTATGTATCCACACATGTATCTGAGTTTCCGGTTAATACAATTATAGCATGGATAATAAACAATTATCATGAACAAGGAAATATAATAATAACCACTTTATTATTTCCTCTAGGGCATATTTCCAACACCAACTTGCTTGCTCATGAAGACCTAGGGCAATTTTGTGGAAGCCCATCATTGGAATATACAAGCCAAATTATATAATGAAAAATTCCCACTAGTATATGAAAGTGATAAAATAGGAGACTCTCTATCATGAAGAACACGGTGCTACTTTGAAGCATAAGTGTGGAAAACGGATAGTAACATTGTCCCTTCTCTCTTTTTCTCTCATTTTTTTTGTTTGGGCTCTTTGGCCTCTTTATTTTTGGGCTCTTTGGCCATTATTTTATTTTATTTAAGTCTAGAGTCTCATCCCAACTTGTGAGGGAATCATAGCCTCCATCATCCTTTCCTCACATGGGACAATGCTGTAATAATGATGACGATCACACTTTTATTTACTTACAACTCAAGAATTACAACTCGATACTAGAACAAAATATGATTCTATATGAATGCCTCTGGCGGTATACCGGGATGTGCAATGATCAAGAGTGACATGTATAAAAAATATGAACGGTGGCCAAGCCACAAATACTATGCCAACTACATGATAATGCAAAGCAATATGACAATGATGGTATGTGTCATAATAAACGGAATGGTGGAAGTTGCATGGCAATATATCTCGGAATGGCTATGGAAATGTCATAATAGGTAGGTATGGTGGCTATTTTGAGGAAGGGTATATGGTGGGTTTAATGTACAGGCAAAAGTTGCGCGGTACTAGAGAGGCTAACAATGGTGGAAGGGTGAGAGTGCGTATAATCCATGGACTCAACATTAGTCGTAAAGAACTCACATACTTATTGCAAAAATTTATTAGCCATCAAAGCAAAGTACTAATATGCATGCTCCTAGGGGGGTAGATTGGTAGGAAAACACCATCGCTCATCCCCGACCGCCACTCATATGGAAGACAATCAAAAAATAAATCATGCTCCGACTTCATCACATAATGGTTCACCATACGTGCATGCTTTGAGAATCACAAACTTTAACACAAGTATTTCTACCAATCCGCAATTACTCACTAGCATGACTCTAATATCACCATCTTTATATCTCAAAACAAATGCAAGGAATCAAACTTCTCATATTATTCAATGCTCTTATATGAAAGTTTTTATTATATCCCTCTTGGACGCCCATCATATCAGGACTAAATTCATAACCTAAGCAAATTACCATGCTATTTTAAGACTATCAAAATAATATAAGTGAAGCATGAGAGTTCATCAATTTCTATAAAAGAAAACCACCGCCGTGCTCTAAAAAGATATAAGTGAAGCATTAGAGCAGCTACCTAGCTCAAAAGATATAAGTGAAGCACATAGAGTATTCTAATAAATTCACGATTAATGTGTGTCCCTCTCAAAAGGTGTGTACACCAAGGATGATTGTGGCAAACTAAAAATCAAAGACTCATATCATACAAGACGCTCCAAGCAAAACACATATCATGTGGTGAATAAAAATATAGCCTCAAGTAAATTTACTGATGGATTGAAGACAAAAGAGGGGATGTTATCCGGGGCATCCCCAAGCTTAGATGCTTGGTTGTCCTTGAATATTACCTTGGGGTGCCTTGGGCATCCCCAAACTTAGGTTCTTGCCACTCCTTATTCCGTGGTCCATCAAAACTTTACCCAAAACTTGAAAACTTCACAACACAAAACTCAACAAAAAACTCGTAAGATCCGTTAGTATAATAAAATAAATCACCACTTTAGATTCATCAAAATAAGCAAACAACACATAGAAAACAGAATTTGTCAAAAACAAAACAGTCTGTAGAGACCGGAATATTAGTCATACTTCTGTAACTCCAAAAATTCTGTAAAATTAGGATAACAGTGTAAATTCAGATATAAATCTTGTGTAAAAAATTCAGAGTTTTTCCACACTACAGTGAATTTTAACAATTCTGTTATTGGATGCAAAAGTTTCTGTTTTTCAGCAAAACCAAATCAATGATATACCAAAGCATCCCAAAGGTCTTGCTTGGCTCAAACACTAATTAAAACACTAAAACACAATTACTACGGAGGTAATAATGTTTATTTATTGGAAAACAGGAACAAAAACAAAAACACAAAATAAAAAATTGGGTTGCCTCCCAACAAGCGCTATTGTTTAACGCCCCTAGCCAGGCATAAAACATAGATCTAGGTATTATCATCTTTGGTATGCAATCCATATGTGGCCCTCATAATAGATTCATATGGCAACTTAATTTTCTTTCTTGGAAAGTGTTCCATGCCCTTCCTTAACGGAAATTGAAATCTAGTTTTTCATTCTTTCATATCAATAATTGCACCAATCGTTCTAAGGAAAGGTCTACCAAGAATAATAAGGCATGTAGGATTGCAACCTATATCAAGCACAAAAAAATCTACGGGCATATAACTCCTATTTGCAACAATAAGAACATCATCCTTCCCATAGGTTTCTTAATAGTGGAATCCGCTAGATGCAAATTTAAAAAACTACCATCAAACTTATGGAAACCTAGCACATCACATAAAGTTTTTGGAATCGTGGAAACGCTAACACCCAAATCACAAAAAGCATTGCACTCATAATATTTAATATTAATCTTAATAGTAGGTTCCCACTCATCATAAAGCTTTCTAGGGATAGAAACTTCCAACTCAAGTTTTTCTTCAAAATATTTCATCATAACATCAACAATATGTTTAGTAAAAGCTTTATTTTGATTATAAGCATGAGGTGAATTAAGCATGGATTGCAACAAGGAAATACAATCTATTAAAGAGCAATTAGCATAATTAAAGTCCTTGAAATCCAAAAGAGTGGGTTCATCACTACTTAAAGTTTTGACCTCGCCAATCCTACTTTTATCAAATTTTTCATTAAGATCTTCACCCTCCAAATTATTGGGACGCCTTCTAGCTAATGTTGACTCATCTCCCATCCCATCTTTATCAAGTTTTATATTAGAAAACAAAGATTCAATAGGAGTCAAACCAATCACTTTAAGATCTTCATCATTGTTATCACAAAAACTAGAAGAACATGCTTTTTCTAGCCAATCTCTCTTAGCGCGCATCCTAGCGGTTCTCTCTCTACTTCCATTAATAGAAATTTTAATAGCTTTCAGAGACTCATTAATGTCAATCTTGGGTGGCATCTATACCTATACTAATTAGGCACTCCCTAATAATTCCCACGTTAATCAGAATTTATGAACCGTTCATCTGATGGGACCGAGTTATAACGGTGTAGATCTATTTTAAAGGTATATATGATTTCCTTGATAATTCCTAGTATTTATGAGCCGTTCATCTGATGGGATCGAGTTATAACGGTGTAGATCTATTTTAAACCTATAAATGATTTACATTACACCAGCGAAAAAAATATAGACCAAATCTGAGCAAATACTAATTATGGATTATCCCTTTATTCAGGAAAAAATTATGGACTCTCCCTTCCAAAAAAAAAATTGACTCTCCCCGCAAGAATACTAATTATGGACTCTCCCTTCCTTAAAAACAATTATGGACTCTCCCCGCAAGAAAAAACGGTGCTAATTACGGAGTCCTAATGAAAACCCATCGTTCTCCCACACACGAACAAAATACTCCCACGAGGCACCTGAACCGCGGCCGCCTAGGGTTTCTCTCAGGTCGCCTCCACCCCCGCTCAGCCCACCGCCAAAACCTACGATGCTGGACTTCGTCGCTGCAGGACGCCGGTTGTCGATACCTTAGTCAAGCGCAGAGACCAGGTGACCTCCATCACAGCCCACGGGCGACAGCTATCAAGGATTTTTGGGTGGAGGCAATCGATGTTGCCTTATACAAATCTCATGCAGAAATTTACCTACGGTGTGTCTATTTCTTGATTTCTACTTCATAACCTACATGCCCACCAAAGGAGTAGTGGCATGATTTTTTGTACTATTTGATGATGTGAGCTGATGTACGTATGTACAGAACTTGCGCGCAAGCAAGTAGACAGACTGCTTGATTGATTAACAGTACCACTAGCTCAAGTACACATAAGCTAGCTTCAACGGAATCCATTGATTCGTTCGTATTTCGATGGGATCTGAATGACTCTGCTATCTCGACAGACGTCCCGTACGTGAGCTTGCGTGGAGCTAACTCTAATTGACCGGATTGACTTACTCCAGCGCTGTCGTTGGAGCTTCTAGGTAACTTGGCGATGGAAGAAACAGATCGGTAGATTTTGGCAATGAATCGGCAAGCCGTTAACACATCGGATCACACCTAACACCCTATTTGACTTCATCCATCAATTCCTGTGCCATAGGTAAGTAACCTTGCATCACTAATTCTCCCCTCTGTTCTCCACCCTCATGAAGTTTTCCATGCGCCCGCAGTAAATTTGCTAGGTCCATGACGTCTCATAGGAAAAAAAAATTGTACATGCAGTGCATAGGTCGTGACCAGGTTATGCATTCTAGGGAGTGAAGAGAAGGAGAACCGGCCAGCTGAGTGGATCTGAATCACATGTTTTGCCAACCTGCAGCAAGCTATGTAAGTAGCATTCTCTACATTTAGAAATTGACCACTCTCAGCCAGTTTATTTTTTGCAAGGAAGTGATTTAGATGTTGTATATTTTTATTCTAATATGTGATGAATCTCAGATTATCTGCATGTTTAACAAATAATTTGTATGTCCAAGATTAACAAATAAGTATGATGCCTGGGCATAAAATATTTTCATGTACTTTTGACATTTAATATATTACGAACATCCTAGATTTCTCAAAATCATGTCTAATAGTGTATAATATATGTTTTGGTGGATTTGTGAGATTTTAGTACTGTTGCATGTGCAAAAATTTAGATAGAGGATGGCATATCGAGTTATACATGACACTGTTTAAATGGTTCATTTGTTGTATTTGACAACAGATCTAGATATATGGTCTTTTATACAAAACGTTCATAATAAAATTTACTGCAATTGTAACCATTGAATCCATGATGTCTTACTTTGTTTTTAGTAATACTGTTATCTATCCAACGCAGTTCCAATATTCAGATGTTTATAGCTGACACTAGCAAAAAGTATGATGAGGAGTTTTCATATATTCAGATGGAATTTCAGCCCAGTTGGATTTGAGGCGAAGGAAGGAGGCGTACTCTCAGCACGGTGACGCTTCTCCCGATGGAGACATAGCATGTCGGGAGAAGAGAACTTATACACACGCAGTTTGGCATAGGGAGGCACGAAGAAGTCTTCATATATTTCTAAAGGAGCATGCACAAGGTTGCCCTATTTTTGAACAAGCTGTATCCCATCCTCTGGGACATCTTCAGTTAATTTTCGAGCACTCCTGATCCAAGCAAGGTTGATTAGCTCTCTGCACTCGGACCCACATGCATCATGTGCAAACGGCCATGGTGAAGATCAGCTCAATGATCTCTATTCATGTAGTGGTGTCCCCGACGGTGGTCATATGTTGACGCGGCATCTGCGGGATCTAGCCATCAGGCATGCTTGCCGAAGTTACAACCCATGTATGGCAACAAGCAAATTGACCATTTTAGTCAAATTGTGGCGGCAGTTAGGATGCTCCACATAGCTGCAGCTCGCAGGGTTTGACGGTTTGATCACCTCGCGAAAGATGCAGCCTTTGCTGTATGTTGAGTTTCCATGGTATGTCTCTTACTGCTTCATATGGCAAATTACCGCATTGGGTTGACTTTTTTGGCCGCAACCAATCGCAGTTTATCCTGAAATTAATCATCCAACCTCATGCAAAAAACATCATTTCCTTTTGAAGACTATAAGAAATAGCTTTAGAGTTTACTATGGCGATAATAAATATGCTGCTATTTGGTGAGCTTATGTATGAGTGTGGCTACTCAAAATTAGTGTATTGCATGCACAAAATCTTTAATGTCATGCTACATCTACTTCCCACACTATATGATATTACTTAATTAGTAAAGGTGATGGAGTCTAAAACATTGTACTATGTGGCAAAGCATTGAAGCAGGCAACAACTAACAAACTGTGGTTTAAAGAAAATAGAAAATCCAATTGCTGACCATTGATCTCATTTATGTGTGTAGAATGCAGTCTCCGACAAATATATAATCTATCCGGATCAATGGAAGGTTAGATTAGCTACAATTCATTTTTTCACCATGCAAACAATTGCCAACACAAAGTCCTCCTCTATCCGTTAGGCCTCTGAACTCCGGATGATCTACAATGTACTTTTTGTTAGTTCAGTAATTCGTTTCCTGCATAAGAGCCAACTGTTCGCAGGAAAAACACTGTATTTCTTATCAGCATCCAAAAAGAATTGTTATCTTGGAAAAATAATGAACTTCGATTATTACTTTCAATGGTGAATTTTTTTATCAGGTTAACAAGTGTTAACAAGAAGTCTTAAATTTTCCAGGCAAGCCTTTTGTTTCAATTAGCCTAACTGATGTTTTTTCTTCTATATGGTTATCAAGTGTCACAGGTCATTCCAAAGTCATCATAATTTGCACTAAGAATCAGCTTGGTGCTCTATATCCGTAATCCAGGCACCGTTGAATCTCTACAACAGAGTTGAGCAACTTCAACAATGAAACACAGGCCAGCTTCTTTGATGTCTATTTGAGGCTCAAGCTATATATCCTTTTCCATGTCCCACCATGTTAGTTAACATGATTAGTTGTGTTTTTTATGTAAAGGATTTTGATCATGTATGCTATTTATCCCCGATACATGCTTAAACTTGGATTATCTACAATGGATATCTTATCGTTGTCTCACAATTAAATGAATATATGATGCCTAGACTCTGAATATAATCATATGCTTATGTCATGTAGCGTACAACGACTTCCAATACTTTCCAGAACAATATGAAATAGAGTGTGTAATTCGTTCTTGGTTTTACTGGCCAGAACTGAAATGTTGAGGGAAGATTCAGAGTGCATGTGGATTAGTATTTGTTCCCTACAATCCTATGTCTTATACGTAAAAAATCCAATAGCTTTTGTTAATTTTGAGTTTGAGTGTATTGCTTGCAGATAGGCTGTGAACGATCATGCATGCTAATTATTTTCGATTGCTGAGATTAGTTTAGATGTTTTCTTAGAGTTGCTCCAGTAGAATAGTGCTCATTTTACTTGCTGTTGTTGGTAAATAAATCCAGCAGTTTGTTCACAATTCGATATGGTAAGTGACATTGACTCTTAATCTCATATTTTCTACTGTTTTCATAGTAACGCATACTGATGCAAAGAAATTTCACTATTTAGCTTAATATAAAAGAGGACATCTCAGTTTTTTGCTACTCAATTATGATATTAGTAGGCTCATCACAGATAATATGTCAACTCATTCACTTAATTGTCCTTTTTGTGCTTCATATCATTTTTCTATGTGAAAGATTTTCTTCGGCTCTAAACCTTCTGTCCTTACTTATAGGAGGCTCATTCCTGGCATCCACGGCCTTACGGGATTTTGGTACTAATTCTTTGGGCACCAATTATACAATTTATAATTTACAACGTGTTTTTTGTCGCACTGTTGGTTCATCTATCCCCACCATACTATGCATGGATATCTCTAAACCCCCTTGCTCTCCACTGTTGTGTCTAGCTGCACCATATCTGCCACTGGCAGCCATGATGCCTCTGGCCTCCTTAATTGCACATCTTCATCATTAAGATGTCCTCCACTTAGCTAAGGTTCTCTGCTTTCACCGCAGTCATGCATGGGTAACAGAGTACTGTCAACGTTGTTCTCTCCATGGGTTGATGGTCCAGACTAGGCATCATATCAACAATTCAACATCCTCACCCGTGGCATCCAATTCGGCCATGAATATGTATGTAATTAATTCGATTCCCTCCAAAGGTTGAAGATGTCCTATTTTGTGTAGCTTAGTCACATGCCATTCATACATGCTGCACTTGAGATTTGAGTAATCCATTTCTGCTTATAGTTTCATGCACCTTTTCTTTTAGTTGAGTTCTCAAATGAATGGGGCTGTCAGCTTTTAGTTCAAGCACTTCATGTTTTCTGGCAACAGGAGCACCCTTGGATTATAAGCTAATATATGATCAGTTCCTTTTGTGATCATTGATTCGTATTTAATTGACACCTAGCTAAGCTACGCTTTCCACAACAATCAAGGAAGTTTGAGATATTAGTTATGGATATTAAACCATAAGGATAACCTTTGGGTTGTACCAATGCCATAATCTTTTGTTTCAGATATGCGATCATTAATTCATTATGATGAGTTCACATTTGTGAGTAGGGAAATCCATGGTTTCCACAAGACTTAAGCAATTCAAATATTTGATATGGATTCTAAATCGTAATGAGAACCTAATCAGTGAATCTCTCTATAGCAGGTTTGCCTTTAATGCAAAAGTTCAATCCGTTAAGAACAACCTCTTAGGTTAACCTTGGCATTTTCTGTAAATGTTTTTAAATCGTAATGTCTTACTACCAACATTTAAAAAAAAAATTGTACATGCGTTTTCATATGCAGATGCACGGGTTCACGAACATTTAAAAAAAATTGTACATGCATTTTCATACTAGCCCGTGCAACTGCACGGGTTGGCGACTAGTAGATCTAATCTTAAAAGAATCGATCTCATGAGAAATTCTATCAACGTTCCTAGCCAAATCATCAATCTTAAGCAATTTTTCTTCTACCATAGCATTAAAAATCTTTTGAGAATTAATAAATTCTTTAATATTGTTATCAAGATCAGAGGGTATTTTATTATAATTTCCATAAGAATTATTGTAGGAGTTATCATAATTATTAGAGGAATTACTAGGAAACGGCCTAGTGTTGAAATTACCTCTATACGCGTTATTACCAAAATTGTTCCTACCAACAAAATTCACATCCATAGATTCATTATTATTATCAATCAAAGTGGACAAAGGAATATCATTAGGATCAATAGGAGCACTCTTACTAGCAATCAATTTCATAAGTTCATCCATCTTTCGACTAAAAGTATTAATTTCTTCAATCACATGCACTTTTTTACTAGTAGAAGATCTTTTGGTACGCCATTGAGAGTAATTTTCCATAATATTATCTAGGAGGTTAGTAGCTTCTCCTAATGTGATTTCCATAAAATTACCTCCCGCGGCGGAATCTAAAAGATTTCTAGATGCAAAATTCAATCCGGCCTAAAATTTTTGTATGATCATCCATAAACTTAAACCATGAGTAGGGCAATTTCTTACCATCAATTTCATTCTTTCCCAAGATTATGCAACATGTTCATAATCAAGTTGCTTAAAAATCATTATATCATTCCTAAGGGAGATGATCTTTGCGGGAGGAAAATTCTTGGAAATAAAGCATCTTTACACTTGTTCCTTGAATCAATACTATTTTTAGGCAAAGATGAAAACCAAGTTTTAGCACGATCTCGTAGTGAGAACGGAAATAGCTTAAATTTAACAATATCATTATCCACATCTTTTTTCTTTTGCATATCACACAACTCAACGAAAGTATTTAGATGGGATGCAACATCTTCATTAGGACTATTAGAAAATTGATCTTTCATAACAAGATTCAACAAAGCATCATTAATTTCATAAGATTCTGCACTAGTGGCGGGAGCAATCGGAGAACTAATAAAATAATTATTATTAGTGTTGGAAAAATCACACAACTTGCTATTTTCTGGAGACATCGTGACAAAGCAAGCAATCTAGCACACGAGCAAACAAAAAGCAAACGAAAAGACGAACGAAACAAGGGCGAATAAAAAGGCAAATATTTTTGTGTTTTTCTGAAAACGTTTTAGAAGTGGGGGAGAGGAAAACGAGAGGTAAATGGAAAATAACGTAAGTGCAAGAGATGAGAGTTTATGATGGGTACTTGGTAGGCTTGATGTAGAACCTCCCCGGCAATGGCGCCAAAAATTCTTCCTGCTACTTCTTGAGCTTACGTTGATTTTTCCCTTGAAGAGGAAAGGGTGATGCAGCAAAGTAGAGATAAGTATTTCCCTCAGTTAAGAACCAAGGTATCAATCCAGTAGGAGGCATAAGCAAGTCTCCAATATATGCAACTACACAAACTAACAAACACTTGCACACAACTTGAAAAAGGGGTTGTCAATCCCTTCACGGTCACGAACAAGAGTGAGATCTAAAAGAGATAGGTATAAAAGGTAAATAAAAGGCAAACTAAAGTAAATATAAATAAATTGCAGCAAGGTATTTTTGGGTTCTTTGGTTTATAGGTCTGAAAATATATGATGGAAAATAGACCCGGGGGCCATAGGTTTCACTAGAGGCTTCTCTCCTGAAGAAAACATACGGTGGGTAAACAAATTACTATTGAGCAATTGATAGAAAAGCGCATAATTATGAAGACATCTAAGGCAATGATCATGAATATAGGCATCACGTCCGTGACAAGTAGACCGACTCCTGCCTGCATCTACTACTATTACTCCACACATCGACCGCTATCCAACATGCATCTAGTGAATTAAGTTAACAAGAATGGAGTAACGCCTTAAGCAAGATGACATGATGTAGAGGGATAAACTCAAGCAATATGATATAAACCCCATCCTTTTATCCTTAATGGCATGCAATACATGCCTCGCTACCCCTTCTCTCACTAGGTGAGGACACCGCAAGATTGAACGCATCACAAAGCACCTCTCCCATTGCAAGAAAAACCGATCTAATTGGCCAAACCAAATCGATAGACCGGAGAGAAATACAAAGCTATCTCAATCATGAATAAAAGAGTTCAGAGAAGACTCAAATAATATTCATAGATAATCTGATCATAAATCCACAATTCATCGGATCTCAACAAACGCACCGCAAAAGAAGATTACGTCGAATAGATCTCCAAGAACATCCACGATAACATTGTATTGAAGATCAAAGAGAGAGAACAAGCCATCTAGCTACTAGCTATGGACCCGTAGGTCTGTGGTAAACTACTCACACATCATCGGAAGGGCAGCAAGGTTGGTGTAGATGTCCTCCCTGATCGAATCCCCCTCCGGCCGCATGCCGGAAAAGGCCCCGAGATGGGATCTCACGGGAACAGAGGCTTGCGGCGGCAGAAAAGTATTTTTTGATGTGCCCTTTGGTATATGGGGAATATTTGAGAATATATAGTGGTGGAATTAGGGTTGGAAGGTCTCGGGGGGGGGGGGGGCACAAGCCTTGGGGTGTGCCCCCCTGGGGCGTGCCCCTACGGCTTGTGGCCTCCCCGTAGGGCTTCTGGCCTCCTCTCCAAGTCTCGTGGGTTTCTTCTGGTCCAAGAAAAATCACCGTAACGTTTTATTCCATTTGGACTCCGTTTGATATTCCTTTTTTGTAAAAGTCAAAAACAAGGAAAAAATAGAAACTGGCACTGAGCACTAGGTTAATAAGTTAGTCCCAAAAATAATATAAAATAGCATATAAAACATCCAAAACAGATAATATAATAGCATGGAACAATAAAAAAATTATAGATACATTGGAGACATATCAGGGCACGAGAAGTAGTGAAGCCAGGTACGCTGTCTGAACCCAGCGCCCCGATGATGCCGTCACATCGACCAGCCACGGAGACACCCTATGAGCTCCTTGTCGGTGAAACCACCAATGAAACGCGGACGCAGCCGAGGGGACAAAATCCAAACACGGTGCCGCCGCCACCGCCTAGACCCCGCCACTAGGAGACCAAAGGCTACCGATCCACCGGCGCCATGAGCAGCAACACGAGGAGGGAGCAAAGATCCGGGGGCAAGTTATTCTCCTTCGCTCCGGCGTCGCTCCCACAGACCACCACCGCCGGAGACACCACTCTTCACCCTATTTACACCCCAAACATACAGATCTGGTGTTCCACCACTCACACGCCGCCAGATCGGCCGACGGAGGAGAGGAGAACCCGCGGCGGCTCCGGGTAAACGGTGGGTAAACGAAGGAGCTTCTCCTCTAGCCTCTCTCTCTGCACTGTAGAAGGGGAAAGGAAAGAGAAAATGTACAGTCGGTTCGGGATGGGATGTTGCCAGCCGCCTTTAACGACGAGGCCGTTGGATTTCTAGCTCACACCAGGCCTACCTGACAGGAGCGGACGACTTAGTCAAAATCGCATGCACAGGGCCAATCGATGCCTGAATTGCTCCTGGGCGATTTTGCCCTAGATGTTTAGTGATACAGTAGTAGAAGGGTTGGGCATGCTTTGCTGCGCCATTGATGTTGTTGGGTTTCTTAAAAAAATGCCCACTCTATTTCAAAATACAAGGTGTATTTTTTTTGAAAAGTCCATTTTTAAGTTTGATCAAATTTGTAGATAAATATATCAAAATCCATAATATCAAATTGATATAATTAGATTCATCATGAAATGAATTTCTGCATTATTTTGTTTAATATTGTGGATGTCGATATTTTTGACTCTAAACTTGGTCAAAGTTAAATGAATTTAACTTTCAAACAAACTAATACCCCTTATATTTTTGAATTGATGGAATATTTAGTTCGGCGGGGCATGGAGATGATGGAGTGTTTTTTTTATAACGCAGTGATTTGGTGGGCCTTTCATGGTGTTCTTCTGTGTTATCCGTTAGTAAACCCATATTTATGTGGGGAAATTTCTGCGTAGGTGGTTGCATGTACTTTATTGGTGCTACAGTATCAGGTGGTGGTATTTCTTTTTTTTAGGTGGTGGGAGGGTGCGCGCGATTGGTATGTTTCTATAGGCCGGTTGCTACTGATTGATTTGAAAAATCATTGGCCCGATCAAAATAGTAAACCAAATTTAAAATTGAATGCCTTAATCGAATGAAAGAGCTTCAAAATTACACTACAAAAAAAAGACACATCCGTGACATTTTGGGCCGAACGAATTTTTTTCCTGTCATGCTTATGACACTTCTATGACGATAATTGTGACAAAACCATGTATCATCATAGATGTGGTGGGCTCCTACTTCTATGACAAAAAATCATGATAGAAAATGGGCTTTTCGTCCTGAGCGGGCCGGGGACGCACCTGCATGACATTCTTTGGGCCGTCCATGACGGAAAAAATCGTGGTAGAAGAAAAAATCGTGGTAGAAGCGAGGACGAGGAAAATTTTGGGGAGTTCCCGGTTACGGTGGGTGGTCGGAGCCGAGCGATGCACGGAGGTTTGCGTGTTTCTCTCGTATAGGTACGCGCATGTGTGCGAGGCGTTGGGCGCTCTAAACCCGAGCGGGGCGTTCGCTTACTGAACCCGAGCGATTGCACAAGCTACGTTACTGAACCTGAGCGATCGATCCCTTGGCTGTTAACTGAACCCGAGAGATTCCTTCGCTACTGCTACTAACTGAAGCTGATCGAACCAGCTGCCTCTTGATGAACAGTGACCGTTGTTGGGGGTTGGATGAACAGGACCCCGTGGTAGTAGAGGCTGTTGCCACTGGATGAACAGGACCCCGATCAAGGAGGTGGGGGTGGATGAACATGACCCCGTGGAGGGCTGGTTGAACAGTAGCCGACGGAGGCTGGATTTATAGGACCCTATGGAGGGCTGGTTGAAAAGTAGCCGGTGGAGGCTGGATGAACACTAGCCCGTGGATGAACAGTAGCTGGTGGAGGCTGGAGGAAGTTGACGGTGGATGAACAGTAGCAGGTGGAGGCTGGAGGAAGTCGACGGTGGATGAACAGTAGCCCGTGGAGGCTGGAGCGAGGCAGTAGACGGTGGATGAATAGTAGCCCATGGAGTCCCATTTTGCGGTACGCCCCACCCCTCCGGATGAACATGACCCCCGTTTCAACCGTAGGCACTCCAATACAAGTCCGTTTCCTCCGTTTTGTGATACACCCCTCCTGATCAATAGCACCCCATTCCGATCGTAGGAGCTCAAACACAAGTCTGTTTCCTCCATTTTGCGGTACGCCAGACCCCGTTTCGGCTGTTCCGTCCAAGCCGGTTGGCTCCCGTTGAACAGGACGCATTCCGACCCAGTCTGTTGCCTCCTGATGAACATGACGCTGTTTCTCCGTTTCGACCCAGCCGGTTGGCTGCCCGATGAACATGACGCCGTTGCTGCCGTCCGTTGCCTGTCCATGTACATGAGCCCTGTCCATCTTTATGCGTGAGTACGCGTTCGAGACCCCGCCCGTATGTACGTATGTGGCCGTATTTTTTGCCCTGTGGCTGTACGTACGTGTACACGATTTAGACTGGACTGCCTGAACTGCTATGTCGGGTGCTGTACTACAACACGTGCCGTTACTTACTCGGCCATGGTTCATACTTGCAGAGAGACCGATCGACCAATACGTACATACATGTTCGCGACCAGACAGACAACGCTATGTACGCTTCGACCGGATGGGTCCCAGCTGTGAGGGAGGATAAGGAGGCACTTCATTGCATGCGAAGATATAACTGGTGGGTCCTAGCTGTCAGGGGGAAGAATCATTTTTTTGCCCGTAATATGGACGCACTTCCTTGCGTGCGAAGATGTAGCTGGTGGGTCCATCTGTCAGCCTCACCGCGTACAGTACTCTTCTGATGGCTGTCATTCATTGACCACGTTGACCGCGCCGCGCGGACAGCACCCAGGCCGTGGACGACGGTGAGGCCTAGGAAGGGAACGACGCTGAGCCAGGGAAGACGAGGCAGGTGGATGCCCACGCGAAGGGGAGTATGAGGGTTCACTGGTTCGGCTGCGGTGTAAGGCTGCCGTCGCCGGAGAATAACATGGGGTGTGGGTGAGTAGAGGGAAGTCCTGGCCAGTGGTAGTATGGTGGGGCGGTGAGGCCTGCGCGGTAGCACAGCCGGCCACGGGAGGCTGGAGCAGGCGGTACGGCGGGCATTGGTTTGGGCGGCAGGAGCAAGAAGACCACAGGTTGAAGATGCAGCTCGGCCGTTGGATTAACATCCAACGGTCAATGCAGCTAGAATCGTTTATTGACTAACTTGACAAAGCCCTGCATACGCGTCAACTTAGTAGGCCCACAAGCCAGCCTCCAAATCTGTTGGGTCCTAGCTAGCAGGGGGAATAATTTTTTTTGCGCGTAATAAGGTGGCACTTCCTTGCGTGTGAAGAAGTTTTCTGGTTTTTTTATATCTTCTTTCTTGAGTTAGAATAAAAAGAAAACAATTTAGCATCTTTGGTACAATCTATATTTTCATGAAATGGATCATAATAAAGCTGGTGGGTCCCAGCTGTTAGGGAAAGGAAACTTTTTTTTCCGCGTAATAAAGGAAGCACTTCCTTGCGTGCGAAGATGTAGCTGGTGGGTCAAACCTGTCAGGGGGAGAAATCATTTGTTTTCGCATAATAAGGTAATAAGGGGGCACTTGCTGCGTGCGGCCATGGGCCATGTGGGTCCCTACTTCAGCCACTCCACGTACATGCCTCTTCTGATGGCTGTCGTTTGTTGACAAAGTTGACCACGCCGCGTCGAGAGAACCAACGCGGTGAACGATGACGAGGCCTAGGAAGGGAACGACCCGGAGCCGGCAAAGACACATCAGTGGATTCCCATGCGGAGGGGAGTATGAGGGTTCACTGGTTCGGCTGCGGTGTGAGGCTGCCGTTGCCGAAGAATAACAGGAGGTGTTGGTGAGTAGAGGAATGGCCTAGACGGCGATGGGAGTAGGGTGGGCCAGTGAAGCCTGCGCGCCAACACAACCGGCCATGGGAGGCGGTAGCAGGCGGTACCACCGGCGGTGGTTTGGGTGGCTGAAGCAAGAATATCCGAGATTGAAGAAGCACTACAGCCATTGGATGGACATCCAACGACCACTGCTGCTAGAATCGTGTGTTGACTATAAGTTCACAAAGCCTTCCGTACGCGTCAACTTAGTAGGCCCACAAGTGAGCATCACATCTATGGCAGAGAACATATAGCCCATTCACGATTTGTAATAATGTACAACCCAATTTTGAATTCTAATGGAATTTACTACAACCCATTTACAGTTTGTTAAAATTACAGCCCATTTTCTAGCTAGGACAACGATTAATAATTTCAACCAACCGCTCAAAACATTATTCAATAAAATTTCCCACATTTTGATGGGATCCGAAATATTTTTATCCCAAAATTTTGAGTCAGATTAAATATAATTTCAAAATAAATTTGTATTAGGTAAAAATCCAACGAAATATTGCGCGCGCAACATGTAATGAAATAAATAAAAATCAAAATCCAATAATATTTTTTTTAACTAATTACGTGTTTGGTGCATTTTTTTATAGTTACAACCTAGTGTTTATAATTACATCCCATTTATTATTTCTTAAAGCCCATTTTTTGTTAAGCCTAATGCATCGCTCCTAGGAAAGATTTGCAGCCCAGCGGGGCGGAGAATAACAAGTTGACCTGGGCTGGGTATTTCAAAAAAAAAAAGTATAGCTGGGCTAGCCATTTTCACCTTGAAAAAAATTAATATCTGGGCTAGATATTTGGTCGACATAAAATAATAGCCTGGGCCAGATGGGCCACAGCCCGCCCAGTTGATACCCTGCTCCTCTGAACAACAACAAAAACATCGCTCAAGAAAAACTCTGCTCACACCTCAAAAACACAAATACTGCTCGAGCTGCTGGGTCTCAGCTGTCGGCCGCTCCTTATGCAATTCTCTCATTTATTGACTATATAGGTTGACAATGGTGTGGGACCATGATGTCAGGAAACCAGGAGGAAGCAAAAAAAATTATAGTTGTATATAATAAGGAGGCACTTGCGTACGTGCGGCTATGGCCCTAGTGGGTCCCCACTGTCAATCTCTCCAAGTAAAGTCATCTCCTGATTCCTCATGTTCGTTGACCATGTTGACAACGCGAGACGGTAGCGCCACGGCGAGCGCAACAACTTGAAGGACGACGAAGAGGGCCTCGCGGGCCCTACGGATGGTCTAATACAGCGTCCGCTGGTCGTTCAGGAAGCCAGGATCATCGGACCCCTATGAGCATGTTCATGAGACTGAGCTGGCATGAAACGGTAAGGCCATGCTTGGGAGCTCTGGATTGTTTCACACCTGTATTAAGGATACAAGTGTAATTTACTCCTCACCGGAAACAACGCGTAAAATACAGGCGTAATGAAACCAACGGCCCGAGGTCTGTAACGAAAACAGGCGAGTTATGCGTGTAATTTGAGAAACCAGTGTATATTTTACCTGTCGAAAATGACCAACCAAGTGCTTCGCCCAAGACCATATGCTTTTATTTACAAGCGTTAGTTTTACAAGCGGTTTTGGTTGGAAAACGCTGATCCAATCACGGCCTAAGATGATGAGTTGGTCTGAAGATCATATGGTTTCACCTCTAACCTACCCGAGTTGTCGTATAGGCTATGAGTGAAACATAACACGATGAACTTCTTAAGCACAGAAACAATAGAAGAGGATGATCTTCTTAACATGCAAATCACTGGCATTAGATCAACATGCAAAACAATACGAAGCATTATTGTCAGGAGGCATGGTGAACAGCTCGTGATGCCACATGCCACAGCATTCCAAGCTCAACTTTGTAATCAAACTCACAAGGCTTGGCATTTCATAGACACCATTCAGAACAAACTCTTAAAATACCTTACATAAGTCAACATTCATGACTATGCATCTCATCAGATATTTACTTCTGACACACGAATAGGAAAAAACGATCGACGATGCTCACAGCAAAGGGTGTCCCATTCCAAAATACCAAATGCATGTTTTCTGGCTAACATCAATGAGCAAAATTTGACAAGGTTTTCCAATTCCAAAATATTAAACGAATGTCTTCTTGCTAACAGCAATGATTAAACTTTGACAAGCTTTTCCCATTCAAAATATGTAATGCCTATGATTGTGGAACGGGCAGGGTTTGTCATCAGTTTGCACATTGAAATGGCACATGGAGCCGGATTAACCAGCGTATCTTTTTGTGCAGTTCCACTGAAATCAAACAATGTCTTGTGTAGCACAGTGGATTTCGTATTTACATATTGCAAGGCCATGAAGACGTTGGCAGCTCCATTCAAGTAGATAGTCCGGTGGCTCAAGGTGACGACGGATGATTAGAGAACCATTCGATGTATTGTCCATGATGAAGTATTATGGAGGACACATACCATCTGAACATTTTGTGCAGTTCCACTGAAATCAAGCTGAGCATCCCTGTCTGCATAAATACAGAAAAAGTGTGATGAATATAATAGTGGTACTAGTTGATTAAACATACACTCACAACTATAATCATCTTCATTATCTTAACAGGAAAAGATAGCAATACAATAGCTTCAATTAAACTGGTTTATGGAAAAGCTTGTCATTTGCCTCTTGAGTTAGAACATAAAGCATATTGGGCAATCAAAGAACTTAATTATGACTTCAAACTTGCCGGTGAAAAGAGGTTATTTGATATTAGCTCTCTAGATGAATGGAGAACCCAAGCTTATGAAAATGCCAAACTATTCAAAGAGAAATTTAAAAGATGGCATGAAAAAAGGATCCAAAAGCGGGAATTCAAAGTTGGAGAATATGTTCTTTTGTAGAACTCTCATTTTAGATTTTTTGCAGGAAAACTTCTTTCCAAATGGGAAGGACCATATATTATCGAAGAAGTTTATCGCTCTGGAGCTATCAAGATTAATAATGCCGAAGGTACTAACCCGAAGGTTGTCAATGGGCAAAGAATTAAACACTATATCTCAGGTACGCCTATTAATGTTGAAAGCAATATTATCCCAACCATGACACCGGAGGAACACATAAAAGAAACCTTCCAGAACACTCCAGAACCCTGAAAAAGAGGAGGTATGTGATACGGTAAGTAAACGGACTCCAAAAAATCCGCAAAAATATTGTCTGTCAGTTTTGGAATATTAGAAAAATTAGGAAAATAAGAAATAACCAGGAAGGCAACCGAGGTGTCCACGATACACCAGGGCGCGCCTGCCCTCCCTGGTGCAACCTAGTGGGTTGTGGGCCCCTCGGGCACCTTCCCAACTCTGTTTTCCTTCCATATGCTTGTTTCCTAAGACGAAAAAATATCTATATATACCCCCAGACGATTTGACCACCGCATTGCAGAAAAATCCTCCATTCTTGTTTTGTATTGTTTCTCTGTCAGATCTAGCAAGCCAGGCATCATGTCTTCTCCCTCCTCCAACAATGGAGAAGAAGATGCTTGGTTGATGAAGATAGAACTGAAAAAAGAGGGACCAAAGGAAGCCATCAAGGAGAACAAGGGCAAGGAGGCTACGGGAGATCAAGCTCAAATAGGAGGGCAGGCTATGCCAACAGAAGAAGAAGATATCCTTCAACCATACTACAATCATGTCACCCCTACTGAAATTGAAGCCTTTAGAGCCTTTGAAATAGTTCATGTTCAAAATAAATATCTCACCCGTGAAAATATTCTGTTACAAGAGCAAATCATCCTCCTCCGGAGCATCATTCGTAGATTGGAGTACCTTTTGAGCCTGAAGGGTGACGCTACTGCTTCATCACCACCACCTTCATCATCTTCCCCACCGAAGGAGATTTGAGTACACGAGTATGGCTCTCCCCTTGGCTTGTGCCAAGCTTGGCGGAGATGCCCCGGTATCGTATCACCATCACTTTTATTACCTTTTACCTATTTTAGTTCGATCCTTAGATATTTCATGATTTAGTTGAATAAAAGTTTAGCATGATCTATTTTTGAGTGCTAGTTTCATGATCTATCTATCTATGTAATCGAGTGAGAGTTATATAATAAAGTTTAGTTTGATTTTTTGCTTCTTTACTTTTATGTTGCAATCAAATAAAGGAAATAAATAAACGAAAAAGATCATATGCTAATCTTATGGTAAGTAATGACACCACATAAGGAAAAGTATAAGTGGTAAAATTTACTGGAAGTTGACAAACATAGCATTGGTCAATGATGCAACTCATGAAAGAATTAATCAGGGAAGAGAAGATTCACATGCAAATATACTATCTTGGACATCTTTTATGATTGTGAGCCCCCATTAATTATTATATGCCAAAATTGTTGACATTGGACAAGGAAGACAACATAATGATTTATTGTTGTTCATATTCACATAAAAGTTATATTGTCATAGATCCTTCAACATGTGGTGCTTGCTCAATATCTTTGCTAGCCAAAATTCCGCACTAAGTAGAGATACTACTCGTGCATCCAAAAACCCTAAACCCAAACTAATGTTTTTAGAGTCCACCATACCTACCTATGGATTGAGTAAGATCCTTCATGTAAGTTGTCATTGGTGCAATAAGGCAATAAAACTTGTGATGGCAAAGTAATAAAAGCGACGAACTGCATAATAAAGGTTGCTATCATAAGGGGCAATATTATGTGACGTTATTTTGCATTAAGGGATTGTGCATACAAACCAATAAGCGCATGACAACCTCTGCTTCCCTCTGCGAAGGGCCTATCTTTTACTTTTATGCATTTACTTTTATGTAAGAGTCAAAGTATTCTTCCCTATTCCCTTTTATTTCTCTTTTTGCAAGCATCATGTGGTGAGGAAAGATCTAGGCACATATATCCAGTTGAATGTGAGTGATCATGAGTTATTATTGTTGACATCACCCTTGAGGTGAATAAGTTGGGAGGTGAAACTATAAGCCCCTATCTTTCTATGTGTCCGGTTGAAACTTTTTGCTCATATGTTTGCTCTGAGTGTTACCAATCATAGAAGATTAAATGATGGTTGAGTATGTGGACTTGCCAAAAGGCTCCGATACTAGACCCTTCCTGAAAATATGATGAATTGTAGTTGCAAAGTTGACTGAGAACACAGTTTGTTGGTTTTTAGTAGAGTTTATGCTTTTTTACTTCGATGTTGTGATGAATTGTTACTTGTTCACGAGAAGTTATATGATTGAAATTATATGGTAAAGTTTTATGATAAAGTTTGTTGCTGTCATAATAATATGCATGATGCTACTATGTCCGTATTTTGTTTTTATCGACACCTCTCTCTCTAAACATGTGGACATGATTTACGATATCGGCTTTCGCTTGAGGACAAGCGAGGTCTAAGCTTGGGGGAGTTGAGATGTCCATTTTGCATCATGTTTTCCTACTGTTATTTATAATTTTTTTATGCATAATAATGCTTTATGGAGTAATTCTAATGCCTTTTCTCTCATAATATCCAAGGTTTACACAAAGAGGGAGAATGCTGGCAGCTGGAATTCTGGACCTGAAAAAGCTATGTTAGAGATACCTATTCTGCACATCTCCAAATGAGCTGAAAATTTACGGAGAATTATTTTGGAATATATAAAAAATACTGGAGAAAATAACTACCATAGGGGGGCCACTTGGTAGCCACAAGACATCAGGGCACGCCAGGCCTTCCAGGTGCGCCCTGGTGGGTTGTGGCCAGCCAGCCCACCTCCGGTGCCCATCTTCTGGTACATAAGTTCTTTTGACCTAGAAAAATAAAGGAGAGGACTTTCAGGACGGAGCGTCACCGTCTCAAGGCGGAACTTGGGCAGGAGCACTTTTGCCCTCTGGCGGAGCGATTCCGCCGGGGGAACTCCCCCCCCCCCGGAGAGGGAAATCGAAGCCATAGTCATCACCAACAACCCTCTCATCTTTGGGAGGCCAATCTCAATCAACATCTTCAACAACACCATCTCCTCTCAAACCCTAGTTCATCTCTTGTGTTCAATCTTTGTACCGGAACCTCAGATTCGTACCTGTGGGTGACTAGTAGTGTTGATTACATCTCGTAGTTGATTACTATATGGTTTATTTGGTGGAAGATTATATGTCCAGATCCATTATGCTATTTAATACCCCTCTGATCTTGAGCATGAATATCATTTGTGAGTAGTTACTTTTGTTCTTGAGGTCACGGGAGAAGTCATGTTGCAAGTTATCATGTGAAGTTGGTATGTGTTCGATATTTTGATGATATGTATGTTGTGATTCCCTTAGTGGTGTCATGTGAACGTCGACTACATGGCACTTCACCATCTTTTGGGACTAAGGGAATCCATTGTGGAGTAGTTATTAGATGATGGGTTGCTAGAGTGACAGAAGCTTAAACCCTAGTTTATGCCCTACTCCGTAAGGGACCGATTTGGATCCAAATGTTTAATGCTATGGTTAGATTTTATCTTAATACTTTTCTCGTAGTTGTCGATGCTTGCAAGGGGGTTAACCATAAGTAGGAGGCTTGTTCAAGTAAGAATAACACCTAAGCACCGGTCCACCCACATATCAAATTATCAAAGTAGCGAACATGAATCAAACCAACATGATGAAAGTGAATTGGTGAAATTCCCATGTGCCCTCAAGAACGCTTTGCTTATTATAAGAGACCATTTTGGCCTGTCCTTTGCCACAAAAGGATTGGGCTACCTTGCTGCACTTTATTTACCGTTACCGTTACTTGCTCGGTACAAATTATCTTGCCATCAAACTACCTGTTACCGACAATTTCAGTGCTTGCAGAGATTACCTTGCTGAAAACCACTTGTCATTTCCTTCTGCTCCTCGTTGGGTTTGACACTCTTACTTATCAAAAGGACTACGATTGATACCCTATACTTGTGGGTAATCATTGTATTTCCCTTTGTGATAGCAACCTTTATTATGCAGTCCGTCGCTTTATTTCTTTACCATCACAAGTTCATACAACACTCATTTTCCCTTAAAATAAAAGATCATAAATATTTAGGGGCAATTTTTATTGCTTTTTGCACCGATGACAACTTACTTGAAGGATCTTATTCAATCCATAGGTAGATATGGAGGACACTTATGGCAATAAACTGGGTTTAAGGGGTTTTGGATGCACAAGTAGTATTTGTTGGGGATATAACCCGCCCTGAAAGGGCCGGGTTAGGCCGCTGGCGACTTACTAAGCCAGGCTCAGACAGGCCTGAGTGATCAAGACACAGGGCTGGAGGGGCGGCTCACAAGATGGGCCGGCATAAGGCCCGAGGCCAGAAGACGGCGCGTGGAGCTAAAGGTGTAAGCCGCCCTATGAAGACTTGTCATAGAAGGCAAGGCAAGTTAGAGTTAGGATCGGTCACGCATTGTGACCCGACTAGGACTCTTGTAAGCCGGCGGCCTCGACCTGTATATAAAGGCGAGTCCCCGGCATAGAATAGGGCAAGTTACAATCAATCGATAGCTAGGTCAAACGAATCCGCTCCCTTGTGATCGATACTCAAGCAATAAGCAACAAGAGCAGGAGTAGGCTTTTACCTCCGCCACGAGGGGCCAAACCTGGGTAAACTCGTGTCTCTCGTCCCGCTCAACCCCGACAAGTTAATCACCGTAGCGATGGCCTCGCACCTAAGTCCTTTCACTAGGACATCTGTCGTGACAAAACCATGACAGTTGGCGCCCAACGTGGGGCTCGCACACGATGGTCTCGAGTTCTTGAAGGGCTCTTTCCTAGGGATCGAGGGATACGCCGTTGGCAGGATGACCAAGAGTCACCGTGGCAAGCTCTACATCGACGATGCTGGCTGGGGCCCCGAGGCCAACTCAATTGAGTACGGGTACCGGGCCCCCTTCGGCGGAATCCACATCTTCATCGGCAAGATCGGTGGATTTGAGCCTAAGTCGGACATCTGCACCGATATCGTCGAACCGGCTCGGCGCACGAAACCCGCCCGAGTCCAAGCCAGGCGGAGGCACGTTTTCGTGGGCTTCACGCAAGGTGTGGAACTTGCGGAAAATTCCGCATCTGCAGGAGAGACTCTCATCTACTCAGGTGATGAGTCCTCGACCAGAGAGACGGAGTCCATCTACCAGCTTCAAAATAGCGGGCTTGGGGGCTGTTCCGATGGTGACAGTATTCCGGACACCTATGAGCCACCGTGCCGAGCCGCCATCTTCATGATAGGCACGGCGCCGGCTCTCCATAGTACGGTGGCTGGAGCAGCAGCAGCTACTGACCCCTCAGGATCTGGCTTAGTGAGACCACCGGCTCAAGTCTTATCTGAGTTGATGAATGAGTTGACAACCTTAATGGGGATGGAGGTTATAGCGGAAAACCAAGCGGAGCGTAACGCAGAGATCACAAAGCTTAGGGAGCAGATGACCAAGGCCCAAGAGGATGTCAACGCTGAAAACACCCGGATGGCGATGGTACGGGCTCAGACTGACGCTAAGTCGAAGCGTGTGAAAGCAGAAGCTTGGCGTTTAAGTCTGGATCAAAACGCCTCCAACGCAGTCCTTCGGAGGAGGCACCAGACCCGTTTGCCTTTAAATTATGAACCGATGAACCTGTTCAATACACCGGGGGCTGGACCAAGTAGTCCACCGGTTATACCCTGATTGCAGAGGTGCCTGGCAACAGGGCGGTGGCTCAACCTCGTCAGTCAGAGCCGGCCCGTAGGGGTCAGACCCCGCCTCGACATTTTGCAACACCGCCGGGTCATTTTTCTAACCCGGTGGATAACATGATAGCAGCGGTTACCCAGCTCAGTGCGCTCCCTATTACTGGAGAGTCGCCCATTGCAGTGGAAGCACGGAACGCTATTGAGCTCCTTCAAACAGCGGTTGCACAGCAGGAAAAATATCTGTGCAGTCGTGATCGGGTGCATTCAACTTCCCTCCCAAGCCGCAGTTACAGTCGGCATATTGAGTCGCCCGCGGTCTCTAGCAGTGAGCAGCGCCGTAACCCGTGCCATGATAACCCGCCCCTGAATCTGAGGACTGATGCTCAGGTACTTGTGGATGAGGCCAGACGGCTAACCAGGGGGCTTATCAGCAGCCTCCGGTGACCCATTCGGCCTCGGTAGGAGCCGGGTCAAATTCCAGGACCATTGGAGCGCCGTGTCTAGTGCCGGCTTTGCGTAACGAGCGTCTGCCCAAGGATTTTAAAGGCCCTTGCAAGGTACCCAATTACACGGCGGATCTCCCTCCCGAGGCTTGGATTGAGAGTTACGAGCTAGCCATGGAGATGTTGGACGTCAATTATGCGATCTGTGCGAAATATTTTACTATGATGTTGGAGGGACCGGCTCATACATGGTTAAAGAACCTGCCCCCAATTCTATCAACACTTGGGCGGAATTAAAAGACAGCTTTATCAAGAACTTTCAAGGAACTTGTAAGCAGCCAATGACAATTGTTAATTTGGAGCACTGTGTGTAGCGAGAGGATGAGTCGGCTCATCATTGGGCACGCCGGGTTGCGACCATTATACATTCTTCAGAGAGTATTGGGGCGGCTCAAGCTGTGCTGGTCTTGGAGAAAAACTATCACTTTGATCCCCTTAAGAAGAAGTTAGGGCGTCTTAAGCGCAAGTGCACAGACATGGGCAAGCTTATGGATGTACTTACCAGGTATGGCGACTCTGATACTACCAAGTATCCAAGCTCTGATGATGATAAATCTGGTAAAGGCAAGAAAAACGGCGGTGGCAAGGGCCAGCAGCAACACGCTTTGGCTCAGCGTGGTAATCAGAATAACCAAGGCAATGGAGGAAAGCATAAGTACTCCGATGGCGGGTCAGATTTCGTGGCTAATACCAATGCTTGGTCAAAGAATCAACGTCGTAATGGTAATGGCAAGCCGTCATAGAGTCTTCAGGAGATGCTTAATGGTCCTTATCCAAAACACAGTTATCCTAATAAGTCATGTCGTCATGCCTGGAAGGATTGTTATATCATGCGGGAGTTTAAAAGCCAGATGTTTCACCAGCATCACTGTGGGCCGCCCGGTGGGTCAAGCCCCGGGTCTCAAGGATCTGGCTTTGGCAGTGGCGGCTCAGATGCTGGATATCCGAGTCAAGGTAACCACGGTTGTCATAATCAGCAGTCTAGTCAAGGTAATCAGCAGCACAACTATCAGTAAGGGTATCAGAGTAACCCGAAGCGGCTTAATAGTGGCCAGTATCATGTCTTCACTACGAATACGTGCAAGCATGACCGGAAGGTCCATAAGCGAGCAGTCAACACAATTGAGCCGGCAGTACCTCAATATTTAAGGTGATCGGAGCAGGTAATCACATGGAGCCGGGCGGATCACCCGCCCCGAGTTGATGATCCGGATCATCTAGCCCTAGTGGTCGCCCCTCAGGTGGGTGGTTATAAACTTACAAATGTGCTTATGGATGGTGGCAGTAGCATCAATATATTGTACTATGATACTTTCCGTCGGATGAGTCTGGCCGACAAGGACCTCAAGCCATCCTCCACAGTGTTTCATGGGGTGGTGCCTGGTAAGTCGGCATACCCTATTAGGAAGATATCACTGGAAGTGGCCTTTGGTGATCAGTACAATTATAGAGCAGAGACACTGTGGTTTGAGGTGGTCATGATCAAGAGTCCATATCATGCCCTGTTTGGACGGCCGGCTTATGCTAAGTTCATGGCCTGCCCTTGTTATGTGTATCTACAGCTTAAGATGCCAGGGCTAGAGGGGACAATCACAGTTCATGGAAATCGCAAACTCGCCCTGGAGTGCGAGGAAGGAGATGCGGCTTATGCAGAGTTGGCCTGTGCCATAGAGGAGCTCAAGTATTATAAGGATAATGTTGACCCGGCTGACATGACCCCTTTGAAGAAGCCCACCACTGAGAAAGACCCGTTGCTCAAATTTAAATCGGCAAATGACACATAGCAAGTTGACTTTGTCCCTGGTGTTTCTTCTTAGCAGTTTACCATTGGGACAGGGATGGATCCTAAATAGGAAAGTGCGCTCATTGAATTCATCTGTGAGAATCGGGACATCTTTGCATGGAAACCTTCTGACATGCCAGGTGTACCGAGAGAATTCGCTGAGCACCGCCTTAATGGGGATCCTAAGATGAAGCCAGTTCGACAGTTCCTCTGTCGTTTTAATGAGAGGCGTAAGGCTATTGGAGCAGAAGTGACCCGGCTCCTAGCTGCTGGGTTCATCATTGAAGTTTTTCACCCTCAGTGGTTGGCTAATCCTGTGCTAGTGCTCAAGAAAAATGGCACTTGGTGTATGTGTGTGGATTACACAGATCTCAACAAGGCTTGTCCAACAGATCCTTTTGATCTCCCCCATATTGACCAGATTGTGGATGCCACGGTGGTTTGTGAGAGTTTGTGCTTTCTGGACGCTTATTCTGGTTATCATCAGATCGAGATGGCAGTGGAAGATCAGGAAAAGACAGCTTTCATCACCCCCTTTGGAGCTTTCTGTTATGTGTCTATGCCTTTTGGGCTCAAGAGTGCCCAGGCGACTTATCAACGTTGTGTCTAGAATTGCTTTCATAAGCAGATTGGTCGAAACGTTCATGCTTATGTGGATGATATTGTGGTTAAGTCCAGAAAGAAAGAGACCTTGTTTGATGACCTGAAGGAGACCTTTGATAATCTCAGGGTGTACAAGATGATGCTTAACCCGACCAAGTGTGTTTTTGGTGTGCCAGCTGGTAAATTGCTAGGTTTCCTGGTCTTAGAGTGGGGCATTAAGGCTAACCCGGAGAAGATTGAGGCTATCACCTCTCTTTCTAAGCTGGCATGTATCAATGACGTTCAACGCCTGGCGGGTCATATTGCAGCCCTGAGCCGATTCATAAGCTGCCTTGGGGAAAAGGAGGTTCCCCTGTAGCAGATGATGAAGAAGACTGATCACTTTGTCTGGAGCGATGCGGCTAATGAGGCATTTGAGGCGCTCAAGGACCAGTTGGCTGAGCCGCCCATCTTGGCTGCTCCCATTGACAAAGAGCCTTTGCTCCTGTACGTGGCGGCTAATAATAAAGCCGTCAGTGTATCATTTGTCGTATAGCGCAAGGAGGCGGGTAAAGAGTATCTAGTCCAGCGGCCGGCTTATTATGTCAGTGAGGTTCTCACGGAATCCAAGCAGCGATACCCACATTGGCAGAAGCTAGTGTTTGGGGTGTACATGGCCAGCCCTAAACTTAAACATTATTTCCTTGGGCATCCAATTACGGTGGTCAGTTCTGCTCCACTTGGTGACATAATTCAGAACATAGAGGCTACAGGCCGGGTTGCTAAGTGGGCAATTGAGCTTGGGCCATATCATCTGAAGTATGTGCCCAGAACAGCCATCTAGTCTGAAGCTTTGGTGGATTTCATAAATGATTGGACAAAGCTACAAACACCTGAGGAGAGGCCTAACAATACATATTGGACTATACACTTTGATGGGTCCAGGCAGTTGGAAGGCTCGGGGGCTGGAGTTATCTTGGAATCTCCACTACAAAAAAAAAAATACACTTCCGTGATGATACGTGTTTGTCACAGTAGGTCATGTTTTCTGTCATGCATGTACATCCAGGATGATTTTATGACAGAATCAAGATAGTCATACCTGTGCTGTCGTAGAAGTGTTCCATGACAATACCAAAATTATCATCACGAAAGTGTCCACTTCCATGACGATAAATGGTGCGTCATGGAAGTGCTTTCGTCAAGGATAACCGACACGTGGCATCCACCGCAACGGGTCGCCGTTAAGCTATCGGGTTCCGGTTTGGATCTGATAACCTGTTAATAGCCCGGACCAATGGGGATTTTCCATGTGTAAAATTCTCATTCGCCCGCGGATCCATGTGTCGGCCCAGCGTTGGGACAGTTGTCATCCAGCGAATGGACGGGACACGCCTATGATACATCGACACGTGGCTTGGCCCAACAGAGGCCCATTCAGGTCAAAAGGCCGGCCTATTTGACTTGGTTAAAAGGTAACGGCCGGCCCACTTAAAGCCTGCTAGCGGCCTGTTCGCATATAGCCCATTTACAGCCCGCTAACTCACGACCCATTATGGCCTATCCGAATTAGGCCCAGTAGCGTCATCTGAGCCATCCAATATGATTCCAGCCCATTGTAACTTCCGGCCCATGTATGGCCCATGACGTCTTTCGGCCCATATGAACCCTTTGTAACTCTTGGCCCATTAACGGCCCATGGTGAAACTGGCCCGTAATGAATAGTGTATCGCTTTATACCCATTAATGGCCCATTATTCCATTGGGCCGTTTCCAGCCCGTGTTATCTTTCGGCCTTCTCAGGTCCCATTTATTCTTGGGTTGATTTGCAGCATTCGATTACTTACGGTCCGTTACTGGCCTGTTTCGGTTGTGGGCCAAATTCAGCCAGTGGTTAAAGTCGGCCCGTTTGTGGCCCGTTAATCTGTTGGGCCGTTTTCATAGCGTCATCAAATACGGCCGATTAACGACGGCCCGTTATGGTCGGCCCATGAACGGACGATTCCAACTCTACCTCATTTACGGCCCATAATGCGGTCCGTTATTGGCCCATGTTTGGCCAATCGATCATACGGCCCGTAGAAGGCCCATTGATTCTATGGCCCGAAGAAGGCCCATTGTTTCTACGGCCCATAGAAGGCCCATTGTTTCTACGGCCCGTAGGAGGCCCATGGTCACTACAGTAAATATGTAGCCCATGGTTATTGTGGCCTAGTTTTAAAAAATAGGTTATTACGGCCACTAGCAAACCGTGGAAAAAGAACTGCACTGACTACAAGCAAACAAATAAACAAGACAACAAGGAAATAAATAAGCAAGCAACTTACGCTAGGCTATCATGGCTATTACACATATTACATCCACTAGGCATCAAAGTTCGCCACCAGTGCAAATATGGGGAACAAAGCAACATATTACATACACTGGTTGTCAAAGTTGGCGACCAGTGCAAATAAACGCCGCAGGAAAACAAGTCCAGCACTGAAACCACTTCACAAGAGCTCAAGAAACAATATCCTGGTATCCACCATGCTGGCAAGACGCTTAGCAAGCTTATTAGCTTTCTCTTGTTTGGCGCTTAAATCCTCCAGCGCTTGTTGTTGCACCAGAAAGTATGCATCTGAATTATGCAGGGACTTCCTCAGTCCTTCAGCTTCCTGTCGCAGCACATCTAATCGATGTCTTTCAACTTGAAGTTGAGACTCAAGAAGCTGAACTGATTCAGGCAGTGAGTTCGAAGAGCTGGTGCCAGCGGTAGTGGCCAGTAACTCGAACACTACATCAAGACATGACTTTGGGGTTGTCTCAGTGTCTTCAATATAGTTTTTATCAGCTTTCTTGGAGACCAACAGGGATGTCTCACTATCTTGAACCTTATCTGCATTACTTCCTTTACCATTGCATAACGGGGTACTCTTCTCCAATATTTTGTCCGCATTCTAAAAGAGAAACAAGCAGACAGATCACAGGTTTACCATGTTGTATATGAAACTCATTTTGGTAAACCAGTTCAGTAGTAAGGTGGACAGGATAATAGCATGAAACAAACATATATCTATGTAGTATGGTCACTGTATGGTCTTATATCATTCTAGTTTATGTTGCCAAATCAAGATAGAGACAGTTCAAATCATATCCATTTAAGACAAAGCAGTATAGATAGAATATAAGTGTGGGAAACTACACAACAATAACAACACTTGTAATGTGCATGGCATGAGAACATAACTGTTTATTCAATTGAAACTGAAATCAACATAGAGCAAGTTACAACAGCAAACACGTTAAAGAAACAGGTTTGAAACATACCTGTTGCTCCATTGGAGTTTCAATTGCATCCTTCAAATTTGAAATTAGTTGGTATGAGTAAATACAGTGATGCAAGAGCAAAGGAGTATGAACCATAGCTACAGAATCTGACCTGAGAACAATTCTTCTTCTGCTTTAAGTGTTGACTTGGGGTTCGGAGTGGTGGTCCTCGTGCTTTGGGCATTGCAGTTGCCTTACTAACTGCTCGTGTTTGGGTGCTTTGTGGTGGAGACGGTGTTGTGTCAACTGGAACTGGGTTACTATCTGCTGGGGTTGGGGTTAGAAGGGGTGTAGCTGGTTCTCTGTCCAACTGGGTAGGGCTACAATCTGCGTGAGTCTGGGTTATGTGTGGTGGGGCTGGTTCTTGGGCAAGTACAACCGTGGTTCTATCTGCATTGACGGGTAGCACGATCTTTTCTGAAGACCGTGTTTTTACTCCCATAGATACTGCCATCACCCCCTCCAATTCAAATGGCTGATAAATAAGAAAAGTAATTGAATGTACAGACATTGTAAGATAGACAGGTGCAATGGATAGTAGGGAAGAAAACAGGGCATGAAATAATTCACATTTATGTTGCCTAACCAAACAGGATAGCATGACATAATTTCACATATATGATGGCTAACTAAACAGGATAGAATGACATACTTCAAAATATGATGACTATGTAAACAGGATGACATGATATAACTATACGATGTGTCTATTAAAGTGGTTGGCATGCCATAATTCACAAACATGCTGTCGATGGAAACATGATGGCATGATATAATTCACAGATAGAATGACATAATTCAAAATATGATGACTATGTAAACATGATGAGATGATATAACTTATGTCTTTAGAAAATGGGTTGGCATGCCATAATTCAGATACATGCTGTCTATGTAAACATCATGGTATGATATAATTCAAATATATGATTTATATACTAAGCAAGTGAGCAGAGGGCAATCGCATATATGATGTGTCAACTAAGGAGATGGCATTCAATATTGTGTATATGATGTAAAAATTAAGCATTGCAAGACAACATATGCATGATATGAGTAATATAACCCGGCCAAGTTTGAGCATACACCTTAGGGGGAAAATAGGACTGGTCATCTGCCTCTGCATCCTCCTCTGAGGAGCTATCTGTAACCAGCAAGATATCTGCCTCAGCAGGTAGCATTGTCTGCTCTGAAGACCTTGTTTTCACTCCAGATTTCTCCATCACCAATTCAAATGGCTGATGCACAGGAAGAGTAGTTGAATATACAAACATTGTCGACAAATGGAATGAGTAATACAAAAAAAGGATGTCATGATATAATTCACATATATGATGCTTGGCTAAACAACATGGCATTGCATAATTCACATACATAATGCCTTGCAACAAGATAGCATTGCATAATTCACATATATAATGTCTTGCAACAAGATGGCATTGCAAAATTCACATATATGGTAATTAGACACTAAACATGTGGCATTCACACAAAGCATGTCTAAACTAAACAAATGACATGCCAATGCAAGACACCATATGCACGATATGAGCAATATAACCCTGCCAAGTTAGAGCATGCACCTGGGGGGGGGAGACGACTGGTCATCTGTCTCTGAATCCTCCTCTGAGGAGCTATCCGTAACCAGCAAGACATGCGCTTCATCAGATAGCATTGTCTGCTCTGAAGACCTTGTTTTCACTCCAGATTTTTCCATGACCGTGTCGAATGGCTGATGCACCGGAAGAGTAATTTAATGTACTAAAATTGTTGACAAATTTAATACATAATAAAAAAAGATGGCATGATATAATTCACATATAAGATGACTGGCTAACCAGGATGGCATTGCAAAATTCACATATATGATGCCTGGCTAAACAAGATGGCATTGCATGATTCACATATATGATATAGAAACTAAACAGATGGCATTCACACAATGCATGTCTAAACTAAGCAGATCACATATTTTATGTATAAAGTAAGCAATGCAAGGCACCATATGCATGATATGACCAACATCAGCATGCCAAGTTAGAGCAAAAGACCTCAGGGGGTAAATAGGAGTGGTCTGCTCCCTCTGAATCCCCCTCTGAACAGTTATCTTCCTCTTGATTACAGTCTGGAATGGGGGGAGGGGGGGTTGCTTTTGCACCGACCATGGAGCGATGTCTGCATGAAATTTTATTGCCACGCAAGGCTCGTCTCTTTTGCTCTACATGTTCAGTACGATTTTGTACAATAACTGACATGCATAGGAATAAAACATTGTGAGATTATGTAAGGAGTGCATGCACAAATCCAGAGTGATGGTAGCAAACTGTGGATAGACCCAAAACCAATAATAGCAGGCAGATAATAGCTTCAGTTAAAAAATACAGATAATGGCTCCTTTATTGTTTGTTTCCACCCAACATGAAACTCATAGTAGACACCCACGATTAACCAGATAGTACACAGATAGTATTGATTGCTGCCCCAATATGTACCCCACAACCATTTAAAAACTCAAGTTTGAGCATTAGTTTGGACCTGACTCGGAGTCTAATCGGTGAACAGGACGATAAAGTAGCATGTCATCATATTAAGCGATGCATAACGAAAGCAGACACGAAAGAGTGCGACCTCTCTTGCGGACCCGTGTAGTCCTCAAGGTCATCTGCTTAGTTGATGATGGTAATGCAGTTGTCATGGCTGCCGGCGGCGGGGAAGAAGATCTGAGGCGGTGAAAGACAGTCTGGAGGGCGGATCCCTACTGTGGTGAACCCGTCCGTCGTTGGAGCAGCTGAGTTGGGGTGGACCATAGCGCAGCAGGAGCGGGACAAACCACACAAGGTTTTCTTTGACACATATCTGTAACAGAAGTAATTATGTAAGGGCTTGTTTGAATTGGAGGATTCTAACAATGCAGGGATAGGAAATACATAGGAATACGATATGAATGCACATGCAAAACAGAGAATTTAAAAACACAGGATTTCTGCCAATCTGGGTGTTTGGTTCACAAGAATTGGAAGATCACAGGATGCAAAGAAGCATGGTGAGATTAAGTCAAACCACAAGAAAATGTACGGTTATAATGCTATTATGCTACTATCTCTTAGTCTTGTGCTTCATGAATAGGAATTTGAGAAGGAGGACAAGTGGATATTAAAATTCCTATGGTTTTTCTTTCAAGGAGACACTAAAGGAACAAATCCTATAGTTTTCCTTTGCTCCATTCCTTTGTACCAAATGCATGAATAGTAGTACCATAGGAAACTTTCCAATTCCTATGTTTTTCCTTCACTTTTCCTTTCAAGCACTGGTGATTCTAGTAGGCAGGCTTGAACAGGGAAAAGCCTACACTCAAAAAATGTTTTTGTGCTACTTCTACTACTTTGGACCCAGGCCACTGCCCTACTAGCTCAACTCCCAGGCCCATCTACAAATGCACAGCTCAAACACGCAGAAATAAATAACGATGGCGTTCAAGAGAGTCCATCACGGATAGCTAAGTTGCCTGGTACCTCACTGCTTGTCATATAGTAGGAGAAACTAATCGTATTTCACGTTACTACGTGTGCTCAGTGGACAATATATATAACATGTAGAGTAAAAAAGCGATGCAACAAGTGTACAACCTCTTTGGCGAAGCCATGTCAATCTCAGCATGATTTGGTTGGTCGGTGAGAATGCTCCGGCTGATTTTGCTGTCGGAGGAGGGGAAGAAGATCTTAGGTGTCTGGAGATGGAGCCGGGAGTACTGCTCCGCTGTGATGGAGGGTTTCGTCGTTGGAGCAGCTCCGGTGAGTTGTACGACGGCGAGGCTGAAGCAGGACAAGAGAGACAATGTTAACCTGAGTGGAAATCTAATAGCATCTCCAATAGATGATGTAAAATACATAACCACAAAGTGCTAGATGTAAAATACATCAGCCGCTCATCTGTGAACTTAACTGTCGAAACTGAATTTAACTGTCGAAACTGAATTTTACTGTCGAAACTGAATTTTGCTGTCGAAACTGAACGCACTAGTAGCAGAAAAGCAGTAGTAGCAGCAGCAGCGCCCGGAGCAGCAGCGCGTGCGAGAGCCGGGTCAGCTAGTAGTGTAGCAGCATCTCGGGTAGCAGCTGCAGGGGCTCAAGCGAGAGCAGGATCTGCTGCTCGTGTAGCAGCAGCGCAAGCAAGAGTAGAGCAGCAACGCAAGCAAGAGCAAGAGCAGCAGCGCGAGCAAGAGCAAGAGCAGACCAGGTAGGGGACCGAGAGCAAGAGCAGAGCAGCAGCGCGAGCGAGAGCCAAAGCAGCACCAGCTCCTACTGATGTGGATGTCGCCACCGAGGGAGCGACACCGTGGAGGAAGTGGCTAGCGACACCGCCGTAGATGGAGCCGCTCCATGTCGGCTCGGGAACGAGCGCCGGCAGCACCATGAGATCGAATCAAGAAGAAAATGCAGCGATTAGTGTAGAACCTCTTTGGTGGCGCTGATTAGGCCTAAGCTTCATCCGAGGAATCGGTGATGATGCTGCTCTTCCGGTGGTGCAGGTGAAGACGGCGGTGTGGGAATGGAGGTGGCACGAAAGACGAGGGGAACGTCGGGGCAGCTCCTTGGAGGTGGAGGACGGGGTGGCTGAACCAGCGGGACGACAAGATCGACGACGGATCCTCATCCAGTGCGGTGGATGAGGGACGTCGAGGTGTTGCTGTGGATGACATCGTCGGGGAAGAGGCTCCGGCTGGGTGGCGGACGGAGGAGGGTGTGGGGCTTCGCGGGTTTTCACGGCCTCAGTGTACGAATGGGGGGCGGATGGGATGGGAGGGGGGAACCATGGCTTAGGGACGCGCTTGTCCGAAATGTGGGGTAAGTTACGAAAGTACCCCCACCGATTTGAGCTAGGCGGTTCTTTCGGTTCAGGGGTATCACGGGCATTTCACGTGTCAAGATTTCGCAGGAGGTGGGAGCTTTCGCGCGCGTTGTAATTTTGGGATAGCAAGGCGCGGATTGAGATGGAGGGAGTTTTCGGAGCACAACGAGACAAAGAGATATCTTAAAATTTCGGGGTAACAAGGCGCGGGTTGAAGAGGCGGGAGTTTCGCAGCACGATAGACAGAGATGCTAGCTTGAAATTTCGGCATAACAAGGCGCGGCTTGAAATTTCGGGAGAACAAGCTTAACGTGTACAAAAAAAAGACAATTCGTACCTCACTAGAGAGAGCCATGTCCCAATTTACTATATTACTAGAAATGCATTCAAATACAACAACAAAAAACTAAAAAAATCGGGACAACAAACTTAACGTGTACAGTACCAAATCAATTTGCACTTCCCTCAACAATAAAAAAAACAATTCGTGTTGTCTAGCATATGGACTAAATTTAAGTATATTTTCCCTGTTTGAATGGGATTGTACTCGGGTTAGTTATACAACCATCTAAATATTATCTTCACAACACATGACATGAATATAGTAGTAGTAAATTCCCATATAAATATGAACTACATGTACATATGATCTCGAATCCAAATATATGTATCCATTTTATGTTGAATTCAAATCATAGTACATGTATGCTCTAGCTAGATGTTCGGAATCTAAACCATGTATGATACTACGTACAATGTGTTTAACACACACAACACACACACACACCATTTAGACTAGTAAGGTACACGTGCATTGCACGCATGATATTTGGCAACCAAATTATGAATAAATATCACATTATAGCATGCAAGCTTTGAGTCATATATGCATGATGTAGATGTTTGTTTAATTCTTATAGTTCATCTCATTCAAAATCAATTAGTTTTTATAAAAAAGCTAATTTATTTTAAGATTCATGGAATTGTGCGTTGTAAAGCATAAAGTAAAAACAAATAATGGCAATTCATCTAGAAAAAAATTGGGCAATTATGATACGGAAAATTCTAGAACAAAGGAGAAGTGCTTGTGTTTTGAGGTTTGTGCATTATGCTTAAGTTCAACCATGGAGTCTTCTAGATTGTACATGTGGCAAAATCTGGTGGAATGTAGATGATATCCAACGGCCAGTAGTGCTCGGATTTGCCATCTCTGAACCATCGGATTGGCTTCATCCAACGACCATCTTTCAAAGTTATTTGCACACTATATTGGGGTATTGATATGTGATGCGAAAGCCACCCATCATCTCCAATTTGAATAGTGTGTCCATGCACGGATGCAATGTGGCCAAACGATGCCTGCCATTGGTATCTCAAATTCAAATCAGTCTGACCTTGTTCAATGTGTATACAGTATATCATGCTCGTTTCCAAATCACACCACGCATATCTCAGTTATATTCATGCATGCATGGGTTTCAAACATCATGATCTCTTATTCAAATATTTGAATTCAACTTTACATTGATTATAACCTCACCTAGTCTTTTACACCCACACAGTCGTCTTCTCTTTATAATTGTACCACTAACTTTCTCTCGTGCATGCATGCACACACACTACCACTCGGCATTATCCATCGCACACATGCAATCTTTTTCTTTAGGTCGGTCTCCCATGCATGCACACACACACACCTCCCCCTCTTCATCACTTCGGGCATTCTTTATCTCTCACATGCATGCGCAATGATTGATGTTCCTCTATCTATGTATATATATAGCTGGGTCTTTCCCAGTTTTTCGCACAAACCGATCGATCTATATATCCAGTCAGGTCTCACCCTCTTTCCCACGTACACATCGATCAATCTATACCTCTCTATATAGGATTACATAGCTGATACACCCACATTATCTATCCATCATCCCCCTCTCATCATCCATGCCTTCTGCTTCATCTCTCAAACGCCCGCATAGTGGCGAAGACAGGGCGCAGCAAGGGCCCTGCCCCCCTTAACATCACTATATACCGAGGCTAATATGAATCTGATCAGTAGATCAATTGTTGGTAAAATGGTTTAAGTTGATGAATTGGCCCTCCCCGTAAAGGATTATCAATGCTTGGCCCCTAGCTCACTTATTTTTCATTGCTCCGCCACTGCGCGCAACAGCACACGTTCTCGCCCCCTCTCTTTAAATATCGATCTCGCACTTGTGCACTCCTTCATAGTCTCCCTCCACTTGGCCCCTCGCACCATCTTCCAGCACCCCACCCCCCCATATCCCAGTGCTTGTACGCTTGTAGAGCTCTTCCCTCTATCTATCTCTATCGATATCTCGCGCGGTCGACCCCTCCCCTCCCTTCTCCTATATCACCCCGGCCCCATGCACATACATGTATGTATATAGGCCTCTCCTTCACACAAATTACATTGACACGTATTCCCTCACCATATCTTAGTATCTCTCAAACACACGGACTACGTGTGCAAAAGAGAACAGGTGCACACACGCACTCGTTCCCACATACAAATGCGCGGGTGCACGGTGGGGCACACTTGTACAAGAAATGAGTGTGTAGAAAGGCTTTAGATGATGTGCCACTAGTCTATATCTATACCTCTATATCTATATCTATATCTATACCCCTATATTGAGTGCGAATAAAATTGAAAGATGGTCGTTGGATGAAGCCAATCAGACGGTGCAGAGATGGCAAATCCGAGCACTACTGGCCATTGGATATCATCTACATTCCACCAGATTCCTCCACATGTACAATCTAGAAGACTCCATGGTTGAACTTAAGCATAATGCACAAACCTCAAAACACAAGTACTTCTCCTTTGTTCTAGAATCTTCCGTATCATAATTGTCCAAACTTTTTTTCTAGTTGAATTGCCATTATTTGTTTTTACTTTATGCTTTACAACGCACAATTCCATGAATCATAAAATAGATTAACTTTTTTATAAAAACTAATTGATTTTGAATGAGATGAACTATTAAGAATAAAACGAACGTCAACATCATGCATATATGACTCAAAGCTTACATGCTATAGTATGGTATTTATTCATAATTTGGTTGCCAAATCTCATGCGTGCAATGCACGTGTACCTTACTGGTACTTCTAGTATGTGCAAAACACGTAAATTAGAATTCCAATGGCACGCTACATAGTGTCTCTCCCTTTTTCAGTTAATATATTATGATTAAAATGATGTGGGGGCATCCATGAAGCCACGTGGCACATGTGGAGGCGTTGTCGCGACCTCCTTGTATGGATTGATCACAGTGACGTGCTGCTGGTTCCAGAAGAATGTACTCGTCCTCTCTCACGCACACAGGTAGTACATGCACAAATCGAAGATGTGCACACACTCACTCATTCCCTCGCACGCACACACAGGTACACGGTGGGACGCATTTTTGTACAAAGATCCACCCCATGCGATAATTTGACGCGTGTAAAGTCGTTCACTTCATTGATGGTTAATTAATACAGTGCATGCAAATTGAGTGGACGTGAGGGAGGAAATAGTTGAGAAAGACATTACTACTCCACTGCGTGCATGCGAGTAGTTAAATTAAATCATGGGTTCCTACTTCCATTGGTGTCCTTCGTATTTTGTGCCAATTTTTGACCATAATTTTAAGTAACACAATATTTATGCATGTCATAAAAATTAATGTCATCGAAAACTATGTTCAAATGTGATTCCAATGATATAATTTTTGGTGGCATGCATTAACATTTTCTTAGTTAAATTTTTGGTCAAAAATTGGCACAAAATAAAAAGGGGGCCAATAAACCAGGACGCGGGCAAGATGATCAATTTTTGTCTTGGTTACTGTTGGTGGCCTTTGTATTTAAATATGGACGGAGTGGAGTAGTAGTACTATCTTTATATTAGCCTCGTAGGGCTCTCCCAGCGCCTACGCTCACCTCCCCGCCTCGCCCACCGGATCCCGCCATGGATAATCCCTTAGATCCTAGGATCCCGTGGGCTGCCCTCTCGCTGCGGCCCGCAGCACTGCCGCCTTTGAGCGAAACCCACATGTGTTTCAGAGGGGATCCATTGCTCTGGAATCACAGATCGGTGGCGCCGGAGGACATGCCAAGGCTGCGTTTCAGGTGGTGGGCAGCAAGGGCAAATCGGATCGAGGAAGCGTCGCATCGATTGGAGACAAGTTCGAAGGAGCTGCGCCTGGCGAAGCACAAGGCGGAGGCGCAAGTCAATCTCAGGGGAGAGATGCTGAGGGATGTTAGCATCTGGCAGTGTCGCATTGATTTCGAGCTGGGGCTAATGGCAGAGATCATATTCACGGAGTCGACTGCGGAGGAAAGAACGCGCATGCCTGCGGAATGGCTTGAGCAGCTGGTGCAACTGTTCAAATGGGCGGTAGGAGAAGCCAAATTGCGGGACCAGCTGCGGCGGCACCGCTGGGCATGCATCGTAGGCGAGGTGAGCTGCCCTCCTTCCCCGCCAGCGATGCAGTGACCTACTCGGTTGCTGCTGCAGTGAACTTGCGGCGCCATGGCGGTTTGCAGCCATGACAATCACTCCATCTGTATGTATTGTATTCCTGTGAAAATACTTGGTCATTTGGAAAAAGATGATAATTGATTTATCACTAGTTTTTGAATGCTTGGTCGTGACAATCACCTGAAGCAACAACCAGAAGTCTCCATCGCGTAATACTTACGGTCGGTCGCACCAACAGACGGTCGATCGGACCCGCGTCTCACCGAAGGGACACGCATCGGCTTGGTCTGACATGTACGACCAGTTATATCACTGACTTGTGCGACCGCATTTGAGCAGTAGTACTTGAAATTTGTGTCCCAGGAAACTCATCGGGAGCCGTTTCGGGCCTCGAAACCAGAATCATCAATTAATCTTTAGTTTGTTCCCATCACATTCCAAAGTAGTACTACCATGCTATAATTAAGTGCAAACCTACTCACACCTAGTACGTATCAAACCTGAACGTGTTCCCATTATGCAGGTTTTAGTACTAGTGCTAGTACTAGGTTATAAAAAGGGAACTACCTAGCCGAAAATCACTCTACCTTTCTCCTCATAAGTCTTTCTTTTTTGTCCGTCCTTGCCATGGCCGGTGTGCAGAGCTCTAGGTCGAGAACTACTCGTAACAAGGGAGTGGCGACCAAGGCCGTGGAAAAAAAAGAGGGCTTGCCGCCTCACAGAGACCTCGAAAGATCTCTCACGGGCAGGCGAGGGCTCCCAGGAGCGCCCTAGCCACGGAGGCGAACATGCCGAGCTGGCGGTGCTGGAGTCGTTATCCCTCGATGACATGCCCGATTAGCCCAATAAGCAGAAGGAGTTCATCGATGGCTGGGTGGAGCTGCTAAAGGAGAGCCTCGACGACATGCCCGCTGAGCTCAATAAGAAGGAGGAGTTGACTTCCGGCTTGGTGATGCTGCTGAAGGAGAGCATTGCCTCGGGTAAGAAGGCGACCGGCGAAATCCTGCAACTTCAGGAGGACAAGGCGAAGCTCTGCCACGAGCTCGACCTGCTGAAGGAGGAGAATGTCGGCTGGAAGAAGCTACATGAGAAGAGTAGTTCCTCAGTGAAGATGCTGCACGCCCTCGTCATGGAACAGAAGGAGGAGTTGGCGAAGCTCCGCATCGAGCTCCCGGTTGCTGTCAAGGTACGTAATGCGGCCGTGGAACAGATGATGAAGGCTCGCGTCGAGAAATCCCGCGTCATGGACAGAATGAAGAAGATGGCGGAGGAGATGCGCGAGGAGATGGAGGTCGTGGAGGCGATGAAGAAGCAGTTACGACTCTGTGGCCAGCAACCCTTCATGTAGTAGAGAGCAGCGCCCCAGACTTGTGTGTGCGTCTTCCTTCTTTTTGGGGGGGGGGGGGTAATCTTCCTTCTTCTTTTGCTCCTGTGTTTTTTCTTTTGCTTCGGGTGTTTCGCCACATGTGTCACGTTCCCTGCGAGGCATGAATAGAACAATATTAACGATGAGCGGCGCAGTGGGATCGATGACCAGCAAATTAGATCATTTTTTATCGCCATATCGCACTGGGCTGCCGTGTTTCGTGCTCCTCCGTCGTACTAGTACTCCAGTGGAAAAATTGAGTATATCGCATGGTTCTTTGCTCCTCCTCAGGTCGCCGACAACATTTATATGAGCAGTCAAATCACAAGGCCCCGCCTTCCAGCAGTAATGAGCCGTCAAATCACAAAGGCCCTTGCCTCTCGTGAAACCGACCAAGCGAGACTGCCCCGCCCTCTAGCCTTTTAAATGTATACTTTTGTACAGTAGTAGTATCGATGGATTGCGCCATGGAGCAAAACTAACAAGATGAAATTAAAGAAAAAAGGTGGTACATATAGAGAGCGCTCATCGCCAAATTATGCATATAGTACTATTAAAAAAGCTAGTACGTGCTTAGATGGGGTGCTAAAGTCTATTAAAGAAATTAGCATACCTATTTAATTCTTTGACAACTAAATTCCTTCATGCTTTGGGTAAACTTCTCTCATTTAAGTTTTTTTAGAATTACATATCTCATTTAAGTGTTTTGCGTATGTGGCATGCTTAGAGCGTGGTTAATAGTATAGCCAACTGTTGGCTATATGATGTTGGCCATATATATTGTACGTATATAATGTGAAGAAACGAGTGGTAGTACTACCAACTACAAGATGAACTATAAGAAATACTAGTATGTACGTACTGAAGAGTTAAAGTAACGAGAAGGAACATAACATAGTTCTGCTTGGGGCTCAGCACAACACACCCCTCAAATAAAACTAAGCACCCTAAAGTTAAACTAAGCAACTAATCCAGTAGACACTGCATTAGAACCACCATGAGCAACGACACTGCCACCTTACTTGGACTCCTCGTACACGTGCTCGACTTCGTCCTTGTCCCGCTTCCTTTTGGCTGATACTTCTTTGCTTGAACCGCACACTTGGCTCTCGCTCTTCATCCAACCCTTGTAGATATTGAAACAAAGGTAGGCATCCATTGCAGCGTACTGGATGTGGTATCTATCTTGTACATTCCACTGCCATGTAAGATGAAACTCGGGCGGAGGTTTCGTCAGTTTACCGTACGAAGGATCAACCATGGCTCCTGCCAGGGTTAGTATTGAAGGCTGACGGGAGGGCACCAGCCCATTCTTCTGGAGGTCGAAGGGCTGGCCCACAACGAGGCCTATCCGACTCAGGACTCTTCTGTCGTTTGTAAAGTCTACAGTAACGAATTTGACTTTGCCACCCGCGAGGAAGTTCTTAAAATCCTTGCACTCAACATCGGCATGGCATATGTGGTAGACCAAGCACAAGTTATGCACGCAAACCTGGACCACGGCAGGCTTCTTCCTCTATTCCTCCTTTAGATTCTTCTCTTTTCCCAGGACTGTGGTGTACTCAACATCTAGCCCAGCGACCCACTTATCGCCATTTGACTTTTCAAAAATGCGTCTGAAGTGAGCAAGGCATCCTTTCACCGTCGCGGAAGAACGGGTGTAGATGACGTCGAACTCATCGCCGGTGATGGTTCTAACCTTGTAATCACCGTCGATCATGGAGATTTGGGACGCCATGGATTTGGGAGGAGGGTTAGGATTAGTGGAACTGCTGTAATGTGAAAGGACGGGACGACTAGGAGCGAACTGCCGTAATGTTAAAGGATGGCCGGGGACGAGTAGGAGCGAACTGCTAGCGGTTTTCCGATTGTAAAAGTGCTTGAGTGGGTCGTGCGAACGGCATGGTAGTGGCTTGCCCGATGGATAAATGGATTCATGCACAGTACTATGGGGGCCCAATTAGATGTCATGTCTACTAGACGCCCAATTAAATGGCTTCATGCATCTGCGTGTTCGCACGTCAAGCGTCGGGAAAATTGCAGGTGATACGAAGCTTTCCATGCTCCCATGATACGGGCTTCTGAGAGCCCTTGGATCTGAGACCGAACGATTGCATGGCGTGATTCTAGACCTATGGGTGAATATCCTATCCTGGAGGGTTATTCTGCAAATTTTCAGCAACTTAGCATGCGACCGTTCGATCTCAGATCCAAGGGCTGTCAGCAGCCCGTATCATGGTCGCGCCTACCACGACCGTCGCCTCGCTCGCGCGGTCTCGCCCTTGGAGATTTCAGACGGCTTTAAATGAGCATTTTTTGCCTACTTCGCATGCATGAAAGTACTTCCTCCATCCAGGTACGTTAGGCTATCTGATGTTGGCATGTCATACATAGTCATCACTTAGTCACTCATACAACAAGGTTAGCTATAAGGTTGGCTATAACAGTATTTTTTTTACTTCTCTCTATCTCTTTCTTCGTAGTATTTACTGCATTTGCCAAGGAGTAAGGAGTACTAGTACTTGGCACCTGTATACCATGGAGGTGGTTAGGAATCGGGAGACTCACGCCGATCGTAGCACCGCAGTAATAATGATAATGGCAAGTCAAATCACAGGGCCCCACCTGTCCAGCGGTAACGAGCCGTCAAATCACACAACCCTACATTTGCAGCAGCCTACTCCGTCATCTTCTCACCTCTCTGTCGAACCGACTAGGCGGAACTGCCCCACCTACCGCGCGGGAAAAGCCCCGCCCTCGACTTTTAAATATAATTTTGTATCCATGGATTGCGCCATGGAGCAAAGCCTTAAGAAAACGGCGGTACACATGTATACAGCACGCCTGTCGCGTTCGCGTCGGACCCCAGACGGTCAGTCGGTCTGGCACGCCGCTCTCCGAATGGAACACGCATCATATTGCGTTTGCACACACATGTGGGACCGCAATTGAGAACCGACCATAGGCACACTCCCCCGTCCCCGCAAGTCGGCTGAGTTAATAGAAGAGAGAGACGAGCGATAGTACTGGAGCAGTGCTGTAAACACGTCGGTGCCTGGACAATCCCTGCACGACACGGGAGATCAGTTCGTCCATGCATCTGACCAGACTCCAGTAGACGGCTGGATTGGCTATCGTCTAAATATCGTGCAGGCTGTCTTGTATAGGGCGGTAATTCCAATGACAAATCTAAAAAAAGGTTTCTTGTCATCTTGCAATATTAGGTGTCATGTGCTTCGGATCATTGCGAGGGTTAAACAGCGACAACTGCGTTCCTCCAAGGCGCTGGTCATTGGGGGCACATGCACAAAGACTACTCGGCTGCCATCTAGGTTAAGCCGGCTATGTTAATTAGGGCATCTATCGATTGACCCCCTTTCTACGAGTTTGTCTTTAATTTGAGCTTTGATCCTCGTCTAGTTTGTCCGCCGGGATTCATGTTGTCTCCTTGGGGCAGTGAGGTTATGGTTTCTTGTCATGTGGCATTTTTTCATCTTATATGTTAATCCGATGCTTCAGATCAAAATGACGACAACTGCGCCTCTGGGGCACGTGCATGAAGACTTCTCGACGGTCATTGACGAGGTCAAGCCGGCTCCGGTAGATAAAAGAAAACTACTCCACTATATAGGCAGGAGCCTCCGCGCTTGCTTGCTAGTGTTGCTCTCTTCACACTCTCTCGTCCTCTCCAGATCTAAACACGGTAGTGGTGGCCACACTCTCTCTCTGCTCACCGCTGGTCACAGATCCGGCCGGATCCCCTCCGCCGGGGAAGGTGAGAAGGTGCAATGTTCACGCGGTCGTCCTCGGCGACGGCTCTTACCCACTGTCGGTGCGTCCCGTTCAGCGTGCCTTGCCGTTCTCTCCCACACAACGCCGGCAAGGGAGGGCCTCTGACCCCTTCTTCCTCGCTGCCGTAGTGTGGGCAGATTCGGCCTCCCGGCGACCCTTAGGTATAACTTCCTTTGAAACCGGCCTTGCTCTACTGCCCCAGCTCCTGGCATCGCTGCATTTGTATCTTTTACTATTTCTCAGGCCCCCTCGTAGATAGGATCGGTCGGCTGTTCGAAAGCCACCTAAATTTTTACTGTTAAGAGGTAAAACTACTTCATGTAGTTGAATCTAGTACTACTTGGTTCAAACAGGGAAGAAAGGGGATGGGGGTGGGGGAAGATTTGTTGCCTGAATCTAGGACTTGGTCGAAAGAGGAAATAATGGGGGCGAAAAGTAGCAGAGACTGGCTATCCAACTGGTCTCTTGGTCTAATAGGGAAATAAAGGGAAACGCAGTACAAACTCAATATAAACCGATCTATTGGTTGAAAAATGAAAGAAAGTGGGGACCGGGGGACAAGTCAATAGGGTATGTCCAGCACTAGATTTGCTAGCCTCACACAGTATAAGGTGGCTAAACCGAACAAAAATGGGACCAACCCAGATATCCTGTTCTGATGTTTGTTGCCCCAAGCCCCTCTTATGTAATGCCACTGGTAAAATATAGCAGTCCCACTGTTAAAAGAAAGGACATGTTAAACCAATGTTATTTTCAATGTAATGCCTCCAGTAATATGAAACAATAGCACTATTTTTCATGTCCTCCTAAATTTTCCATTAAGATAAGTTGCTTCTTTTCGTTAGAAATGCAACTGTCCTGGTCCGCCTACTCTCTCGTGCCCAAATACCAACTCTTTACAGCTGTTAATGTAATGTTGTTGGTAAAATGAAGGAATGGCACCATTAAAGTAATGTCGTATTTAACGGTTGTCATAGTTAATCCTAATGCCCACACTAATATCTAGCAATGCTGCTACTTTAGAAATTGCTACTATCCTTGTAGGATCGCCATTCAGATAAGGAACATGCTTCTTTTCATTTGATGTATGTTTCATCACTTGTTAGTCACCCTCCTTTCCACCTTTTTGTGCAAACAGAGATATACATTTCACGCTTGATCTTAGTTGAACTTCACAAATGATATCCAAATTATGGTTGAACATTCCACGAGCTTCACGACCAACCTTGATGTTGCTCAATTTTATTGCAACTAATGAAGAAGAAGCTGCTAGCTCATGGGACATTGCTTCATTTTAGGTGAACTGCACAAAAAGGTCCCATGAATTGAATCATCCATGTTGGTGACTGGTGTCATCCCTTCTACGATGGTGTTGACTGCAGGTACGGTTCCCATCGCGAGGTATGTTCCTTTTTGGTCCGACTGTTTGCCAAAGATCCTGCATGTTGACTCTTCATTTGTGCTACTGTTTTGGCACTGCCATGATAAAGTAGTAATGTTATTATTTTGCACCTTAATCTAGTGGCACCTCGCTTGCCACCTGCTCGACCCTAGTGCCACTGATAAAATGAAGTAATAATACAGTTAAAATAGACCGAGTGTCCTCTCTATCATTTCATTTCCAATGTAGATAAAGAAAGTGCTTCTCTTTGTTAGTATATGTTTCATCAACTAGTCCCATTGTTAATGTTTAAGTGTTTTTGCAAACTGGGGTGCTTAATTTTAGTTGATCTGCACAAAAATAGAGATTGAAATGTCTCAAGGCCCCTCCTTGTACTACCGCTGTACACTGATGTTCATCACAGACAAAAGGTGTATCGGGGAGAATTGGGTCGATTTCCAGTATGAGGCCTGCCGTATGAGGCCTCGCAGGGCCCATCTCGCCCTCCCAGCATGGCATACTGTGATACTATCACAATATTTTCCCATTAAGAAAATGAAGTTTCTTCTATTTATTAGTGTATGTTTCATCAACTAGTGCCACTATAATGTAATCACGCTTTTTCATTATCTGTGCAAACAGGGTTATTCAGCTACATTTTGGTGGAACTGCACAAATGTACGGATGGAACCCGCATATATGAAGAGTCCGAGGTGCCAAGTAAAAATTACCGACACCAACCATGCTCCATCTAAGCATTGGCATCCACCACCAGTGGGATGGGTGGCGCTCTCTGTGGACGGATCTTTCTCGGCAGCAAATCCTCTAATCAAATACTAGTAGCTTATATTGGCACTTTTCTAGGGAGTACTCTTTTCTGAAAGAAGCACCAATCGATTTTTCTTTATTTGTACACAATGTCACAACTTTGTTTTTGGTCCAGAGCTATTTTAGGGTGATTGGCGTAGTACTCAGAGACTGATTGTACGCATGATTTTCATTAGCTGTCACACTGATTGTAAGCATGAGCAGATGGAAGATTAGGTTAGTGCGAAGCTTACCTTAAGCCCTACCGCCGCCATTGAAACGAGGTGAGCGGCGAGGGAATTGTGGAGAACGGCGGGGAAGCGACGTCGCGCCATCCGGCCTCCTCTTGCGGTGGGAGAACGAATACTCCTGTGGCTCCGGCTGGCATTGCACCCTCACGACCGGCACACTGTACTCGATCGATTCGTTATCCTCTGGTTGCTCGACCTTCGACCTGAACGCCCACCACCTCCATCACCCAGAGGAGATACTCGATGAACTTGAAGGACTGCGGTGTGACTGCCGCCGGGGAGTACATCGCCGCCCTCATCGCCGTCGTCTCGCTCTTTCGCATACATTGCCACATGGCCCTCACCATCCTCGAAATCTCCCACTCGTTGTCAAACCAAGTAAGGATCTCCTTTAGCCTGGCTAACTTCGCGTGGTCGCCACCGGCAATCTGCCCGATTCGCTGCTGCATATTCTCCATAGATGTCCTTCTGAGAGGTCCGGTGCTAGCTTTGGAAGATGGGAGGTGAGACGGTGGTCTTGCAATGGAGAAGAGGGAGAGGGAAGACGTTGGTTTTGCAATGGAGAAGATGGAGAGGAGAGGGGGTGGTTTTGCAATGGAGAAGAGGGAGAGGCGAGACGGTGGATTTGGAATGGAGATGATGGAGAGGAGAGGGGGTGGTTTTGCAATGGAGAAGAGGGAGAGGCGAGATGGTGGTTTTGGAATGGAGATGATGGAGAGGAGAGGGGGTGGTTTTGCAATGGAGAAGAGGGAGAGGAGCGTGCGGCAGTGATTTAGGATTGGACGAGAGGGCCGACACGCTGTGACTGGATCAAAATCAAAATCAAAATCAATTCACCCTTCAATTAAGAAAGTGACCCCACATTAACTAGTCTCCCTTGTATTCTGGGTCATATTTGACCATGATTTTCACAAATAAAATATATGTTATACATTGCAAAAATAATATAATTTGAAAGTACATTCAGATACGAACCAAATGATACAATTTTTTATGACATGCATTCACATTTTTCTTGTCAAATACATTATGTGGTCAAACTTTGACCCAAAATACGCAAAACAAAAAAATACTTCCAAGACTAGCGCCGCTCCTCTCCTCTTAAACCATCACCGCTCCTTTCCTATTCCAATCCAAATCCAGCGCCACTCCTCTCCTCTTCCATTTCAAAACCACCGCCGCACCTCTCATGTTCCAATCCAAAACCAGCGCCGCTCCTCTCCTCTTCTATTTCAAAACCACCGCCGCTCCTCTCTCGTTCTAATCCAAAACCAGCACTGCTCCTCTCCTCTTCCATTCAAAAACCACCGCCGGTGAGTGAAGGTGCTGCGGAGAAGTAGATCAATGGAGGAGTACAACCGATACGTGTGTCTCGTAGGCGGCGACCCTGTGAAGCTAGCTAGGATGTTGGAGATACAGTCTTGGTTTGACAACCCGGAGCAATTAGCGGCGACGGCGAAAGCGATGGCCAAATATCTGGAAAATAGTGAAAAGGAGGCGATACACCGGGAGGGAGTCGCGCGGGAGTACATAGAGCTGCTCCTCTAGGCCATGGAGCAAACAGATTCACCAGATCCGATCATGAGGCTGCGGTGGTGGGAGTATCGATCCAAGATGGAGCATCCACCCGAGATTGAAGGATCGAGCATCTACACGGTGCCGTTTGTGAGTGTGCCGTGGTAGAGCAAGCCGGTGGAGTCTTTGTTGACTGAACCCAACTGCAAGAGGAGAAAAACAGTTGGCGCGACGACGCTTCCCCGCCATCCTCTCCCTCACCGTTCACCTCGTCCCACGGAGTGGCTGTCTACCACCGAGGAATAGGAGGGGACTCCCCCCCCCCCAAATAGTCTGAGGAGGAGCTTAGGGTTGTCCAGTATTTGCAGGTTGTGTTTTGTGTTTCAGATTTGAGAGTACTTTCAGATAAGAATGTCTTTTGAATTTCAGATTTGCTGTATTGAGCATATGAAATATTTTATGAATTCTAGAGATCTATTTTTAGCACTTTAAAAAATGTAGCTTCATATAAAAGTGCAGACAATGTGATTCTCAGAGAAGAAACTGGAAGTTTCAGTTTCTGATAAGAAACTGCAAGTTTCCGAGGCAGAGCATTTATATTAACACGCCCTTTTCAAACAGGGATAACATCATGTTGGAAGTTTTATTCATGGTCGAAAATGGAACTACTAGCCAGTTAACATCATTCTGATCAACATTCATGCATAGCACATCTTCATATGATGCGCAGTAAAAAAGATATGCTATTTTCAAAATGCGCACACAATGTTGAGTGTGTTGGAGGTGGTGTGCGTTGATGACAATGGGCACCCACTGTCAGAGGCAGAGGCAAAAATTTGTGGATATTTTCACTGCATCAGGTGGAATCGAACCCGGGCGGAGCAGCGGTTGGGGAGTGGAACTTGGCCACTGGGCTACTCCAGTACTTTCGCTAGAAATTAGGCACAACATCTACCACTACTGTAGCACGTCTATGGCCCTACCAGGTCCATGGCCGTATGCAAGCAAGTGCCTCATTGAAAAAATACTTCCTCCTAATGCTATACTGACGTTGGGGGCCACGGGTTTGTCAACGTAGTTACTAAAGAAGATAAATTTACAATGAAGCTAGTCATAAGGGAGCTGGCATGTATCATTTATTATCAGTGGGCCAACAAGTATCAGCTGGGTTGTGGGTTGCCCAGTCTAGGCTTTCTTTTTTAACATGTGCAGCCCACGACATGCCGGTTTTTATTTGTTTGAGGGCCGTCATGTATCGACTGGCCTATGGCCCTCCCATCCTACGTTTTATTTGTTCTTAAACATCCGCAGTCCAACTTATCTATTTTTTTGAAGAAAACGCAGAGGTCTGTTCTATTTTTCTATATAAGAATAGGAACGCCAGGTCCAACTTATGTTTCCCTTCTAACTATATTATATATATTTATATTATTTTATATGTTATTATATATTATTGTTATTATCATCATATATTTAACAGATACTTACATATATAAGAAAAAAATTCCATGTATTATGAACTTATAAAAATAAATGTTTAACAATAAAATCCTGTTTTTTTTACTTAAGGTCAACGAAAATATAGGTGATTGTGTACAAAAGCTTGGTAAGATTTAAGGACCAATCTAAATAAAGCTCTTATTATTTAAATATATTTATAACAAAATGCTCAGCCCCTGTTTATTTTTTGATAACATTGTTGCGCCCAACCCAACATTATAATTAGAACCAGCCCAGCAAAATCGTGTATTTCGAGAAAGTGCAAATGGGCCATAATTTTTTAGGAAAAAATAAATGGGCCACATGGACGCTACATTATTTGTTCACTCAGGCCAGCAAATTCGTGTATTTCTAGCAAGTGCAAATGGGCTGTAATTTTTTTAGAAAAAAAATAAATGGGCCGTATGGACGCTACATTATTTGTTCATCTAGCGCAGCGAATGGACTGTAAATTCTAAAAAATAGATTGAATATGTGCGACATTTTTGGAGGCTGAAATGTGGGACAATAGGTCGAAGCCAACGCAAGGCGTTGTCAACTTAGTCAACAAATGATTCTGACATCGATAGCCATTGGATTTACATCCAACGGCTGGCATTCATCTTCAATCTCTCGTCTTCTTCCTCCAGCGCCACCGGGACCACCTGCTCCCGCCTCCGGCTGCTAGCAGCTCTGCTTACCACGCTTCGCTGCGAAGCGCTACCCCACCGCCGGCCAAGCCGTCCCTCCACCCCTCCACACCTCCTGTTATTCTTCGCCGACTACAGAACCATGCCGCACCAGAACCAGTTAACCCTCGTACACCTCTCCGTCTGCGACTCCCCTGCCGCATCTTCCCATCACCAGCTCGTTGCCGTCCGGGGCCTCACCGTCGTCCACCGCCTTTATGCACTCGGCGCGGCGTGGTCAACGTGGTCAACAAATGAGAGTCATCAGAAGAGGACTGTACGTGGAGAGGCTGACAGTGGGGACGCACCAGGTCCATGGACACACGCATGCAACCGCCTCCTTATTACGCGAAAATAAAATTATTCCTCCCCCTGAAAGCTGGGACCCACCACGTATATCTTCGCAAGGAAGGAACTGCCACCTTATGCCTCGCTTCAGCCTCCACGGGCAACTGTTCATCCACGGTCGACCTCCTCCACAACCTCCACCAGCTACTGTTCATCCACTGGCTACTGTTCATCCAGCCTTCACCGGCTACTATTCATAGAGCCTCCACGGGGTCCTGTTCATCCACCCCCAACTAGCTGGGGTGCGGCGGCCTCCTCGGGGTCCTGTTCATCTAGCGGCAATGGCCTACTACCACGGGGTCCTGTTCATCCAACCCCCACCGGGAACTGTTCATCCACAGCCAACCAACCGGTTCGACTCACCAAGTCTCGACTCGTTCTACGTACCACGCACACGGTAGCAACGGTCACTGGTCATCGAGAGGCAACCAACACCAGCTGGCTACGTCTCGCACGGGGGCTTGATCGGCTTCAGTAAGCAGCAGCAGTGTCGATCGCTCGGTTCAATTAGCAGCAACAGTGAAGGAATCGCTCGGGTTCAGTCAGCAGCGAATGAATCGCTCGAGTTCAGTTAACAGCCAAGGGATTGATCGCTCGGGTTCAGTCAGCAGCGAATGAATCGCTCGAGTTCAGTTAACAGCCAAGGGATTGATCGCTCGGGTTCAGTAACATGCGATCGCTCGGGTTCAGTTAGCCAACGCCTCGCACACACGCGCATACATGAGAGAAACGCGCAACCACAGTGCATCGCTCGGCCACGACCACCCACCGTAACCGGGAACTCCCCGATATTTTCCTCGCCCTCGCTTCTACCACAATTTTTTTCATCATGAACGGCCCAAAGAATGTCATGTAGCCGCGTCTCCGGCCCGCCCAGGACAAAAAGCCCATTTTCTGTCATGATTTTTTGTCATAGAAGTAGGAGCCCACCACATCTATGATGATACGTGCTTTTGTCACAATTATTGTCATATAAGTGTCATAAGCATGACAGAAAAAAATTCGTTCGGCCCAAAATGTCATGATGTGTCTTTTTTTTTAGTGCTCCACGAGGTGATAAATTTTGTTATGTCTTAAGGCTCATGTTCCCTTGTACTAACAATGCAGCTGAGTATGAAGCTTTGCTCCATGGACTCCGAATGGCCAAGGAGATGAACATGAGCCGGATTAGATGTCTGGGCGACTCAGATTTAGTGGCACAACAAGTTTCCGGAAAGTGGGATTCTAAAGACCCGCTTATGGCAGCTTATCATCATGCAGTTGATAATATTGCTGGTCACTTTAAGGGTTACAAGGTGGATCACATAGACCGACGAAAAAATGAGGTGGCTGATGCACTATCATGACTCAGTTCACAGCGTAAGCCAGTTCCCCCTAATGTGTTCCTTGATGTACTGCATAACCCTTCTGTTAAAATACCTTCAGAGGAAGATCTTGCTATTCCTGACCCGGAGGGACAGTTGGTGGCGGCTCTTCATGCCATCCCTAACTGGACGATGCCTTATCTGGCTTACCTGGCCCGAGGCGAGTTACCAAACGATGAAAATCTGGCATGGCAGATCACAAGGCGATCCAAGTCCATGACCATTATCAATGGCGAGTTACACAGATGTAGTGTGACCGGCGTGTTCCAACGTTGTGTTTCTCCTGAAGAAGGACGTGAGATCCTACAAGAAATTCATGCAGGCGATTGTGGTCATCATGCCAGGTCATGATCTTTGGTGGCTAAAGCTTTTCCTCATGGATTTTTCTGGCTGACGCCTCATGCTGATGCAGAAGATATTATCCGCAAGTGTGATGGATGTCAGAAATTTCCAAGGCAAGCTCAAGTGCCAGCTTAGGAATTGCGGATGATACCAATCACTTGGCCGTTTGCGGTCTGGGGGCTTGATATGGTTGGGCCATTCAAGAGGTCTAAAGACAAGAAGACCCACCTTTTGGTGGCAGTTGACAAGTTTACCAAGTGGATTGAGGCAGAGCCAGTTAGAAAATGTGAAGTAGCGATTGCAGTTCAGTTTGTTAAAAAACAGATCTTCCACTTTGGTTATCCTCATAGTATCATCACTGATAATGGCACAAATCTGTCTAAGGGTGCTATGAAGGAGTTCTGTCAAAGAGAGCACATCCATCTTGATGTATCCTCGGTGGCTCATCCGCAGTCCAATGGTCAAGCAGAACGTGCTAACCAGGAGATATTATGAGGGATCAAGCCCCCCCCGGCTTATTGTTCCTCTAGCACGAACGCCGGGTTGTTGGGTTGAGGAGCTTCCTTCAGTTCTTTGGAGTATTAGGACCACCCCCAACAGATCAACAGGCTATACGCCCTTCTTCATGGTTTATGGTGCAGAGGTAGTTCTCGCAAGTGATATACATCATGACTCGCCCAGAGTGGCGGCTTACGTTGAAACAGACAATGAGACGACGCGTCAAAATGCTCTTGATGCCTTGGATGAAGAACGTGACCTCGCAGCAGCTCGCTCGACGATTTACCAACAAGACCTGCGTCGCTATCACAGTCGCAGAGTACAAAGCCGGGCGTTCCAGGAGGGCGACTTAGTGCTCCGTTTGATTCAAGATCAGACATGCATGCATAAGCTATCACCCCCTTGCGAGGGGCCCTTTGTGGTTAGCAAAAATCTCAACAATGGGTCACATTATCTCATCGACATACGTGAGCCCAATAAGTCATGTACCTCTAAGGAGGAGACCAACATGCCTTGGAATATTGCTCATCTTTGGCCTTACTACACTTGAGCCACTGGCTCCAATCTTTGTACATACATATCATGTATATATTTTTATGATCAACGTAATAAAGCCGGCATCCCCGAAACTCGGGGCCTCTGCCGTTTCATCTCATATTTTCTGTGCATGAGTCTTTATTAATTGATTATAATGGGCACTAGGGGGCTTCCAACTCACTGAGTTTAGCTTACAAAACCCTTTTGACCCGGCAAAAACGCCACATTATTGGTTAAACCTGCCCATATGCTTGATGCTACTCCGAACAAGATGACCCGCCGTACGCCTGACAAGTCAATCTTTAAAAAGACGCTGAACTTGTCAAAGTTGAAACGGCGGCTTAAGTCATGTGAGAGCCCAGCTTACTGATAGCAAGGATAAACCAATGCTATTAAGGCAAGCTTCTTTGAAGCGAGATTTGAGCCTTAAAAGGCTAGTCTTTTTTGGTCGAGCCTTAAAAGACGACTTATCAATATTGTGATATACATGTCTATATTCTCTGTTTCTGTCTTTGCAGATATTTTTTATGTTTTTAATCATATAAATATGCAGACTACAAGTCCCTAGATCAAAGAAGATCCGGGTTAGCATTGCTCAAAATTGAGCTTATTATGGCCATGAGCCGCAAGGTGATCCACTTAAGATTTTTCTTGACCATGGGTCATTGGGTTATTAACCCGCCCTGGCTTTTGACTATAAGTTGCCAGTACAGGAATTGATGGACCTCTTACAGATTATATGTCAAAAAATCAAGAAAGTGCCTGAATTCAAAGATGGTGCAAAGAAAAGCTACATATATAACTTGATCAGGCATACAAAGAAGCTTGATCATGCAGCTGTTTGATCATCAGTTAAAAAACATGCACGAAGGCATGACAAGGCGACCAACTGTTTTAAGCTAAGGCTATTACAAGGCTACAGTTGAGCCCAAAAGTTTTTTCAAACAAGTCTTTAAGGAGTTAGATTACTCCTTTGAGCCGGCCTCTGTGCCGTCTGGGTTATGCCTTGCCGGGTTAACGTCATCCTGGCGTCTTGCAGTGGAAGTTTCCGGGTTATCCTGTGCCGGCTCTTCATCGCTTGCAATATGAAGATTGTTCGACGTCCAGTCGATACCAGTTAAGGCTTCAAAGATTGCTTCATCATTCATGACAGGAGAAGGGTTAATATCAGGGGCAAAGATATGCTTACGCCTTTGAGGAGTCAAATCAACAACGTTGAAAAAAGGCGCCTTGATTCGGGTGTTGCTGCTGTCATAAGCCAGCTGGTACTTCTTGAGATCTAGCTCTTGTGCAAGTTGACACGTCAAAGGCCGCATTTCCTTGACACATCTGGCGAAATCTGCTTCACTGAAGACAGACCCATCATCGTTATACTCCAGACACCCGCCAGCCATTTCTTTTGGGTCCAACTCTGATTGATAAGCTTTACCCCGGCTTAGTGCGATGATTGTCCCTACACGGGCAACTAATAATTTCTGTCGGCATTCTGGGAATGGGGGTACCCAGACTTTCCTGCCTGCGGCCCACGGCGTGGCTCCATCGACGGCCTGGTACGGCCCAGCTTCAGCGACAACAACTCAAGACCCTCGCGAGGGGCCAAGCCTTGCGAGGCGGACGACACCAAGACCTCCATGAGGAGCGGCCTCCTCAGGCTGGCTCCCAAGGAGCGGAGATCTCTATGCAAGCCTCATCTCGTGAGGTCCGAATGACGTGAGCCATGACGACCAAGGCCAGGCGGGCACCAGCGGGCGCAGTGTACCAGTTTCCTCTTCGGTGCTAAAGAGGCAAGCGCAGGCGCGGAGTCCCGAGGAATCAGCCAAAGGTTTCGATTCCCGTGCAACAAGACCAAGACCGCCAGGATGGCAGGACGGAGGTCATCACCGAGCCCACCACGACGTCACGACCAGAGGCTTTTGCAGGCGAAGACTACTTTTGTTAGGATAGCATGTACTAGCTGTCTCCCTTTGAATTTGGCCGTTGTGGGATCCCTTCCCGCCTTTCATTTGGGAAGAGGACCAAGGCCACTATAAATAGGACTTAGCCACCACCGTAGAGGGGGATCGCATCGACGGATCATCCAGATCACCCACACACTCACCAGCTCACCCGAGCCCAAGAACACCTCTCCTCCTGAGGCTGTTCGCCACTGTACTAGATCATCCTCAGCCCCCCGAGGCCAATCCACCACAAAGCAGGAGTAGGGTTTTACACCGCAAGGTGGCCCGAACCTGGGCAAACTGCTGTGTCTCTTTTCCTTACAGTCCGACGAGCTAGGCTGTGAGATTAGCGAGCAGGCAGACTGGGGAGGACGAGTTCTTCGCACACACCCCAGATTTCGAACCTCCCAAGGGTTTGCGGAACCCGAAATCCGACATTTGGCATGCCAGGTAGGGGTGCGTCGGAGACTCTCTTCTGCCAGCAGATTCGCCACCACCAAGCAGTTCTCATGGCCAACGCCCCGAGGGCGCATGTTGAGCACTGGGTTGTTCGGCTTGCCCAAGCAGTGCCGTCAGCCCAAGAGGATCTCCACTCCACACTCCTCGCTGCCCGCTCGCCGCCCAGTGCTATCGGTCGCGGGCGGCGGGGGCCATCATCGCCTGCCCTCGCGCCACGCCGCAACCGCGCCACCACGCGATCTTCGCTACGCCGCAGTGATGGCGCCACACTCTCGCCGGGAGCAGGCGAACATGCGAGCCGCACTCATCGTGGCACGGGAGCTGCTACGGTGCCAGTTGCCGGAAGGCGGCCGCGATGCCCTGCTGGAGCGGGTCGCCGAGCTGCTTGACGCCGCCTGTAGGGGTGCGGTGCCTTTCTGCACCTTGCCTATGTCGCAGGCTGTGACAGGGGCGCTCGGGGGCCCCCGCCGCGCCCGCGCGCCCCTCCCTGGAGCACCTGAAGGACCTAGCGGTGCCAACCCGGCCTGCAGCGCTGATCGACCTTTCCTGACCGCGCCACCCCCGGGCGAGGCGAGCTCAGGCGATCCCTCCTGGGTCCGCGCCGGGGCGCCACCCTGCGGCCATCAGGGCCTGGCACCAAGCATGGTGGCCAATAGCGCGGGGCACCCAGACAACGACCCTGGCGCGGCAGTCCCAGATGCCTACGTGCCCCCCATGATGGATCTGCAGTACGCGTCAGGAGAATGCCCCGGCGGGTTCTCGTCAAGCTGGCGTCGGGGGCACATGAAGCCGAGGCTCTCCGCGAGCCGCCCCGGAACTTCACCGACACCTTCAACGACAACAGCCACTGGGTACAGCCGATATCTTAGGAGCACGATTATGCTAACCATGGACCGCAGGTGAACCAAGCCACAACAGCGGCCAGGGACCCCAGGGCGATGGCCCCGCTGCCGGCGAGCGAAGCACACTGGGGGCTGCGCGGCGGGAGCCCGGGGCCAGGGCCTCCCCCGCACCGCATGGAGCATGGCGCTGCACGGAGGTAGGTCCTCCGTCGGGGAAGGCGCCGGTGAGCCCTTCCCCCCAGCAGAGGGCCTGCGGTCGTCGAGGGCGCCGCTAGCGTCCCCCTTGCCCCTTGGTCTCGTCCTGGTTTCCGGACGCCCCAACGGTGGTCGGGGGAGGCGCAATGCGGGGCCCTCGTCTGGCGACGTGAAGCAAGGCCCCGCGCCTGTGAAGGTCTCCGCTCGTGACACTCTCACGTAATAATGAGTGGGGCTGTACACGCCCCGGAGTCTCTTGAGTGCCGCCCTCGGGCCTCACGGGGGCTCCCACCCACGTCCAAGTGGAAGCACCATGCTCCGCATTGGTGAGAAGACAAGAAGACTAGCTAGGTGCCGGACGCGGCCATTTGATTCCGCCTTTCCTTCTGTAACTCGTCTTGCTGCCTTTTGGAATGAGATTTGGAATTTCGTGTGTGTATTAAAAGAAAAACGGGGTGAATTTTTCTCGTCTCGTGGCGATTTATTGCTTTCTGGCTTTGTTTTTTAAGAGTGAGGCTCGCGCTTGCTACCCCTCCCCGTGAGCGCCACGTGAGCGGGGGCTGGGCGTGGTATGCGTGCGTCGAAGCACGCCCGGGCTAGCTCCAGAGATGCCAAGGCCCCCCTAGGGGGCTGGAGCGCGATCACCGCAGGATCGTCGCACGCACACGTTGCCATGCTCCGGCAAGCGGCTCCTCGCGAGGCCCTCTTGGGTGGGCCAGCAAGCTTCCCGGGAGACTTAAAACCTCGTGAGCCTCCATGGGCCCGCCTTAGGAGGAGGCGCGCCCGCGACCTCAGGACTCGCTCAAGACCTACGGAGCCAAGATAAGTTGCAACAACTACCCCGCTCGGGATCCTGCGGGCTCGCGACGGCATATTCCAAATCCTATTTTCGAAAGGCGTACCATCATTTCATACATCATAAGGGGCCCTCCCTTCAAAAATGCTTTTATGCCCCGCAGGGCTGTGCCCGAAGGTTTTTTCAATATAGATTAAGGCAAAGGGAAAGGCAAGCCTAGCCAGAGGCGCTGCCTTTAGCGCCGTCCTCGCTACCTTCATCCGTGCCACCTGCGCTGTCGCTGGCGTCGTCTTCATCATCGTCATCCGCATCGCCTTCTTTGGCCGCGATCACGGCCGCGTCGTCCTCAGGAGCAAACTCCGCGACCAGGTCGTCGACATGAACGTCCACCCATTCCGCCAGATTGCCCTGGATGATCCGGGGCACGGGGGATATTGCGGCGTCAAAATCGAAATGGGGATCAAGGCTCTGGAGGTGACTAAAGACGCGTGAAAACGCACGCCCTAGGAGGGCCCGACTTCTCTCTGCAACGAGCTCGTGAGCCCTCGTCACCCGGTCCTCTAGGCAGGTCACGATCAGGGTGAAGAAGCAGAGGTGGCTGGCTTCATCGTCCTCGTGCGGGTGCGTGACGCTCTCCTCGCAGATCGTGCCCAAAGCCCGGTTGGCCCTCACCCTGAGGTCCTGGAGCATTGAGGAGCGCTCACGCTGCATCGTCCGGTGGCGGTTTTCTTCGTTCGCGGCCTTCTCTGCAATGGACGTGACGGCCTCGACTTGCTGCTGGAGTGAGGACAGCTCGGCGCAGGAGGAGGCCAGGTCAGCTTGAGCGGAGACCTGAGCTTCCTTGGCGTCCCTCTCGCGTTGCTCCGCCTCATCCAGCTTTGTCTTGAGGGCAATGGTCCTGCCCTTGACCTCGGCCTTTAGGAGCTCCAACTTCAGGAGGTACTCGTCGGCGAGAGCCGCACGGGCCTTTTTCACCCTCTGGTCAACCTCCTCCTGGATCTGGGCCTCCCGTGCGGCAACGGCATCCTCAGCCGTGGCTACCTGGCGCTCCCTCACCTCCAACCGCTCAAGCTCCAGGCTGCGCTCCAAGACCTCCAGCGCCAGCGTCTCCTCGTGTTCCTGGACCTCTTTCTCATCGGAAGGGCCTCGCTTGGTGATGCCGCCAAGGCGGCCCTGCGTGCTTTGATCTGCTGCTCAAGGGCGGCGTTCGAAGCTTGGAGCTCCCGCTCCCACTCCTCGGCCACCTCACAACGACGATCGGCGGCTCTGGCCTCCTCCAGGGCACGGGCGCAAGCCTCGCGAGAAATTGCAAGGGACGCCGTGGTGCTCGCGCTGGCGCACTCATGCTGAAGATGCCCGAGGTTGATGGCAACCTTCAACTGGTGCCACTCGTGCGCCAAGCGAAGGTCCTCCGTCTCGAGGCGGGCGTCGATGTCGGCAAGCTCTTCTCCAAGCTAGCTCAGCATGCCCATCGCCTCCCGGAAGAGCTCATGACGGACGATGCCGCACCCGCGCGCAAGCTCCAATGCGCGGGCAAGCCTATCCTTCACGCCGAGGGTTATCGGAGGGGTTTGGAGCGGCTCGCCTGCCTCTGGCGGGGGGCTGGAGGCCGGTGCCTTCCCGGCCGCTCTCCCGGCCTCGGTGAAGGTGCTGGGCGGAGCGGTCTTGCTGCTCGAAGATGAAGCTGACGCCGAGAACGCCCAGCCACCGGTGATGACCAATGGAGGAGCCCTCGGCACGCCTCCTGCGCCCCAAGCAAGACCGCGAAGGAAGGATGCTGGAAGCACAGGCTCACGGCCCCTCAGCGGCGCATCCGCCTCCCGGACCAGCCCCGTACTTCGCACGGGGGTCTGGTGCGGGGGGCTCGGGGTCGAGGACGGGCCCAGGACTTCTGGAGATCGCTTCTCAAGAGGCTTCGTCGCCCTAGCCGAAGGGATCCCGAGGAGCCATTATCAGGGAAGAACGCGATTCGCGGGAAATCATGAAGATAAGGTACTTACTCATCTACAGCTATGTACTTCCTCTGCTTCAGCAGCCGGTAGGCGTCACCACTGCAGCTCGGAGGCCCCTTCCTCTTGCGGAGTGCTTCAAGGTTCAGGCGAAGCTGGCCGAGATTCGGGGCGCAACTCTCAGCAGCCGAGGGGCCTGGCGGAGCTTCTGGGTCGGTGGCCTCAGGGGCACCAGGCCGCGCCTGCCCACCAGCCGCTACCTCAGGACCGCTCGCCCAAGCTACGGGGGTAGCATACTCAGGAGCATCGGGTCGCACTGGCTCTCCGGTGACCTCCTCAGGAGCACTCACCAGAACCTTGAAAGCCAACACCTCGGGAGCACCTAGCGACACCCGCTCCCCAGCAGTCGCCCCAGCAGTACCCGGTGGCGCTCGCCCCCCTGCATCCACATCCAGGGTGCACGCCGCAGGGTCGACAAGCAAGGGAGCCACCAAGATGGGGTTCTCGTGGGGCCCTTCAAGGCCCTTCGGGCGCAGCCCCCACTCATCAAAGGGGGGCATCTGCCTCGCGAAGTCCTCCTTGTTCGAGCATTGATACAAGAGGCAGCCTTCCTCAGGAAGTGCGGCCGGCGCCGGGTCGCCCGTCAGGATCTCAAGCATCGCGCACAACGTCTTGGAAGGAAGCGAAGGCACCTGGAGCCTCATGCGGTCCTTGCTGCCCATGAAGGCCCACATGGGGCTGGAATGGCGCTGGAGCGGGGCAATGCGCCACCGAACGAACTCCCTCACCACCATCGGCGCCGTCACCCCGACCTTCTTCAACCTGGTCAGCCTAGACCATACATCGGCGAGCAGACTGTCGGTGAGCCTCACGTGCCCCCAGCCGGAGCTGGGCACCGCCGGCGCTCGTGGAAGCAGCAGCAAGGAGTTGCGCACGCCGACATCCACGAACACCCATTGCTTCTGGAATCCCCTCGCATCTGGGCGGAGTGTGAAGTCGACGCCTGATCCAGCTGTGGCGGCCACGACCTGGAAGGCCACGCACCCCGAGCACTGATGGTCATTGACCATCTGGAGCGAGAAGAAATGGCGGAACAAGGCGACAGACGGGGCAATGCCCACCATGGCTTCGCACAGGAAGGCGGAGACAGTAAGGAGGATGATGGACCAAGGGTCCAGATGCAGCACTTGGATCTGGTAATGCGAGAGTACGGCATTGAAGAAATCGGAGAAGGGGGGGACCAAGCCGGCCGAGAGAGCATGAAGATGGATGGGGATCTTGGTGGCCTCCATGTCAATCAAAGCACGAGAAGCAGGCCAGACCGTCGTCGCCTTCCACTCATCAAAATCGGTGGCAAGGGCCGGCCGGACCTTATCCAACCCCTCCTGATTGACCACCGTCGACCGATTGAGAGCGGGCTCCAGGCCCGGCTGGGATTCGGCAGGGGCGCAGGCCTTGCTCTTCTTCTTCGACCTCGGGGCCATGGCGTCAAGGGAGGATTGGCGCGGCGCTGGATCCAGGAGAAGAGCCGCGAGTTCAAAGAAAGGAGGGGGAGCCAAGGGTGAGCACGGCGGGCGGCAATGGCGAAACTGCGCGTACAATAGGCAGCCGTCAAGTCTGGTGGTTATCGAGGCCACGCGGGGAAGTGGAGGCACCCACGTCCCATCAAGCACCATGCGTCGACCGGGCCCGCAGGCGGTGGGGGCCCGCGGGACTCCGCACTTGCCCCTTGGCTTTGCCTCAAAGCCAAGTTCGAGCGCGCCTTGGGCCCGGGGGCTACTGTCGGCGTTCTAGGAACGGGGGTACCCAGACTTGCCTGCCTGCGGCCCATGGGGTGGCTCCATCGACGGCCTGGTACGGCCCAGCTTCAGCGACAACAACTCAAGACCCTCGCGAGGGGCCAAGCCTCGCAAGGCGGATGACACCAAGACCTCCACGAGGAGCGGCCTCCTCAGGCTGGCTCCCGAGGAGCGGAGATCTCTATGCAAGCCTCACCTCGTGAGGTCCGAATGACGTGAGCCATGATGACCAAGGCCAGGCGGGCGCCAGCGGGCGTAGTGTACCAGTTTCCTCTTTGGTGCTAAAGAGGCAAGCGCAGGCGCGGAGTCCCGAGGAATCATCCAAAGGTTTCCATTCCCGTGCAACAAGACGAAGACCGCCAGGACGGCAGGACGGAGGTCATCACCGAGCCCACCACGGCGTCACGACCAGAGGCTTTTGCAGGCGAAGACTACTTTTGTCAGGATAGCATGTACTAGCTGTCTCCCTTTGAATTTGGCCATTGTGGGATCCCTTCCCGCCTTTCATTTGGGAAGAGGACCAAGGCCACTATAAATAGGACTTAGCCACCACCGTAGAGGGGGATCGCATCGATGGATCATCCAGATCACCCACCCACTCACCAGCTCACCCGAGCCCAAGAACACCTCTCCTCCTGAGGCTGTTCGCCACTGTACTAGTTCATCCTCAGCCCCCCCAGGCCAATCCACCACAAAGCAGGAGTAGGGTTTTACACCACAAGGTGGCTCGAACCTGGGTAATGTGTTGTGTCTCTTTTCCGTATAGTTTGACGAGCTAGGCTGTGAGATTAGTGAGTAGGCAGACTGGGGAGGACGAGTTCTTCGCACGCACCCCAGAGTTCAAACCTCTCAAAGGTTTGCAGAACCCGAAATCCGACAGTTTCAACTCTTCAATTTGCTTAGGCATTGTGGACAATTGGTCCAGCACATCTTTTATGAGTTGTGGTGGCTTCTTGCCATTTGATGCAGCCACCAGAGTGCGGAGACTTCCAGCATAAAGTTTTTCTGTCAAAGCATAGACGGCTTTCAGCTTCGTCACCACACTTTGCCTAAGACTGGCACTTCTGGCACCTATTATGCAATCAAAGCAAGAGTCGCCAGGTGAGTTAGCATCATATTTCTCAAATCGTTGGGTAAGTTATTTCAATTAATTAAAAATCTTACTTACCAAAGATGGCGGCAGTCATTTGAGAGACATGATGTTTTAAGCCGGCCAACTCTGCAGCCACCGGCTTATCTTGGTTTTCGGCGTCTTCTGCATGTTTCAAAAAGTCCGCCTTCTCAGTTTCAAAGTTAGACCTTTCAACATCAAAGTTTGCCCTGATTTTTTCTAAGTCCTCCAAAGACGTTTTTAAACTAGATTCAGCTTTGGCACGTTTAGCCTGTTCAGTTTCTACAGTTTTCTTCAAGGCGACTATATCTAACTCTGTCGTAATCGGGGCTCCACAGACCCAAACTAGGTTCGAACTCTGGGGCGTGTGCGAAAGATCTTGCTTCACAACGACGCTCTGCTCGCCACCCACATGGCCTGATCTCACCGAGTACGCACGGACGGGGAGAAGAGATGAACATGGGGGTTTACCTAGGTTCGGGCCACCTTGCGGTGTAAAACTTTACTCCTGCTTTGTGGTGGATTGGCCTCACGAGGAGGCTGAGGATGAACTAGTACAGTGTGTGAGCTACCTCACGAGGGATCGTAGGATGAGAGTGAGTCGATCCTTCTCTACGGCGGAGGCTAGCCTATATTTATAGTGGCCTTGGTCCTCGTCGCTCATAGCTTAGGCGGGAAGGAATTCCACAGCGGCCAATTTTGAAAGGGGACAAGAGGTACATCTTATCCTGACGAAAGGTGGTCTTCGCCTGCAAAGCATCTGGCCATGATGCAGCGGTGGGCTCGGTGATGACATCCATCCTGCCGAGCTCATGGTTGATACGTCTCCAACGTATCTATAATTTTTTATTGTTCCATGGTATTATATTATCTGTTTTGGATGTTTTATATGCATTAATATGCTCTTTATATTATTTTTGGGACTAACCTATTAACCTAGAGCCCAGTGCCAGTTTCTATTTTTCCTTGTTTTTTAGCTTCGTGGAGAAGGAATACCAAACGGAGTCCAAACGGAATAAAATCTTCGCGATGATTTTTCTTGGACCAGAAGACACCCAGGAGACTTGGAGATGAAGTCGGAGGAGCCACGAGGCGGCCACAAGGGTGGAGGGCTTGCCCAGGGGGATAGGGCGCGCCCCCTACCTTGTGGGCCCCCCGTGACCCTCCTGACTAAATTCTTTCACCTATATATTCAAATATATTCCCAAACCACCAGAGGCATCCACGAAAACACTTTTCCACCGCCGTAACCTTCTGTACCCGTGAGATACCATCTAGGGACATTTTCCAGCACCCTGCCGGAGGGGGATTCGATCACGGAGGGCTTCTACATACACCCTATTGCCCTTCTGATGAAGCGTGAGTAGTTTATCTCAGACCTACGGGTCCATAGCTAGTAGCTAGATGGCTTCTTCTCTCTCTTTGATTCTCAATACCATGTTCTCCTCGATGTTCTTGGAGCTCTATTCGATGTAATACCTTTTTTGCGGTGTGTTTGCCGAGATCCGATGAATTGTGGATTTATGATCAGAATATCTATGAATATTATTTGAATCTTCTCTGAATTCTTTTATGCATGATTTGATATCTTTGTAATTCTCTTTGAACTATCGGTTTGGTTTGGCCAACTAGATTGGTTTTTCTTGCAATGGGAGAAGTGCTTAGCTTTGGGTTCAATCTTGCGGTGTCCTTTCCCAGTGACAGTAGGGGCAGCAAGGTACATATTGTATTGTTGCCATCGAGGATTAAAAGATGGGGTTTACATCATATTGCTTGAGTTTATTCCTCTACATCATGTCATCTTAATGTGTTGCTCTGTTCTTCATGAACTTAATACTCTAGATGCAGGCAGGAGTCGGTCGATGTGTGGAGTAATAGTAGTAGATGTAGAATCGTTTCGGTCTACTTGACACGGACCTGATGCCTATATTCATGATCATTGCCTCAGATATCGTCATAACTTTGCGCTTTTCTGTCAATTGCTCGGCAGTAATTTGTTCACCCACCGTATTATTTGCTATCTTGAGAGAAGCCTCTAGTGAAACCTATGGCCCCCGGGTCTATTTTCCATCATATAAGTTTCCGATCTACTATTTTCCATCATATAAGTTTCCAATCTACTATATTAGTTTCCGATCTACTATTTTGCAATCTTTTACTTTCCGAACTATAAACCAAAAATACCAAAAATATTTACTTTACCTTTTATTTAGTTTCATCTATATCTATCAGATCTCACTTTTGCAAGTAACCGTGAAGGGATTGACAACCCCTTTATCGCGTTGGGTGCAAGTTGTTTGATTGTTTGTGCAGGTATTCGATGATTTGTGTGTTGTCTCCTACTGGATTGATACCTTGGTTCTCAAACTGAGGGAAATACTTATCTCTACTTTGCTTCATCACCCTTTCCTCTTCAAGGGAAAAACCAACGCAAGCTGAAGAAGTAGCAGGAAGAATTTCTGGCGCCGTTGCCGGGGAGATCTACGCCAAGTCAAGACATACCAAGTACCCATCATAAACTCTCATCTCTTACATTACATTATTCGCCATTTGCCTCTCGTTTTCCTCTCCCCCACTTCTAAAATGATTTTCAAAAAGATTTGCCTTTTTATTCGCCCTTCTTCCGATTCGTCTTCTTCGTTTGCCTTTTGTTTGCTCGTGCATTTGATCGCTTGTCTCATTCCCATGGCTAGTCCTCCCATCATTGTTAGCACTCCCGATAACGAAGTTCTCAATTTTAAACAAAGGGAGGGAGAAAATTTAAAAGATGCTTGGTATAGAATTTGCAATGCTCAAAATAGATCTACTCAAAAGCAATCTATTGTCGTTCTTCTTCGCAATTTTTATGTAGGCATTACTCCTTGGAATAGATATGTTCTAGATACCATTACCGGGGGAAATTTCTTGGGGAGCCATACTTTTGATTCTTACAATGCCATGATAGATTTGCTAGGCCCACCACCTCTTTTGATCAATAGAACTATTTTAACCTTGGAACATGTGATGCAAAGGTTGGATATTATTGAGAATAAAATTGCTACCGTAGAGTTGATTGAAAATTTGGATAAAAAGATTCATAATCAGATTACTCAATATGGATCTAAGGTAGGAGTTACTTTAAAAAACCTTAGGGAAAAGGAACCCATAGTTAATGAAAAGATAGATCAAGATTCTACTAGAGTCGGCAAACTAGAAGATATAATTACCAACTTGGGTTCCACTTTTTCCTCCGTTAAAACTTCTCAAAATCTTCCTCCTACTAAGATTTCCAAGTTTACTTACATTCCTAAGAATAAGGCTGAATCTTCTAGTAAGGAAAATGAAGATCTCAAAACAATAACTGTTCACCCCAATTTTTTCAATATTATTAAGGAACCAATTGCTACAAGTAAATTTCTTGATTTCTTGCCTAGGAGTTTGATCATTGGCAAAACCAAAGAACCTCCTAAGTATTATAAGTGTGTGATTGATGGATTGCATACCAAAGATGACAATACCTAGATCTATTCATGTTTTTATGCCTAGCTAAGGGCGTTAAACAATAGCGCTTGTTGGGAGGCAACCCAATTTTATTTTTGTTTTTGATTTTTTGTTCCTATTTTATTTGAATAATTCATCTAGCCTATGGTTAGATGTGGTTTTGTATTTTAATTAGTGTTTGTGCCAAGTAAGACCTTTGGGATGGCTTACGGTGATAGTTGATTTGATCTTGCTGAAAAACAGAAACTTTTGCGTTCAGTCACAGAATTTTAATAATTCACTGGAGCATCAAAAAACCCTGAATTTTTTTATACGAGATTGATATAAAAATGTACTATGTTTTCCTAATGTTTCAGAATTTTTGTACTTACATAAGTATTAGAACAATTCAGATCTTCATAGACTGTTCTGTTTTTGACAGATTCTGTTTTCTTTGTGTTGTTTGCTTATTTTGATGAATCTATGGGTAGTATCGGGGGGTATGAACCATGGAAAAGTTGGAATACAGTAGATATTACACCAATATAAATAAATAATGAGTTCACAACAGTATCAAAAGTGGTGATTTATTTTCTTATACTAACGGAGCTTATGAGATTTTATGTTGAGTTTTGTGTTGTGAAATTTTCAAGTTTTGGGTAAGGATTTGATGGACTATGGAATAAGGAGTGGAAAGAGCCTAAGCTTGGGGATGCACAAGGCACCCCAAGGTAATATTCAAGGACAACCAAGAGCCTAAGCTTGGGGATGCCCCGTAAGGCATCCCCTCTTTCGTCTTCGTCTATCGGTAAATTTACTTGAGGCTATATTTTTATTCACCACATGATATGTCTTTTGCTTGGAGCGTCTTGTATGATATAAGTCTTTGCTTGTTAGTTTGCCACAATCATCCTTGCTGTACACACCTTTTTAGAGGGACACGCATGAATCGTGATTTATTAGAATACTCTATGTGCTTCACTTATATCTTTTGAGCTAGGCAATTTTGCTCTAGTGCTTCACTTATATCTTTTTAGAGCACGGCGGTGGTTTTATTTTATAGAAATTATTGAACTCTCATGCTTCACTTATATTATTTTGAGATTCTTTCTAAACAGCATGGTAATTTTCTTTGGTTATAAATTTAGTCCTAATATGATAGGCATCCAAGAGGGATATAATAAAAACTTTCATATAAAGTGCATTGAATACAATGTGAAGTTTGATTACTTATGATTGTTTTGAGATATAAAGATGGTGATATTAGAGTCAAGCTAGTGAGTAATTGTGGATTGTAGAAATACTTGTGTTAAAGTTTGTGATTCCCGTAGCATGCACGTATGGTGAACCGTTATGTGATGAAGTCAGTGCATGATTTATTTATTGATTGTCTTCCTTATGAGTGGTGGTCGGGGACGAGCGATGGTCTTTTCCAACCAATCTATCCCCCTAGGAGCATGCGCTTAGTACTTCGTTTCGATAATTAATAGATTTTTGCAATAAGTATGTGAGTTCTTTATGACTAATGTTGAGTCCATGGATTACATGCACTCTCACCCTTCCACCTTTGCTAGCCTCTCTAGTACCGCGCAACTTTCGTCGGTGCCATACACCTACCTTTTACCTTCCTCAAAACAGCCACCATACCTACCTATTATGGCATTTCCATAGCCATTCCGAGATATATTGCCATGCAACTTTCCACCGTTCCGTTTTATTATGACACGCTTCATCATTGTCATATTGCTTTGCATGATCATGTAGTTGACATCGTATTTGTGGCAAAGCCACCGTTCATAATTATTTCATACATGTCACTCTTGATTCATTGCACATCCCGGTACACCGCCGGAGGCATTCATATAGAGTCATATTTTGTTCTAAGTATCGAGCTGTAATTTTTGAGTTGTAAGTAAATAAAAGTGTGATGATCTTCATTATTAGAGCATTGTCTCATGTGAGGAAACGATGATGGAGACTATGCTTCCCCCACAAGTCGGGATGAGACTTCGGACAAAAAAAAAAGAAGAGGCCAAAAAAAAGAGAAGGCCCAAATAAAAAAAAAGAGAGAAAAGAGAGAAGGGACAATGTTACTATCCTTTTACCACACTTGTGCTTCAAAGTAGCACCATGATATTCATGATAGAGAGTCTCCTATGTTGTCACTTTCATATACTAGTGGGAATTTTTCATTATAGAACTTGGCTTGTATATTCCAATGATGGGCTTCCTCAAATGGCCCTAGGTCTTCGTGAGCAAGCGAGTTGGATGCACACCCACTTAGTTTTCTTTTGAGCTTTCATAAACTTATAGCTCAAGTGCATCCGTTGCATGGCAATCCCTACTCACTCACATTGATATCTATTGATGGGCATCTCCATAGCCCGTTGATACGCCTAGTTAATGTGAGACTATCTCCTTCTTTTTATGTTCCCCACAACTACCATATTCTATTCCACCTATAGTGCTATGTCCATGGCTCACGCTCATGTATTGCGTGAAAGTTGAAAAAGTTTGAGAACATCAAAAGTATGAAAAAATTGCTTGGCTTGTCATCGAGGTTGTGCATGATTTGAATATTTTGTGTGATGAAGATGGAGCATAGCCAAACTATATGATTTTGTAGGGATAAGCTTTCTTTGGCCATGATATTTTGACAAGACATAATTGCCTTGTTAGTATGCTTGAAGTATTATTGTTTTTTTGTCAATATTAAACTTTTGTTTTGAATCTTATGGATCTGAACATTCATGCCACAATAAAGAAAATTACATGGATAAGTATGTTAGGTAGCATTCCACATCAAAAATTCTGTTTTTATCATTTACCTACTCGAGGACGAGCAGGAATTAAGGTTGGGGATGCTTGATACGTCTCCAACGTATCTATAATTTTTTATTTTTCCATGCTATTATATTATCTGTTTTGGATGTTTTGTATGCATTAATATGCTATTTTATATTATTTTTGGGACTAACCTATTAACCTAGACGCCAGTGCCAGTTTCTATTTTTTCCTTGTTTTTTAGCTTCGTGGAGAAGGAATACCAAACAGAGTCCAAACGGAATAAAATCTTCGCGATGATTTTCTTGGACCAGAAGACACCCGGGAGACTTGGAGATGAAGTCGGAGCAGCCACGAGGCGGCCACAAGGGTGGAGGGCGCGCCCAGGGGGGTAGGGCACGCCCCCTGCCTTGTGGGCCCCCCGTGACCCTCCGAACCTAATTCTTTCACCTATATATTCACATATATTCCCAAACCACCAGAGGCATCCACGAAAACACTTTTCCACTGCTGTAACCTTCTGTACCCGTGAGATCCCATCTAGGTACCTTTTTCGGCACCCTGCCGGAGGGGGATTCGATCACGGAGGGCTTCTACATCAACCCTATTGCCCTTCCGATGAAGCGTGAGTAGTTTATCTCAGACCTACGGGTCCATAGCTAGTAGCTAGATGGCTTCTTCTCTCTCTTTGATTCTCAATACCATGTTCTCCTCGATGTTCTTGGAGATCTATTCGATGTAATACTTTTTTTGAGGTGTGTTTGCCGAGATCCGATGAATTGTGGATTTATGATCAGATTATCTATGAATATTATTTGAATCTTCTTTGAATTCTTTTATGCATGATTTGATATCTTTGTAATTCTCTTCGAACTATCGGTTTGGTTTGGCCAACTAGATTGGTTTTTCTTGCAATGGGAGAAGTGCTTAGCTTTGGGTTCAATCTTGCGGTGTCCTTTCCCAGTGACAGTAGGGGCAGCAAGGCACGTATTGTATTGTTGCCATCGAGGATAAAAAGATGGGGTTTACATCATATTGCTTGAGTTTATTCCTCTACATCATGTCATCTTAATGCGTTACTCTGTTCTTCATGAACTTAATACTCTAGATGCAGGCAGGAGTCGGTCGATGTGTGGAGTAATAGTAGTAGATGCAGAATCATTTCGGTCTACTTTGTGACGCCCCCGGCTTAATCGTGCACTAATCATACACGCAAATGCACACGATCAAGCCTAAGGACTCACTTGAAGGAATCACAACACAACTCTAGAACACAAATAAAGGCATACAAGCAATACAAGCCAGGGCCTCGAGGGCTCAAATACATAAGCTTGATGTCAACAAGCATCAGCGGAAGCGTTAGATATATGAGTACAGATATAAAAGAAAGACAGAAAAGCCTTTAAGAAGGCGGTGCAAAACAAAAGCTACGATCGAAAAGGCGCAGGCCTCCTTCCTGGGACCCTCCGAACCTACTCCTGGTCGTCGGCAAGCTTGAGGTAGTAACCACCCTCGGGGTGGTAGTAGTAGTCGTTGGCGGGGGCAGCTGTCTCAGGGGCTCCGTCATCTGGTTGCATCAAACGGATTTGGGGAAAAAGAGGAAGCAAAGCAACCGTGAGTACTCATCCGAAGTACTCAGCAAGCAAGGATCTACACTACATATGCATCGTTATCAAAGAAAGGCTGTATATGTGGACTGGGCTGCAAAAATGCCAGAATAGAGAGAAGGCCTAGTCCTATCGAAGACTAGCATCTTCAGCGGTCTTGCAGCATTAGAAGAGTGTAGATTAGTACAGTATAAAGTAGTAGCAGTATTAAGTATCAACCTCGGCCAGAGATCCTTCCTCGATTCCCTGCGAGAAAGCAATCCCAGAGCCCTAGTATCCATTTCTATCTAGTTCTAGTTGTATCGATCGCGATACAACTCCGAGCGTCCGTTACCGAGGATCCGGCTATGCATAGATTAGTTCTTCCCTGCAGGGGTGCACCAACTTACCCACCACACTCGATTAACTCCGGCCGGACACACTTTACTGGGTCATGCCCGGCCTCGGCCAAACGATAAGCCGCAACCCGGCCTAGGCTTAAAAGAGAGATCAGCATGCCAGACTAACCTATGCGCCCAGGGGTCTTGGGCCTTCGCCCCGGGAACTCCTGCACGTTGCGTGCGCGGCCGGTGAGCAGACCTAGCAGCCTCCATTACAAAGGTGGGTGCTTAACGCAGTCCAACCCAGCGCACGCCGCTCAGTCACTGATGTCTATTAAGCTTCGGCTGATGCATACGACGCAGAGTGCCCATAACTGTTCCCACGTGATGGTTAGTGCTATCGGGCCAAAGGCCCACTCGGACCAAATATCCAAATCGTTAGTGTGTTGGTAGCATGCGGTAACGAGCAGAGACTAACGATCGATGTGACCTTGTCGCCCTGTCTTGAGGACTTGCGGCAAGGGCTAAGAATGCCCGGCCACGCCTCGTATTTATCTCTCGGGTACCCTCCAGGTCAACCTGACTCCACATCACTCGCCACTTAGGCTCGCGCGGGTACCCCTCAGGGTCGACCTGCCTTTCCAAGTAACAGTTGTAAAGTCCAAGTATCTGTGTGTCCATAACATCAGGGGAATCTAAGGTATCACCCTCGTTGGATTCCTACTCGATGTATCCGTCAAGGTGAACTCGGAGGAATCACCCTCGATGGGTTCACACTTGAGATGTTGCACGACAGCGTCGTTACCGGAAGTGGTGAAGGAGGAATCACCCTCGATGACCACGACCGAGTAACTACTCCACAGAGTTAACATCGGAAGTGCTTCCAAGGTATCACCCTCGGCACTCGATAGTAACGCTGCAGTGTTGTACAGATAAAGGGGGTGTGATGTGCGGTGCCGGGGCCTGGTTGTCGAGTCTTCCGATAATCCAGCGGGGAAATCTGGGACAAAGTGGGTCTTTGGTGGGTCTCTATCCAGCCTATACTAAGCAGTTTAGGATAAGCAGGTAGGTATCAACAACAGTTACAAAAACAGGCTATGCATCAGATATAGAAAAGTAGTAACAACAGCAATTTCTAATGCAAGCATAAGAGAGAAAGAATAGGCAATATCGGCATGTTCATAGGGGGGTGCTTGCCTGGAAGCTCTGCTGAAAAGGAAGAAGGGTCGTAGTCGACGTAGTCGATCACAGGGGCAGCATCGGTCTCGGGGCCTACCGGAGATAAGAGGGGGGAAGAAACAGTAAATATATAGCAAACAAGTGCATCACCAAGTATGACATGATGATATGCAGAGCTAGGGGTGTTCTAACGCGGTGCTACATGTTGCAGATGGAGAGGGAAAACATCCGGAGTGGTTTTCCCGATGTTTGGTATTTTCCGGATAGATGAAAGAGAGAGGACGGTTCCATGTTCAGCATGCTAGGGGCATGTGACACATGACGGACCGCGTATTCGGATTCGTTGGATTTTTCTGAGCAACTTTCATATATAAATTATTTTCATCCGAGTTACGGATTATTTTAAATGAATTTATAAGGATTTAATCATTTTCTAGGATTATAATTATTTAGTTAATTTCAAAAAAGAATTACTGTGTCATCATGACATCAGCGGTCAAAGTTGACCGTTGACCAGTCAACTGACGGGTGGGTCCCGTTGTCAATGACACAGACTAACTAAAATAAAGTTAATTAGATTAACTAAGTGATTAGGTTAATTAAACCAACTTAATTAAGTTAATTATGTTAATTAATTATTTTATTTTCCTATTTTTTAATCTCTTTTTTTTGGGAGTGGGGCCCATTAGTCATAGGCCCCAGGGACCTTAGCGGGCGCTGGACGTTGAGTGATCGGGCACGGCTACGGGCGAAACCGCTGCCCGCCCAGTAGCGAGGCGCGGCTGGATCGGGGCCGAGCGGCGCGGCCGGTGCAGCCGGCCGGCACGGGCGTGGCCGGGCCACGGTCAGCGGCAGGCGGCTGGGGGAGGCCAGTGCGGGCGGCGCGACACGGCAACAGCGGGGCGGCGGCGGCTGCAGTGACGAGCGAGAGGCGGCGCGGGGCGAGCTGCGGAGGGAGGCAACGGCGACCGGCGCGAAGGGCGCCTTGGCGGGGGCAGAGCGGGTCGGCAGGGCGAAGTAGCAGCGCAGCCGCGGCAGGCGAGCAGCGCATAGAAGGAGTAGCGCAGCAGCAGGCGGAGCGAGACAGAAGGTGGACAACGGCGACATCAGCGGTAGGCGGTAGTAGCAGCAGCAGTTTGCAGCGGTAGTGCAAGGCATCAGCAGCAGTTAGCGGAAGTAGAGGCGGGCGAGCGTATACGGGGGCGAGCCCAGTGCGGTTGCGGCAGGGCTTCGGCCACGGCGGGCGCGAGCTCGCGGGGTGACTCTACGGCGACAGATCAACGGGGGCATGGTCGGGAGTCGGAGGACGAGCTCACAGGGGGGGTCGTAGGAGCTCAGTGGAGCCGGAGGTAGTTGGAGTCGAGGGATCGACGACGAGCCAGAGGTGATGTCCGACGAAGGGATCGACGTGGACGACAATGGTGTTGCTCCCCGGCTCCGATCCAGGGGCGTAGATGATCAAGACGACGGCTGCGGCTCTTCGGGACAACTCCACAAGCGCCGGGGAGCTCGTAGGCCACGGGAACGGCTGCGATGGCGCAGTCACCGCTCGAGCTCTCGTGTCATTTTTGAGCAGACGAGGAGATGCACGATGGGGGAAAGAGAGGGGACCGGTCGAGAGTCGACTAGGGTTTGCGTTGGTGCGGTTATAAGCCGAGGGAGACGACATGGAGGCCATCCATGGCCATGGCAGCCATGGATGTGCGACATGCACGCCTCCTTCCTCCTGTACGTGAGGATGGAAGGAGATGGCCCATTGAGTGGGCTGGGCCGCACTGTAGAACTAGGCTGTCAATACACAGTAGATTTTGTGTATTATCCCTTTTCTTTTTCTGCAAATCAAACAGCTACGGATTTGCAATTATTTGGGCTACCAAATGATTTTTGCAAAGTGTGAAACTTGGAACATAATTCAAGCAAAATATTATTGCACAAAAAGTTTGGGACCATTTGGAGTTGTCTAACCATTTTTAGAAATTGAAAAGATCAAGTAATGTGCTGTTGGTTCACTTAAATAATTTCCAGGGGCAATTTGGGAATTCAAATAATGTTGGGTTTGTTTCTTTTATAAAAGCTTTGGGAACTTTTGCAACATTATGAACATTTTGTTTTACTATTTGAAGAAATAATTTATTTGACTTTATTTTAATTTTGAAATTGGCTTTGATTTTTATCAAGTGATAATTTGGCTTAGTTAAACTTAATGACATGGCACCATTAGGGGAAGATTACTGTAGCTTAACTACCGGGGTGTTACAAATCTCCTCCACTACAAGAAATCTCGTCCCGAGATTTAAGAGGTAGAGTAAGGGGGAAAGATTTGGTTACGAAATTCTAACAGATCTTCTCATTCATGTTTGCTCTTCTCGAAGAAGTTGATCCCTTTTCGTTGATGTCTTCATTTCCTTGGCCCAGGTCATCCTGTTGAAGTCGTCCTCCTTTCTTTGGGATCTCCATCGTACTTACGTATATGTAAGGGGCAGGTCGGCAACGACGGAAGGTTAGAAGGTTAAAAATCTGGGGTTAACCCACGAATAAGCATATGGGTACCTCTTGAGTTGGAACTCAGGAAAAACATTGAGAGAAATAAAAGTAGGCAATGCGAATCTTCAAGCGGGTAGGCAAACGTTCGATGCCTGAATTAGAGTGTGAAAGGGGTTCAGGGCGTCGGGAATAGATCATCTCTCGGAGGGTGACTCGTGATAACACACAAAGCCAAGAGCATATGATACTTCGGAATCAAAGGATATACAGGAGAGTCAGGTTCCGATCCTGTGGAACGGTGGCGAATATCGACCAAGAGTAGGGAGGACGGTGATATCTTGCACGATCTTGATAACAAGGCATGTTAGAGGGAAGTCTGTCACTTATGTCGGTAACAACATCGGTACCAAGGGCGAGGGACGAAGAGAACCATTTTCCTGCTCGTTAAAATGACGCGGACCAATAGGCAAAGTTCTCGTCCATCGGGGGTTACCGGAATGTCATCAACAGTAGTAACAGGGTCTTCCTGACAAGGTTGTACATCGGGGTGTTTTCATAAGCAGGGAATTATTTCTGCTTATATCATATAGATCACAAGAAAGGTTAAACAAACCAATGGAAAGGAAAATGTGTTTATGCACAAGAATTAGGAGTGTATCTTTTCCCAAGGAAAAGTAGAGCACGATATACATGTCAGATCAACAAGTACACCACCATTTTAAATAAAGGGGCAAGGGAATTCATGATGTTATCCATACAATAGTGTCTGGATAATAGAGCAAGAAATATTTGGCAATGTGCCTCCAATGTTCTTGTTGATATTCGGAATACCACAGCCATGCTTTGAGGTAGCATTGGTATGGTGTTTCGAGCAAAGATTGAATCTGAATGTCACAAGAAGTACAAAGGAACAATTCCAAGAATGTCGAGGAACGTAAGATATACCCAAAACATGACCAAGTCTGTATTGGTAGGAAGTCAAGGATGTTGTCGATGATAACACAAATCATCGAGGGACAAGGATGGTATTTCTCCTCAAGAATTCGATTGAAATCCTAGAACAAGTCAGTATATTGATGGTGATCACGACTAATTTTGTCAACAGGGTCTATGAAGATGCCATCAAGCAGCAATGACATCAAGAAAAAGGAATGATGAAGCGAAGGCTATTGGAACCACGGATACGTCACAAGCTCGAAATCAAGCTTGTTGTTCGAGGTGAAATGATAAGATGAGGAAGATTGGCGTAAGCTTCGCTCATTGTCGAAAAGTTGTGCTCCGGGAATAAGAACCAGGTAGCACGGTTAAAATTTTGCATGATGATGATATAGCCAATCAGGCTAGGAACGATGTGATGGAGTATTAAACTTCCCAGTAACAAGTACTAGGGATAATACCCGAAGGTAAGTCAGAGTAGAGGTTGGACGGGTGAAATGATCTGCAGAGGGCAAGCCTTTTATCTTGTCCGGGAAATGGAATCAAGGAGAAAATATGGTCGGAACTATGATTGCAAAGGATCAATTCACAGATACAAGATGAACTTATACCAAGGAAGCAATTATTTTTACGAGCAGCTTCCATGATGAGTTCTACATTGGGTCCATGAGCATGAACACAAAGGTTCAAGGTCGACTCCCACTTCTTTAATGTATAACCTTTCATTCACTGCTCTATTAAAAATTATATGAATGTGAAGAACTACCTGGTGAAATACTAGAGGAGTATGGCCTGCGAAAATTATCGGGTTCACACGGATTAAGAAGGCATAGGTTCAAACCATCGGGGCCTCTTAGGAACATATACCACGAACTTCAGGAGTAATTAACACAAGCTCGAAAGCAGAGCAAGGTTGACAAAGCAGAGAATACAGTTTACCTAAAGGCATTATGTATCCGAGGAAAGACTCGCAAGGCTGTTGAAAACGAAAGACTCTGTCGAATAATAACCCAACAAAGAATTTGACGGTCCACAATGGATCTAATGTTAGTATCGGTACTCAAACAGAAGAAGAAAAATTACAGGGGCATCGTATTATAGAAACAAATGAATAATTCGGTGTTCAAATGCAAAAGAATTATGATTTCCAAAATGAAGGATCAGGGGCAGACACTCTGATTGAAGATGGATAGGTAACTTGAATAGACCTAAGGGTACGATCGACGTCACTTAGATTGGTCGAGAACCAACTTATGTCCAAATATGACGTCTGAGTTGAAAGATAATTTCAAAGGATTAACTGATGATTGCGTGCATTTGCAGCAGATTAAATCAAAGGACTCAAAATGGTGGAGACAAGGAAGGTCAACGAAGATTATCAAACGTATGGAATTAACCATATTGCAAGCAGGTAAGGAAAATCAAGAGCAGTAGGCTGCAGAGGATTTTCGGGAGATCGAATTGCATTGAAAGAATTTGGTGAGACATATGAACAACTAGGGATGTACGAATCCCCGATAAGTGTGAGGAATTATTCCTAGGGGTATTTAGGCGGAAAAGAGCTGCAAGGCAGTCGGGAAAAGGATTCTCGAAAGTCGGAGAATACTTTCGGGTATCTTGTAATAATAAGAACAACTAGGGATGGAAGTATGAACGGCGAGGGTACACAGTTATCCATAAGGATTCAACGGTGTTTAGGGATTGCAAAAGGAATGAACACAAGCTCTCGGGAGAAGATCGAAGAGTATCATCGAAGTCTTCTGGTGAAGCAGGCAACCATGCGGAATGAAGGGGCTCTCTGGGGAAAGCCGTTACGAGAACGTAATGTAGTTAGTAAATTCATTTAACCTGAATAGAAGAGAGATCAGAGCCCCAGAGTATAGACGAGGAATAAAAGATCCTAATACCTCCCAATTGGCGACGTGGGCCCATAAGCCACACAGCCAAGTTAGTAAAACAATTTTGACCACTAGACTCAACTTCGGCCAAGGAGTTGGAAAGGGGGTTCCTACAGGCAGTCGGCTCTGATACCAACCTGTGCTGCCCCCGGCTTAATCGTGCACTAATCATACACGCAAATGCACATGATCAAGCCTAAGGACTCACTTGAAGGAATCACAACACAACTCTAGAACACAAATAAAGGCATACAAGCAATATATTACAAGCCAGGGCCTCGAGGGCTCGAATACATAAGCTTGATGTCAACAAGCATCAGCGGAAGCATCAGATATCTGAGTACAGATATAAAAGAAAGATAGAAAAGCCTTTAAGAAGGCGGTGCAAAACAAAAGCTACGATCGAAAAGGCGCAGGCCTCCTGCCTGGGACCCTCTGAACCTACTCCTGGTCGTCGGCAAGCTCGAAGTAGTAACCACCCTCGGGGTGGTAGTAGTAGTCGTCGACGGGGGCAGTTGTCTCAGAGGCTCTGTCATCTGGTTGCATCAAACGGATATGGGAAAAAAGAGGAAGCAAAGCAACCGTGAGTACTCATTCGAAGTACTCAGCAAGCAAGGATCTACACTACATATGCATCATTATCAAAGAAAGGCTGTATATGTGGACTGGGCTGCAGAAATGCCAGAATAGAGAGAAGGCCTAGTCCTATCGAAGACTAGCATCTTCAGCGGTCTTGCAGCATTAGAAGAGTGTAGATTAGTACAGTATAAAGTAGTAGTAGTATTAAGTATCCACCTCGGCCAGAGATCCTTCCTCGACTCCCTGCGAAAAGCAATCCCAGAGCCCTAGTATCCATTTCTATCCAGTTCTAGTTGTATCGATCGGGATATAACTACGGGCGTCCGTTACCGAGGATCCGGCTATGCATATATTAGTTCTTCCCTGCAGGGGTGCACCAACTTACACACCACGCTCGATTAACTCCGGCCGGACACACTTTACTGGGTCATGCCCGGCCTCGGCCAAACGATACGCCGCAACCCGACCTAGGCTTAATAGAGAGATCAGCACGCCAGACTAACCTATGCGCCCAGGGGTCTTGGGCCTTCGAACCGGGAACTCCTGCATGTTGCGTACGCGGCCGGTGAGTAGACCTAGTAGCCTCCATTACAAAGGAGGGTGCTTAACGCAGTCCAACCTAGCGCGCGCCGCTCAGTCGCTGACATTTATTAAGCTTCGGCTGATGCATACGACGCAGAGTGCCCATAACTGTTCCTACATGATGGTTAGTGCTATCGGGCCAAAGGCCCACTCAGATCAAATATCCAAATCGTTAGTGTGTTGGTAGCGTTCGGTAACAAGCAGAGACTCATGATCGATGTGACCTTGTCGCCCCGTCTCGAGGACTTGCGGCAAGGGCTAAGAATGCCCGGCCGCTCCTCGTATTTATCTCTCGGGTACCCTCCAGGTCAACCCGACTCCACATCACTCGCCACTTAGGCTTGCGCGGGTACCCCTCAGGGTTGACCCGCCTTTCCAAGTAACAGTTGTAAAGTCCAAGTATCCGTGTGTCCATAACATCAGGGGAATCTGAGGTATCACCCTCGTTGGATTCCTACTCGATGTATCCGTCAAGGTGAACTCGGAGGAATCACCCTCGATGGGTTCACACTTGAGGTGTTGCACGACAGCATCGTTACCAGAAGTGGTGAAGGAGGAATCACTCTCGATGACCACGACCGAGTAACTACTCCACAGAGTTATCATCGGAAGTGCTTACAAGGTATCACCCTCGGCACTCGATAGTAATGCTGCAGTGTTGTACAGATAAAGGGGGTGTGATGTGCGGTGCCTGGTTGTCGAGTCTTCCGATAATCCAGCGGGGCAATCTGGGACAAAGTATGTCTCTGGTGGGTCTCTATCCAGCCTATACTAAGCAGTTTAGGATAAGCAGGTAGGTATCAACAACAGTTACAAAAACAGGCTATGCATCAGATATAGGAAAGCAGTAACAACAGCAATTTCTAATGCAAGCATAAGAGAGAAAGAATAGGCGATATCGGCATGTTCAAAAGGGGGGTGCTTGCGTGGAAGCTCTGCTGAAAAGGAAGAAGGGTCGTAGTCGACGTAGTCAATCACAAGGGCAGCATCTGTCTCGGGGCCTACCGGAGAGAAGAAGGGGGAAGAAATAGTAAATATATAGCAAACAAGTGCATCACCAAGCATGACATGACGATATGTAGAGCTAGGGGTGTTCTAACGCGGTACTACATGTTGCAGACGGAGTGGGAAAACATCCGTAGTGGTTTTCCCGATGTTTGGTATTTTCCGAATAGACGAAAGAGCGAGGACGGTTCCATGTTCAGCATGCTAGGGGCATGTGACAGATGAACGGACCATGTATTCGGATTCGTTGGATTTTTCTGAGCAATTTTCATAAATAAATTATTTTCATCTGAGTTACGGATTATTTTATATGAATTTATAAGGATTTAATCATTTTCTGGGATTATAATTATTAAATTAATTTCGAAAAAGAATTACTGCATCATCATGACATCAGCATGACATCAGCGGTCAAAGTTGACCGTTGACCAGTCAACTGACGGGTGGGTCCCGTTGTCAATGACACAGACTAACTAAAATAAAGTTAATTAGATTAACTAAGTGATTAGGTTAATTAAACCGACTTAATAAAGTTAATTAATTATTTTATTTTCCTATTTTTTTGAAATCTCTTTTTTTTGGGAGTGGGGCCCATTAGTCATAGGCCCCAGGGACCTTAGCGGGCGATGGACGCTGGGCGAGCGGGCGCGGCTGCGGGCGAAACCGCTGCCCACCTAGTAGCGAGGCGCGGCTGGATCGGGGCCGAGCGGCGCGGCCGGGCCGCGGTCAGCAGCATGCGGCTGGGGGAGGCTAGTGCGGGCGGCACGGCACGGCAACAGCGGGGCGGCGGCGGCTGCAATGACGAGCGGGAGGCGACGCAGGGCGAGCGGCGGAGGGAGGCAACGGCGACCGGCGCGAAGGGCGCCGCGGCGGGGGCATAGCGGGCCGGCAGGTTGAAGTAGCAGCGCAGCCGCGGCAGGCGGGCAGCGCGTAGAAGGAGCAGCGCAGCAGCAGGCGGAGCGGGACAGAAGGCGGATAGCGGCGACAACAGCGGTAGGCGGCAGTAGCAACAGCAGTTTGCAGCGGCAGTGCAAGGCAGCAGCAGCAGTTAGTGGAAGCAGAGGCGGGCGAGCGCATACGGGGGCGAGCCCAGTGCGATTGCGTCAGGGCTTCGGCCACGGTGGGCGTGAGCTCGCGGGGTGACTCTATGGCGACAGGTCGACGGGGGCAAGGCCGGGAGTCGGAGGTGGAGCTCACAGGGGGGTCGTAGGAGCTCAGGGGAGCCGGAGGTAGTTGGAGTCGAGGGGATCGACGAGGAGGCAGAGGCGATGTCCGACGAAGGGGATCGACGTGGACGTCAACGGTGTTGCTCCCCGGCTCCGATCCAGGGGCGTAGATGATGAAGACGACGGCTGCGGCTCTTCGGGACAACTCCACAAGCGCCGGGGAGCTCGTAGGCCGAGGGAACGGCAGCGACAGCGCAGTCACCGCTCGAGCTCTTGTGTCATTTTCGAGCAGACGAGGAGAGGCACGATGGGGGAAAGAGAGGGGACCGGTCGAGAGCGGACTAGGGTTTTCGTTGTGCGGTTATAAGCCGAGGGAGTCGACGTGGAGGCCATCCATGGCCATGGCAGCCGTGGATGTGCGACACGCACGCCTCCTGCCTCCTGTACGTGAGGATGGAAGGAGAAGGCCCATTGAGTGGGCTGGGCCGCACTGTAGAACTAGGCTTTAAGTACACAGTAGATTTTGTGTATTATCCCTTTTCTTTTTTTGCAAATCAAACAGCTACAGATTTGCAATTATTTGGGCTAACAAATGATTTTTGCAAAGTGTGAAACTTGGAACATAATTCAAGCACAATATTATTGCACAAAAAGTTTGGGACCATTTGGAGTTGTCTAACCATTTTTAGAAATTGAAAAGATTAAGTAATGTGTTGTTGGTCCACTTAAATCATTTCCAGGGGCAATTTGGGAATTCAAATAATGTTGGTTTTGTTTATTTTTATAAAAGCTTTGGGAACTTTTGCAACATTATGAACACTTTTGTTTTACTATTTGAAGAAATAATTTATTTGACTTTATTTTAAATTTGAAATTGGCTTTGATTTTTATCAAGTGACAATTTGGCTTAGTTAAACTTAATGACATGGCACCATTAGGGGAAGATTACTGTAGCTTAACTACCGGGGTGTTACATACTTGACACGGACGTGATGCCTATATTCATGATCATTGCCTTAGATATCATCATAACTTTGCGCTTTTCTATCAATTGCTCGGTAGTAATTTGTTCACCCACCATATTATTTGCTATCTTGAGAGAAGCCTCTAGTGAAACCTATGGCCCCCGGGTCTATTTTCCATCATATAAGTTTCTGATCTACTATTTTCCATCATATAAGTTTCCAATCTACTATATTAGTTTCTGATCTACTATTTTGCAATCTTTTACTTTCCGATCTATAAACCAAAAATATTTACTTTACCTTTTATTTAGTTTCATCTATATCTATCAGATCTCACTTTTGCAAGTAACTGTGAAGGGATTGACAACCCCTTTATCGTGTTGGGTGCAAGTTGTTTGATTGTTTGTGTAGGTATTCGGTGATTTGTGCGTTGTCTCCTACTGGATTGATACCTTGGTTCTCAAACTGAGGGAAATACTTATCTCTACTTTGCTGCATCACCCTTTCCTCTTCAAGGAAAAAACCAATGCAAGCTCAAGAAGTAGCGGTGGTCTCGGTCTCGTTGCACCGGAACGGAAACCTTTGGGGGCTTCCTCGGGAACCCGCGCCTGTCCTTGCTCCCTTAGCACCGAAGAGGAAACTGTCCCCTCTGTGCTCGCTGATGCCCGCCTGGCCTCGATCGTCATGGCTCACGTCATCGCAAGCCTCGTGAGGTAGGGTACCTGTATAGAAGTCTCCGCTCCTCGGGAGGCAGCCTAGGGAGGCCGCTCCTTGGGAGGTCTTGGTGTCGCTCTCCTCGCAAGGCCGGGGCCCTCGCGAGGGTCTTGCTCGTGGAGCCTTGTAGTTGGGTCGTACTGGGCCGTCAGGAGGCCACGCGTTGGGCCGCAGGTAGGCAGGTCTGGGAACCCCTATTCCCAGAACACCGACAGTAGCCCCCGGGCCCTAGGCGCGCCTGGCCTGGCTTCGAAGCGAAGGGCAAAGTGCCGTGGGCCCCAATCGCCTGCGGGCAGGCTTGATGTGTGGCATGCGATGGGACGCGGACGTCTCCACTCCCCCACGTCGCCTCGGCAATTGTCCAGGCTGACAAAAAGCAGATGCATGCTGCGGAGCCATCATTGCACGAAGGTGGAAGGGCGCCGGTTGGCCTTCTCTGGCTGCCTATAAGAAGGCGAGGGGGTAGAGCCCCATCCTATCTCTTTCTTCTTGCTCGTCTGCCTCCAACTCCCACCGCAGCGACCATGGCACCAGTGAGGAGGTTCACCGCCGAGGAGAAGGGCAAGGCCCCCAGGGAAGGGCCGGCGTCGCCGCCGCCCAAGCGGGGGCCCAGCCGTCCTTGCAAGTCCACGGCCACGCCCGCAGCAGCATCTCGGGGGGCGCGGGCGCCCTCCATCGGCGGTTCGCACCGGCTCCAGCAACTGTGGGAAGAATCCTTCCCGCGGAAGCCTTGGGGGCCATGGCCGAGGGGGAAGCCGCTCGGTAGCCGTTAGGCCGCCCCCCCCCCCCCCCCCCGCGGGCCCCTTCGGGACATGGCCCGCGAGTTTGTGGTGTGGATGAAGCGTCCTGCCGGCACCTGGATCCAGCTTCTGCGCTCCTTCGCGGAGGAGCTGCCAGTCGGAGGACCCGTCGGGCTGGGGCTACCTGTACCTGACCCGTGGGTGGCAAACGTTCGCCCACGCCCGCGGCTTGATGGGGAGGCACACCCTCCACTTCAAGTATGATGGGGCGATGACGCTCTTCGTCAAGATCTTCGGGGAGGACGGCAGACGCCTAGAGTGCTGCCCGGAGGGCGACAGCGGCGGCGGCGACCACCCCTCTGACGACGACGGCCATCGCGGCGGCGACGTTCTTGGCGGTGAACTTGCCCTCAGCCTTGGCGACGGCCGCGACACCTCCAGCAGCGGCGGCACCTCCTCCGTAGGGAGCTCGAGCGACGATGACTACGACGAGCCGCCACATCGCCTCGCCCCCAGTCAAGGAGGATGACGAGCCGCCGCGCCGCCGCGCCCCCATCAAGGAGGAGGAGGACTCTAACTGAGCGCGGGCGGTGCCAGAGTCAGGCTTCAGGAGCTGTGGCCCTCAGCATGCCACTTCTTTTGTTTTTATTTCCTGCATCAGAATCGCGAGGGGCCCCGCGGGGCATGTAAAGAACTGTGGCGCCTGCGCCTTATCTTAATGTTTTCAGTCCATGTTTTTAAATCATGCTGGCGTTTCTCGTTTGGGCATGGGTCCCCCTTTTTTCTCACGAATGCTTGGTGCTCTGTGTCATTGGGACCCAGTCCCCAGGCAAGCTTCAGCCGTTGTTGGTATGCCAGGTCGCGATGCCATGTGCAAGGCCAGGAGGTGAGCGGCCTGAGGTCCGGTAAGAGCTCCTGAGGCACGATGCTCACGAGGTCCCCCTTGACACGCAAGCGGCTCCCGAAAGATGAAAGAGAGGGGTGCCTTGCCCAAATGAGGTCGCGAGAGTTTAGGTAAAGCGTTAATGGTAAGGTTCACGCCTAGCGCGAAATAGGGTAACTTAGCTTTGTGTGTTCGCGGCTCACTGAGGGTCCTTGCGCCGTAAGGGCGCGCTTCTCTGGAGCTCCTGGTCCTGTGTACGCCTCCTGTTCTGTAACGAATCAACACAAGTCCCACTGGGGGCGCATGAAAGGGATGACATTCATCATGCTTTGAAAAACGCCCGCACTACCGGTCCGTACCCCTCTTCCCTGTGTTCCACCGCGAGACTCACCCCCATCTCTTTGCTCACCATGATGCTCTACGTCCTTAGGACCCGGCCCACGAGTGGAGCTCAGCCACCGCTGGTATGCCAGGTCACGATGTCGTGGTCAAGGCCAGGGGGTGAGGGCCCGAGAGCCAGTAGGGGCTCCTGAGGCGCGATGCTCAAGAGCCCCCCTTTTAACGTGCAAGCGGTTCGTGTAAAAAGGAGCGGTTTCGCCTCATGGTGGTTGCTAGGAAAGAGGGCCTTGGCCGGCAACAGAGGCAAATGAACTTATTTACTTAACCTCTGTGGGTCAAGCAGCCGCTTGGTTGGAGCGAACCCTTCTGATGCGGCAGGGTGTTGTTAGGGGGCTGTTTGGAGGCTCGTCTCCCGAGGTTCCTGCATATTAATAAATCACGAGATGCAGTGGGCGGTGCGCACTTGCAGATCTGCTCATGATTGTTCCCTAAAAATACACAAGGCACCAAGGACCTGACGAGGTGACGTGCACAGGGCCGGCCCGCGAGCCAGAGCTCGATCGCTTGGATTTGTTGAACGCTGCAGGGACGGACCCGAGCACAGTCGTCATGCTAGTAGCCCCCTCTCATGGGACGTTCAGGTGTAAAGCTTGCAACGCATGAAGCCTACGAGGCGGCATCTCCAGAAGTGATGCGATATCAAGAGTGGGGTAACAGTCATAGCAACTCATGAAAACATAACCAGTTTGAAGTACATGAGCAAAATAGCGCGGCTGCGGGGACATGCCCTAGCAGCGCGAGGATAACGCAGCCCGTGGGACGCCCGCAGTTGAACAAACCAAAAAGTCACCTGGCACTGGTTTGTAGGAGCGTCGAGGTAGCTAGAGAGGTGTGGTGCGGAGATCAGCCCTCATGAGTTGGATGGCTCCGGAGGCCTGGGAGGCTCGCGAGGCCTGGGGGGCTCGCGAGGGTCCGTGGCCTCCTGAGACACCACCGCCAGGCGCCGGGCCTTGTGAGACGCGAGCACGGCTTGCACGAGGTGCTGGTATGTAGCGCCCATGTTCACCAGGCCGAAAGGCATGCATACGTAGTTGCAGGGGTAGCCCCCACTCCGGCCAACGCGCGATGGCCAGAAGAGGTCTTGTGAAGCGGCCCTGTTGAGGCCCGGGTTGTTGACGCAGACACGCAGCCCGTCGCCCATGTCGGGGGCGGTGGTTGCACCAGTGGGGGGTTGCGGGGCGGCGCCCGCTACGCATGGCTTGCGCCTCCTGAAGTTCCTCGATCGCCTTGGTGATGAACTCCCTCGCTCCTGGCGCCTCGCGCCTTGCTCCTTGCTTGTGGGGGCGTGCCTCAAGGCACGCCTCCAGGTGGTGCCCGAGCACCTCCCTCGTTGCACTAGTCAGGTCAGAGGCTCTCCAGACGGAAGCCCTCGAGCCCATCCTGAGGGAGGCGCCAGGCGCGCCTTCCTATGCGGGAGGAAGAGGCACCCCGACAGCAGGCGCGGAGCCTGAGGCATCACCAGTGGGCTTCTTGGCCTCCGGACGGCTCTTGGGGAGGAGCTGCTTCTTCTTTACAGGGGCCGCCTCAGGAGGCAGGATGCCACCTTCGTCGTCAGAGTTCTTGGCTGCCGCGACACGGTAGGCATGCTCAAGAGAACAGACCGCGTCCTTCTCATCGCAGGCGACCGTGATGATGCCGCTGCACCCTGGCATCTTGAGGACGTTGTAGCCAAGGTCGGTCGCCACCATGAACTTGGTGAGGGCAGGGTACCCCAGGATGGCGTTGTACGGGAGGCCAATGTGGGTGACGTCGAAACCGATGAGCTCGGTGTGGTAGTTGTCGCGCTTGCCGAAAGTTACGGGGAGGCGCACCTGCCCCAGGGATGTGGTGGAGCCATCAGTCACCCCTGAGAAAGGCTTGGTGGAGCTTGTCAAACGTCTCCACAGAGAGGACGTTGAGGTTGGCGCCACCATCGATGAGTGTCTTGGTGACTGCGATGTTGTTGATGGTGGGCGTGCAGATCATGGGGAGCGCACCGGCAGTGGCCGCACTCTTGAGGTGATCCTTGGAGTCGAAGGTGATGGCGTACTGCGACCACCTGAGGGGGCACGCGTCCTCAAGCTTTGGCAGGGCCGCGTTCACCTCACGAGAGAATTGCTTGAAGACGCGATTCGAGGTGGGTGCCTGGGCGCCGCCGAGGATGCATGCAATCGCGCGAGGTTCCTGGAAGTCCCCAACCCCATCAACCTGATGGTCATTGTCATTCCTTCTTGGCAGCGGTGGCAGTGGAGGGAGTCCGGCATTGCCCTGAGGGCGGGCCTCGCGAGGCTGATCACGCCAGCGATCCTCGCGAGGCTGGTCGCGCCAGTCCTGACGAAGGTTGCGGTTGTCTCAGCGGCCTCCACCTTGGCCTCCTCCATGGCCGAAGCCGTGGTCGCTTTGCTCGGTGTGGCGGCCCAGGCGCTCATCCCGAAGCACCCTGAGCTCTTGGCAGTCGTTGGTGTTGTGGGTGTGAACATTGTGGAAGACGCAGTATGGGCGGTTATCATTGGCTGGTTCGTCGCGATCTCGGCCGCGCTTCAGCTCGGGCTCTGTAGCCAGCACGGTGGGGCCTTTGCACTTCACCTCCTTGAATTTGGTCTTCTTGTCTTCAGGATCGGCATTAGGGTGCTTGATGAGTGTCGGGGTGATAGACCCCAGGTAGCCTCATCTGGACCTAATAACATTTCAAGACATCGGGGCTAGCAAAGCCCCTCATGCCTTCCGGGCATGCGGCCGGTTCCTTGGTCCAGCTAGGACCACGTGGTCGGCTTCCAGAAGACGGTGCACGCATAGAAGGCGGCTCTTGGGGGAGGCCGGCTCCTAGCAGACGGCCCCTCCTCCCCTTGGAGTCCGCACTCACCTAATCCGACGAGACGGGGCGTGGCTGCAGAGCCAACTACTCCCCCGAATCCCGGAGGAGCGTGGCTATAGTGTAGGCTGACCGAGCGGCCACCTACCTGCCTGGCGCAGGACTGTAGCCATGCGACTCAGGACATGGCCCTCATCAGCAAGGGTCATGCTATAGCAAAAGGCGATCAGTATGGCCCGCAGGCGGCGGGCCCTACCTGTCCGCGAGCTACTAGAAGGCGGCACACCCCTAGAAGGCGGCGTTGAGGGGCGGGCCGGCTCCCGGCAGACGGACCCTTCCCTCCCCTTGGAGTTCGCACTCACCCACTACGAGAAGATGGAGCGCGGCTACAGTGTGTGCTGACCAAGTGGCCACCAACCCCCCTGATGCGGGACTGTAGCCATACGACTCCTGACAAAGCCTCCATCATCAAGTACAAAGCTATAGCAAAAGGCAATCAGCCTGGCCCGCAGGCGGCGGGCCCTACCTGTCGGCTGGATTCTCAGCAGCCGACGGAGCCCTCCAGAGGCGGGCCCCAGCAGCCGGCGGAGAACCCGATGACCTTAGACACTGACGTTCGGGTCCTACACCCGGCCGTATTACCATTGTACCCCTGGGGGGTTGGCCTATAAAACCACCCAGGGTTCACCCATGCAAAGGGTTTAGCCTTCATCCCACACACACCATAGCTAGGAGAGGAGACGTAGCTCTACCCTTCTTCTTCCTCTAGCAACACAGCTCAAGGAGCAACCTTGTACACTCTTTGATCATAGTCATCATGCGGAAACCCCGCAGAGCAGGACAAGGGGTGTTATCTCTCCGGAGAGCCCCGAACCTGGGTACGTCTCGTGTGCGATCGAGCTCGCGCCCACTCCTGCTTCCAGGGCCCGACGACGTCCTCTTGGCTCCACCCATGATAAGCCACCCCCTGGCATCTGACGTGAGAATACCACGACAAGGAGGGAGAGGCGGCCTTCTTCGGCTCTGGCGCACTTGCCTAGCCAAGCCGGTGCCATCCGGCAACGCGGCGCGGCCATCGCCAGCATGCTGGGGGTCGGACGTCCGATCTACAACACCCCCGTGAAGAACCTGCGCGTCGCAGAGGCGGCGGCAGAAGAACTCGAGAACCTGGAGGGCGATGAACGGCGCAGCCAGCTAGACCGCCTCCAGGAACTCCTCGACGCTGCGAACACGCAGCAAGACACATGCAACCGTGTGGTGGGAGCCGGTCGGCATGCCGAGCTCCCAGAACGGAACCCTCCACCCTGCCACGAGAATGGAGTGACCTCCCGGTCCCCTAGTGGCGGCGGCCGCGGCCAGCGGAACCCAGAGCCGGCGGCTAGCCACAGCCGGCGCTCTCACCAGACGGTTGTGGGCAGCCGAGAAGTTCCTCCGAACCCGGAGGGCCGGCGCCTGCAGGATGAACGACCGCCTCCCCCCCGCAGGGAGAGGTTGGCTTCTCCGGCGCCGGTTGAGCACCCGACTTTGGGGGGCCGACTAGGGCCCCACGAAGCAGTCTGCGAGAATGACGCTCGCCGCCTGATCGAGCAGCTAGCTCGGTCCCTGGCAAGGGAGGACGAGAATACAGTCGACCCGGCCTGCTTCGGCCCCCGCATCCGCGACGAGCCCTTCCCCAAAGGGTTCTTCCTTCCTCGCGACACTCCTAAGTACAAAGGCGCCATGAAGCCGGAAGATTGGCTGACCGACTACGCCACCGCAGTCAGCATAGCAAATGGCAACAAGCGTGTTGCCGTGAAGTATGTTCCGCTCATGATGCAGGGCACGACCCGGACATGGCTAAACAGCCTCAAGCCCAATAGCATCAACATCTGGTTGGACTTCAGCGACGTCTTTGTCCGCAACTTCAACAGCACCTACAAGTGGCCTCCCAAGCCTCGCCAGCTCTCCATGTGCGTTCAGGGGCCGGACGAGTCCGCTCGCGACTACCTGACGCATTGGGCCAAGTTGCACAACTCCTGCGAAGGGGTGCACGAGGTGTAGGCCATCGAGTACTTCACCGTCGGGTGCCGAGAAGGCACCCAGCTCAAGCACAAGCTTCTGTGCGACGAGCCGGCTTCCTTGGACGAGCTTCTGGTTGTGGCGGCCAAGTACGCCGCGGCCGACTCTTCCATGAATTCGGAGATCCGGGTTGACGCGTCCGGGAAGGTGATCCAGCCGGCTTCCCAACCGCCGGCTGGTGACTCCAACCTGCATCAGCAGCCGAACGACAACAAGCGCAAGGCCCAGCAGCCGGCTTCTAGCAACCGGCAGGTGGCTACTGTTGAGGACCAGCAGCCGGCAAGTCAACCCGGCCCCAAGCTTCAGCGGGGCGGCAAGGGTGCCTGCCGGCCTTCTCCTTCGAGCAAGCCCTCGATGCTCCATGCAAGTTCCACAGCGGCGCGAAGCCGTCCAACCATACAACCCGGCAGTGCAACTGGCTTGCCCGAATCGCTAAGGGTGAGGGTTTGCCGCCTCCTCCTCCCGGCCCGGCGGCTCCGGCTCCTCAGTAGCCGGCCCGTCCTGTTGTCATGCTCCAAGATGAGTTCCCCGACGAGAACGCCACCTACGTCGTCTTCACCAGTGAAGCCAACGACAAGCATAGTCAGCGTCAGCAGCACCGCGAGGTGAATGCTGTTGTTTCTAAGGTCCCCCAATTTATGCACTGGTCCAAGAGGCCCATCACCTGGAGCCGCGATGACCATCCGGCCGTGATGCCCTCACCGAGTGCTTCTGCCATGGTGCTGGACTCCACCTTCTCAACCGAGAGGCGGGCCTGCCGCTTCTCCCGGATCCTGATAGACGGCGGTAGCAGCATCAACATCCTCTACCGTGACACCATGGAAAAGCTGGGCATCAAGGAAAAGCAACTCCAGCCCAGCCGGACCGTGTTCCATGGCATTGTCCCTGGGCTTTCCTGCTCTCCAATAGGCAAGACCAAGATTGACGTCCTGTTCGGTGACAAGACCCACTTCCGCCGCGAGCCAATCTGGTTCGAGGTGGTTGACTTGGACAGTCCCTACCACGCGCTCTTGGGCCGGCCAGCTTTGGCCAAATTCATGGCGGTCCCGCATTACGCCTACCTGAAGATGAAGATGCCGGGTCCCAAGGGCATCATCACCATTGCCGGTAACTACCAGAAGTCGCTCACGTGTGCCGCGGCCAGCTCTCGGCTGGCCGAGTTCCTCGTCATTGCCGAAGAGAAGCGCCTCCTTGACCGGGCAGTGGCCATGGCCAGCGAGCAGCCGGCCATGCCATCCGACCCTAAGGAGGTTGAGGCCGAGGGATCCTTCCAGCCGGACAAGGAAACCAAGAAGATCATCTTGGACCCGGCAAACCCGGAGAAGTACGCTGTCGTGGGGGCTAACCTCGACAGCAAATAGGAAAGCGAGCTCGTCGACTTCCTTCGTGAGAATCGGGACATCTTTGCATGGTCCCCCAAGGTCATGCTGGGTGTTCCGAAGGATTTCGCCGAGCACAAGCTGCATGTGCGGCCGGATGCTAAGCCGGTCAAGCAACCCCTCCGCTGCCTATCAGAAGAGAAGAGAAGGATCATTGGTGAAGAAAACACCCGGCTTCTAGCAGCCGGCTTCATCATGGAAGTGTTCTACCCGGACTGGCTTGCCAACCCAGTCCTCGTTTTGAAGAAAAACAACAAGTGGCGCATGTGTATCGACTACACAAGCCTCAACAAAGCCTGCCCCAAGGATCCATTTGCCTTGCCCCGAATTGATCAAGTGATCGACTCCACGGCCGGCTGTGAGCTTTTGTCCTTTTTGGACGCCTACTCCGACTACCACCAGATCATGCTGGACCCGGCCGATCGACTGAAGACCGCCTTCATCACCCCTTCTGGCGCCTTCTGCTACATCACCCGGTTCGTCAGCCGGCTGGGCGAGAAGGCCCTCCCTCTATACCAGCTGATGAAGAAGACCACATGCTTCAAGTGGACCGACCAGGCGGACGAGGCGTTCCTACAGCTCAAGCGGATGCTGTCTACGCCGCCTGTTCTGGCCGCTCCGGCTGCTAAAGAGCCCATGCTCCTCTACATCTCCGCCACCAACCGAGTCGTCAGCACTGTGATTGTTGTTGAGCGCCTAGAAGCCGGCAAGGCACAGCCGGTCCGAAGGCCGGTCTACTACCTGAGCGAGGTGTTGTCCGCCTCCAAGCAGAACAATCCCCACTACCAGAAGATGTGCTACGGCGTGTACTTTGCCGCCAAGAAGCTGAAGCAGTACTTCCAGGAGCACACCATCATGGTCGTCTGTACCGCCCCCCTTGCCGAGATCAAGCGCAACCGAGATGCGTCGGGCCGGGTGGCCAAGTGGGCCATCGAGCTGGCTCCCCACACCATCCTCTACCAGCCCCGCACCGTCATCAAGTCCCAAGCGCTGGCCGACTTCCTTGTCCACTGGGCCGAGACCCAGTACCTGCCGCCAGCGCCGGATTCCACGCATTGGCGGATGCACTTCGACGGCTCGAAGATGCGCACTGGTTTCGGAGCCGGCATCGTCATCACCTCTCCCAAAGGCGACAAGCTAAAGTACACGCTGCAGATTCACTTTGCCACGTCCAACAACGTGGCCGAGTACGAAGCACTCGTCCACGGGCTCTGGCTGGCCAAGGAGTTCGGCATCCGCCGCATCCTGTGCTACGGTGACTCGGACCTGGTGGTCCAACAGTCCTCTGGCGACAGGGACACCAAGGACGCTAACATGGCCAGCTACCGCTTCCTCGTCCAGCAGACCAGTTGACACTTCGATGGATGCGAGTTCCTCCATGTGCCATGAGCCGACAACGAAGCAGCCGACGCCCTGGCACGGATTGGTTCTACCCGGCAGGCCATTCCAGCAGGCGTCTCCCTCGAGTGTCTGCGCAAGCCATCTATCCAACCTTCGCCGGAATCAGAGTCCATCTTCGTGCCGTCTAACCCTGGAGTAGTCGGATCCGGCTCGGGGACTCCAGCAGCCGGCCCGGGGGCTACAGCACCCAAACCTGGCCCGGGGACTGCTGTAGTCGGCCCGGGGACTTCAACAACACAGCAAGCAGCGGTTGGCTCCGACCCGCCGCCTCCCAACCCGGCCTCCCTAACGCCGGTTGCTGTCATGACGATGGTGGAAGCTCCGCCTTGGGCGCAGCCCATCCTCAACTTTCTGGTGAGCCGTGAGCTACCAGCCGACGAAGTCTTGGCCCGGCAGGTGCAACGTCGGGCGGCCGAATACATGATCGTCAACAAAGAGCTCGTCAGGCGTAGCGCGACTGGCGTCTTCCAGCGTTGCGTCGAGCCGGAGAAAGGCATTGCTATCCTCAGAGACATCCACCAAGGTGAATGTGGCCACCATGCCGCCTCCAGAGCCCTCGTTGCCAAACTTTTGGCCATGGTTTCTTCTGTCCGACTGCTCTGGATGACGCCAAGGAGTTGGTCCGAAAGTGCAAGGGGTGCTAGCGTTTCAGCACCAAGCAGCACCTGCCGGCCTCAGCACTCAAGACCATTCCCATCACTTGGCCGTTTGCCGTATGGTGGTTGAATATGGTGGGCCCATTCAAGAAAGCACGCGACGGCATGACCCATCTGCTGATTGCCGTGGACAGGTTCATGAAGTGGATTGAGGCAAGGCCAATCAAGAAGCTGAACGGCCCCACAGCCGTCACATTCATCGCGGACATCATCGTTCGATACGGCATCCCGCACAGCGTCATCACCGACAACGGCCCGAATTTTGCCAAAGGCGCCCTGGCCCGTTTCTGCGCGACGCAGGGCATCCGACTGGACCTCGCGTCGGTTGCTCACCCGCAGTCAAACGGCCAGGTGGAGCGAGCAAACGGCCTCATCCTGTCCGGCATCAAGCCTCGACTGGTCGAGCCGCTGGAGCACTCGGCCGACTGCTAGATTGAGGAACTGCCGGCAGTCCTTTGGAGTCTTCGGACCACGCCAAATCGGTCAACCGGCTTCACGCCCTTCTTCCTCATGTATGGGGCCGAGGCTGTCATCGCAACAGATATCGAGTTCGACTCACCTTGCATCACCATGTACACGGAGGCGGTGGCCAAGGAGGCGCGAGAAGATGGCGTCGACTTGCTCGAAGAGGCCCGGCTGCTAGCACTCAGCCGGTCCGCCATCTATCAGCAGAGCCTACGCGGCTACCACAACAAGAAGATCAAGCCGCGTGCTTTCCGCGAGGGCGACCTTGTGCTCCGGCTGATCCAGCGAACAGCCGGCCAGCACAAGCTCTCGGCTCCTTGGGAGGGGCCTTTCATCATCAGCAAGGCCCTAGGCAACGACTCGTACTACCTCATCGACACATAGAAGCCCAGGGCACGCAAGAGGGACACAGCCGGCCAAGAGTCGGAGCGCCCGTGGAACGCGAACCTTCTCCACCCATTTTACAGTTGATGCAGTGTATGTACCACGCTATCTTTTGTACTAAGTAAAGACAACAGGTACCCCGAGGAGCACTTGGGGGCTACCTTTTTATCTATATGATAAGCTTCACCTATGTATGAGTATTCATTCTTTTCGCCCTGCCCGGGTCCGGTCAGCCGGCCCGGGGGCTCGCCGACTTGGCCCAAGTTGGTACCATCCAAAGTCGGCTCAGTAGTGTGCCGACGCCTAAGCCCTCTCTTCACCCCAGCCACAGCTCGCAGCGCGACTGTCCGGCTGGCAAGAGCTAAAGGCCGAAAACGCTGTCCACACGAAAAATGACTAAGGAAGAATGCCTGTTCAGGCCAAGCCGGCCTCTAGCCTACCCTGTCCGGCTGCTCAGCAGCCGGCCGGCCGACTTCTTGCTTGACTAGTCATGCTTTAAGTGGCTGAAGTAATTTGCCTACTCTAAACGGCCAAGTCCCTGACCCGGCCACAGACCGCAGCGCGGCTGTCCGACTAGCAGGGCGGCAGCCAAAGGAACACGGCAAAAGAAAAAGCCAAAGAAAGCAAAGGAAAAAGAAAGTCAGAACTCGGCGAGGCACACAAGCATGCGGGGAAAAAAATTCATTTACATTGCAAAAGGCCAGCGGCCGGCATTCATCAAGGTTTAAAATACACCCCCAGTGGGTGGAACTGCGCATTACTAACTTGTTCTTGAGCATAAGACAGAAAAACTTAAAGAGATAAGGGCCGCCTAAGCCGGAGGCACTACGGGCTTCTTGGACGAGTCGGCGGTGGCGGTGGCACCTGCTGGCAGGGCCTTCGGCTGGTCGGTCTGGTCAGCGGCTAAGGCCGGATCGGGCTGATTCCGGCTGGTCGCTCCGTCATCTGGCGCGATGCCATCGCCTTCCTCATCCTCGTACTCCTCCGTGGCTTCGTCGCTCGAGGCGATCTCCTCCGCCGGGTCCTCCCCCTCGTCCAGGTTCAGCCCGAACCAGGACGGTGGCACCTCGGTGCCATCTTCTGCCTGCTCCGGGATGAAGACGTTGCCGTCGGTGTGCTCGGCGAGGGCCGACGCGGGAATGGCGATCTCCTCATGCTCCGCCTCCAGCTCTGGCGCCGCCTCCTGGCGGAAGGTGGCAAGCTGCGTCAGGCTTACGCCCAGGTACCACGCCTTCACGAACTCCAGCGCCGCCTTGGCGCTGGCCCATGCCGCGGCGCCCTTCCAGGCATCGAGCCGCTCCCCCGCCACCTCCAACCAGTCGGTGGTCCGGCTACGAGTTCGGGGGGCCGGCACGCCCGGCCAAAGCCCTTCCAAGACCTGCGACCCGGCGCGCTGAAACCGGCGGAGCAGGCGGCGCACCGGCTCAAGACGCAGCCGAACGGCCAGGAACTGTTCGCCCAAGTTCCGGGGCCGGGCCAGCGCAATCTCCATGCCCACGCTCCTTCGCTGGTCGCGCCGCGCCTTAATCGCCTGGCCAATGGCACCATAGCAATCCGGGAAGTACTCTGCCCAAAAGAAGGCAGAAGAATCAGAAGCCGGCTGACCACGGTAGCCGGCAACTAACCAATCAAGGAAGAAAGAAAACCTACCTTCGAGCAGATCCTCAATCACCGAGTAGCCCTCTGACAGGTACTTCTCCTTTTCGGCCCCGCCCGAGCGCTGGGACTCGAACTCGGCCTTGAGGCGCTCCTCCTCGTCCTTCAACTGCCGGACCTGCTCCACATGTCGGGTCGCCTGGTCGACCAGCTCCTTCTCGAGCCGGTTGCGCTCCGCGGCCGCCTGGCTGCGTTCCAGCTCTTTGGCCTGAAGCTGGCCCTCGATCTCATGCACACGGTTCTGCAAATGGGCGGCGGCCTCTGCAAGGGAAAAGAAGAATCATCAGCGATAGCATCAACAAAGAAAAGAAGTCGCCGGAAGATCCGGCCTGACTGCTCAGCAGTCGGCCCGAATCTCGAGGGCGACACCCAGTGGGTGTGCTTGCTCGCCCCCACTGAAAGCCGGCCTACGTACCTCGGCTCTTCTTCAACTTGGCGGTCCGGTTGGCAAGCGTCTGGTTCTGGGAGTTGAAGGCGGCCGCACGCAGGTTGTGGTAGTCCTGTGGCAAACACAACATCTCAGCATTCGGAAACACGCCTAGAAGTTCCAACCCGCCTGCTCAGTAGCCGGCTTGGAACTCGAGGACTACACCCAGTGGGTGCGCTGGTGCGCCCCCACTGAAGATCAAAAAAATAAAAAACAAGATCAAGAACATACCTGGAAAGACGTCTGCATCGCCACCATCTCGCTCCTCGCCTTCAGGAGGGTGGCGCCGTGGGCGGAGAACTTGTCCAGGACATCCTGCACCACGAGGTTCAAGGAGGCCGGGCCGGCTCCTGGTGCCCAACCAGGCGGAGCAGAGTTTGTGCCTTCGGTGTCGGCTCCCGGCGAGGTCGCGGCCCCGACCTCTACCGACCTCGGCGCGGAGGCCGCCCGCGACGGGAGCATGCGCGCGGAGGCGCGCATCGTTAGGGCTGGCTCGTCACCAGCCCGGCGCCGGCCAAAGGCCCCTCCGGCCCTTTGGGATGGCTGCCTCCCCGCTCGCCAGCACCCGGCGCCCGCTGAACCACCTCCGCCTTCGGGTCGACGGGGCCGGTCGCCCCTTGCTCTAGGGCCGTCTGGTCGGCTTCGACTGTTCCAGGCGGCGCCTGGATCTCCACCACCGACGGCTCCCGCTGCTCGAGGTTGGCGGCCTCCGGGATCCCGCCACCAGCCGGATCCTCCGCGGCCTTGGCGTCGGCCTCTGCCTGCGCCTTGGTCGCCGCCTCCGCCTGCGCCTGCGCCGCAGCCTGGGCCTCTGCCTGCACCGATGCGGCAGCCTGGGCATCGGCCTCCGCCCGCGCTGCGGCCTCCCACTCCTCCCGTGCCTCCCACGCGTTCCTCTCAGTCGCCTCTCGAAGGGCGGCAGCCAGGTCCATGCGTCGGGCCTCCTCAGAGCCGCCTGCTGGTCCGATCAGCGAGGCGGACGGAGCCCGCGATATGGAAAGGGGAGCCCTGTGCGGCAAATCAAGCAAAGATAAGAAGCTTGCAAGAGAGAAATAATCAAGACAGTACGCCTAACGCACTTACCCGAACACTGTTGGGCGCTCCTTCTGGCCCCGCTGGATGGCGGCCATCTTAGCGGCCTCTTGCCGCTTGGTCGCGGGCGTCGACTTAGCCTTCTTGGGTGGCTTGCTGCCAAACATACCCTCGGCACGGCGTTTGGGCGTGCTGGGTGCACCAGTCAGCGCTCCGCCTGTCGGCCGCGCCGTCGAGGAGCTGGCGCCTGCCCTGTCGGCGCCTTCGGGGCGGTGTTGTCCGTCGCCGTCTTCATCATCATCCGGCCAATCCCGGACATCGCCACCTCCCGCGGCTCCGCATACTCTAGCGCCGCCTCCACCGGTGGCGTCGTCCTCTTGCAACGCGGCAGCCCCCAGCTCGGGGTCACCCACATCGCTCTCCTTGCAGTCCGGCATCCACTGGTGGCCCGGAGCCGACGCGCCGGCTGCTTTCTGACCAGGGAAGCACTGCCCCATGTTCGGGTGGTCAGGTAGGATGAAGAGTACTGCATAAGCAAAAAACGGGGACCAGATACTAACCGCGGCTGTACGGCTCCTTGCCGAATCTCCACTCAGTCTCGGTGAGCTTGCTATCGGAGAAGTAGTTGACATGGCGGACTACCTCCACAGTCGGCAGCTCCTTGGTCGACATCCGGCACGGGTCCCGGCGGCCGCTCATGTCGCAGATTAGGTGTGGCCGGAATTGGAGGGGCGAAACCCGGGGATGGACGAAGGCGGCCAACAAGTCCGCCGGCTTGAGGCCCTCCGAGTCCGTCATCTCTTGCAGCCGGATGAGGACGTTGTTGATGGCAGCCGGCAACGGCTTGGAGGGTTGCTGCCCCAAGTTGTTCCGCGGCTCACCAGGCGGGCCGATTACGAAAGCCGGCAAGTCGATGTAATCTCGAGTCGGGTGGAGATTGCGGACATAGAAGTATGACTTCTGCCACAACTTCGCTGACTCCAGCAGAGCGATGGGAGGAAAGCGGGTCCCGGAGCCGGTGCGCCGCACGGCGATGCAGGAGCCACACTGGGCTGGCTCACCCTTGGCCTGGGTGCCCAGCTTCAGGTAGAAGAACCTGCCCCACAGCTCGAGCGTGGGCAGGACGCCAAGGTAGCCTTTGCAGAAGGTCACGAAGGCGAAAAGGAGCACCACCATGTTGCGGGTGAGATGGTGAGGCTGAAGATGGTAAAAGCCGAGGAAGGAGCGGAGGAAGCCGCTCGCCGACAAGCCGAATCCGACGAGGAGGTGGCTCCGGAAGACGACGAACTCGCTGGCCCTCGGCGCCGGCGAGATCTCCCGCGCGTCGGAAAGGCGCATCTCCACGACCCCCTCGACGGGAATCCTACGCGTCGCACGAAGGAACTCAAGGTGCCCGTCATGGACGTTGGAGCCGTCCCTCTCGCCTCGCGCCATGGCTCGCGGTGGCCTGGCGGCGGCGCGACGACGTTGGGCGGTGGCGAGTCTGTGGTGGCGCGGCGAGGCTGGACGGCGATGAGGCCGCAGCGGCGGGCAGTGCTGCAGCGCAGCAGCAGCAAGGATGCAGAGCAACGAGGAAGAAGAGAGCGGAGGGGGTGCGCGTGCGTTTGGCCGCCCCCCTCCCTCCTATTTATACGGTAGCGGCGGCGGGGCCGAATGCGATGCTTCGCAGGGGGCGTGGGAATTAACTGCGCCCACGTCCTACACGCCCCCGCATATCCCGCACCTTAATGGAGCGCAATCACTCCTCCCCAGAAGGGCAATCGTCTGCCTCGGCCGCAGCAGATCTGCGCGCACGCCGAGGCTGCGTAGTGGCGGGCCCGGGCCTACGGCGGCGTCCCATCGCGCGCGTGGGCTGGCAGGCCGGCCCGGCCTGCAGGCGACGCGTGGCAAGCATACAATGGGCGGCAAGCGCGCCACCCGGAGGCGTACCACCCGGCGCCCGCCGCGGCGATTCAAATCCACCAAGAGGCCGGCTTTGCCTTGGCCGTCTCCTGGCAGGCAGCTTCTTCAAGTCGGACGAAGCAAAGACACAAGATCTCTCGGAGGAGGAAACTGCTGAGGCACTCCGGCTTTGAGCCGTGCACCTCACCAGCTTCGGGGACTACTGTCGGGGGGATAGACCCCGAGTAGCCTCATTCGGACCTAATAACATTTCAAGACATCGGGGCTAGCAAAGCCCCTCATGCCTTCCGGGCATGCGGCCAGTTCCTTGGTCCAGCTAGGACCAAGTGGCCGGCTTCCAAAAGACGGCGCACTCATAGAAGGCAGTTCTTGGGGGAGGCCGGCTCCTAGTAGACGGCCCCTCCTCCCCTCGGAGTCCGCCCACACCTACTCCGACGAGACGGGGCGTGGCTGCAGAGCCAACTACTCCCCCGAATCCCGGAGGAGCATGGCTACAGTGTAGGCTGACCGAGCGGCCACCTACCCACCTAGCGCAGGACTGTAGCCATGCGACTCAGGACATGGCCCTCGTCAGCAAGGGTTATTCTACAGTAAAAGGCGATCAGTATGGCCCGTAGGCGGCATGCCCTACCTGTCCGCGAGCTACTAGAAGGCAGTATAGAGGGGCGGGCCGGCTCCCGGCAGACGGACCCTTTCCTCCCCTCAAAGTTTGCACTCACCCACTACGACAAGACAGAGCACGGCTACAGTGTGTGCTGACCAAGCAGCCACCAACCCCCCTGATGCGGGACTGTAGCCATACGACTCCTGACGAAACCTCCGTCATCAAGTACAAAGCTACAGCAAAAGGCAATCAGCCTGGCCCGCAGGCGACGGGCCCTACCTGTCGACCGGATTCTCGGCAGCCGATGGGCCCTCCAGAGGTGGGCCTCAGTAGCCAGCGGAGAATCTGGCGACCTTAGACACTGACATCCCGGTCCTACACCCAACCGTATTACCATTGTACCCCTGGGGGTTGGCCTATAAAACCCCCCAAGGTTCACCCATGCAAAGAGTTCAGCCTTCATCCCGCACACACCATAGCTAGGAGAGGAGAGGTAGCTCTACCCTTCTTCTTCCTCTAGCAACACAACTCAAGGAGCAACCTTGTACACTCTTTGATCATAGTCATCATGCGGAGACCCCGCAGAGCAGGACTAGGGGTGTTATCTCTCCGGAGAGCCCCGAACCTGGGTACGTCTCATGTGCGATCGAGCTCGCGCCCACTCCCGCTTCCAGGGCCCGATGACGTCCTCTTCGCTCCACCCATGATAAGCCATCCCCTGGCATCTGACGTGAGAATACCACGACAAGGAGGAAGAGGCGGCCTTCTTCAGCCCTGGCGCACTTGTCAGCCAGGTTGAATAGCTCCAAAGCTGAGCAAAGGTCATCATGGATGGCGAGCTCCTCGCTCATCTTGATGTCGGTTATGCCCTCTGTAAACGAGGAGATGATGGCCTCGTCAGATGCCTTTGGGACCTTAAGGCGTAGTTGATTGAAGCACTGCATGTACTTCTGGAGGGTCTCGCCTGGCTGTTGCTTCACGCGCCGCAGGTTGTTGACCGTGAGGGCGCGGTCGTGGGTCCCTTGGAAGTTGGCGATGAAACGCTCGTGAAGCTCGTCCCACGAGGAGATGGATCCCTTGGGGAGGTGCATGATCCAGGAGCACGTGCCATCCTTGAGGGCCATGGGGAACCAGTTCGCCATGACCTTGTCATCGCCGTTCACCTCTTCGATGCTCAACATGTAGAGCTGGAGGAACTACGCAGGGTCATGGGTGCCATCATAGCGCGGGGGCAGGTCAGGCTTGAACTTCACCGGCCAGACGACGTGGCGTAGTTCGTGAGAGAAGGCACGGCAGCCCACTACGCTCACGGGTACAGCCCATGCGAGAGGGGCAAGGTCTTGATGCCCAGGCGGGGCAGCCTCCAGCGTGGCCTGGTCCTGGCGTTGGCACGGCGGTGCAGGGAGCACGCGCGCGTCCTGCTGCAGCTGCTGCACAACCTGGCAGCTGGCCTCTTCTCACGCCGGAGCCGGGGCCTCACGTGGCGGGTCAGGCTGATGCGCATCACACCCCGGGTCGATGTCAGCGCTGCGCCGAGGCGGAGGTGGAGGAGCGCCATGTGCCATTTCACGCGCATGAGACAGCAGAGGGCGGAGCGAGTGGGATGGTGCCGGGGCCTCGCCGGCGGTGTGCACGAGCTTGGTGATGCGGCCCAGCTAGGCATCGTAGCCCTCGTTGGCAGGGCAGTAGCGCAACAGTTTGCGCGCCATGAGGAGCGCAGCCTGCGCGTTTGCCGGCCCGCGGCGAACGTGGGAAGATGGGGCCGTGACAGGGGTGAGGGAAGGAGTGGCAGTGTGGGCATCACGCGGCACGGAAGGAGGCAGCAAAGAATCCTTCTGCTCATGAGCAGTAGGGTCAGTAGCAGCATTGACCACCGGGGAAGCGGAGCGATGAGGGGCGCTGCGGCCCACCGGGGCCGTCTGAGCGACGCGAGCGGCCCGGTGCTCGGTGCGGACGCGGCAAGCTTCTACCATGGGCACGGCGAAGCGAGAATGGAGCGCGGTGGATGAAGAAACGGAGATTCGACACTTCCCCTACCTGGCTCGCCAAATGTCGGAATCGGGACTCCGCAGTCCCAAACTAAGGTTGAACTCTGGGGCGTGTGCGAAAGATCTCACTTCACAACGATGCTCTGCTCGCCACCCACATGGCCTGATGTCACCGAGTACGCACAGACGGGGAGAAGGGATGAACACGAGGGTTTACCCAGGTTTGGGCCACCTTGCGGTGTAAAACCCTACTTCTGCTTTGTGGTGGATTGGCCTCACGAGGTGGCTGAGGATGAATTAGTACAGTGTGTGAGCTGCCTCACGAGGGTTCGTAGGATGAGAGTGAGTCGATCCTTCTCTACGGCGGAGGCTAGCCTATATTTATAGTGGCCTTGGTCCTCTTCCCTCATAGCTTAGGCTGGAAGGGATTCCACAACGGCCAATTTTGAAAGGGGACAAGAGGTACATCTTATCCTGACGAAAGGTGGTCTTTGCTTGCAAAGCTTCTGGCCATGACGCGGTGCTGGGCTCGGTGATGACATCCGTCCTGCCGAGCTCGTGGTCTTGGTCTCGTTGCACCATAAACGGAAACCTTTGGGGTCTTCCTCGGGAACCCGCGCCTATCCTTGCTCCCTTAGCACTGAAGAGGAAACTGTCCCCTCTGAGCTCGCTGACGCCCGCCTGGCCTCGGTCATCATGGCTCACGTCATCACAAGCCTCGTGAGGTAGGGTACCTGTATAGAAATCTCTGCTCCTCGGGAGGCAGCCTGGGGAGGCCACTCCTTGGGAGGTCTTGGTGTCGCTCTCCTCACGAGGACGGGGCCCTCGCGAGGTTCTTGGTCATGGAGCCTTGTAGGTCGGCTGTACTGGGCCATCAGGGGCCACGCGCTGGGCCGCAAGCAGGTAGGTCTGGGTACCCCCGTTCCCAGAACGCCGACAGACTCGCCCAGGCTTAAAGCCTCCTGCAAAATTCAAAAGGAAGTTTGTCATTCCACAGGGATACTGTGGCAAATTTATTTAAGTCCCAAACACATTGCAAGCTATGTACTTGGCATTTCGGGGCTAATGTATGTCTTTCTTTTCAATCTATACTGTAGAAGACCTGGCTCATCTTATAAGGATAAGTCGACCCTTGGGGGCTACAGGTGATTTTTTCAACAAAGTCGTATTTGAAAGACCCGGCTCATCTTATAAAGATAAGTCGGCCCTTGGGGGCTACAGGTGATTTTTCAAAAGAGGTCATACTTAAATGACCCGGCTCATCTCATGAAGATAAGCCGACCCTTGGGGACTACACTATGAAATTTATAGATCTTTCTTCAAGTCTTAACCATACTCAATGCTTTTCCTATGATCAAGACTTGGGGGCTACGTAGGTGTATACAGCAGGAGATAAAGGAATATACCTCATATTTCTTCTTCATCATGTTCACTAAGCCGGCCTCCATATCCCGGCTTGTGGCCATGCGGTTTAAATAGCCAGCATGAAGGTCTTCAACACTAAGATCTTCATAGTTGGGCAGCTCCAGTTTTGATTTGCCCTTCTCAAATAAGGGCGTTTCTTATTTTGCTATATGCTTGGCTAATACCTTGGAGGTCTCAGGCATTTTCTGACTCACCCCAATGATAACAATATCATCAGTATTCTCTTCAAGAGGGGCCTCCTCAGTTGACTTCACAAGAGTTGAAGAAGGAATAGGACTTGGCGGGTCACGATTATCCTTCGGGTTAGCTTCAATGTCCATGGCCTCAGAGGCCTTTGCATCAGTCTGTGGAGGCGGGTCATCTTGTTGGTTGTGATGCTCTTCAGGGTTCTCGGTGTTGGCCTCAGGGGTTACCAGCACATGTTCCTCCGACTCAGGGACTTCGGGGGCCTTGGAAGAGTCGCCAACCTTTCATTTTTTATTCTTGGCTTTGGCCCTGTGGTTAAATTGGAATATTAATGCGTACATGACAATAAGGTTTAAGTTGCCAATAAATACAAATACTCACCCTAGGTTAATAATGAACACAGGCAGCTTGGTTGAAGATGAGTCGCCGGAAGACGGTGGCGACTCCTTGTAATTTGAATCAGATGGGTTAAGAGGTTGTCTGATAAGGCCCGCTTTAGGTAAAGACAGAGTTGGGCTATGTGGCACCTCGGTAGGCCGCTTGCGGGACGGCTCATGAGTCAGCCCGGCCATTAGATCGCCTGAGCCGCCACTCCGAGTCTGACGTCTTAGCTCATGCTGAGTTTTCTTCAAAATAAAGTGTGGACCTAAGTGAGCATCTGGATGAGAAAACTTTACTTTTCGGAGGTGCGGAGTCTGAGCCACCGTATTCTCTCTGGAGGTGCGGAGTCTGAGCTGGAGGAGATAGGAATTACCTCAATGTCTTCAGCCCGGCATGTGGCAGCCTCATCCTGAGAACAAGAGGCGTTAGCTAATTCAATAAAGACTCGGCCAAGAGAGTCGAGTTCTACCTCTGATTGATCGTCGGCATCAGCTGACTCGCCCACAGCAGCCGGCTCAATTACATCAGCTGGTTTGTTCTTCTTCGACTTTGGGCCAGTCCTGGTTTTGGCCACAGCAGTCTTTATCTTTCTGTTCCAAAAAGTGGAGTTGGGCTGTGTAATAAAAAAGGATTAACAAGTGAGACATAGAGAGAGTCAAAAGATATTTAAGCCGGATATAAATGAATACTTATAGGTGGGGCCGGGTTGAGTTTACAGAACGGTGCCGGCCCTGTCTTATTGCAGTTATCTTGAGACTCTCCAAGCAAACCCTTTACAGCCTTATTGACCTCTTCAGCGGTAAAATTTTTAGAGCTGTACCGCTGAGGGTCATTTGGTTCGCCTGAATATTCATACATTAAGCCGGGTCGGTGGCTTAGGGGGAGAATTCTCCAAGAGACCCAGCACTGGGTTAGATGAGCTTTGACCTTTGGATAATATGGGAATGCTTCGGCATGCTCCTCTAGAAGACGATCAGCTCTATAACCTGGCAGAGGTTTCTCATTAGCTAGGGCAGTGTTTTTACAATAAAACCAAGTTGTTATCCACCCTTTAGGGTGGCTTGGCAAGGTGGCTTAAGGAAAGACGCCATCTCGGCATCTCTGAATTGAGATTCTGCCCAATTCCTGAATCGGACCATTTGTGCATTCAGTCTGGCGGTTTATATAGAAAAATTCCTTGAAGAGAGCAACAATGGGCTCTATTTGCAGATAGACTACGCAGAAAATTTGGAAGTGACAGATGTTTGACTCTGAATTCGGGCCTATATCTTGAGGATCAAGGTTGAAATCATGCAAGACCTCCCGAAAGAACTTTGACCCAGGTGGTGTAAACCCTCTTAGAATATGGTCAGTGAAAACTATGACCTCTCCATCATCAGGTCTAGGGACTTCTTCCCGTTGACTGACTCGCCATCCGATTTCCTCTTGAGTCGCCAGGAGACCATGGGCTTGATAATTCTTAAGAATAGTTTCGGTAACTAGGGAAGGCCCCCAATTGCAGATGGTGGTTTTTGACATAACGAGCTGCCTGAATGCAAGGAAAGACGGTGGAAATATAAAAAGGGTGGGTTACTTAAGAAGTAATGACTCGCTATCACTATTGTATGAGCAAAGCAGTATAAAGATAAGTCGCCCTAAACAGAGGCGACTTATGTAAAAGAGGCAGTCTCTAGAACGTTGGCCGGTTATGTATATATTGCTAAGCCGCCCAAGATACAGAGGCGGGTTATCTAAAGTTCAGAATTGTTGAATTTTCGCTTAGTGTGAAGCAAACAGGTTTCAAACTGGAACATCTATAATTACGGATATGTGGGCAGTTCAAAAAAGAAAAATAATTGCTAAACCTAAATAGAGGTAATGGAAGTGCTAATGGACTACCCATGGATTTGAGAAAGAATACAGTTTGTTCAAGATGCAAGATGGATATCAAACCTACAACCATAGTATTGCCATGGCATTTTCGGATCAAAAACAAGTTTCTACTCAGGATATGGTGAACTAAGAAAAGGATGAACACCAACGAACACCATGAACTCGAGTAACCTAATGTAGATCTGATAAGGAAGAAAAAGGGGTACCTGACGGTGGTAGTGAGAAGCGGCAGAGTTCCGCAGAGTTCCGGTGAAGGTGGGACGGCATAGCGGACTTGAACGAGATGGCTGGCGCAGGTCAGCGACCCGGCGTGGCTCCGGTCACGAAGGGTCTAGTGAGGAAGAAGAAGAAGTGGAGGAGATTAGGTAAAAAGTAAAAAGAAGGACCTCGCACCTATTTATAAGGAAAAAGGGAATAGTGAATGGCTGGTGCGAAGATCGAGGAGGCACAATAAATTTTACAACAAAGGAACGCCTCGATTTACAGAATAATGGATTTATACAAAGATTTGTTATGATGTCATGAAGGTTTCCCCGAAATCACGGAGGTGACATCATCTTTTCTCATGGCGGTTTATGAAGATTTTCAAGACTGAACTTAAAAAGGATAAAGAGAAGACTCGCCAGACGGAGGGATTAAAGATTGACATGAACAAGTTCAAATCAATCTGGGGCCTAATGTTGGGGATATAACCCGCCCTGAAAGGGCCGGGTTAGGCCACTGGTGACTTACAAAGCCAGGCCTCAAACAGGCCCGAGTGATCAAGATGCAGGGCTGGAGGGGCGGCTCACAAGATGGTCCGGCTTGAGGCCCGAGGCCAGAAGACGGCGCGTGGACCTAAAGGTGTAAGCCGCCCTATGGAGACTTGTCATAGAAGGTAAGGCGAGTTAGAGTTAGGATCGGTCACGCATTGTGACCTGACCCGGACTCTTGTAAGCCGGCGGCATCGACCTGTATATAAAGGCGAGTTCCCGGCATAGAATAGGGCAAGTTACAATCAATCGATAGCTAGGTCAAGCGAATCCGCTCCCTTGTAATCGATACTCAAGCAATAAGTAACAAGAGCAGGAGTAGGCTTTTACCTCCGCCGCGAGGGGTTGAACCTAGGTAAACTCATGTCTCTCGTCCCACTCAACCCCGACAAGTTAATCACCATAGCGATGGCCTCGCACCTAAGTCCTTTCACTAGGACACCTGCCGTGACAAAACCACGACACTATCTCTACTTAGTACGAATTTTCGGCTAGCAAAATATCCTAAGCAAGCACCACATGTTGTAGGATCCATAACAATATAACTGCTATACAAATATACCCAAACATAACTCATTATGTTGTCTTCCTTGTCCAACTTCAACTAATTTGCTCAAGTTTGAAAATAATTAATGGGGCTCACAATCATAGAAGATGTCCAAGATAGTATATTTATATGTGAAATCTTTCTTCCTTCAATATTCTTTCATGAATTGTTCAAGTGAGCAATGATTTGTTTACTAACATTCAAATAAATTTTACCACCTATACTTATTATATGTGAAGTCATTAATCCACATGGGATAAGCATATGAAACATGTTGGGGATATAACTATTGAGTATAAACCGCCCAGGAGGGGCCGGGTTATGCTCATAGTGATTTACCTGTATTGAAGCCCATGAAGACATAGAAGATGGCGACTTACGAAGGAGACTTAATAAGAAGGCCCAAAGCCCAAAGGCGAGTTAGGGCCCATAGATGTAAACCACCATAAGTATATGACTTGTATTGTAAGATAGGAAAGAGTGGATACCTAGCCAGACACGTTTATGAGCCGGCCGGGATTCTGTGAACCGCCGGGCGTCAACCTGTGTATATAAAGGGACGACCCGGCGGCGGTTTAGGACAGGAGACAACAGATCGAGAGCCAGGTTAAGCGTATTCGCTCCCTGGTCATCGAAACCCTAGCAATACCACCTTAAACTGGATTAGGCCTTCACCTTCACCGCGAGGGGCCGAACCAGTATAAACTCCCCGTGTCCTTTGTCCTGATTAACCCCTTTAAACTAACCTCATTGCGATGGCTCCACGACTAAGTCCTCACACTAGGACATCTGCCGTGACTATTCCACGACAGTTGGCGCCCACCGTGGGGCCAGCGCATGGTGGTTTCGAGTTCTTGAAGGGCAACTTCGAAGGGATCAAGGGATACGCTGTGGGTCGGATGACCAAGAGTCGTTGCGGCAAGCTCTACATCGACGACGAAGGCTGGGGCCCCAAGGCCGGCTCAATTGAGTACGGGTACCGGGTCCCCTTCGGTGGAATTCACGTCTTCATTGGCAAGATTGGCGAACCGGGCCCTGAGCCGGACACCTGCACCGACATCATCGAGACAGCTCAGCGTGCAAAACCCGCCCGAGTTTAGCCTGCCATGAGTCGTGCCTTCGTGGGATTCATCAATGGTGCGGAATCTGGGGATAAATTGGTATCTGACAGTGAGACAGTTGTCTATTCTGATGGTGAGTCATCCACCGGTGAAACCGAGTCATTGTACCAACTGCAAGACGGTCGGCTTGGGGGCTGTTCCGATGGCGATAGTATTCCGGACCCCTACGAGCCGCCGAACTGGGTTGCAATCTTCATGGCCGGTACGCTACCATTGCAGCACTCTTCAACTGCAGCGGCATTGATTTTTGGGTCAGCAGCGGTGACGGCAGCCGGGGCAGGAGGCCATGCGCGCCCGCCGGCTCAAGTCTTGTCCGGTTTACTAGACGCCTTGGAACACTGCTGACGACGGAGGTTAACCCGGATAATCAAGATCAGCATAACGCGGAAGTCGTGAAATTGCGAGATCAGATAGGTCAAGCTAAGGAAGACCTGGCAGCTGAAGATGCCAGGATGGCCGCGGAGCGGGTTATGTTGGATGCTCAAGCGCAGCGGATTCAGTCGGATTCTTACCGACTCATGCTAGATCAGAACGCTTCAAACGAAGTCATGAGGAGGAGGCATCAGTCTCGCCTGCCACCGGTTTACGAGGCGAGGAACCTCTTTAACACGCCAGGAGCAGGAACCAGTAACCTGCCAGTGGCGGACCGGGTTGAAGCGCCTAGGACGGGAGCGCCGGTTCAGCCGCGCACCACGGATCTGCCTCGTCAGAACAATATCCCGCCGCAACACATGCCAACACCACCGGGTCATTACTCTAACCCTTTGGATAACATGATCGCTGCGGCGTCACGATTGGCGGCTATCCCGGTTGAAGGCGAGTCTCCAACGGCGGTTGAGATGAGGAGGGCTAGAGAGCTCCTTCAGACAGCATTGGTTCAGCAGCAGGCTTATTCTTACAGTCGAAGCCGGATTCATTCCGCCCCTCGCCCAAGCCGGAGTTACAGTAGGCATATTGATGAACCAGCTATGTCAAGCAGTGGGCGGAACCATAACCGGCCTCGTGGACATAGCCCGGCGGGCGGTGGTGCTGATGCTGAGAACGTGGTGGATCAAGGTAGAGCACGTCGAGAGGCCGAGCTGGCGGTGCAATATGCGGCCCGTCAACCTTCTCCGGTTCGTCCGACAACTTCGGTGGAGCCAGGTGTAACCTTTAGGAATTTGGGCGTGCCATGTTTAGTGCCGGCCATACGTAATGAGCGTCTGCCCAAGGATTTTAAGGGCCCTCGCAAGGTGCCTAATTATACAGCCGATTTACCTCCTGAAGCATGGATCGAGAGTTATGAGATGGCCATGGAATTGCTAGATGTTAGCGATGCGGCATGTGCTAAATATTTCCCCCTGATGTTGGATGGAACGGCTCGCACTTGGTTGAAGGGGCTCCCTGCCAACTCCATTGGGTCATGGGCCGAGTTAAAGGCCCGATTTATCCAAAATTTCAAAGATACATGCAAACAGCCTATGTCAATTGTAGATCTGGATGCCTGTGTCCAAGAAGAGGGTGAGTCCACAACCCATTGGGTGTGCCGGGTTTCGACCATCTTACATTCATCGGATCGCATCAATGCCGGTTCAGCGGTCATAATGTTGGAGAAGAATTGCCGGTTTACGCCTCTTAAGCAGAAGTTGGGTCGGCTCAAGTGCCACTGCAATGACATGGGAGAGCTAATGACAGCTCTGGTTAAGTACGATGACTCTGATGGTACCAGGGACCCCGAGTCTGATGATGACAAGCCGGGAAAGGGAAAGAAGAGCAACAGCACCAGAGGACAGCAGCATAATCCGGTGAATCAGGGAGGCAATGGTAAGCGCAAAGCTGATAATAGCTTAGACTTTGTGGCTAACACCAATGCACAGAATAATGGCCAGCGTCGTAAAGGTAAACCGCCCCCATGGGCTGGAGGGTCAGGCTTTAATATTGAGCAGATGCTAAATCAGCCCTGCCCAAGGAATGGGACGCGAGAAAGACCGTCTGGCCACCTCTGGAAGGATTGCTACATCATGAAGGAGTATAAAAATTCCAATCTTTTTCAAGACCATCATGGACCAGGTGGTGGTTCAAGATCCGGTTATCATGGGCCGGGTTACGGCGGTTGCGGTTCTAGTTCTGGATTCCAAGGTAATCAGGGCAATCAAGGCAATCAGGGTGGCTACCATCAACAGTCAGGTCAGGGGAATCAGCAGCAGCAATCTGGGTATCAGAGTAACCTAAAGCAGTGGAATAGTGGGCAGTACCACGTCTTCACCACAAATTTATGCAAACGGGATCAGAAGCTTCATAAAAGGGCTGTGAACGCCGTTGAACCGACGGTTCCCCGTTACTTGCGCTGGTCTGAGCAGCCCATCATATGGAGTCAGGAAGATCACCCGCCCCGGGTTGATAATCCGGGTCACCTAGCATTGGTGGTTGCACCCCAGGTTGGAGGGTATATGTTTACCAAGTTACTCATGGACGGACGGAGTAGCATCAATATCCTTTATTACGAAACTTTCCATCGCATGGGGTTGACAGATAAAAATCTTAAACCGTCGAATACAGTTTTCCATGGTGTGGTGCCTGGTAAGTCGGCGTACCCTGTTGGTAAGATAGCTCTGGAAGTTGCCTTTGGAGATGATCATGACTCTAGGTCAGAGACATTGACCTTTGAAGTAGTCAAAATTCACAGCCCGTATCACGCTCTGTTTGGACGGCCGGCTTATGCCAAGTTCATGGCACGGCCTTGTTATATTTATCTGCAGCTCAAGATGCTGGGTTACAAGGGGACCATCACAGTACACGGGAGCCAAAAGATAGCCTTGGAATGTGAAGAGGGTGATGCGGCTTATGCTGAGTCGGTTTGTGCAACAGAGGAGTTAAAATTTTACAAGGACAATGTTGATCCGGCGGATATGACGTCTTTGAAAAAGCCAACTACAGAGCATGATCCGGTTTTGAAGTTTAAATTGGCAGATGACACTAAGATGGTTGATTTTGTTCCTGCCGATTCATCCAAGCAGTTCAGCATCAGTGCTAATATGGATCCGAAATAGGAAAGCGCGCTCATCGAGTTCATCCGTGAGAACCGGGACATCTTTGCATGGAAACCTTCTGACATGCCAGGTGTACCGAGGGAACTCGCTGAGCACACTCTCAATATTAATCCCAAGTTTAAACCGGTCAAGCAGTTTCTTCGTTGTTTCAATGAAGAAAGGCGTAAGGCCATTGGTGAGGAGGTAGCCCGGCTCTTGGTGGCTGGGTTTATTGTTGAAGTTTTTCATCCTGAGTGGTTGGCTAACCCGGTGCTGGTACTTAAGAAGAACGACACTTGGCGCATGTGTGTGGACTACACGGATTTAAACAAGGCTTGTCCGACTGATCCTTTTGCTTTCCCTCGTATTGATCAGATTATTGATGCTACGGCGGGTTGTGAGCGTTTGAGTTTTTTGGATGCTTATTCTGGTTATCATCAGATCAAGATGGCAGTTAAGGACCAGGAGAAGACAGCTTTCATAACTCCCTTTGGAGCCTTCTGCTATGTGTCTATGCCTTTTGGGCTCAAGAGTGCCTAGGCGACTTACCAGTGATGTGTGCAGAATTGTCTTCCTAATCAGATTGGACGCAATGTTCATGCTTATGTGGATGATATTGTGGTGAAATCCAGAAAGAAGGAGACGTTGATAGAGGACTTGAAGGAAACCTTTGATAATCTCCGAGTTTATAAGATGATGCTTAATCCGGCCAAGTGTGTTTTTGGTGTGCCAGCGGGCAAGCTTTTGGGCTTTCTAGTGTCTAACAGGGGCATTAAAGCTAATCCGGAGAAGATCAAAGCCGTTACTTCTCTGGCTAAACCGGCGTGTATCAATGATGTTCCACGTCTGGCGGGTCGTATTGCGGCGCTAAGCCGGTTCATAAGCCGCCTCGGTGAGAAGGCCATCCCTTTGTATCAGATGATGAAAAAGACAGATGACTTCATCTGGAGTGACGCTGCTAATGAGGCATTTGAGGCGCTTAAGAAGCAGCTGGCTGAGCCGCCGGTCCTAGCTAAACCCGTTAATAAGGAGCCGCTGTTGTTATATGTGGCTGCTAATAGCCGGGCTGTCAGTGTGGCTATTGTGGTTGAAAGGAAAGAGGCAGGCAAGGAATATCCGGTTCAACGGCCGGTTTATTATATCAGCGAAGTGCTTATTGAGTCAAAGCAGAGATACCCACATTGGCAGAAGCTTGTATATGGGGTTTTCATGGCAAGCTGGAAGCTTAAGCAATATTTTCAGGGTCACCCTATTACTGTAGTTAGCTCTGCTCCTTTAGGAGATATCATACAAAACAGGGAAGCAACAGGCCGGGTTGCCAAATGGGCCATTGAACTTGGGCCGCATGGTTTGAAGTATATGCCTTGCACGGCCATCAAGTCTCAAGCACTGGTGGATTTCATCAATGACTGGACAGAGCTGCAGATGCCTGAGGAAAAACCAGATAACATGTATTGGACTATTCACTTTGATGGGTCCAGGCAATTGGAGGGCTCGGGGGCTGGAGTTGTGCTTGCTTCCCCTCGAGGTGATAAATTTTGTTATGTTCTCCGTTTGATGTTCCCGTGCACTAACAATGCAGCTGAATATGAGGCCTTGCTCCACGGTCTTCGGATGGCTAAGGAGATGAACTTAAGCTGGGTAAGGTGCTTTGGTGACTCAGATTTGGTGGCTCAACAAGTCTCTGGTACTTGGGATTCTAAGGATCCCCTCATGGCAGCTTATCGACGAGAGGTGGATGTTATTGCTGGTCACTTCAAGGGTTATCAAGTTGAGCATGTTGATCAGAGGAAAAATGAAGCGGCTGATGCCTTAAGCCGGTTGGGTTCTCAACATAAACCGGTGCCACCTAATGTCTTTCTTGACGTTTTGCATAACCCATTGGTCAAGTTACCTACAGAGGAGGATTTGGCTATTCCTGGCCCGGAAGCTCAGTTGGTGGTGGCTCTTCATGTTATTCCTGATTGGACAGTTCCATATTTGGCATATATGACCCGGGGCGAGTTACCTGAGGATGAAACCTTGGCCAGGCAAATAACCGGCGGTCCAAGTCAATGACAATTGTCAATGGAGAGCTGCACCATTGCAGTGTTACCGGGGTGTTTCAGCGGTGTGTTTCTCCTGAAGAAGGCTGTGAGATTCTGCGTGAGATCCATGAAGGAGATTGTGGTCATCACGCCGGCTCTAAATCTCTTGTAGCCAAGGCTTTTCGTCACGGTTTTTATTGGCTGACGGCTCATGCTGCTGCTAAGGACTTGGTCAAAAAATGTGACGGTTGTCAGAAGTTTTCACGTCGAGCTCATGTTCCGGCTCAGGAGTTGAGAATGATTCCAATCACTTGGCCATTTGCAGTTTGGGGGCTTGATATGGTTGGACCTTTTAAGAGGTCCAAGGATAAGAAGACCCACCTCTTGATGGCGGTTGATAAATTCACTAAGTGGGTAGAGGCAGAGCCAGTCAGTAAGTGTGATGCAGCAACGGCGGTTCAATTCATGAAGAAGGTGATCTTCCGTTTTGGCTTTCCACACAGCATTGTAACAGACAATGGCACTAATCTCTCCAAGGGTGCTATGAAAGAATTTTGTCAACGTGAGCATATCCGGCTTGATGTATCGTTGGTGGCTCACCCCCAATCTAAAGGTCAAGCTGAGAGAGCCAATCAAGAGATCCTGAGAGGCATCAAGCCCTGGCTTATGGTTCCCTTACAGAGGACACTAGGTTGTTGGGTAGAGGAGTTACCCTCGGTGCTATGGAGCATCAACACAACGCCCAACAGATCTACGGGTTACACGCCTTTTTCATGGTTTATGGAGCAGAGGCGGTTCTCCCCAGTGACATCCGTCACGACTCACCCCGGGTGTCGGCTTACGTTGAAGCTGATAATGAAAAGGCACATCAAGATGCACTTGACCTGTTAGACGAGGCGCGTGATCTCGCAGCGGCTCGTTCGGCGATTTACCAGCAAGATCTACGTCGTTATCACAGCCGCCGGGTCAAGACCAGAACTTTTCAAGAAGGCGACTTAGTGCTCCGGCTTATCCAGGATCAGACTGATATGCACAAGTTATCCCCACCTTGGGAAGGACCCTTTGTGGTCAGCAAGAATCTGAACAACGGGTCATACTACCTTATTGATGTTCGAGACCACAAGGACTCACGCACATCCGAGGAAGAGACTCGTCGGCCGTGGAATATAGCTCATCTTCGGCCTTACTACACCTGAGCCATTGGCTCTTCTGATGTACATATTTTTGACAATGTATATATTAAACCGGCACCCCTGCTAAAGCAGGGCCTCTGTCGTCTTTTCTTAATGAGTTTTTGGTTACTTGGGGGCTTCCGGCTTATGAGCGAAGTTATGATTACCCTTTGAACCGGCTTATAAGCCAACTGAAAAAAAAAACTTGGGGGCTTGCTACCCAGGTTAAAGGTACCAAAGAGAGTCTGTTGCAAAATCACAGCTCAAACATAGGTGCCCCTTGAGCATAGCTCAAAAATATTAATTGGGGGCTCCTTGATTCTAAAGAACAAAGAGTTTGTATAACCCTTGTAATAGTCTTAAAAGCCAGGCTTGGAAGCCAGGTGTATTCACCTAAAACCCCGGGTTATCCTGCCTTTTTAAGTAAGCCACTCCGCCCAGGTATTCCTGGAATGACCCGCCGAACGTTTGACAAGTCAATCTTATACAGACCCTGAACTTGTCAAAGCTAAAACGACGATTGGTTATGTGAGGTCCATCTTATAAGGTTTGTATATAGGTTTAACTCAGTGGCTGTGCGGCCCGTGAAAGCACTCGATTTTTGGCCTGGCAGCCCATGAAAAGCCTCATTTTTTCGTTTGTTTTATTCCACAGTTTTTGAGGTTTATTTGATGGGGCTTATAATGCTTTATGATCATAATTCATCCGGTGTTTATTAACCCGGCCTGGCTTTTGACTATAAGTCGCCAGTACGAGATAAGATAATATCCGGTGTTTATTAACCCGGCCTGGTTTTGTTCATAAGCCAAACAATCTATGATAATTACCAGTGCTCAAAGTTTGGGTTCTCCCCCTTACTACACCGGTTTGGTAAACCAACAGTGTGATCAAATATCACAGGTATGATATATATTTCAAATTTGGTTATTCTGAAAGTCCAGCCTTGGGTATAAGCTATGTTAGTTTCCATGCTTTTATATTAGGCGTTATGACCCGTCCAGTGGTAAACCGCCAGGACACTTTTAATCTGTTGCATGCAGGAGCAGATTCCACATTGTTAATATTATAAGCATAAGTGGCATATCTTAACATGGTGGATTAGCAGTGTCATGCAAAGTAAATATGCACGATGGCATAGCAGAACAAGAGTTTAAGCTAGCCTATTACAAGGCGTTTGGTGCCCAAAAGAATAATTGTTTTAACAAGTCTTAAAGAAAGCAGCTGCTAAACCGGCCTCCGATTTACGAGTTCTGGCCTGGCTGACTTGAAGGTTGCGGATCATCCAGCGCCGGTTCATCTTCCTCCTCTCTACCCAGTGGCTGGAAGTCAATGGTGGTCCAATCGATCCCAGTTAAGGCCTTGAATACAGCTTCATCAGTTATAAGTATAGAGGGGTCAACATCAGGGGCATAGGTATGCTTACGGATTGGAGGAATAAGATTTGGAGCATCATAAGTTGGCGCGTTAACTCTCTTGTTGTTGGCATCATAAATCGACTGATAATGTGAAAGATCGGTTTCTTCAGCCAATTTGCTAGCCAATGGGCGCATTTCCCTCATCAAGGCTCTGAGGTCATCATTATTAAACTCTGACCCGTCCTCCTTTATGCTCGGGTAGCCGTTTCCCACATCGGCCGGATCAAGATCAGATATCCAAGCTTTGGCCCGAGTCAGTGCAGTAAGAGCACCCGCCCTGGCAGCTGACTTCTTTAGCTCTTCAAACCGTGCAGGCATCATCGCCAACCTTTCCAACGTCTCCTTGATCAAGGTTGGGGGCGGTTTATTATGGGAAGCTGTGTAGATAACCCGTTGTACGCCGGTATATAATTGATCTATAAGTGTATAGGCGGCTTTCAGTTTTTGCCGCATATCTGAGCCAAGATGAGCAATGCGAGTTCCTGCATCATCAAAAACATCGGTAAACCGGCAGTCTCTTACATAATACATGTTCAAAGCTTATGAAGAAGTTATTTACCAAATACGGCAACGGTCATGGCATTTATTTGTTGTTTCAAGCCAGTCAGCTACCGGATTAAGGGCAGCCTCATCATCCTCAGCCCTCTTCAGCAGAGTTGACTTTTCTGTATCCCAACCTGCCCGCTCGTTCTTAAAGCTCTCCTTCAGTTTTTCCATTGCTGTTAAGGCACTGGTCAGTTCTTCCTTGGCTTTGGAGGTCTCGGCTTGTTGCGACTTGATATTTTCTTGAAAGTCGGCGATTTGAGATTCCTTCTTGTTAAAATCAGCCTGCAAGAGACATGTAATGAATTAGATAGCAGTGCATATTCAAAGTCCCAAGCACATAACAAGTAATATACTTGGCACTTGGGGGCTAATGTCTATTGCTTCTTATCAAAAAAAAATTACAAGTCCCAGGCACATAACAACTATCAGCTTGATGGTCAACCGGATTATAAAGGTCCTAAGTAAGAATTTTGAGCCTTACAGCATAATTAGTCTCAACTTAACATATTTGTTAAAGTCGACCCTTGGGGGCTACACAAGCGAAATTGAAGAGTTATTATTCTAAAAGTCCCGGTTCATATTGACATTATAAACCGGCCCTTGCGGGCTAGTGGAGTTGATCTATATGGTTCTTGAAAGTTTGCAGAACATTCTATTCTTTTATGTCCAGTAAACTTGGCGGCTAAGGGAAGAATATTTATGCAGAGTTAACAACATTTACCTCATATCGCTCCTTCATCATGTTCAGTAAACCGGCTTCATAATCACGGCTTGTGTGCAAATGGTTTAAAAACCCAGAATGAATATCTTGGGTGCTGAGGTGGGTATAGCTTTCCAAGTCCAACTTCCACTTGCCCTTGTCAACAGCAGAAAATTCTTCTTTGGCACTATGTTTTGACAGAACAGTGGGGTTGCCTGGGGCTGTACACCCGACACCGGTAACTACAACATCGTCGGCTTTATCATCAGCAACCTTAGTTGGGCTTGGCGGTTTATCAGCATGACCCATCGGATCAATTTCCATTGGTTCAACAGAGGTTTCACGATCTTGCGGTGGCGGATCATCAAGAATAGCTTCAGTATTTGGTTCAAACTGTTCCGGGTTCTTTTCCGGATCAGTTGGCGCACGGTCATCAGCCGGTTTGTTCAATTTGGCCTTTTTACTGGGTCTGGCCTTGGCTCTGACAGAGACACAAATAACAGGTTAGTATAATGATCAAGCATAAGGTATAAGGGGTTAGTTAAAAATGCTCACCCAGGAACAGTTTTGAGGGTTGGAATTTGTGTCCCTGTGGACTCGCCAGAGGATGAATGGGAAGTTCCCTGATAGTTTGAATCAGACGGATTAAGAGGTTGTCGAAAATAGCCCGCCTTGGGATAAGATGTGTCAGAAATAGAAGAGACCTCTGGGCGGCGTTTACGAACTGGCGAGTTCGGTAAACTGGAAGAAGTGACCACATGGCCGCTATGCCGGGTTGTGCGGCGAGCTTCGTGTTGCTGCTTCTTCAAAAGAAAGTTTGGATCCAAGTAAGATAGGGGGTGAGAAAATCTTATTTTCTGGCTTGCTTGTCGGGTTTTCTGTGTGGGCAGAGGTTCTGAACCGGATGAGAGAATAGTTACCTCTACCTCGTTTGCGCGGCTAGCTTCTGCGTCGTCCTGATAAAAATCGTCGTCAATGAGATGTATGAAAAAAGAGCCAAGTGAATCAAGTTCTACCTCTGACTCCAGATTATCATCGTCAATGTTTAACTCGGTAGGCTCAGTGTTTTTCTTCTTGGCGGGCTTCTTGTTGACCTTGGTCTTGACACGAGGTATTTTGGCCGGTTTATCCTGCGGTTTCTTCTTCCAGAACAGATCATCACCCTATTTAAAGATTGAAAAAATCATACGGGAGTATTAAGAATATGGATTAAAGCAGGAGTGGGGCAATTCTTACAGCTGGCGGTTTATTTGAAGCGCAAAAAGGACTAAGTCCTGTTTTGCTACAGTCGGTCACTGGTTCATCCAACATCTTGTTCACAGATTCAGTAATTTCAGCATCAGTCAACTGAATATCAGTGTGGCGTTGAGGGTCTTTCACATCCCCTGTGTACTCACACATTAAACCGGAGCGACGGCTTAAAGGCAAAATGCTCCAGGATACCCAGCAACGGACAAAATCAATGCCTGTCAGACCGTTTGCCACAAAGGCTCTGAGCTTTGAAAGCTGTGGTGCATATTTGGACCATTCCTTTGCATTGAGTCTTTGGGGGAATGGATGTGCATCGGTAAGCCGGTGAGCACGGTAACCTGGCAAAGGATTCTCGCCAGCTGGAGATGTATCTTGGCAATAGAACCAAGTTTGATTCCAATCTTTGGGATGGCTATGATGCTTAGCATGAGGGAAGCTGATGTCTTTTCTCTTCTGAATTGAAACCCCGCCAAGTTCAGTATTGGGCCCATCCGTAAATTCAGTGCGGCAGTTTAAATAGAAGAAATCTCTGAACAGGTCGACTGTGGGCTCTTCTTGCAGGTAGGCTTCACAAAACACTTGAAAATTGCAAATATTGGACACGGAGTTAGGCCCAAGATCTTGAGGGTGAAGTTGGAAGAAGTGAAGCATGTCACGGAAATTTTTTGCTCCGGGAGGGCTGAACCCTCGACTCAGATGATCAACAAAAATGATCACTTCCCCATCCTTGGGCTCAGAAGGATTTTCTGGACCGGGGGCTCTCCAGTGGATGTCTTCCTTTTTCGCTAAAGCGCCGATTGCAACATACCCGTTCAGTTCTTCTTCTGTAACCCGGGATTGAACCCAGTTACAGGAATAAAAGGATTTGGCCATTTATATGATAACCTGGAAAAGATTTGTGCCGGTTTAAGGTTCATGGTTAATAGGCAGAAAGTGTTGAAGCAAGCATAATTGTTAAACCGGACAGTGACGTTATCAAATTACAAAGATGAGCACTTGGCGGTTTAAGAGGGGACTAATGGTACCTGGCAGGTTATTATTTTCTGAAGTTAAACCGCCCACACGGATATTGAAAGTATAGATCTGAAGTTGGAAAATGGCTAAGTGATGAAAAACAAGTTTCACAGATTGGTATTGCAATTTTGGATCTACCGCGTGTCAGAAAATGAAAATATATTCAGACCTAAAATACTGGTACTTGAGAAGTTTATGAAGGTCCAGATCGGATATTTCTACCTAAAAGAGATGCTCTAATGAGGAAAAAGGGACTAGGATTATTGCCGCACAGGATAAATATCAAGCTTGAATCAAACCTCATGCTACAGCGAAGAACAAGTGAAGAAACAGTGTCGAACCTCCATGAACTTGTTCGAACCCTAATGAGATCTACGGAGGGGGAAGGAGGAAGAACTTACCAAGGCTGTTGAACGGCGGAGGCGCGTGAGAAAACTCTGGACCAAGTCAGGTTGGCGCAGCGGCCAAGGGTGATGCAGAGGAGAGAGTCGATGGCGGCGGGTGGAGTCGAGAGCAGCACGTCGCGAGGAAGACAAAGAGGCCGAGGGGGGAAAGTGAAAAGGACCCTTAGCCCTATTTATAAGGTGAATGGATAAGTGGCATGCACGGGAATCGAGGAGCTCCAAAGTGAATATGTGACAGGGCTGACACCTCGATTTTCGGAGGTTCATTAAAAAGGAGATGCATATATGATTTCTGGATGTTTATAAAATTAATGACAGGTGACGTCATGGCGGGTTATCATGATCTCGGAAGATGACGTCATGGCGAGTTACAAATTTTTGCGAAGGTAATGAAGAAGGAATTTTCCTAAGTGTTGAAGATTGACATGAACAAGTTCAAATCAACCTGGGGCCTAATGTTGGGGATATAACTATTGAGTATAAACCGCCCAGGAGGGGCCGGGTTATGCTCATAGTGATTTACCTGTATTGAAGCCCATGAAGACATAGAAGATGGCAACTTACGAAGGAGACTTAATAAGAAGGCCCAAAGCCCAAAGGCGAGTTAGGGCCCATAGATGTAAACCACCATAAGTATATGACTTGTATTGTAAGATAGGAAAGAGTGGATACCGAGCCGGACACGTTTATGAGCCGGCCGGGATTCTGTGAACCGCCGGGCGTCAACCTGTGTATATAAAGGGACGACCCGGCGGCGGTTTAGGACAGGAGACAACAGATCGAGAGCCAGGTTAAGCATATTCGCTCCCTGGTCATCGAAACCCTAGCAATACCACCTTAAACTGGATTAGGCCTTCACCTTCACCGCGAGGGGCCGAACCAGTATAAACTCCCCGTGTCCTTTGTCCTGATTAACCCCTTTAAACTAACCTCATTGTGATGGCTCCACGACTAAGTCCTCACACTAGGACATATGCCGTGACTATTCCACGACAAAACATATATAATTTCAGATTTATGATATTCAATTCATTCAACAATTTACTCATAGGATATGAGTGAAGCACGAGAGTAAATGACAAACTACTCCAAAAAGATATTGGTGAAGATCAATGAGTAGTCAAGTAATTAAGTAGCTATGTGAAGACTCTCTTTTAAAAAATGGTATCTTTAGAATTTTATTCAAACATCAAGCTAAAAAAATAAAATGACATTCCAAGGCTAGCACATATCATGTGAAGAAGCAAAAACTTAGGCTCAACCAAAACTGACCGATTATTGTTGAAGAAGAAATGTGGGGTGCCAACCGGGGCATCCCCAAGCTTAAATGCTTGAGACTTCTTGAAATATTAACTAGGGACTGCTTGGGCATCCGCAAGCTTGAGCTCTTGTGTCTCCTTAATTAATCTCATATCTCGGTTTCCCCAATTCTTAAAAACTTCATCCACACAAAACTCAACAAGAACTCATGAGATAAGTTAGTATAAATCAATGCAAAACCTTATCATTCCCTACTGTAACAAAATACTAAAATTATAATTTAACATTGCATACTAAATTCCTCTGCATATTTAATACTCATATCCTCAAATAGAATCATTAAACAAGCAAACATATGCAAACAATGCAAACATAACAGCAATTTGTCTAAACAGAATAGTCTGTAAAGGATTAAGGAAGATCCATACTTATTTAACTCAAACAATTCTGAAAATTTACCACACTGTACAAAATTTATCATAGCTCATTGTGTCAAAATTTCAACATTTATCACATTCTGACTTTTCTGGAGAATTTACGCAATAGCGTGCAACTTTCTATTTTGAAACAGCAACTTATATACTTGCAAACTAAGCATGGTGAAGGCTATCCTTGACATTTTTAATGAACGAAAAGACACAAACCTTATTCTAAATGACAGAAAGCAAATCCTAACAAAATAAAATGATGCTCCAAGCAAAACACATATCATTGGATGAATAAAAATATAGCTCCAAGTAAGGTTACCGATAATGTTGGAGACGAAAGAGGAGATACCTTCCAGGGCATCCCCAAGATTAGTTGCTTGGTTATTCCTTGAATATTAAATTGGGTTGCCTTGTGAATCCCCAAGCTTAGGTTCTTGCCACTCCTTATTCTCCTCATATTGATATCTCACCCAAAACTTGAAAACTTCAATCACACAAAACTTAACAGAACTTCGTGAGATAGGTTAGTATGATAAAGAGCAAATCATTCACTTGGGTACTGTCAAAGACAAGATTCATAACTTTTTCCACATAATTCCTACTGTACCTTATCATTTACAAAATTTATATCATTTATTATAAGCTATGGAAAAACTAAAACAAGCAAACTATGCATTGCAAACAGAATCTGTTAAAAACAGAACAGTCTGTAATGATCTGGACAATGACTATACTTCTCCAACTCTAAAAATTCTGAAAAATTAGGACAACGTAGGAAATTTGTATATCAATCATGTGTAAGAAATTTAGAGCAAAAGCACATTTATGTGAATTTAAAAAAATTCAGAACTGGGCACAAAAGTTTCTGTTTTTTCACAGAATCAAGTCAACTATCATCCACACTATCCTAAAGGCTTTACTTGGCACTTTATTGAAACAAAAGCTATAAAACATGATTACTACAATAGCTTAATCATGTGAACACACAAAAATAGTAGGTAGAAATATTGGGTTGTCTCCCAACAAGCGCTTTTCTTTAATGCCTTTTTAGCTAGGCATGATGATTTCAATGATGCTCACATAGAATTAAAGAATTGAAACACAAATAAGGCATCATGAATCACATGGCAAGCACATTTAAGTCTAACCCACTTCCTATGCATAGGGATTTTGTGTGAAAATTTATGGGAACAAGAATCAACTAGCATAGGAAGGCAAAACTAGCATGACGTCAAGATTTTCAACACGTAGAGAGGAAACTTGATATTATTGAGATATGTAAAAGAAAATGTTCCTCTCTCATAATAATTTTCAGTGGCATCATCAACGAACTCAACAATATATCTATAACAAAGAGCATTCTTTTCATGATGCACAAGCATATAAATTTTGTTACTCTCCACATAAGCAAATTTCTTCTCATTCGTAATAGTGGGAGAAAACTCAACAAAATAACTATCATGACATAATTGATTGACATAATCAAATTGAACATTAAAATCATGATGAAAAGTTTCATGGTTATCATTATCCTTTATAGCATACATGTCATCACAATAATAATCATAGATAGCAACTTTGTTGTCATAGTGAATTGAAACCTCTTCCAAAATAGTAGAATCATCATTAAATAAAGTCATGACCTCTCCAAATACACTTACATAATTATTACAATAAGATTCAACACCCTCCAAATTAGTGGGATCATTATTACATAGAGTTGACACTCTTCCAAACCCACTTTAATCAATATAATCATCATAAATAGGAGGCATGATATCATCATAATAAATTTGCTCATCAAAACTTGGGGGACTAAAAATATCATCTTCATCAAACATAGCATCCCCAAGGTTATGGCTTTGCATATCACTAGCGTCATGGATATTCAAAGAATTCATACTAGCAACATTGCAGTCATGCTCATCATTCATGGATATTATGCCAAACATGTTATTCAATTCTTCTTCTATCAATTGAGCACAATTTTTCGATCCATCATTTTCAAGAAAGACATTACAAAGATGAATAATATGAGGCAACCTCAATTTCTATTTTCTTGTAGTTTTCTTTTATAAACCAAACTAGTGATAAAACAAGAAACTAAAAGATTCAATTGCAAGATCTAAAGATATACCTTCAAGCACTCACCTCCCCGGCAATGACGCCAGAAAAGAGCTTGATGTCTACTACACAACTTGTCCTTGTAGACTCGTGTTGGGCCTCCAAGCGCAGAGTTTTGTGGGACAGTAGCAATTTTCCCTCAAGCGGATGACCTAAGGTTTATCAATCCGTGGGAGGCTTAGGATGAAGATGGTCTCTCTCAAACAACCCTACAACCAAATAACAAAGAGTCTCTTGTGTCCCCAACACACCCAATACAATGGTAAATTGTATAGGTGCACTAGTTCGGCGAAGAGATGGTGATACAAGTGTAATATGGATAGTAGATATAGGTGTCGGTGTCAAAACATGTGGATCTCGGGTAGGGGGTCCCGAGCTGTGGATCTCAAATCAATAGGGGACAAGGGACGAAGAACACGATGTTTACCCAGGTTCGGGCCCTCTCAAAGAGGTAAAACCCTATGTCCTGCTTGATTATATTGAGGTGTATAGGATGATTACAGAGTGGATCTACCACGAGATCGTATGACCTAAACCCTAGGTAAGTAGGATGATGGTTGTTGTTCTTCTAGCCTCTACGGACTAAACCCCCTAGTTTATATAGACACCAGGGGTACTAGGGTTACACATGGTCAGTTGTAAGGAAGGAATAAACATGTTGATTCTTCTTATCTTGACTTGGAGGACACACCAAGGCATCAAAGATCTCCTGTCCGGATACGGAGTCACCTCATAGTACGGCCTTCTAGCAGTTGTAGTGTGGCCCATCTGTCCGGCCCATGAGAGATAGGCTAGCAACCCGAGGACCCCATAGTCCAGGACTCCCTCAGTAGCCCCTAAACTAGCCTCCAACCACTGTTTCATAGCTTCCTGAGTTCTTGGTGCACCTGAAGTCTCCGGCTTGCGGGGCGAGTTCCTCTTCCCCACTATGTTCGGAATAGTTCCCCTTAGCCAAGTCTCCAAAACTTGCTTGGCTAAGTTCGGCCATGTGCTAGTTGGGTTATACTCAGAATCCGAACTGTGGGTATTGCTTAGCCTCGAAGGCCAACCGTTCAAGTGTGAATAGTGCCTTTGCCTGACAGCTTTTGGTGAAAGGCCACAACTAGTCACAAATATTGAACCGTTGTGAAAATTCGATTCGTGGCTCGAGGAAGTGCCTCCATTGGCACGTCCCATCAATATGGAGATCGTGCCTGTTTTCTGAGGGATATGATCAATGCTTTCGATTATCCCATTCGCACATAACGTCACGATTATATCGGGAAGCAGCGAGGCCTGCGGCGCGGTTAAAGGACTCTTGGTATTATGGTAGCTTACAAAAACGGAAACAACCACCACTATCTCTGCACGCTTTCTCCTTCTCCTTGCCATCGCTTTACCCAATCTACAGAGCTCTAGAGCCTTGATATGTCTCCATTGTATCTATAATTTTTGATTGTGTTCATGCCAATATTATACAACTTTCACACACTTTTGGCAATATTTTATATGATTTATTCGACTAACATATTGATCCAGTGCCCAGTGCCAGTTCCTGTTTTTTGCATGTTTTATTGTTTCGCAGAATATCCATATCAAATGAAGTCCAAACACGATAAAAATTTACGGAGAATAATTTTGGAATATATGTGATTTTTGGGAGTTGGAATCAATGCAAAAGGAGGCCCACAGCTCCCAGGATACACCAGGGTGCGCCCCAGGCCCTAGGCGCGTGGTGATGGCTCGTGCTCACCTCGTAAGTCGGTTGGGGCTCTACTTCAGGCGCAAGGAAGCTTATATCCAGAAAAAATCATGCTTAAATCTCAGCGCAATCGGAGTTACGGATCTTCGAATATTTAAGAAATGGTTTTCAGCCAGATCTGGGGAGTGTGAAACAGAAGAGAACAGAGAGGGAGATCCAATCTCGGAGGGGCTCCTGCCCCTCCGCCACCATGGAGGCCACGGACCAGAGGGGGAACTCTCATCCCATCTAGGGGGAGGCCAAGGAAGAAGAAGAAGGAGGGGGCTCTCTCCCCCTCTCTCCCGGCAGCGTCAAAACGCCGCTGGGGCAATCATCGTGTGACGGCGATCTACTCCAACAACTCCGTCATCTTCACCAACAACTCCATCACCTTCCCCCATCTATATTCAACGGTCCACTCTCCTGCAAGCCGTTGTACCCTCTACTTGAACATGGTGCTTTATGCTTCATATTATTATCCAATGATATGTTGCCATCCTATGATGCTTGTGTAGATTTTTGTTGTCCTACCGTTAATTGGTGAATTGCTATGATTGTTTTAATTTGCTTGTGGTTATGTTGTTGTCCTTTGGCGCCCATCATATGAGCGCGCGTGTGAATCACACCATAGGGTTAGTTGTATGTTGATAGGACTATGCATTGGAGGGCAAGGGTGACAGATGCTTCTTCCTAAACATAGAAATTGATATGACGGGATTGAAGGGGGACCAATATATATCTTAATGCTATGGTTGGGTTTACCTTAATGAACGTTAGTAGTTGTGGATGCTTGCTAATAGTTCCAATCTTAAATGCATAGAATTCCAAGTAAGGGACGACATGCTAGCAGTGACCTCTCCCACATAAATACTTGCTATCAGTCTAGTAATGTTGTCAATTGCTTAGGGACAATTCCGCAAATCCTACCAACATAAATCCACACTTGTTTTACTAAACTTAATTGTTTCTTTATCTAAATAGCAACTACTTTTTATTTTTACATTCTTCATTATCTTGCAAACTTATCCTACCACACCTACAAAGTACTTCTAGTTTTATTCTTGTTCTAGGTAAAGCAAATGTTAAGTGTGTGTAGAGTTGTATCGGTGGTCGATAGAACTTGAGGGAATATTTGTTCTACCTTTAGCTCCTCGTTGGGTTCGACACTCTTATTTATCAAAAAAGGCTACAAACGATCCCCTATACTTGTGGGTTATCAAGACCTTTTTCTGGCGCCGTTGCCGAGGAGCAATAGCGTGGGGTGAATATTCTCGTGTGTGCTTGTTTGTTTTATCACTAGTAGTTTTTATTTTCTATTCTAAGTTGTTCTCTATCTTTAGTTATGGATATGGAACACGAAATACCAAAAAAATAGTTGTACTTGCTACTCATGGAGATGGGGAACCTCCTAAAACCCTCGATGCTCGTTATGTGAAAAATATTAAACACTACTTTGATAATCCTGAGAAAACCCCGTTCAACTTGATAATGGGAGACACGTTGGATCAATGTGAATACTTTAGGAATTATCGTTTGACTCAAAAAGGGAAACTCTTATTGGATCAAATTGAAATGTTGCATTGGTATACTTGGACTTTATGCTTGAGATATGATTATACTTGTTGCTCTAGGATGAAGGCTAAACACCTTCCCTTTTCATGTAAATTTAATGATAATGAAACCTTGGCTTCTTATGCTAATGGTAGATATCGTTACTATGATGTGGAACGAATAGAAGAATTTTTTGCTTTTAAGGGTGCTTATGAAACTGAATCATTGTTTGAAAAGTATGAGGATTATGATGATGCCGTTTATAGACCTGAAAATTTTGCTATACTTAAATATTGCTATGAGAATTATAAATACAATTCTGATATTGATGTATTTATTGAGAAAGTCTCCCTATCCAAGAAGAGACTAATATTTTGCAGGAATCTATGAAAGAAGAAATTGATGAAACTGTGAGCTCATTGGATGAAAAAGATGATGAGGAGAGCGAAGAACAAAAGGAGGAAGAGCGGATTAGCTACCCGTGCCCACCTTCTAATGAGAGTAACTCTTCAACTCACACATTGTTTAATTTCCCTTATTGCTTACCGAAGGATGAATGCTATGATGATTGCTATGAACCCGTTGATTCTTTTGAAATATCCCTTTTTGATGAAATTGATGCTTGTTATGCTTGTGGCCAAGATACCAATTTGAATTATTCTTATGGAGATGAACTTGCTATAGTTCCTTATATTAAGAATGAAATTGTTGCTATTGAAACCAAACATGATAGTCCTATTATCATTTTGAATTCTCCCAACTACACTATATCAGAGAAGTTTGCTCTTATTAAGGATTACATTGATGGGTTGCCTTTTACCGTTGCACATGATAATTTTGATGAATATAATATGCATGTGCTTGCTGCTCCTACTTGCAATTATTACGAGAGAGGAACTACATCTCCGCCTCTCTATGTTTCCAACACGATAAAATTGCAAGAAACTGCTTATGCTATGTATTGGCCTTTACTTGATGTGCATGAATTGTTCTTTTATGACATGCCGATGCATAGGAAGAGAGTTAGACTTCGTCATTGCATGATATATGTTTCTTTGTGCTCACTACTAAATTATAAATCATTGCTAATTAAAATTGGCTTTGACATACCTTGGGATCCGGGTGGATCGATTACTTGAGCTCTTTATGCCTAGATTAATGGCTTTAAAGAAAGCGCTGCCAGGGAGACAACCCGGAAGTTTTAGAGAGTCATTTTATTCTGTTGTGTGCTTTTATAAAGTTTAAAAACAAAAAATATAGAGGGGAACCTAAAACTTTTCAAAAAGGAAAGTGAAAGTGAGAAAGACGAACACTGTTGAAGTGGGGGACGTCCTTGAACTTTGTTCATGCCCATGGAAACTTTGTGAATCTTCATTACAGAAACTTTTCAATAAAAATAATTATACCCTTGTACAAATCCGTTGTATTATAAAAATATTGTGCCAAGATTTGCCATTAGGATGATTAGATTGCTTGTTGGTTTGTGTTGTGCAAAAACAGAAAGTTTTGCCGTAGTGCGTGATTTTACATTCTTTTACTGAAATGTGCAAAAATTCTGAAATTTTTACATAGTACTTCTATGCAAATTGTTTTTTTTTCCTAATTTTTCAGAATATTTGGAGTTACAGAAGTATGGTTAATGTTCACATTACTACAGACTGTCCTGTTTTTGACAGATTCTGTTTTTGATGCATTGTTTTGCTCGTTTTGATGAAACTATCGATTGTATCGGTGGTATAAACCATGGAGAAGTTATAATACAGTAGATACAATGCAAAAACAAAATATGAATGGGTTTGCAACAGTAATTAAAGTAGTGATTTGCATTATTATACTAACGGATCTCACCAGTCTTATGTTAAGTTTTGTGTGGATGAAGTGTTCAAAGATTGAGGACGTCTCGATATGAGGAGAAGGAGGAGAGGCAAGAGTTCAAGCTTGGGGAGGCCCAAGGCACCCCAAGTAAATATCCAAGGAGACTCAAGCGTCTAAGCTTGGGGATGCCCTGGAAGGCATCCCATCTTTCTTCAACAAGTATCGGTATGTTTTCGTTTTTGTTTCGTTCATGTGATATGTGTAAATCTTGGAGCGTCTTTTGTGTTTAGTTTTGACTTTTCTTTTATGCACCATGTTGGTATGAGATAGTCGATGGTTGATTTATAGAATGCTCATTGCACTTCACTTATATCTTTTGAGTATGGTTTTATAGAATGCTTTGATACGTCTCCGTCGTATCTATAATTTTTGATTGTTTCATGCCAATATTACACAACTTTTACATACTTTTGGCAACAATTTATATGATTTATTGGACTAACCTATTGATCCAGTGCCCAGTGCCAGTTCCTATTTTTTGCATTTTTTTTTTGTTTCGCAGAAAATCCATATCAAACGAAGTCCAAACGCGATAAAAATTTACGAAGAATTATTTTGGAATATATGTGATTTTTGGGACTTGGAATCAATGCAAACGGGGGCCCACGGCCCCCACAAGACACCAAGGTGCGCCCCAGGGGCCAGGCGCACCATGGTGGGTTGTGCCCTCCTCGGATGTCGGTTGGAGCTCTACTTCGGGCGCAAGGAAGCTTATATCCGGAAAAAATCGTGTTAAAATCTCAGCGCAATCGGAGTTACGGATCTCCGGGAAAATAAGAAATGGTTCTCGGCCAGATCTGGGGAACGCAAAACAAAAAAGAACAGAGAGGGAGGTCCAATCTCGGAGGGGCTCACATCCCTCCGCCACCATGGAGGCCATGGACCAGAGGGGTACTCTCCTCCCATCTAGGGGGGAGGCCAAGGAAGAAGAAGAAGAAGAAGGAGGAGGGGGGCTCTCTCCCCCTCTCTCTCGGTGGCGCTGGAGTGCCGCCGGGCAAGGATCGTGACGGCGATCTACATCAACAATCTTGCTACCGTCAAAACCAACTTTCTCCCCATCTATGCAGCGGTGTAACACCCCTTCTCCCCGCTGTAATCTCTACTTAAACATGGTGCTCAACTCCATATATTATTTTCCAATGATATTTGGTTATCCTATGATGTTTGAGTAGATCTGTTTTGTCCTGTGGGTTAATCGTGATCTTGGTTGGTATGATTGTATATGTTATTTATGGTGATGTCCTACGGTGCCCTCCGTCTCACGCAAACGTGGGGGATCCTCGCTGTAGGGTGTTGCAATATGTTCATGGTTTGCTTATTGTCAGTGTTGCGGGGGTGACAGCAGCCTAAACGCGGATAAGTGGGTTATGGCGTATGGGAGTAAAGAGGACTTGATACTTAATGCTATGGTTGGGTTTCACGACCTTAATGATCTTTAGTAGTTGTGGATGCTTGCTAGGGGTCCAATCATAAGTGCATATGATCCAAGTAGAGAAAGTATGTTAGCTCATGCCTCTCCCTCATATAAAATTACAAGAATGATTACCGGTACTTGTTATCGATTGCCTAGGGAAAAATGACCTTCTTATTGACAAAAGCTATCTACTTTTATTACCTTGCAATTTATTCGTAGTTTTATTCTTGCAAAGTACCCGTAGTTTTATTCTTGCAAAATAGTTTCATACTTGTTTTAGGTAAAGCAAACGTCAAGTGTGCGTAGAGTTGTATCGGTGGTCGATAGAACTTGAGGGAATATTTGTTCTACCTTTAGCTCGTCGTTGGGTTCGACACTCTTATTTATCGAAGAAGGCTACAAACGATCCCCTATACTTGTGGGTTATCATGCTTCATGTGTTTCACTTATATCATTTGAAGTTTGGATTGCCTATTTCTCTACATATAGAAAACCGTTATTTGTAGAATGCTCTTTTGCTTCACTTATATTTATTAGAGCATGGTCTTTTGTATAAAGAATTAAACTCTCATGCTTCACTTATATTTATTTAGAGAGTCAACAGGAATTGCTCATTTGCAAGGTTAGTCATAAAATCCTACATAAAACTTGTGGATCACTGAATATGATATGTTTGATTCCTTGCAATAGTTTTGCGATATAGAGATGATAATATGTGGGAGATACAAGTAAACGGTTGTGGTTAGTAGGAATATTGGTGTTAAGGTTTGTGATTCCCGAAGCATGCACGTATAGTCTCTCGTTATGCTATGAAGTTGGAGCATGATTTATTATTGATTGTCTTCCTTTGCGTAGAGGTCGGGGGCGCGCGATGGTTAACTCCTACCAACCTCCCCCCTAGGGGCATGCGTAGTAGTACTTTGCTTCGAGGGCCAATAAACTTTTGCAATAAGTATATGAGTTCTTTATGACTAATGTGAGTCCATGGATTATACGCACTCTTACCTTCCCGCAATTTGCTAGCCTCTATGGTACCGTGCATTGCCCTTTCTCACCTCGAGAGTCGGCGCAAACTTCGTCGGTGCATCCAAACCCCGTGATATGATATGCTCTATCACACATATGCCTTATTATATCTTCATCAAAACAGCCACCATACCTACCTATTATGGCCTTTCCATAGCCATTCTGAGATATATTGCCATGCAACTTCCACCGCTTCCGTTTTGATGACTTGAGCATTCATTGTCATATTGCTTTGCATGATCGTAAGATAGCTAGCATGATATTTCCATGGCTTGTCAGTTTTTTGATATCTCTACTACGCTAGATCATTGCACATCCTGGTACACTGCCAGAGGCATTCATATAGAGTCATACTTTGTTCTAGGTATCGAGTTGTAATATTGAGTTGTAAGTAAATAGAAGTGTGATGATCATCATTATTCATTATTATAGCATGTCCCAGTGAGGAATGGATGATGGAGACTATGATTCCCCCACAAGTCGGGATGAGACTTCGGACAAAATATAAAAAAATAAAAAAGAGAGAAAAAAGAAAAAGAAAAAAATGAGAGAAAAGAGAGAAGGGGCATGCAAATACCACACTTGTGCTTCAGAGTAGCACCATGTTTCTCATATAGAGAGTCTCCTATGTTGTCACTTTCATATACTAGTGGAAATTTTTCATTATAGGGTTAGATGCACACCCACTTAGCTTTCATATTGAGCTTTCATACACTTATAGCTCTTAGTGCATCCGTTGCATGGCAATCCCTACTCCTCACGTTGATATCGATTGATGGGCATCTCCATAGCTCGTTGATTAGCCACATTGATGTGAGACTTTCTTACCTTTTTGTCTTCTCAATATTTACCCCTATCATCATACTCTATTCCCCCCATAGTGCTATATCCATGGCTTGTGCTCATGTATTGTGTGAGGGTTGAAAAGGCTAAAGCGCATTAAAAAGTATGAACCAATTGCTTGGCTGACACCGGGGTAGTACATGATAAATACTTTGTGTTAAGAAGACGGAGCAAGACAAGACTATATGATTTTGTAGGGATAGCTTTCTGTAGCAATTGATATTTTGAAAGACATGATTGTTTGTTGGGATGCCTGAGTATTAATGTCTTTATGTCAAATTATAGACTATTGCTTTGAATCACTCGTGTCTTAATATTCATGCCATGATTAGATATATGATCAAGATTATGCTAGGTACCATTCCACATCAAAAATTATCTTTTTTATCATCTACCTACTCGAGGACAAGCAAGAATTAAGCTTGGGGATGCTGATACATCTCCGTCGTATCTATAATTTTTAATTGTTTCATGCCAATATTATACAACTTTCACATACTTTTGGCAACATTTTATATGATTTATTGGACTAACATATTGATCCAGTGCCCAGTGCCAGTTCCTATTTTTTGCATGTTTTTTTGTTTCGCAGAATATCCATATCAAACAAAGTCCAAACGCGATAAAAATTTACGGAGGATTATTTTGGAATATATGTGATTTTTGGAAGGTGGAATCAACACAAAAGGAGGCCCACAGCTCCCAGGATACACCAGGGCGCACCCTAGGCCCCAGGCGCGTGGTGATGTCTTGTGCTCACCTCGTAAGTCGGTTGGGGCTCTACTTCGGGTGCAAGAAATCGTATATCCAGAAGAAAAAAATCATGTTAAAATCTCAGCGCAATCGGAGTTACGGATCTCCGGACATTTAAGAAACGGTTTTCGGCCAAATCTGGGGAGCGCGAAACAAAAGAGAACAGAGAGGGAGATCCAATCTCGGAGGGGCTCCTGCCCCTTCACCACCATGGAGGGCATGGACCAGAGGGGGAACTCTCCTCCCATCTAGGGGGGAGGCCAAGGAAGAAGAAGGACAAGGGGGGCTCTCTCCCTCTCTCTCCCGGTGGCGCCGAAACACCGCCGAGGCAATCATCGTGTGACGGCGATCTACTCCAACAACTCCGTCATCTTCACCAACAACTCCATCACCTTCCCCCATCTATATTTAGCGGTCCACTCTCCCGCAACCCGCTGTACCCTCTACTTGAACATGGTGCTTTATGCTTGATATTATTATCCAATGATATGTTGCCATCCTATGATGCTTGAATAGATTTTTGTTGTCCTACCGGTAATTGGTGAATTGCTATGATTGGTTTAATTTGCTTGTGGTTATGTTGCTGTCTGTGGATCACACCATAGGGTTAGTTGTATGTTGATAGGAGTATGCATTGGAGGCCAAGGGTGACAGAAGCTTCTTCCTAAACATAGAAATTGATACGTACGGGATTGAAGGGGGACCAATATATATCTTAATGCTATGGTTGGGTTTTACCTTAATGAGCCTTAGTAGTTGTGGATGCTTGCTAATAGTTCCAATCTTAAGTGCATAGAATTCCATGTAAGGGACGACATGCTAGCAGTGGCCTCTCCCACATAAAAACTTGCCATCGGTCTAGTAACGTAGTCAATTGCTTAGGGGGAATTCTGCAAATCCTACCACCACAAATCCACACTCATTTTACTAAACTTAACTGTTTCTTTATCTAAACATCACCTACTTTTTATTTTTACATTCTTTATTATCTTGCAAACATATCCTACCACGCCTACAAACTACTTCTAGTTTTATTCTTGTTCTAGGTAAAGCAAACATTAAGTGTGCATAGAGTTGTATTGGTGGTCGATAGAACTTGAGGGAATATTTGTTCTACCTTTAGCTTTTGTTGGGTTCGAAACTGTTATTTATCAAAAAAGGCTACAAATGATCCCCTATACTTGTGGGTTATCACTCCTTGACCCATCCTTCCTCAAGAACTTGCTTACAACCACTCCCCGAACTCGGCCATACCCGGATCTGGTGCGAAGGGCAAGTGGGAGGCCTCGAGTGTCACCAACGACAACATCGCGGATCTGAAGCGAGCCGGCTATCTCCCAGGCAAAGTCATTCACCGAGCTCTGGAGGCCTCCGACAGAAATTAATCCGGCGCGGAAGGAAACGAGATCCGCTGTGGGAAGATAGCCCTGCGTCCGCAGGTTGCTCAGCTAGAGGCACGAGACTGAACAGCTCATCCAATCACCGGGGTGAGCGTCGTGAGGGCGCGAGGATGAACTAGGAATGTCGGCCATGGTGCTTGAGGATTTCTTCGGTGCTGTTGCGAAGGGGATGGGTTAACCGTCCCCCGCGCCTTTGGATCTATAAATAGGCATTTCGCCTCAAACCTGAAAGGACGGGCTTGCGAAAGTTGGCATTGGGTCGTGTGCCTTCTGAAAAGGTGTGCGACAGTCAAAGTTGACCCTTGCCCCGAGATAAGCATTAAACTCCGATGGGACTACTGTGTTTTGGTGTGGTCCTAAAAATCCGGATTGTCAAACCGGTCGGGCACGGATACAGTTTTGATCCGGACTATACTGAGTAACAAACCTCTGATGTTGATCTGGATAGTATTCGGGCATGGAGCACTTCTTCGAAAAATACAGGTAAAGATGAAGAACTCACCTCACAAGCCGAAGATGTGGAACACGCCAGATGATGAACCCCGGCGTTGGAGGCTAGTTCGGGGGCTACTGAGGGAGTCCTAGACTAAGGGGTCCTTGGGCCGTCAACCTATTACATATGGGCTGGACTGATGGGCCACCATGGGGCCAAGCTAGAGTGCGGACCCGTGACCGGACAGGAGATCTTCAGAATCGTGGTGTGCCCTCCAAGTCAAGATTAACATGATTTTTCCTTCATTGTAACCGATCGAATGTAACCCTAACCCTACTGGTGTCTATATATTCCAGAGGGTTTAGGGCTTGAGGGCTAGAGCTACATCCGTCACCTCATCGAGCTAGGGTTTAGCTCATTTGATCTCGAGATAGATCTACTTTGTAACCATATAATACATCAAATACAATCAAGCAGGACATAGGGTTTTACCTCTTCGAGAGGGCCCGAACCTGGGTAAACACCGTGTTCATCGTCCCTTGTTCCCCATTGATCGTAGATCCACAGCTCGGGACCCCCTACCCGAGATTCGCCGGTTTTGACACCGACACTTCCCACTCCACCCCTTTGTAAGGGGGCTAATGTTCTTCTACGGACTAGATTTTCACAATCTAGCCCCAAACTCCTTTCTGCATATCTCGGCCTTCATAGTCGTCTGTGAGGCCTTTCTACGGATCCATCCGCACTTTGGCATGTGGCTAAAGATTTTCGATGTCAAGCCGAAGATAGTTGACGACCAACAGGCAGACTACGGAGGGGCGATGATCAGCAAGCTCGCCCGGGTCGAGTGGCCGGAGGGCATCTTCATAGAGACCGTCAAGTTCTAGCAAAAATAGTGGTTCTACATCATGGAGCCACGCGAAGAAAGCTGGGCGGCGGCTCCCGAATTTAGATCCGGACCCCCCATGAGGCTAACCTCATGGACCAAGAAGGGCATCGACTCGGGATCACCCACAGAGGTGGAGCTGCTGAAGAAGCACGTTTCCAGCATGATGTAAGCGGGCGCCAAGATGACCAATGTGGTTCAGGTGATGCTCTGTCGTCGCCTCCTCCCTTGCCAGCTCCGGAATACCCCAATGTGGTCCTACAAGCCCGAAGACCCTGCCATCATGCAGAGCTTCTATGGCACCACCCACGAGAAGTTGTGGAAGGTGTTGTTCAAGCCGCAAAAGCAGTGGCCGGCCAAGGAGGAGGACATCGGTCTTGATGCCGCACACCCCTGTCGGAAGGCAATGAAGCGTTATTCTTTATGTTTGGATATTCGCCCTGTAACAAGGGATTCGACTCCTTTTTCTTCGTATTTTGCAGGGCTGGCTAGAAAAAGCCGTGTTGATCGACAGCCCAACCCCGCTGCCCGAGGACCCAAGGTCGGCTCAGCTAGATGAGCTGCTGGTCGTGGCGCCGTATAAGGCGCCGGGGAAGAAGGAGAAGGGGAAAGCTGAGAAGAGGTAGGCCCGAGAAGGCCTCCGCCCAAGGGGACCTCCGGATACCAAATCCGGGGAAACCCAAACCCCCTCCGCTCAAGAGGGGGAGCAGGAGGAGGATAGGGAGGAGAGCGACTCCTCCCGGACAAGAAAAAGGGCAGCATCAGATGACACCGAGGAGGAATAGCCTCCTCACGCCTCAAAGAGGTAGCGCAGGCCCAAGCTGGTCCCCTCCAAGGGGTCCGAAGCTTCTGAAGAGGTTCCGCACACGAACCCCAGGGTCAAGCCCCCTGCCCAAAGCTAAGAATCTGAAGACTTCCCGGGTGTTTGTCTTATTGGCTTGTCACTGATCAAGTGGATATCTCTTGTGTAGTAGCCCGCCGCGCGACCTCCCCACTGACGAGGTCTCAGAGGGGAACTCTTCGCCAGCCGAACTAGCAGAGAGTGGGACTGTGTCCCGCACTACTCCTGCTTCAGTCATCGAGGAGACCGGAGAGGTGATGTCCCGAAGGACCCCTCCCGGCACGTACACGGGAGGCGGTGGCGATGATGTCATGGCCGAGGTTAACACCTCAGTCACCGAAGACCGGGAGGGGAGATCCCTCCTGGTGAACAAGGAGGGGAGTTTGGTCAATCTGGGCCCTCCCCCATGACTGTTCTGGAGCCCCCGAGGCCCTCGGAGTCGTCAATTCTGCCCTCCGCAGAAGGGGGAGCCGAGGCTCCGCCGCCAGCGCCAAACACCGAGGATCGGGTTGCGACCGGGTGGCTGGACATGATGGAGGAAACTTTAAACAGCTCCTCCGTCATCGCGAAACAGTGCGCCCTGATGGGCGTGGTTTTGTAGAGTATTCGGTCCATTAACAATAGACTGAAGGAAGCCTTTAGTGGCCTCCTGACGGGCTTCGAGGTAAGCCATGTAATATTCTTTCCATAAAGTGAGTTTTGTAAGCAAAGTTGTACAATCCTCATATATAGCAGCCCCTGAGACTCTGTCAGGATTTGAAAAATCATGGATCCGGTATACTAACTTATGCTAGCTGTTTTGGTAGGCCTCATCTTTGGCAGCGGCTGCCAACGCCGCGGAGCTGGCCGAAATGAATCGGAAGCTCAAGATCTCCGATGACGAGCTCGACCTTTGTCAACAGGCGGTTTGACGAAGCGCAAGGTTAGTCCGGATTTAGACCTTTAGCAGTTCGGTTATCCTTATTGGGGGAAGTGTTCGGGATTAGCCCTAAGCAAGAAATGCGTCTTAATATGACTGCACCTGTCGCTGCGGAGGTCGAGAACCTCAAGGCCGAACTTAAGAAGGCCAAGGAGGAGGCTGCCAAACAGAAGGCGGCAGCCGAACGAGCGGCCGCTGAACTGTCGACGGTGAAAGTTGCCAGTGACAAGCACAAGGCCAGAGTGGCCGAAGTGCAACAAGAGCACAAGGATGCCGTCACTAAATGTGAGGACCTTGAGCAGAAAAATAAGGGCCAAGCCACCAAGCTGTCCAAGGTAAGCAGGAGGTCTAGGAGGCGAGGACGGAGACGCGAGGCGCCCGCGAAGAGCTCCGCCAAGTGAAGCTAATTGCGGATGGTAAGCCGTACATACTACAGAGTGTCTTTGGCGGTCACAGCTTCGCTTTGCTCACATGAGTGTGGCGTTTCTCAGGTGCGTTTGCGGATCTTCCGAGGAGTGCGGCGGATGCAGCCGTGCACTTTACGTCTCGGGAGGATGATGCCGAGCGCAGGCTATTCTGGGCGCAATTTCAACCACCCGAGCACCCTCCCCTCGTGAGTAATCAGATGAAGCAGCTAATGGAATTGCACCGGATGGCTAAGCCGGCCATGAAGGACCTCGTTGTTCAGCTGTGACTTGTGGAGCCGATACCAAGCAGTTACTTTGGCCTGGTGCAGAAGCTGTGCGACGCCGCTTCCCGGATTGACGCTGTGAAGCATTTCGTCTGCATCGAGGGAGCCCGGATGGCCTTCGCAAAGACCATGGTGCACTGACTGAAGTTTAAGCCGGTCAAGATGGCCACCGGATCCCCGCCCACTGGAAAGGAGCACAGGCGTCCCAAGCAGTATTTCCCTACCATTATGGATGGTGCTCGGGCAATAGAGGCCCAGTGTTCGAAGGATGTAATTCTTGAGTGAGCACACTGTCATGTGTAAAATGATAGTTGAACCTTTTTGCTTTATAATGTGATTCCTTTTGTATGGTTTATCATACTTTGTTTATTTTTATTATTTTGACTCCTGTGAGGTCGTTTGTTGATCTGAAAGTTACCTATCGTCGGCTTTAGCCCACATGTAGATGCTACAAGGGGTGTTTCGACCTCTGCACTGTGACCCTTAGCCGACGTCTCGGTGCCCGAAGGCGGTAGTGCGTGAGGGAAACCAGCCAATCGGACTATGCGGTTTTATTACTTTCACTTAGCCATAGGAGGTTGACTGCGGGGGTTAGTGACTAGCCCCCAGTGTGATGTTCGGGTGAACCGAGGTGTATACCTTCATCACATGGTTTGTGCAAAGACAAAGCCCTTTGTATAACACGCAATAATCTCCATCGATTTTTAGTTTGACACTTGTCATCGGATCGCTGACAGGTTCTCGCTTATTATGACAGTCTATTTTCGGCTTTCTCCACTGAGGCACTTGACCAGGCTAGCTAGCTAGAAATACAATCATAGTGGTTCTCCCTTTACACTCTTAGCTGAACATGCAAAACGTAAGAGGGCAAACACAGGAGCCGAGCAACCCAACTATTGACCCAAGACATAATTCAGAACAAATTCATATAATGCAATATCTGAGACGCCGAACACGTAAAGGGAAAGATAGTGTCGGGCAGATGCTTGGGGCAAGTTTTATAATCGAGCCCCCGGTCTATTAGCCGATCGCATCTAAAGAAAACATGTACCAAACTAGGTTGCTTCGGCATCGAAGGAGTAGGAAAAGTTATGCAACATAAAAAACTGCAAGAGGACCGCGAATAGTGGTCTTTATTTCCAAGGAAGTCGCGACGTCTAGCCGTACAGTCCGATCTGCCGAAGCAACTGTTACAGATACTTGGGTGAAAATAAATTTTACAGAGGAAAGGTTTACACATGTCCTTAATTCGTAGTTTGACATCCCTACTGTGCCCTGTTGCACGTTTGCGCCTTTGCTCCTATTCGAAGGAAGAACTCGTTGAATGGGATGATAAACGGTCGGCGGGCCCTTGACAAGGGGTCTTGAAAAGTCATTGTACTATTGAGCTTAATGCCGAATAGGTCCTAGATGGTACTTGTTTCTGTCCGAAGACGTGTTTGACCATGGCTCGGTTGAACCGAACACTTGGCTATTGTGATGACACCTTTAGGTCCGGGCATTTTTAGCTTTAGATATGCATAATGGGGGACAATGTTGAAACGAGCAAACACCGTACGGCCCAGGAGTGCGTGATAGCTGCTGCGAAAAGGGACAATATTGAAGATCAAGTCCTCGCTGTGAAAGTTGTCTAGCGAGCCGAATACTACTTCCAAAGTCATAGTGCCCGAGCAGCGGGCTTCGACGCCTGGGATTACTCCTTTAAAGGTAGTGTTGCTGGGTTTGATCCTTGACGGATCGATACCCATTTCCTCACCGTATCTGAATAAATCAGATTGAGGCTGCTAC